>OZ024723.1:58832300-60076824 GCA_964016875.1 Fallopia convolvulus
CACTATGTATCCGAGGAATTTCCCTGACGTCACTCCGAAAGAGCACTTGGTTGGGTTCAACTTCATCTTGTAACTCCGCAGGATCTCGAACGCGTCTTTCAAGTGAGTAATGTGGTCCTCCGCCTTCAATGATTTGACCAACATGTCGTCTATGTATACCTCCATCGTATTCCCTAGTTTTTCCTGAAACATCTTATTAACCAATCTCTGATAAGTAGCACCTGCGTTTTTTAACCTAGAAGGCATAACTTTGTAACAATAAGTTCCTTGATTGGTTACGAATGCAGTTTTTTCTTGATCGTCAGGGTGCATCATTATTTGATGATATCCGCTAAATGCATCCATGAAAGTCAAGAGTTCATGCCCTGTCGTTGCGTCTACCATTGCGTCAATATGAGGCAAGGGGAACGAATCTTTTGGGCATGCCTTGTTTAAATCGGTAAAATCTACGCAAACGCGCCATTTACCATTTTTCTTTTTAACAACAACCACATTCGCAAGCCAATCAGGATATTTTACTTCCCTAATCTTTCCAGACTCAAGTAAGGATTTTACCTCGTCGTTGATTACCTGATTTCGTTCGGGAGCGAACTTACGCCTTTTTTGTTTCACTGGTGGCACCTTTTTGTTGACATTTAAGGTGTGGGTGATCACATCGGGATCAATGCCTACCATATCTTCGTTTGACCAGGCGAAACAATCATTGTAGGACCGTAGAAATTCCACTATTTGCTCACGTAAAGTCGGTTCTAGATCTGCTCCTATTTTGATTTTCTTAGATGGCTCTAGTGGATCAAGAGCCACTTCTTCGAGCTCGGGCGTCTTCGGTTTCACATAGTAAGTGGTCGTTCTACAGTCCTTTAATTGCTAATCTGACGCCTTCTTCCCTGCTTCAAGCTGTAGGTTTTTGGAAGTCGTTGCTTTCATTGTGATGGAATAACATTCCCTTGCCAGTTTCTGTTCCCCTTTAATCTCTTGAACTCCCCATGGTGTCGGGAACTTCACGCATTGATGATAGGTAGAGGGGATAGCCCTCATCCTGTGTATCCATGGCTTGCCCAAAATGACATTAAAAGGTGAAGGGCAATCAAGCACTTGGAATTTCACCTGGTAGTTAACTCCTCCTGCGACGGTGGGTAATGATATTTCTCCTAGCGTGTTACGTGATTCTCCACTGAAGCCCACCAAAGTCGTTGATTTTTTGACGATATCGTCCATCCCGAAACCTAAGCTGTATAAGGCGTCCAACATGAGTAAATTAGTAGAGATTCCATTATCAACTAAAATTCTTTTGACAAGGAAATTAGCTATCGTTAAAGAGATTATTAAGCAATCGTGGTGAACTTCCTCTTCCTCGACATCGTCGAAGGTGATTGGCATCATGGTAAGACTTGTTCGTGAAGGACCTTTTGGGCACTCTCTTCTTGTATCCCTTGCGATCCTTTTGGCTGCAGAGTAGGTTATACCTGTAACATCTCCGACCAAAATGTATACGTCATTCGGCATTCATATAAGATTAAGAACATATGCATATCATATTGACATGGTATATAGTGAATTTTTAATAGTAATATTTATTTTCTAATTAAGTTTATTATATTTTAAAAAGTTTTTAAGAAAAAAAATTAATTATTAATTATTTTAGGGTAAAGTTTGTAGTAAAGAAGATTTGAGGGTGAAAACTGTGGTTTTTACAAAGTTTATCCAAATTTGGCCGACTTTGCCTGGGAGATATTTATATGGGTTTGCTATTCTTCTTCATGAAGGAAAAGCAAAAGCCAAGTACAGAGGAGAAAGAGATGAGAGGAGAAAGAAAAAAAAAAATACGAAGTTTGTTGATTTTAATGGTTTTGAATTTTGTTGTTGGTTTTGGTACAAGATCTCTTCTATCGGGTTTTAATCTCGAAGTACAAGCGTGATTTGGTAAGTTTTTAATTAGTTAATGGTTTATCTGGATTTTATTGATTTTTCCAGATCTAGATCTACAGTTGCTTTTGATTCGAAAATCAGTCGATTTATAGTTCTCAGAGGGTGTTTTCGATATCGGATTTATATTCGGTAAAAGATTTCAGAGTATTTTTAGGGTCTTGCTTTGTAATGATATTAGGGAGCCCTTTGATCAAGTTTTTCACAAAGGTTTGAACTAGAAAAATGTTCTTCTATATATATAGTTTATTGTTGTCAAGTTTTAAAGGATTTGGAAAGATGCACAAGTAGTTATAATGCATTCTGGCATTTCATTGCATTTGGGGTTAGAGTTTGTAAGAGTAAATAGCCTAATTTGCATTGGGTTACATATAGGAGCCCAAGTAATAGACCGTGGTCAAATTCAAGGGGGGGAAATATAGTATCTACCTTAAACAGGTGAGTATAGACCGGAGATTCAACCCTATGTGTTATATGTGCTATATGGATATATATGCTATATGGCGATATGGATACGTGTACTATATGAGTTATATGGATTATATGGATAGATGTGATAGCTTTGAAATTTCCAGAGTTGTTTGCACAGAAAGTATGTTAACAGATAGCATATGATATATGATTACAGGATGCACTTGATTGCATAGCATATTGCATGAGATTTAAAGGACCTGTGACTGTCTTGCCCTGAACTGTAATGAGGAAATCTTCAGATTTCTTTCTTAAAGCATACAGGATCTTCGGATCATACAGGACCTACGGGTCAATGAGGAGATCTTCGGATTTCTTTCTTAAAGCGACCATAAGAGTCATAATGAGGAGATCTTCAGATTTCTTTCTTAAAGGGGACCATAAAAGTCCATATACAGTAAACCCGAGGCAGATTCAGGCTTGAACAGTTCACAGAATAAAGAATCGGAAACATCAGCATTTGCATTTGCATAGTAAATTCATATATGATATATATAATAAGTATGAATATGTATACTGACCAATTGTTTGGCTCTATGTGAAATAATTGATGATGGTTTATATTCACTGAGTATGCGACTCACGTAAATCGCAAAACAATTTTTCAGGTTCAGCTAGTTCTTACTGACGTGTGTCCGTTTAGAGGTCACATTCATACAGGTCGGCCGGCTGAAGCTCTAAGCAACCTTCTCCTCCTCATTTTGCATCATAGACATATGAGTTGTAATATAAGTTAGAGTGACAGATGTTTTAATATGAGAAGTAACGACATAGATGTTTGTGTGTGTGCAACCTTTTATGGTTTTTAATTTCCGCTATGTGCTTACGTGGATAGTTGATATATGTGAGCTATATGTTTATATAAGAAATAAGTTTTTACAAAGTATACGTCATAGGGTATAAGGGTGTCACAGCTAGCTTTGGGTATCAGAGCAGGGATATGATTCTTTAAGGGCATGCATTCATAAGCATATGTAATTGTCATTCGAATTGCATTCATGAGCATGATGCATAAAGGAGAGAAGGTTCAGCCGTGCCAGTCAATCTATAGAAGCATTTCATACAGCACTACATTAACATACATTTCATACACATGATCTATAAGAAGAGGAAGTACAGAGGAAATGATAAAGGTATGTACAATATATCGGGATTGTATAATACGAGTGGATACAGTGGAGTTACCAACTGATCTGATCTTGTTATTCCTATATGAGTTTGATGTTATACTGGGTATAGACTGGTTGTCAAGACGTCATGCTAAAGTGGATTGTAATACCAAAGAAGCTAGTAGTGGTAGACTCGCATGAGAAATCTAGAGTGGTTTTCAATGGTGATAGACAAATGGAACCCACTTGCTTAGTATCTGCAACAGTGGATTTTTTCATGATAAGAGAAGGATTTGAGGCATATTTGACCCATGTTATAGACTGTACAGTTGAATGTGTTGAGTTCAGAGATATTCTAGTTGTTAAAGATTTTTCTGATGTGTTTCCAAAAGATCTTCCAAGATTGCCAACTGATAGAGAGATAGAGTTTACTATGAAATTAATGTCAGGTACTGCACCGATTTCTATTCTTCCATATCGGATGGCTTTTCTAGAGTTACAAGAACTGAAGAAACAGTTACAGAATTTGTTGGACAAAGTATTCGTTAGTGCTAGTGTATCTCATGACTGTGCATAGATTACAAAAAGTTGAATCAGGTGACAGTGAAGAACAAATATCTATTGCCAAGAGATGATTTGTTTGATCAACTTCAGTGTACAAAGGTATTTTCGAAGATAAACATCCGATCAGGATATCATCAGTTAAAGATAGCTAAAGATGACATTATCAAGACAGCATTCAGAACTCGATATGGGCATTATGAGTTTCTGGTAATTCTATTTGGTTTGACTAGTGCACCAACAGAATTTTTGGCTTTGATGAACAAGGTATTTGAATCTTTTCTATACAGATTTGTGATCATCATTATTCATCATATATTGGTGTATTCACGAAGTACAGAAGAGCATGCTGATCATTTGTCTATTGTGCTACAAGTCTTGAGGGAAAAAAACAGTTGTTTGCTAAACTGAGAAAGTGTGAATTCTGGTTGGTTCATATGGTATTCTTAGGACATAGAGTATCTGGAAGAGGTATAGAGGATTGATTCTAAAAAGCTTGAAGCAGTGGTAAACTAGAAAGCATCAACTACAGTTACAGAAGTTTGTATCTATCTTAGTATGGCTGGATACTACAGACTATTAGTGGAAAGATTCTCTATTATAGCTGCACCACTTACTAAATTGCTATGAAGCAATGCTTTATTCCATTGGTATTCTGCGTGCCAACAGAGCTTTGATCAGTTAAAACACCGTTTGACTACAACAACAATACTGATAATTCTTATAGGTACAAGAGGATTTGGTATTTACAGTGATGTTTCATATCAGGGTCATGGCTATGTCTTTATGCTGAATGGAGAGTAATTGCTTATGCATCACGACAGTTGCGACCACATAAAATTTCTTATCTTGTACACGATTTAGAGCTGGCAGCAGTAGTATTTGCCCTAAAGATTTAGCAACATTATCTATATGGAGAAACATTCTAAATCTTTACAGATCATAAGAGTTTGAAGTGAGTTGAACATGCGACAGAGGCGCTAGATGAAACTACTGAAAGATTATGATTGTACAATCAAGTATCATCCGGAAAAGGCCAATGTTGTAGCCGTGTAGCCGATGCTTTGAGTCGAAAGTCTAGTAGTATGATGACAAATATGCACATGACTTCATTATCAGGTTTGATTGCTTTACGAGGTCTAAATGCTAGACTACAGTTTGACATAGATAAAATATTGATTGCTACTTTGGAGATTATTTGGGCAGTGATGATATAGACAACTAAAGATGCACAAGTAAGAGATGGTAAGTTGACAAAAATTATAGAACTTGTTTGACAAGGTAAAGATACGTCATTTCTTATTCAGGATGGCATGTTGATGTTTGGCATACAGATTAGCATTATCTTCAAAATTAGCTCAGATTCATGATATTTTACATGTCAGTACGTTGCTACAGTATTGATCTGATCCATCACATGTGTTAAAAGATTCAGAAGGGCAGTTTGCAGAAAATCTGAGTTACATAGAGGACCGATCATGATAGCAGATTACAGTATCAAACAGTTGCAATGGGAGATTCTAAAAGTAATTTACAAGAATCATGGTATAGAGGAAACGACTTGGGAAACTGAGGATAAGATGAGAAAGTCATATGAAGAGATAACGAATTTTGAGGACAAAATTCTTATAGAGGGGGAGAATTGTAACATCCCCGACCAAAATGCATATGTCATTCGGCATTCATATAAGATTAAGAACATATGCATAGCATATTGACATGGTATATAGTGAATTTTTAAAAGTAATATTTATTTTCTAATTAAGTTTATTATATTTTAAAAAGTTTTTAAGAAAAAAAAATAATTATTAATTATTTTAGGGTAGAGTTTGTAGTAAAGAAGATTTGAGGGTGGAAACTGTGATTTTTACAAAGTTTATCCAAATTTCACCGACTTTGCCTGGGAGATATTTATATAGGTTTGCTATTCTTCTTCATGAAGGAAAAGCAAAAGCTAAGTACAGAGGAGAAAGAGATGAGAGGAGAAAGAAAAAAAAATACGGAATTTGTTGATTTTAATGGTTTTGAGTTTTGTTGTTGGTTTTGGTACAAGATCTCTTCTATCGGGTTTTAATCTCGAAGTAAAAGCGTGATTTGGTAAGTTTTTAATTAGTTAATGGTTTATCTGGATTTTATTGATTTTTCCAGATCTAGATCTACAGTTGCTTTTGATTCGAAAATCAGTCGATTTATAGTTCTCAGAGGGTGTTTTCGATATCAGATTTATATTCGGTAAAAGATTTCAGAGTATTTTTAGGGTTTTGCTTTGTAATGATATTAGGGAGCCCTTTGATCAAGTTTTTCACAAAGGTTTGAACTAGAAAAATGTTCTTCTATATATATAGTTTATTGTTGTCAAGTTTTAAAGGATTTGGAAAGATGCACAAGAAGTTATAATGCATTCTGGCATTTAATTGCATTTGGGGTTAGAGTTTGTAAGAGTAAATAGCCTAATTTGCATTGGGTTACATATAGGAGCCCAAGTAATAGACCGTGGTCAGATTCAAGGGGGAGAAATATAGTATCTGCCTTAAACAGGTGAGTATAGACCGGAGATTCAACCCTATGTGTTATATGTGCTATATGGATATATATGCTATATGTGCGATATGGATACGTGTACTATATGAGTTATATGGATTATATGGATAGATGTGATAGCTCTGAAATTTCCAGAGTTGTTTGCACAGAAAGTATGTTAATAGATAGCATATGATATATGATTACAGGATGCACTTGATTGCATAGCATATTGCATGAGATTTAAAGGACCTGTGACTGTCTTGCCCTGAACTGTAATGAGGAAATCTTCAGATTTCTTTCTTAAAGCATACAGGATCTTCGGATCATACAGGACCTACGGGTCAATGAGGAGATCTTCGGATTTCTTTCTTAAAGCGACTATAAGAGTCATAATGAGGAGATCTTCAGATTTCTTTCTTAAAGGGGACCATAAGAGTCCATATACAGTAAACCCGGGGCGGATTCAGGCTTGAACAGTTCACAGAATAAAGAATCGGAAACATCAGCATTTGCATTTGCATAGTAAATTCATATATGATATATATAATAAGTATGAATATGTATACTGACCAATTGTTTGGCTCTGTGTGAAATAATTGATGATGGTTTATATTCACTGAGTATGCGACTCACGTAAATCGCAAAACAATTTTTCAGGTTCAGCTAGTTCTTACTGACGTGTGTCCGTTTAGAGGTCACATTCATACAGGTCGGCCGGCTGAAGCTCTAAGCAACCTTCTCCTCCTCATTTTGCATCATAGACATATGAGTTGTAATATAAGTTAGAGTGACATATGTTTTAATATGAGAAGTAACGACATAGATGTTTGTGTGTGTGCAACCTTTTATGGTTTTTAATTTCCACTATGTGCTTACGTGGATAGTTGATATATGTGAGCTATATGTTTATATAAGAAATAAGTTTTTACAAAGTATACGTCATAGGGTATAGGGGTGTCACAATACCACAAATTTCTGACCCCCTGTGATGACATTGATTACTCCGGTGTGCTTCGGTGGGGGTGGTGGACTGGCTCTTTCTTTGTTGCGTTCCAACTGATCCTTCGCCTTTTCCGATATCAATTCTCTAAGATGCCCCCTTCGTAACAATTCGCTCACTTCCTTTCGTAACGCGATACACTCGTCGGTTCGGTGCCCATGATCGAAGTGGAAATCACACCATCTAGACTTGTCTTTCTGATGTGCTGGCATGTTACTCTTTCGAGGCCATTTAACAGTATCCCCCATGGTGTTGAGGGTTCGAACCACTTCGGTTGCATCCACGTGGAAATTGTAGTGAGAGAGTTTCGGAGGCAGCCTCATATCTTTCACCTTGTTTGAACATCGTTGTATTAACGGTAGTCTTAGCATGAGGTGCAGTTGGGTACGGAACGTATCTTGTTTCTCGTCTTCCTTGTCTCCGATCGGGTCGATGAGGGCTCACTGCTTTTTCGGTGAAGAGGTCGTCTTCCTCTAATCGGACGTGGGCTAAAGCTTTTACCTGTACTTCATCAAAGTTCGAGCAAGGATATTTAGTTAGTTCACGATATAACTCGGGATTACATATTGATATACCCCTTCGGAATGCCTCCATAGCCGTAGCGGCATCACATCCTTCAATGGTCACCAGTTCTTCATTGTAGCGGTTGAGGAAAGCTTTCAGAGATTCTCCCGGTTTTTGGACCAAACGGTATAAATCACTTGATCGCTTTTTGGCATGTCGACTGCTTGCGAACCTAATCCTGAACTTGTCAATTAACTCGGCAAAAGATGAGATACTTCCAAGAGGTAAGTGCGAGTGCCAATTGAGAGCGGGTCCGGATAACGTGTTCCCGAACCAACGACACATGACAATCTCCTTCATATCAAAAGGGACTGTACTAATATTCATAGCCTGTTTGAATGCGGCTATGTGTTGAGCGGGATCTGTTACCCCTTCGTACTTAGGTACGTCGGGGACATGATACTTCCGGGAGATATTAACCCTCGCGATAGCGGGCACGAAGGGGGAATCGGTGTAACCGTCTCTCCTTTCCATCGCTATCGGTTGAGGTGCTCCTGGAACCTGAGTGATTCGGTCCTCCAAGGCTCGAAGGCGTTCCCGTAATTGGGAAACCTCAGTATCTTCCCGTATCTCCCTTAAAGAATTACCATTTACCTGATACCCGGTTACTGGTCTGACGACATCGGGTGTCACGAGACTTGGATCGTCCATGTCTAATCGCCTAGCGACTCCTTCCACCACATCAGTTCCTCGGGGACGAGTTGGAGCTGATTGTACCTGTGATCGAAGCAAATTGCGTTCATTAGTTAAAGTTTCAATTTGTTTTTCATATACCTCGGTGAATTTGGCATTGGCCTCTTTCTGGATTTCCAGGTCTTTCCGGAGAGCAATCATTGTTGATCGGAGTTCCATAATGACGTCAGCGTCGCCTCCTCCAACTCCCCGTTGCTCGGAAGTGCCATGATTGCCATTGGTGTCCCCAGAACCTTGCTCAACTCCATCCACATTCCCTGCTCCATCTACGTTTCCTGTACCGTTTACGTTCCCAGTTCCGTCCACATTTTCAGCGCCTTGATTGTTCGTCTCCTCGTTGACCTCGTGATTGTCGAGATCCCCTACGTGGCTGTAGGTAGTTTGGATTCCCTCCATGTGATAATTCTTGCGGTTGTTTTAGCGTGACTTCTTTTTCGGCTAGGGCCCCACGGGGGGCGCCAATTGTTTTGGGCAGGATAATCGTACTAACACGTTACCTGCTTTGATATGTGAATGCCTAGCCAAAGATCAAGTGTAACGCGTTATAAACTAGAGACAAGATGTAGAATTGATTGAAGAATAGAAAAGACAATAGCAAGTAAGTTGTAATGCGTATATTATGATCGTAGTTTGGGATGAATCTCCTCAAATACAAACGAACACTTGAGTGAGAGTAGAACAAATGAACAGAGATGAATTTAAGCTTATGGATTTTTCTCGAGTGCTTGTGTGTCCCCATTTCCGCTTCAGTCTTGTTATATATAACCCTTTCCTCAATTCGGACCGTTGGTGGGAGGCTCAGCGTATCCCGGAGATCTCGCTCGTGGAATTCATGAACTAGCCGTTTCTGCGTTTTAACCATGGAGTCCGAGATTTCCTTCACGTATTTATTGCCTCCTTCAATGACTCAATCTCACCACGTCTTCAACGTTTCTTCGGCCCTCTTCTTTAACCACCAGATTGAGCCAATTATTCTGGGCTCCTAGATGCTCTTTTGGGCTAGATTTCGGAGGGCCCAACAAGTATTTACCCAAAAAAAAACTTGTAATCATAAAAGAAATTGATGAAGACTAAGTTTACATGTAGGCATGTAGCTTAAAAAAAAGCATTCCCCGGATCCAGATCGAAAGCGATGACCTGCAGCTGGTCAAATTCGTTCTTGGTGACTGGCGCTGCCCGTTTAACACCCCCTTCCTACCCTGGAGCTATTACCGCCAGTAACCTCGATTAAGACTAAACCGAAGCTACCCAAGACTTTGAACTGACTGAACAAACTAAAACAAACATTACAGCGGAATAAATACAATTGGTCTTATACAAACCTTAATCCAAAAAGATTAAATAAATAGCACAACCTTCTATTTAAACAAAATCTTCATCCAGTCTTCCATAAGCTCTTATTTCTGAAACTCAGCTTCACTTTGAAGTAGTTCAACCATGATCTTCACTCAAGTATAACCATTGAAAACCTTTCTTCAACTTCTGGAGCTTCAAACATCTGAATCCGCCTCTTGAATCAACTTCCAAGAAGAACCTGATGTATCGTATACAACGGTGGACTCCAGCCGACCATATAAAAGAAAAGAAGATGGACGGGTTAGTCTAATGATAGACTAGCAAGCGGAGAATCTAACTTGGTTCTTATGGTTGTAACTAAACATATTGACATCCAAATCCGAATAGACTCGGATTATGATCCAACAATTAGCAGTCTTATAGAGAATAAGAAGGAGACTCGCATATTCAAGAGAGAGAACACCACCGCTTGTGGTTTCTTTAAAAAGCATAAACGGTTAATGGAACTTATATTAACCACTCAACATTCACCATCATCTTCAAAGACTAAACAGCTTAACTTAATCAAAGTTTGATTAAGAATCATTCTTAATCAGGAGCAAGAATGGTTATCAAATAGCTCAACCATTCGGGTACATTAATGTGCCTAACGCACTTATCTTGTATTACTTTCAAAACTTTTCACAAACAAGTTGGCAACTTTTAATTGGCTCGAACTACTGCCGGTGGAACACAATGCTATCGAGGTCAGAGGGCCTGTTTCATCCTTGAACAACGAATAGCACGGGTCCCAATGATGGAGAGATTAGAGGGCCTGTTTCATCCATAATCCACTACCAACACATATTGAATAGAACACAATACTATCGAGGTCAGAGGGCATGTTTCATCCTTGAACAACGAATAGTACGGGTCCCAATGATGGAGAGATTAGAGGGCCTATTTCATCCATAATCCACTACCAACACATATTGAATAGTCACCCCTCAAGCGTAGAGAGGGTCAATGGTCATGACCTAAGTATTAGGGGATCAATATTGATACTGCCTAATACGAGTTTTAAAGAGATACTTCCGAGACTAAGCTCACATCCCTGAACTAAGTTAATCCATATCAATGTCTCAGCATGAGACAACTAAACATACGAGGTCACATACAACGGACCTAAATCCAGTTCTAACGCGAAACTGAACGAATAACAATATGGTCATTATTTCTAACAAAACAACAACCTATCATATTTTATTAATCATACAAGTTGTTCCCAACGCAAATATTAAATGAGATTCAATTCCTCATTTAATAACAATAACGCAAGAGAGAATCGTCCACTTGCCTTATAAGACATGCTTGACGTCCCTAGCAATTTCAACATTAATCTTTATCATCCTTCTGACAAATATAACAAAAGGATTTCTCAGTAACGAGCTCACAGAAACACTTCTTAGTTGTATTTTTAACTCCTACAACTTACTAATCGATAAAGGATTTAATTTCCGAATATCGATATATAGTAAATCCTTAGTTATCATGCTTCAAGGAGCCATCTTGGCGGAATTATAACTAATTATCCGCTTCACTTTTGAAATAATTTTCTAAATAAAAATTGTTCATCAACAACAGTTCTTAAAGATTACCAAATCTCGGATCAAACGGATTAACAACGAATCCTGAGTAATTATCCGAAGTCCTTTACCTGCCAATCGGTATCCAAAACTTGTCTTCGCTATAACGGAAGATCCGGACGTCCGTTTCCCGAGCGGTTCGAACCTGTGGAACCGTATCAACGTCAAGATTATAAAAACCATAAATTTAATTAGCAAAGCGGAGTCGAAAGACCCTTACGACGGCTCCGTAATCAACCCGCTAATTAATTTCGATCGTATATACCTTCACTCGAGCCCATGGCTCGTGTGGCTCGATCATGGCTCGATCCCTGAGCCCGAGGGTGGCTGGGCGTTGCCCGGCGGCGGCCCTTGCTGTGGGTGGTGGTCGGACAGCCTACCGATCACCGGCGGCGTCACTTGGCGAGGCGAAGAAGATGACCGGCGTGGCGTCTTCACTTCCTCCTTCCCGAGCCCGTCGTCGTCCTCTTGATCTCTTGCTGGTTCTGGAGCAGCAGCAACATGGAAAGGGGGAGGGTGAGATGAAGAAGAAGATAGGAGGTGGAAGGTGGAGGTGAGGAGCTAGAGGAAGAAGGAGGTGGAAGAGGAAGAAGATAACCGGCGGTGAAGGTGCGGCTCAACGAGTCCGTCGTTCATGTCCAAACTCTCGCACTCTTATCCCAATCTTCCTCTGTTGTTTATCCAATACGCACAAAAGATATGAATTGCCTCCTCCATTAAGTAAAGTGAGGTCGGCTTAAATGGTTTTCTCGTCTCGGAATGGGATTCGCGTTAAAGCGGTAAAATTATGTACCTCGGGTGGAAAAACTCACTAAACGAAAAACGTCCCGTAAATTATGTAGACCAATAAAACCAATTTTCCATGATTTTATCTTGCTACCTTCAATTTTTAAGGCTTCCGTTTCGTATTTTAAATCCTTTCCGGTACATAATTAAAAAGACGGCTTATCCAATAAATATTCTTTTTTCACCGAAAAATCCTAGAATTCACACCGATCCATAAAATCATTTCTTTGTGATTTTAGGATATCACCAAAAAATTTCTAGGATTTAATCTCCAACAAAAATATTGGATTAAGCGTTAAAACGGACCAAAAAGGTTAAAATGATATCCGAGAAAAATTCAAAAATATCCTTAAAAACCGCAGTTATTACAGCCCGTGGGAGATCGAATTGTTACGTGCGGACATCCACTGTTTGTTGGCTCGGTTCCAGGATTGGAGTATTGCTCATATCTATCGTGAGTGCAATTCTGTGGTTGACTACATCGCTGGCTCTTTCCGACGTGTCTCTTCCGTTTAACTCGCAGTTGATTTGGGATTTTGTACCCTCATCCTTCAGGATGCCCTAGGGCGATCACTAGCATGTTAGTGACCTCCCTAATACCTTACCTTATCAAAAAAAAAAAAATGTAGCTTAAAAAAAGTTTTTTTTTATACCAGGTATTCGGATCACTATTTTGTCACTTGGCAGCAGCAAAATCTAAACTATGATATTGACGACTGATCAAATTGAGAAATTATTGCTTTAGATCCACGGCTGAGTTTTAATTATATTTGGAGTCATGATCCAGTTCGGGAACCGTGTTCCACCGGACCATAGAACCGGAACCGGACCCGGTTCCGGCCGGTTCCGGTTTCAAGGCCGGTTCCTCCCGATTTCGGAACCGAAAATAATAATAAAAAATAAATTAAATCTAAGTTTTATCACTAAATGACCGCGACTACGGTTTTGGTGTTAATATCCAAACCGTGACCGTGATTAGGCTAATTTTTTTTATTGGTGGAACCAGGGGTTTCACCCGGTTTAATACCGCCGGTTCTCCAATTCCGGCCGGTTTCCCGCCTATTCTGGAACTGACGCCTAGCCGGTTCTTCGAAACTGGACCCATGTCTATGGGGACAAATTTTATTCCCAACGAAAAATGAGTATGAATATGAAAAAAATATATCTAAACATCAATGGAGACGGGGAGGATATTGCCCATCCCGAATCCGCCCGGCCCATTACTTCCCTTATTAAAATCCCATCAACTCTAACGTAAAATACAACCAAATAATATACAAATACTCCCTACAATTCCCCTCTCTAAAATTTCCAAAAACCATCGTCCAAATATATATCTTAAGAAAATCAACCAGCTAGCCGTGATATTTTGACAAATGAGATCGAAACTATTCATCATTAATGTCAGGGGTTGGTGATGAAGTGACATTGTTAGTGCTAAACTGCTAATGGATTATCTATCATCCTATCCTTTCTACCATATATCATATATCTCACTCTGTAACTCCATCGGACAAAAATACCAATATACTCCATCTCCTCATCCCATTACCAAATTCATTACGTCGATTTCGTCAAAATGAAATTAGACCTAGACGGAGGTAGTATCTTGTTCATTTTTTTTTTTAATATTAGTAACCTTGGGCATTGATAAACAAAATTGATAAATATTTTCAAAATTAAACAAAATTAAGATCCCGTGAGATTTTGTGCCAATGCAGATTAATGATGTTCAACATAGGCGGCCTTAAAAAGAAAACAACTTGGCCACGTTCGCCGTCAACTTTACACATTGCAATATGAGCTCGGTACCATAAAATTTTCTCTTAATTTTCATGGACAAAAAAAAAGCCCATGGCTATACTATAAATAAGAATCACAGCCCTAAACAAATAAAAACAAATCCCAACCTATTGCCTTAAGGAATAGAAAATACGGACCTAGATATGTACTTCAAGTGAAATCACTAGCTTTAAGAGATGGTATTCGAAAAACAAGACGTCTAGGAATAAAAAACCTTGAAATCGAAGGGGATAATCTCACAATTATCAACGCAATCAAAGGTAGTGGTACGTCAATGCCCATGAGAAATTGATATGCTCATTTCAGATATTTTGGCATCACTTCAAGAATTCTCGACCTTTTCATTGAACCATATTACTAGGGAGTGTAACGCTGTGGCCGACAAAATTGTTAAGCTGTGTCACAAATTGTTAAGCTATGTTCTAGGACACCCTCCGTAGAAGTTTCTTAATTTTTACCTTATCGAAAAAAAAGAATCACAACCCTAAATTCCTCTCACACGTATATTGCTCTTCTATCTAGCAATATGTTATTTCCCTATTCATCAAATTGTTGCATTGCTCTTCTACCTACGGGTTACACTTACACATGTGAGTATTTATAAATGTATTCATTGTTGAATAATTAAATATGGGCGTGCACAGGAGAAACGAGTTTTAAGGAGAAATGGGGAAACAATGTCTATGCGTCGGATTAATCTAGATTAATGGCTAATAATGAGGATGTATATTATGATTTTATGGGTAAAAACAGGGGGAATCCACGGTTATTCCAAATTTGGGAGGAACCGAGATTTTAGGGATCATGGAGAATAACTGTAATATCTTATCAGAAAATCAGTTATGCGTGTCAAATTATTCAATAATACAAGACATATTATTCCGAATTTAGTGTAGTGTTATTCTACAAAGCAAGTCAAATTATTCTGAATTTAATACATTGTTATTCATAATTGCGTGTCCCGTTTTTCTTATGTGTTTGTATTATTATTCGTATGTAGATCTATTGAAATCACGCATACATCCATATTTATAATTTTTTTATTCAAAAGTATTTGGAGTGTAAAATAAGAAACATAGGTGTAAATTTAGAGGGACAAAATCACGACTTTTACAAAAAATAGGGGGGGGGGGGGGGCGAAATTATAGGAGATCATGAGAAAAAAAACTGCCATATCTTATCTGAATCTCCATATTTTTCAAAATCTGAATATTACACACATTTACACAAGAAAAAAAATTGCCATATCTGAATATCTCCAAATAGGGGAGCGTTACTAAATTCCAAAATCAAAAATATATGATGATCCAATATTTCGTACCTCCGCATAATCATAGAATATCTATTAGTCGAAATTTGAATAACTCAATATAATTGTTTGAATAATTATTGTAGAATATTTATAGACAAAGATTTGAACAACTCAATATGATTGTTTGATTAATTATATGAACTCAATATGATTGTTTAAAAAATATAGAATCATAGAATATTAATAGTCGATATTTGAATAACTCAATATGATTGTTTGCATAATTATAGAATTGAACATGCTTTAACGTTTGCATTATTTATGTTGAATAAGTATTCGTCTTACAATGAAAATCAATTCAATATAGGTTGAATAGTTACATATTAAAAATGGGTGGATAATCTAATGAATAAAAAAAAATGGGAATGGTTACATCTCGAATACATACTCTAATAAATTTGAATAAGTACATCTATTTATTTGAATGTACACTAATATAAAAAAAATAGATTTTGGCTTCAAACTACATCCATTTACACCTTTTCACCATTCTTGAATAACTCTATTGCAAAACACGCATATGTAGATAACAATTCTCGCACAATAATACTTGACATTCTTCAATAACTGCAAAACAGAACACACATCTATGAATAACATTTCACGCATATATGAATAATAAATCACACATATACGAATAACAAAAAACACATACATGAATAACAAATCACGTATATTTGAATAATAAATCACCACGTATTTATGATATCAAAGCATGTCCATATGAATAAAAAGACATGCATATATGAATAACAAAACAAACATATATGAAAAACAAGATACTCATATATGAATAAAAACCACACGTATAATTAAAAAAACATATATGAATACAAAGACATCTATATATGAATAACAAGTCACTTATATATGAATAATAATCCATGCATATATGAATAACAAAATATACATATATGAATAATAAGTTATACATATATGAATAATAAGTTATACATATATGAATAATAAAGCACACATATATGAATAACAAAACACGCATATATGAATAAATACCTCTCAAGCATTTCGTCATTAACATTCTTGAATAAAGCTATCTAAATTCATGAATATTATATCACAATAATCAAAATATCACCATACGTGTATGAATAACAACAGACATATCCATGAATAATAAATAATGCATATATAAATAACAAGGCATGTATATAAGAAAAATAAAACTCGTCTACCTCACATACACCTAATTATCAAGCCAAATCGAACACATCTCCGACTAGCAAAATTTATAGCCTGGGGTGAAGCCGCCTCCTTCACCTTTTTATAAGTTGTGCAGAACTAGAACTTAAACGCTGGGGTGAAGTCGTCTCCTTCTCTCGTGCAAGTGTCGACATCGGTAATCGGCCAAATTGATCTCGAATTTACCTAATTAATACACAAGTCATTAGTGGGAGATCTAGAGAAACTTATTATTGATCAATACACAAGACGATATTTGTGTAGGGTAGTAGAAGAACCATCAAACACATTGGATTACTTTGCAATGCATCTGATGGAGGAGGCGTAGGTTTTTTCGTGTCGAGGATTTGAGCAGCTTCGTTCATTTTCTACAATTTCGATAGTAACCCTAGAATTTATGCCTTAGAGCGAGCTGTTGAATAACGAAGTTGAGATTTCTGAGAAAATGAGAGATATGGAGAGAGATTTTATTAATGAGGTTTCAAAATTTAAAATCAGAAAGATAGTCTAGCAATATTTTCTCCTTTTGGATACAATCTAGTGTATCACGTCTATTCTAGTTGTTTACACCCTTTTTTTTTATCAATCGAAACCGTCTATTTAATCTAATCCAACAACCCCTAATACTTCCCCCATTTCTTCTTAATAGGCTGTTTCTCTAGAGCGTAATCATTAAACATAGTTGCCACTATCCCGCTCTATTCTAGCTTACAACATATTTCATGTGCTGCATGTGTTCAATACCCCTGATGTATAATGATGACTGATGAGGGGAATTGTTAGATTGTGTCACTCTTTTCCAAGAAGACAAATTTATACACACTCCATCCGTAAAAAGAGTTGAGAAAATGTGATATCAATATAAATATCATATTAAGAAATACTTGGAAAAAAACCCTCACATAAATCCTAGTTTTATACTTCGCATATTGCGTTGTTTATGAATAAATGAGCAAAGATACACAATATCACGTTTTTTTATCTATAAAAGTGTATAAAAGACACTTGGGTCATTACAAGAATAGAAGAGTTTGGAACTCACAACCTAATAACAACAAAAATCGTCATCACTTATCAACCAAACTAGTCTTGTGGTCACTTATCAACAAAACTAGTGATGATTGATACCCTAAAAACACGTAAGACGAGAGAAGTGTTAGCTCAAATACACTAGTTGACTCAAAAGTCCCATTTTAGCAATTCAGAACTAGATCGTGCTCCAATAGAATAATAGTTTAACTCTATGAGTACATTTGATGAAATTTGCATCATTAAAATGCAAATTAATAGAATAGATTTATTTTTTAATTTTAATTTATCTTTTTTAAAATTGCTGAATTTATACTCCATCCATTAAGCAATACTTGTCATTGTAAGAATTAACAAAAAAATTAAAAAATCACTTAAATTTACCTAATATCCTTTATAATTAATTTTTTAATTCTACTTTTGGCCGGAAAATGGGGAAAAAGTTGACTTTCTAGCCATTTTTTCTAAGGATAAAATTAGAAAAATCTTATCAAAATATGTAAAATGACAAGTATTTTTTAACAAAAATTCAGTCCAAAATGACAAGTATAGCCATTTTTTGTAAGGATAAAATTAGAAAAATCTTGTCAAAATATGTAATAAGACAAGTATTTTTTTTAACAAAAAATTCAATCTAAAATGACAAATATTGCTTAACGGAGGGAGTATTAGATTAATACTCGTAAATCTCTGTACCGAATTCCAACCATTCTGAATTGTGGTATATAAGAGTGTTGGTCCTCTCGGAGCGGTTCCCTTTTCACTCTCTAGGGGTTGCGTCTGGCTATTTTGGCCAGTTTCGTCTGTTATCGTTTTCTCGGCAACAGTTTCCACTGGTCGCCTGTTTCTTTTCCTCCACCTGTGTCAATTCCTACTCCATCTTCTCTGATTTTCTGTTTTTCTAGTGCCAGTTTCGACAATTCTCATGGATCTTGTTGCCTATCTTTCTACTACTGAAAGCACTCATGCCACAATTAATTTGGAAGATTCCACTTTGGCGTTATCTACTCTAATTGAAGATTGCGATTCGCGATTCGACCTTTGTCTAATTGAAGATCGCCAATGAGTTTTGGAAGGGTTTCTATGGTCGTTTGATGATCTGTTATTCCTTATGCCGATAACTGGAGGGTTGCAAAAACTTTCTGAGTTGGATTTCTCTTTCTCATCATTTTGGATTCGAGTGCATGATTTGCCATTGCCACTACGTTGTGTACATATAGGTTCCTTGGTCTACTGGTTTTCTTCTTTATCTGCTCTAAGGGCTCAAAGTCAGGGTTCAAAGAAATCGAAAGTCTCTACGAATAATGTCGATCATGTGTATGATAATCAAGTAGCAAGTGAAGGTGTCATGATAACTCTAGGCCTACGTATTTTCTCCGGCGATGATATGTTACTTTTCTTTAAGGCAAACTTGCAGATATGCTCAATATAAACTGAAATTCTCAGTCAATATCAACGAGCATCTAGTCAGAAAAGACATATGACAAATTCAAAAGTTTTCTTAAAGAGTAATGTATTAGTTATGTGGAATCCTCTTGTACCTAGTTTATCTACCATCTTCCGTAATTCGCCGTTATTGTTATTGTTGATATTATTCGACATATTGTAGTTTTTTATTTCATTCATAGTTCTAAATATGTCCCTTAACAAGAAATTGTTGTATTTCTTTATGTAACTTCTTTTTTTTATTTTTTTGGTCAATTTCTTTATGTAACTTACTAGTTATACCCGTCGTGCCCTGCACGACTACATAGATTTAATTTTTAATTTATTTATTGAATGTGATTTTAATTTAGTAAAAAAAATAAAAATAATATATATATATTAGGAAAAGTTTACATAAAATTTTAAAATTGTTAAAATGTGAGACGGAGCCAAAATCAATAAGGTGAGCCCAATATGATTTTGATGGCTTAATGATAATTTATTTATGAAAACATACGAATAAAATTATTTTAAAAAGAATAATTCAATTTTTTAAAGTTAAAATAGATAAGAAAAGAAAAATAATGTAAATTCTTATAATTTTTTAATCAAATTCAATTCTTTAAAATACTTTAAATAAAAAGATAATAAATAAAAAAATAGGAAATAAAAAAATAGGAGTAAAGATTGAATTTTTTAAAGATAAAAAATCTTCTATATTTACATGAATAGGTCAAAAAGGAAATTAATGAAAAGATAATGTATTTTTTATCAAAATTCAATTTGGGCAAGTAATTACCTAGATATTGAAATTTTTTAATTTTTTTTAATCAAATTTTGATTTAAGATAAATCTTTTACATATATAGATGAAAAGATAAAGATAAAATAATTTTCTTTATTTTTAATTAAATTCGAATTATAATTTTTATTTTACATAAATAAATATAAAGGAAGTTAATTGAAAAAGATAAATTAATATAGATAAAAACTAATTTTTTAAAAAAGGGTGGGGCCAAATATTTAATGCTTTTATAGTTTATTTTATTTTAGATATATCTTTTTAAGTTAAATAAATTATCATATTAAATATTTAACATTAATACTTAAGATTTAACAATAGATAACATCTTTATTTTAGATAAGATCTTTTCTAGATTAATTTATCCTATTTCTATATTATCCTAAAATAATATCAACATATATAAATTCCCAAAATAAAAAATTCTATGTGATAAAATCCTAGGTGGCTTAATGTGAGAACGACACATAGGAAAATCCTAAATGGCACAACGTGGTGGCCTTATTCCTTGCGTCTTTTATATATACATAGATTTATTTACTCCGTTTGGCATAATTGCTTTTAATGAGTTAGATATATATCTTAATAAAATAATTTCTCTCTCTAAAAAAAAGACTGTGTTATAGAAGTGGCCCCCTAAATATCCGTTACAGAAGCGTATGTTGACTATTTGACTCAATTGTGTGGCGCCAAACAAAAACCCAATTCCATCCCCAATTCTCTCACATTATCCGTATTCTTCTTCTCCGATGGCGGTCTTCTTCCCTCGCACCGCCATTAACGCCGTCGACCTCTTAACTCCGCATCCTCTCTCCTCTCTTCTCATCACTTCTTCCTCCCAAAATCTCATCCACATTCCCCGACCGCAAACCAAACCCTTCCCGTTCCCCGTTTCCGAAACCAGCCGCAGAAAAAACTTCCAAATCTTCACGAAATCCAGCGATGAGATCGTTGATACGAGATCCGGAATCAGCGAGAAGATCGACGATGGAGTGGATTCGGAGGAGGAGGCGAAGAGATTGTCGGGGCAGTCGTCTTGGGAAACGAAGGATTCGAGGGGGGACGATTACCTCTACAGATTGGGCGCCGAGGCCGATAATATGAACATCGCCGTTGGGGCTAAGTCTGGCGTGATTGACGATCTCTTTACGGGGAATTTCCTCGGTCGAGATTGTAAGTGCAGATGATCCCTTTCCTTTAATTTTATTTTAGAAACAAGAAATTAATTTATCTGCTTTTGGGATTCTTGTGGACCGATTTTGCAGCGGATATTGTGTTCGATTATAGGCAGAAGGCCACAAGGTCGTTTGAGTACTTGCAAGGGGACTATTATATTGCCCCTCTTTTCTTGGTTAGCTGCTTCCTAATTTCCCTAGACTTCTCCCAACTTTCAGTTTTAATTGTGCTTCTAATTTGTTGATTGATATAGCGTTTGTTACTGACCATACTGGTGGAAGCTAGTGATATGATCAGTTTTATTGATTTATGGTTGCTTTAAAATGGACTTCGTGGTTGAAATTGAGAAGTTATGTTGTGCAGTTTTCATCTTCTTATTGATAAGATTCTATCTTCTAGGGTTATCTTTGTATAAATACTTATCTTTCACTTCAATACAATTGACGCAATTTGCATTCTTCATTATTTCCTTATACTTCTTAGGCTATGAATTACGTCTTGTTCTTGTTGAACGGCAATTGAACACGTTGCAGAATCAAATTTTAGTTGGAAGCTAGAAATAATTCTTATGGTTAATCAATTCAATTGGCATTTGGCATGAACTAGGTTATCTCGGAACAAGGTTTTAGTATGCAATTATATTTGATTAATGATGTTTTGTTTTCTTGACACATTTATGCATTTTGTATGCTCATTGATTAGTATTTCCTTTGTTTTTCTTGTGACAGGATAAAGTTGGTAAGCCCCATTACATCATACAAAGACTAGTTCACTGATGTTGATGGCATGGGATAATCCTTGCAACAAGTAATTTATGGTCTCCAAGCTACATTATTAATGACATTTATGTCTGCCTTTTGGCTTTAACTCCTGAAAATGGCATGCAAAATTGCTCCTCTAATGTCAAGGTTGTTCTAGAGGGTCTAGCTTACTGTGAGACTATACATTCATCAATAATGTTGTAACTATCATGTGCTTGTTGGAGCTTCTTATTTTTTATTATCTTACACTCGTTTTGATATTCTTTCTACTTGTTTGTGTATGCAGTTGTCCACATTGTGAAAAACTGTATCGCTCATCTAATCAATGCCAAAGTTCCTCTTATCCTAGGTATATTTGATAAGTAATCCTTTAATGTTTCATTCATTCATGTACATTAGTGGAGAGCAATATAATTGCTCAACTTACATCCCATTTTTCTGTTTTTCAATTTTGCTACTTCCTTGAACTTTGACACCCATGTTTGCCATCATATCGTTTCATGCTTGGTGATAGTTTCTCAGACTCTTCGTTCTACTATGTTCTCTCTTTTGTGTTTTAAGGGTTCATTTAAGATTGCCAAAATTGGGACTTTAATTTATTACCATATGTGTATATTTTGTTTTTCAATCTTCAAACTCCACATCATCTATTGTAGGAATTTGGGGTGGGAAAGGTCAAGGGAAATCATTCCAAACAGAGCTCATATTTCGAGCACTGGGAGTAGAACCAGTTATCATGTCTGCTGGTGAACTGGAATCTGAGAAAGCTGGTAATGCAATGAACCGTTATATCTCTTGCACAAGCTTATGATATCTGCTCCTGCCGAAGCTTAATATGTTTGACTTTGTCAATATAGTAAGCTTCATATGTCTCAAATTTTGATATGTATTCTTTATCTGTCATTTTGTAGGAGAACCCGGCAAATTGATACGTGAACGGTACAGAACAGCCTCTCAAGTTGTTCAGAACCAAGTCAGAAGCTTTCCTACTTTCATTAATTTTACCTATATGTATGTGTTTTTGATGATGTGATCTTTGATCAGTTCCTTTCACTAGCTTCATCAATCTGTTGAATCTCAACATGTAGTTTTTATCCCTTTATATCAAACCCTGTGTCAGTGAAGATGCAATTTCTTTTTAAACTTCACAAGTAGTTACTTGTTGATGTATACCTTTTCATACCAATTAATTTTCTCCCCTCTAGTTGTCAGTTGTTTCTAATCTCAGGCTTCTCAGCATTCTTGTGGGATATTGACTTCTTAATAATGCAAATAGTATTGTTTGACTTCTGTTAGTAATGCCAATAGCATGATTCATCTTGCTTCAGGGGAAGCTGAGCTGTTTAATGATCAATGATATTGATGCTGGCCTTGGTAGATTTGGTAAGTTGGTTATTCATATTTGCACAAGGATGTGTTTTCCCCCCTTAAAACTACAACGATCACATACCAATCTCATTTATTATCATCATCATAATGCAGGAAATACTCAGATGACAGTTAACAATCAAATTGTTGTTGGAACTCTGATGAATTTGGCAGACAATCCAACAAGAGTTAGTGTTGGACAAAATTGGCGAGAATCAGATATAACCAATAGAGTTCCTATAATTGTGACAGGAAATGATTTTTCCACAATTTATGCTCCCTTGATTCGCGATGGAAGGATGGACAAGTTTTACTGGTATGTTAAATTCCCATGAATACAAAGATACAGTCCCGAAGTAGGATAAATATGAATCTTCTTGGGTAATATTCTTACTGAAAATGTCTAAGAGGATAATTTTTACAGAATTGAGCATACAACAAGAGGAACATTCCATCAAACTTGTATGTACCTGTCCATGTGTGTATATATGTGATGCTCTCCCCTTATCAAACTAATAAAAAGATATATAAGACTTTATTTATTAAAAAAAAAAACTGAAACATGAATGACAATTAATATGTTCAAGCACTTAGTTCAATTGATATATATGGACCAAACAAGTCAGGAAAGATCAAGCAGAATAATCCAGTTCATAACTGTATTACTCTGCTTCATCTTTCCTTTGTAATAGATTTCTATGCTTTAATATAGAATTTTCACTTATGGGGTTTCTGATTAATGTTGATAAATGACAGGCAGCCAACCCATGAAGATATCATAAATATCGTCCATAGGATGTATGAGAAAGATGGAATATCAAAGAACGAGGTTGTCACTGTTGTTGATACATTCCCTAATCAAGGTAACTTTTGTTGCCATGTCATTGCTGTATATTCAAATCATTACCTCTTGCAGGAGGTAAATTGTAAGATCGGGACGAAAGCATCACTCCAAACTTATCTCACTAATATGCCACAGTGTCTAATCAATTCATTGTTGATGTATAAGATAAATGTTATGTTCTGTATTTTTTTTATGAAAATGATTGTGACATTCATGGATTTGTATTTTTCTCTTTATGCAGCACTGGATTTTTATGGAGCTCTTAGATCTCGCACATATGACCGTTCAATACTTAAGGTACCTATTTTATTGTGATTTCGTAAAGCATATGTTCTTCTCTGGTTGTGTTATCATTATCAGCTAATGCTAAAATGAATTTGTTTCCTTCAGTGGGTTGATGAAATTGGAGGTATGGAAAATCTAGGAGCCAACCTTCTAAACCGGAAAAAGGCCGAGAAACTTCCAGTATATGTTCCGCCTGAGGTAACTTTACTGATTAGCCTTAATCCTAATTACCATAATAGGGCTTTACATTCTATCTATTACAGAACTTGGTGAAAGTAATTAGACAACCACTATTTATACAGATTTCTGATTGAATTGGGCTACTATTAGTAATTATTGATGCGATGTTGCTCAATTCTTATTGAACAGCAAACGGTTGAAGCTCTGCTTGAATCAGGCTATTCTTTAGTCAAGGAGCAGCAGTTGATTATGGACACTAAACTTTCAAAGGAGTACATGAAAAACATTGATGACTAGAACACGCACCTTTACAAATTCTTTGTATCATAATGTATGCTCTATAAAAGAAACCATAAAACCATATATACCAAAGTTCTTCATTGTAATCAAAATCATTTGTGAGTCTAGCCTGTATCTGACAACTGAGTTTCATAAGATTGGATAGAACCTTGTGATCATGTGATGTGATGCATCATAAAAAAAAACTGATTCTGTTGGATTGTTTAGTACGATATATAATCAGATGAATCAATGGAAGTGGAGGAATACAGTCAAATCCAAGTGTTTGTGGTGGTGACGAAAAGAAAATGTGAAGTCCCATGTACCTAAACTATTCCATTGTTGCATAGGATTCATGATTTGGAAATCTCATTTTTTTGGATAAGTATTCTTTCTTATCCAAAGTGAATGTGTTGCCTTTAGCCCTTTTCCATGGAGCTAGAATCTTGTTCCTAGAAGAGGGACAGATGGCATTATTCTTTGCACATAGAATCTCCAATGCTCTAGCTCGTCTTATTCTTTTCAAATAAAAAAGTTTATTTATAGGAAGCACCTACAATTGAACAAGGTTAGTAACTTAGTATAACAGGTAGCTCCAAACTTTTTCTATTTGGAATTGAATTTTATATTAAGGCAATTGTATGAGTTACTTGAATGGAAATTTATTTGCTTAAATTTACTAGGCTGTAAATGGATGAAAGTAGTAGCTAGATTGAAGCATGAATTTATTTATTTTTAAAAAAGGAAAAGTAATTATGCTTAAATTTTATTAATATTGACCATATTTTTCATATTAATTTCAGATTTTTCAATATTAATTTTCTATGCATAAGAATGACAAATTTCCAACCATAAATATGTTAGATTTTATATATTAATATTTTATCTATAAATATGACGGTTAAATGCAATACTGTCATCAAATTTTAATGTCTCAACCACAATATTTTTAGTTACGAAATTATTTATAATAGTATTTTATCTATAAATATGATCAATTTTTAATCATATGGACCATGTTTTTAATCGTAGATTTTCTTATACTCCTAACTATCTATTTATAAGTATGACAATTGACAACTTTTTAAAATTTCTATACATAAACATGCTGATTTTTTATACTAATTTTTTTAGAAAAAATTACTTAAAATAATCACAACTTTTACTCATTTATTCAAAATAATGCCAACTTTCACTTTTACTCGTTTAGTATCAACTTTTACTATATTTATCAATATTGATACGAGATTGTTTCCGATGGAAAAATCCGATAAAGTTATTGCTGACTAGGATTTAAATTAAAAAAATAAATTCCAGTTCCACTGTGAATAAATTCCAAACCCTAGACTCCAAATTTGTTGTTGAGTCGACATCGGTGAACATAAAGAGCGATAACGTGGGGGATTTCTGACATCAAGAGCCGACATAGATGAAAGGGAGGCTTTTGGAAACGTTGTCCAGCTCTTCCAATTCATGGAGAAGGGGGATTTCTGAATCGTCCTCTACTAAGTGCTATCATGATATCCCTGCAATGTCACCTTATCCGACTACCACATCAACAAATTTATCGGATTTTTTGGCCGGAAACAATCTCGTACCAATATCCATAAATATAATAAGAGTTGGTACCAAACTAGTAAAAGTGAAAGTTGGTAATATTTTGAATAAATGAGTAAAAGTTGGGAATATTTCAAGTAATTTTTCCTTTTTTGTATTAATAAGTATGACAAATTTTTAATTAATGTCGGTATAGATATGTTGTGTCTTGCAATATATTAAATTTTCATTCATAAGTATATTGATTTTTTATATTACGGGTCCCATAATAAATAAATAAAAATTATTGATCCCTTAATATTAAACATGTCAATCAAGTCAGTTCAACCGTGTTTTGGTTCGGTCATTTCGTGTTCGAGTTGAGTACGAGTTCATGTCGTTAAAATTTATGTTTTGATTAATTGTGTCAATTCATTGCATTTTTGTACAGGTTTGAGTCAACCCTACAAATTAAGAGCATTAACTTCTTATGATTATTACATAAATATTACAAATAATATTTTTTAGAATAAGATAATATTTATATATATTTTAATAATAAAATATTATTTTAATTAAAATAAATAATACATATATATAATACTTAGTTTAATTATTTGAAATATTGTTTCTATTATACAAATTATTATAAATATAAAATATTATAATTAATAAATTATAATTTTTATTTAAAAAAGTTTCCGGGTAAGGCACGGGTCATCAACTAATTTGTTTTGATTGTAGACTAGTATAAATTCGTATTTGTGTAAATTAATTTAATTATATACAAGAGAAACATAATTCTCTACTTTAACTATATATAAGATTATTTGAGATATTACCAACAAATCTCAGATTTGGGTTGAATAGTATCAGATTAATTATGATTTTTTATACAACTTTTTAAATAATTATGCACCAACTCTAATAAGGTGATGATGTGATGGTTGTACGTCCATATGACCATAAAAAAATACAGTATATTGTTAGGAAACAAAGTGTTTTCTATTTAAATGAAACAAGTCTCGTACGTACGTGCAGCCCACGAGTTTTAAGTGTTTCACCACCCATTCGAAATTAAAAATAAATAGTTCTAATACTCATCTGCATGTGTGCTTTTGTAATTGAACTTTATTTATTGGTTGAAAATTTGAAGACAAATTCCCCCCTCACTTGTTAATACAGTAGTACTATTATTAACACTCATCTGTAAATGCTCCACCAGTTTCCAACTATATGTAGACGGAATTGGTATGGGTACGTGGTTGCAACATATATACAACTTCAAGTTAATTAATATCAAGGCAAAGTAGTACATAAATTAAAACTAATTAACAGTCCCTTAATTATAATATACGGAGTACTAATTAAAGGGTAGACAGGCAGGCCAGCTAGTATCCTACGTACGTTATAAATACTGCTCCAAATTCTACAATCTTGGCAGGGCAACTAATTAAGCTAGCTGATCTTAAACAATCAACTACATACGAATTTGAGAATGAAGAATTGTTCAGTTGGGGTGCCCTTGGCATTGGGACTTGTCTTGGTCCTCCTGGCCGGCCACTGCTCTGCTCAAGAGCTTCAGTTTGGGCACTACCATGGCAAATGCGGCAGCCTTGACATCGAGGATTTCGTTTTCAGAATCATCCGAGCCAAGATGGTCGAGGAGAAGGGACTCGTCGGGGATCTCCTGCGTTTGTATTTCCATGACTGCTTTGTCAAGGTACGTACGTACGTACGTAGTTTCATATATGTTCGTACATTATTAATTTATTGCTTCAAATTAAGTAATTTAGGTTTTGAACTTTGTACTTGATGATACTCTTGAAGGGATGTGATGCATCCGTATTATTGGATGGCAAGGGCACAGAGAAAACATCACCACCAAACTTGGATCTTGATGGTTTTGAGATCATTGACGCGGTCAAGGATACTCTGGAGAAGTATTGTCCCGGAGTCGTCTCTTGCGCAGATGTTCTGGTCATGTCCACCCGAGCCGCTATATATGTAGTAAGTTGCATTTTTATTTTCCCTAGCCTAAACAAATATATTATTAGAGTCAAGGTTAATAATGTAGGTAAATTATTTATAAGTTTGAATATTGATTGGGGCACATCTTGTCATGTTTAGAGCGGTGGACCATGGTTCCAAGTAGAGACCGGAAGAAGAGATGCCCTTGTTTCTAAAGCCAACGATGCCCTAATCCTTCCCGGACCCAACATTTCAATGTCGGATGCCATCGATGTCTTCGCTTCCAAAGGATTGTCCCAATACGACCTCGTTGTTCTTCTTGGTGCTCACACCGTCGGAGTAGCACACTGTAACAACTTCCAAGACCGTCTGTACAACTATCGCGGCACCAACAAGACCGATCCATCAATGGACCCAACTCTTGCAAAAAAGCTCATCAAGACATGCCCCAGGGATGAAGACGGCACCAAAAGCGAAGCTTTCCTAGACCAAACGCCAGGAAGCGGAGACACCTTCGACACAAGCTTCTACAAGGCAATCATCGCCCACAAAGGACTGATCGACTTTGACCAGAGAATGGCTTATGATCCAAGCACACGGGGCTTGGTGAGCCAGTTTGCAAGCGACCCTCGCTACGACGACAAGTTCGGCAAGGCCATGTTGAAGCTTGGCAGGCTTGGCGTGCTCACCGGGAAGCAAGGAGAAATTAGGAAGCATTGTCGTTGGGTCAACTCTCACAAGTGAAATTAAGCTGGAAGATTCATTCAACTTTCCCACCCATGCAACGGGTATTTTTCACCTAAGAAACTTAAATATTTGTGATTTTTGAAATTATATTTTTCACAAATGCTCGTGTGATGTATGTTTTTTTTTCCCTCAAAAGCTATTTGCCAACATGTGTGTAAACTTAATTAATTTCATTCATTCGTCATTACTCGTTTGTAATGGACTAATTAATGTTATTTCCCATCAAAGCAACAACTGCATTTACTTTTTCAAAAACACTCCCAAAAAAAAACCCTAAACTACTCATGTAGCCGCCAACCTCAAAAACCCCAAGCTTCTCAAATCTCAATCAGTAACACAAAGATCATACGAATTGATGGCCTTCCAAGATTTGCAAAAGATGTAGCCAACCCTTCTGAGCTCCTCTACTTTTACTTGATAATGAAATTTCATTACTCAATTCAAAAAGGCTTTTTGCCATTTTTTTTCCCATTCATCTTGTTGCAATCCTTTCTTCTGTTGCAATTTTTCCGGCGGCCTTCTGCCCTTGCCGATGGCATCGCCGGACTTTACAACAGGAAATCTCTCGAAAAATTGATCCCATATGCTGAGAAAGCTTTTGTTGGGAAAACTTGAATCGATTCGTAAGGGCGAGGAGGCCATAGATCTTGCTGAGAAAGCATCTCGTTTTTGGTCGGATTTTTGTTTTTTAAAGACGTGTTTTTTGAGAAATTCAAGCACGAACAAGAACAACTATTTCGAGGGTTGTTCCGGTCCACCGAACCCACTCTGGGTCCACCGTCTGTCGTCGATTCATCCACTCTGATCCGGTTTTGTGGCTGTACTTTGCCTTATCAGCCTTCTCAGGCTTGATCTAGGCCTTGAATCGCAACTTTCCGATAGTGCCTATTTCCAAACCCCAATCCACTCGAACAGAAAATTAGCGTGCTGAATAAAAATAAACAAATAAATAAAACATTAATTAATTGAAATAGTCTTTGCTGGTCAAGAATTAGAAGAAAAAGGAATTGTAAAAGAAAGTTGAACAATCTTTTTTCTTGACTCACAAGTTTTATTACTTGTTGTACGGCAAGTTTTTTTTTCTCTTTCTTACGAGGCAAGGTTTTTCTTGCGGGGCAAGTTTTATGTCTACTTACGTTGCAAGTAAAACGTTTTGTTTTACTTGTGAGGCAAGTTCGATTTCTATTCTTATAGGTTAGCTCGAGGCTTATTTAATGTACTTTTCTTCCGAGGAGTTAGAGTTGAGTTTGGCATTGGATCGAGTTATATTAGGCCATGTCGCTTGGTGCTTTGAGGTTTCTGAAGATCCTTCATCTCGGTGGAGGGAACGTCAGTAGTCCGTTTCGCACGCCCAAGAGGGGTCGACCTGTTGCCTGCGACACTATTTTTATAGTGCTTTACTCATCCCGATCTCAAACTTGTCTTAGCTAGCTCTTATTTTTCGAAGTTTTGTACCTTTCTTAGCTATTCCTGCTTGTCTTTTACTCTCTTAGCCGTTTTTCGGCTGCCGTTTTATTACGGCCTCTCGGATTACCAAGCCTGTTTGGTATTCCGAATTCTTACCTTATCAAAAAAAAATGTTACTTCCCATCAATGCAATTGATGGAATTTGATTAAATTAAAACATCGATTTCGTCGTTAACAAAATATAAGTCCATACTCCTTCCGATTCAAATTAAGTATCGTTTTAGCACTTTAAGTTTGATCCATTAAAGTGTCGTTTTAGGTTTTTTAGGCAATTAATTAGGGGTGAGTTATGAGAATTGTTATTAGAATGTGTTTTTATTGATTAATGTTATTCATTCATTCGTTGAAAAAGGTGATGAGTTGTAAAATTTATAAAAAAAAATTACACTTTTGAGTTTAATTAATACTTTTCTTAAATCTTGTGTATAAAATTAAAACGACACTTGTTTTGAATCGGAGAGAGTATTATATATATGTGTCAAATATTAGGCTCAAATGTATCATTTGTCACAAGCCATCTTTTAAAGTTGCGATTTTTTTTAAAAAAACTTTTAGACTAGTTTTTAAGGGAAAAATACATTTTATAATATAAATTATTAAATTGTACCACCAATAATTATTTTTCAATCATATGTTATATTAGCTGACCAAAATATCCTTTGTTGATTATTTAATTTATTTGAAATTTCATAGTTAAAATAAGAAAATTTAATCTAAATTAAGTTTAAACGTGAATTAACCTTAATAATAAAATAAATTATGTTAAAAATACAAATAAGATTAATACTTGTAAAATAAATTAATCAAAAATATTTTAGTCAAGTAATAGAATATTTCTCTATAAAATGGAAAATGGTGGTACAATATTATGAATACTAAGGTGTTTAATTTTTATCCTTAAAAAATATAAAAAAGTAATTATTTAAAAAATAAAATTTTAAAAGATGGTTTTTGAAAAATAAGGCATTTAATTACGATTTTTCAACTAATTACATCGAAAAAGTCAGCTATACAAACTAGTAAAATAACCGAATTTCATTGTTTGGCTAAACAATTATTGACTAAAAAAAGGGTGAAAATATACTCTATTTTTCAGTGACATAAACATTGCATCATATCTAAGCGCCACATAATCATATTTTATTACACATAAATACCACATAAGCCTATAACTTTTGCCACATAAGTCCAACTAAATAATTTTATTGAATTTTAATACAAAAATGTAAATACTCTTTTTTTTTTCTTTTTTTTTTCTATTTAGGTCTTCTTCTTCCTTATGTGACTAGGGAGTTGGAATCTCTTCACCATCGGCATATTTCTCTACCTCTCTGCAATGATGGACGATGGCCTCGGGAGTCCAAAATTGGACCTCCATCTTCTCTGACGGCATATCTTCTATGCCTCGTCGAAGTCTACATCCCTAAGTCTTCTCTGGCTTAATGAACGAAATCTATTCCAGATCCAGAATCAAGATGGACTCGGAAGTTAAAATGCTTTGAAAACGGTGGACTCAGAGAGAATCTGAACGGAATGGCGGACTCGGAATTCTATGAAACGGAGAGAATCAAGACGGAAATGGCGGACTCAGAACCGGGAGTTCAAATTCTTCACCGCCGTCATATCTTCGAATCGTCGTTCCGTCCTGTATCGTCGTTCCGTCCAGATTCGAATTCTTTCTCCGAATCCGTTGTTCTGTCCTGATTCGTCCGTCGTCCCGTCCTAATTCGTCGGCAGAGAAGTTCAAACCGGCGGTGAATCTGTGGGGTCTTCAGTCCCGCCCCTCCTCCTCCTTCAATTGAAAACGACAAGTTCAAAGCGGCGGTGAAGAAGATAACTCCAGATATGGAAATTTTTTCACATAATTAAAAACAAACAAGAAAAGAATTGTGATATGGAAATTTTTTACCAAATGAAAATTTCATGTAATTGAGATATGGAAATACGAGGGTCTTCAGTTGTGCTGTATGGAAATTTTGTAGGAAAAGATTTTTTTTAATTTAAAAATAAAAATTATGATATTTCATGTAATTTAAAAGAAATAAATTAAAATCACTATTTGATAAGTTTCTCACTCGCGTATTAAGAAAGTAGATTTCACGTGCTACGCCACATCAGCACTTAGTGTTTAATAGAACAAATTTAGTTAAATTTAGGTGTTTATTTGAAAGTTTTATAGTATGGGGGGTTGGTTGAACAAAAGTTACAAGTTCGGTATTTTGCCTTAGGAATACTATACAATATAGGATACGAATATGTGGTTGTGAGTTATGACGAGGGAGGGAGAGAGCATCAGAGCAAAGCAAGTTTCGGCACGTTTGGCATCGGCTTAATGGACAGACAGAGTCAACTAGTGGACAGTGATGTGTATTCCTCATTCTTTCAATTGTTGTGTAATCCATTGTTTATTTATTTTCAGATATTTGGCTTTATTTACCAAATTTATTTGTTAGATCAATCTTTCAAGCTAAATGCATTAGAATTTAGAGTTTTTTTTGTCGGAAACCACCCGTAAGATAGGTCATATTTCACTTAACCACCCGCCTAATAACAAATTACCGAAAACCACCCATAAAAACAATTCTGTCAAAAATTGACCACCCTTGGCCCATCTCCCGTTAAAAATCCGTTAAACTTCATTGGTGTTGATTTTTTTTTATAATTTTCTTTTCTTTTCTTACTTTATTCTTTCTACTAAATACCTAAAAAAGGCAATTACCAATTTTTTTTGCCCAGATTCATCAATTTGCACCACTCGATGCATAAAAATCTCACACAGTTTTTTTCCCAGATTCATCAATTTGCCCCACTTGATGCATAAAAATCTCACACGATTTTTTTCCCCTGATTCAACAATTTCCTCGACACATAAACAAATCTCACCCACTCTTCATTATCTCCCAACTCTATCAACGTCGTGACTCCCCTCCGCCACTACCGTACTCGTTGCCTCTATTCACGCCATTATACACCGGCCCACCCCGATTAATCACCGGAAGCCATCGCTGCACCGCCTCCTTCTTCCTCTGTTTTTTCTGGTACAACATCGAAGGGGCTGGGGAAGATGATTTCGGCCAGCGACCGCCGACTATCTCGGGGCTCCGTTTGATGCTTGCGTCCCTCAGGAACATGCACTCCAACGGGAAGATCTAGGCTTGGTCTCGCGGGGTTGTGGTGGGCAGATCTAGGCATATCTGGGCTTGGTCTCACGCGGGCAGATCCAGGCAGTTGGTGTGGCGGGGTTTGGTCTTGCGGGGGCTCGGGTCGGCTTGGGTCGGGGCAGTTCAGGGGTCTCGAAGAGAGACCGAAGATCTGGGCTCAGGTGAGGAGTGGCTTGGAGCATAGAAGCACAAATCCGGGATCAGCGGGGTCGGGCGAGGGAAGTGGTTCGAGGCTGGGCTCATATATGGGCTCGGGTGCACAGATCTGGTTCGGGAGGGCTTGTTCAGAGTATCCCGTTCATGGCTGATTGAAGATGGAGGCATGAGGGGATAAGAGATTCATGTTTCTAGGTTTTAATTAGGAATTTTTGGGTAGAGAGGGTAGATTTTAATTAGGAATTTTAGTTTGATTTTTTGGCAAAAAAAATTGGTTTGATTTTGAATGAAAATAAAATAAATTAGGAATTTTATTTTAATTTTGCATTTAAATAAAAACAAAATATTGTATCTAACGATTTGTTAACGGAAGTCCGAGGGCGGGTGGTTAATTGTTAACGGAGATAGGTATAAGGGTGGTTTGCGGTAATTTGTTATTAGACGGGTGTTTTTCTCTAATATGACCTATTATACGAGTGGTTTATGTATATAATATAACGAGTACAAGCTAGTGTTGTGTTTTTATATCATTAATTATATACATTATATGTCACCTTTAGCATACAAAAAAAAAACACTCCAACATTTATGTAACAGTGACTTGTTACATCGATCAGATCCCATCCATTGAATCAAAATCTTAATGCAATCAAGTACATATTGATTATTGAGAGGTACAACATATTCTTTCAACAAAAAGCAAGAAACAAGCTAGTCTTACAACAAAGACATATTATATTAAAAAGAGAAACCTCAATGTGACTCGAGATTGATTTATTTGCATAAAATTAAGTATCAAACACAGGATGAACTACCCTCAACTTCCCTTAGTTGGAGAGGCGGGCATAGCACCTTTCTCGTGCTTATATTTTTTAAAGCATCTCTTTTCGCAAGCTTTTAGACATACAAAGAGAGAAGGAAGAACTTACATATGATATTCATTGACCTAGAGAAAACCTATGACAGGGTGCCGAGAGAGTTGGTTTGGAAGAGCCTTGCAAAGTCCAAAGAAGTGTCTGGCACGTTTATCCGAGTTATCAGAGATATGTACGAGGGTTCGATGACCAGTGTCTGCACTCCAGGAGGAGACACAGAGTACTTTAAGGTGAAGACAGGTCTACATCAGGGCTCAACTCTGAGCCCTTTCTTGTTCACGCTAGTATTAGATGTTCTGACGAGCTGAGCCCTTTCTTGTTCACGCTAGTATTAGATGTTCTGACGAGGGATATTCAGGGAGACATCCCTTGGTGTTTGTTGTTCGCGGACGATATTGTCCTGGTGGACGAGACCAGAGGCGGAGTTAGTAGTAGATTTGAGATTTGGAGGGAAACACTGGAGTCTAAAGGCTTCAAACTGAGCAGAACCAAGACGGAATACGTATAGTTCAAGTTCGGGCAAGGTGCAGATGTCGGGGACGGGGTCCTCTTTGGGGGGGGAGTTGTTACTAAGAAGGAGAGTTTCAAATATCTAGGTTTGTGCAAAGTGATGGAGGCATCGACGAGGATATTACGCATCGGATTCAGAGAGACTGGCAAAAGTGGAGGGCAGCGTCAGGGGTTCTTTGCGATAAGAAGGTACCGTTAAAGCTCAAGGGTAAATTTTACAAGACAGTTATCAGGCCGACCATTCTATATGGGGCAGAGTGTTGGCCAACCACGAGGGCACAAGAGCAGAGAGTGATGGTAGCTGAGATGAGAAGTTGAGGTGGATGTGCGAGCACACGTTATGGGACAGGATCAGAAATGAAGAAATTAGGAGCAAGCTAGGGGTGGCTAGTATAGGGGATATATAAGCTGAGAGAATCGAGACTCCGATGGTTCGTACATGTGCAGAGACGGGGAGCAGGGGAGCCAGTCCGTAGGTGTGAGAACTTGGACCTTGGAGACTTTAATTTGTACAAGCAGGGGACGACCTAAGAAATGTTGGATAGACAAGATAAAGCAGGATATGGTTCCGTTGGGGATTTCAGCAGAGCTAGCAGTATGTAGGGATAGCTGGAGGGAGAAGATCAAGGTGGCGGATTAGCTAATCGCCAGGACAGACGGTCCCCCGTGTTTTGAGTGTTTGGTTCTGTTTTACTTTGTTCTCTTTGCCCGGTTTTGTGTTGCTATGTTTTATTTTGTTTTTGTTAGTGTGTTTCGTTTATGGTGCCTTGTTTTGTGTTGTTGTCCACGTCGGTGGGTTGTGGTGAGTGCTTGTGTGGTGTGGCATCCGTTGTCCTGTGCTTGCAAAGTTTCTGGTTGGTGGCCCGGGTAGGACCTTTCAAGGCATTCCCCCTCAGCTTTAAGCCAGGGGTGTTCCCATCTTGACCCCCCCAGATTCTGCTGAAGCGGAGTACACTGAGTCATTGTTGTTGTTGTTGTTGTCTTTTTGCAAGCTTAATAGATCTTCAGATTTCCTTGATAGACACATCTTGTTAAGCACATATCGAGGCAGTCAGGTTGCGCCTCGACAATGCTCTTTGGGTTGAGAACACTAACCACACACAACACCAACAACACAAATCCCAAAGCTTTCTTCATATTTAGGTTATCGAGATTAGAAAAAAAAAATTGTATCAATTTAATGAAGATGGCTAGCTAGGTAGAAGAGCCATGCTTGAAAGAAAATTAGTGTGGTAATGCCTAATCTACAAATTAGTGTGGTAACGGCGAATGTGGCCAAGTTGTTGTCTTTAGAAGCCCGCCCGCCCGCCTTTGTTGAAGATTATTGATCCGTTGCATTAAACTATATTTGACAATATGAAGCACAATATATCGACCTTACAATACAGGGGTGTATAAAAGTCGGTAGCTGCAAAGGTGAACAATACGATTGATGAAACTTTTATTAAAGGAATATATGCTTTTAAGAATTGCTTTGATTAAAAAAAGTTGAATACTTTTGAAATAACGATGATTGAGGAGAGCTGGGAAAAATGAAAATACTCCTTCCGATCGAGCTGAGTGACAACAGTAGATTGTTTTTTTAGTTAAAATTTTCTATTTATAATATTTGACTTTTTTAATTCAATTAAAATTAAAATATTCTAAATATAACATACATTCATTTATTAATGTAATTTGTTTTAGTTTCAATAAAGTTCTTATTTAGAATATTTCATTAAGAGTATACATTAAATCATTAAATTCTAAGACAATAAAATATCTTTTATTTCTATTTTAAGTTAACGTTAAAAAGTATTGGTTAACCGATCGTAAAAAATTTCATAACCGTATCTAATCCATATCGATAAATCATTAAAAGTATTGGTTGGTTAATCGTAACCGAACAATTTTTTTCTCGGTATGGTTAGCCAAAAAAAGTGGTCAATTTTTCACTTTAGTTTTTCTGTTACAGTTTTTTTTCTCAATACTATGTAGTATACACGTGTTGAGTTTTATATGTCACCTTAAATTACCAAAAAAAAATTATATAATAGTGACTTAATAATACATCAGATCCCAATAATCTCATCCATTGCATTAAATCTCAATACAATCAACTGAATCAAGTGCATATTGAGAGGTACAATATATTCTTAGGGTATGTTCGTTGCAAGGTGGATTATGCACAAAAAGATATTATTTTTGAAAAGAAGAGTCTAGACCAAACAACAACTAATAAATTAGGAGAAAAGGGATCCACTTTTTGTGCAAGTGTTACATGATTTTATGTGCCTTGTTTGGTTTGAAAAATCTCTTTTACAAAATAATATGTTATAGTGCATAATATGGGTGTGCCAAACAGGCCCTTAGAAGAGATCCAACACAAGCAAGTCTTACAACAAACACATATTATATCGAAAAGAGAAATCTCAATGGGACTTGAGATTCATTTATTTGCATAAAATTGAGTATCAAACTCAACATTACTCTTACTTTTGACATGAACTAACTACCCTCAAGTTCCCTTAGTCGGAGAGGCGGGCGTAGCGACTTCCTCGTTCTTACATCTTTTATAGCATCTCTTCTCACAAGCTTGAAAAATCTTCAAATGATTCGGTATCCTCGGATTATCGACACACCCCGTTAAGCACATATCGAGGCAGCTATACTGTTGTGCCTCAACTACTACGCTCTTCGGGTTTAAAACAGCGATCACACACAACGCCAACAACGCAAATGTCAAAGCTTTCTTCATAGTTAGGCTATCGAGATTAAAAAACGACTAAGAAAATGCACCAATTTGATGAAGATGGCTAGGTAGAAGAAGAGCAATGCTTGAAAGAAATTAGTATTGTGTGATGCCTAATTTATAGTACTTGAGAGCTTGAATTATGATTTGTAGAATTTGCTTACGTTTGTGGTTGGAAATAGGCAATTTGTAGATAAGGGTAACGACGAACGTGGCCAAGTTGTTTTCATTAGGCGCCGCCCGCCCAACTCTGTTGAAGACTGCTGATCTTTGACACGGAATCTTTCGGGATTTCCTATTTGACTTCTTTTTTTTTTTAAACAAATAATGATGTTAGTAATTTTGTTATATTGGAATTGAAGTTTTGGTTGACAATATGAAGCTCAATCGATCTTACAATACAATGGTGTATAAAAGTCGGTAGTTGCAAATGTTTTATAATACCAGAGTATTTTCCACCAATCACGTGATCGATAAGTAAATAAATAAATAATTTGCGGTCAAGTTTTCAAAAAGTTATTTCGGTCCAGCTAGTGTGTGCACATGAATAATCCAGAATCAGTGTTGATGTTGATGAAAAGAAAGTCTTAAAAAATTGAAAAAAAAAACCCTCCAAAATTATTCGTAACCAAAATTATTCATTTGAAATTTGAAATCGCTTACTATTTCTTAATAGCAACTAATGAAATTTGTCCATATGATACATAATTATTCGTAATCAAAATTATTCATTTGAAATTTGTCCATATTTGATCCAATCCGCGCGACTAATTTTTCAGACTACTCTAATTGGATACAAACTTTTGAAACAAATGAGTATCCAATATATCTGGTATTATATATGTAATATTTTATGTTTTTAAAATAAGCATACAAAGACTTGATAGAATAGATGTTGTTAGGCAATTAATCATATGTTCATCTTTGATTTATATGTTTAAGATAGTGACACTTGCTAAAGTGCGGGAAGCCTTAGTCAAACTCTGAATTAAACACATAATTACGTTACAATGATAGAGTAGCAGAGAAAATGTATCAAAATAATGATAAAATAGAAAGCAAACGGTGGTTGTAATTTTGAACCCAAACAACAAATAGACTGACAATTGGATACAAAGAATGATTAAACCGTAATGAATATCGAAAGAACAATTAATTGTATGTTGGAGTGGAGCTTGAAAGAGAGCTGAAAGTAGACCTTTTTTATGAACCAATTCAGTCGTTTTTCTGTGTCCTCTAGTCTTCTCCAACCCTCCTTAGCTTATATATCGTATTCTAAAATAGTTGTTTGCCCTCTCGCCGACTCCTCCGGAGATCTTCGTTTAACTTCTGTGCCCTCTCTCATCCGTTACAAGTTTCATAATACTCCGATCCATTTCGCTACTTGGCCCATTATCGAATTCTAGCCCGAAACGGAGGCCCAACAATATCCAACTTAAACTAGTTTCATATTCCAAATATTTGTATGTTTTTATTATTTTAACTTTAATTAACTATCTTTTCAACTTATTTTTAAATTTTAGTTCATTAATTTAAGAACCCTACAAACACACCCAAAAGGACTCACATAATTTTTACACCAGCTAATGAAAAGATTGACTAACTGACTTCTGTTGCCCCTGGTAGTACGTAGTTTTCTTATAATTAATGTCCAAGAAGAAAATAACAAATCATACGAGTCCCACCAGGCCACCAACACCTTGCCATTTCAAGTTGCTCATTAACGCTCCCATTGTTCTATATATAAACGTGTCAGTCTCGCATCCTAGCTAATGTTTTCTATCTCCTACAAAAAAATGGAATAAAACCTCTCTTAATTAAAAGTCAATTTTAAGAAAATGAAATTATACTCTTTTTTTTTGAGAACGAAAATGAAATTATACTTAGTATAATTAAGAATAATAATAAGTGTTATCATATATTTAGTTTATTTAATCTTACATTAAATCTTATATTATAATACAAGATAATACATTATTATTTATTTATTTACTATCTAAACAGGCTATCATCTATGAGCTTATTTCATTTCATTTAAACTAATTGCCAATTAAAAATGGTTTATCATGGGCCACGCAATCAAACTAAAAATCAATTAGCTAGAAAAAGGAATAAAAAATACACACATGTCTAAAAGACCACCTCCATGCCAAATTGTGCAACCAAAAGTATACGTTATTTTATGCAATTATTTTAGTTTCAAAAGTTAATGTATTAAAGAAAAATAAAAGGGAATATTTTATGAGGTCAATAGTGAAATAAGAGTAGGATAATCATCAACAAATCAAAAGGCAAACTTTTGAATTTTATTTAATGGTTTCCTAGCACAAAGCACCAACATACATACACCACCACCAATCAACACCTCTCATCTCTCTTTTAGTTTTTAAAGGAAGTTTGTAGAGTGTAGGCTCTCTCTATCATTCTACTTTTCCCTTCTCTCTCACACACAAATAGAGCAATTGGGTGGGATATATAGCTTATATCTTAAGCTTAAGGTGATTATTGCTACTAATCAAGTTATTAAGAGAAGATTAAGGGTGGAAGACGAAGAAAGAGGAAGAAGAAGAAGAAAGGGCCGGGGTTGTTATGGCATGCTGGTGGCAGCACCTCGTTGGGCCTCTACGCCGCGTTTGGCTCTCTCTTTCTTCTCGTATTCACATCAAACGACACCGTAATGGTATTTTTCATTTCTCTGTAATTCTTGGGATAGTAAGCTATAATATATTTTATCTAGAGTCATTTAATATCATGATGATATGCTAATATATAGCTCGAGAATATAGAAGAAAAAAAGAAAGAAATCAAGAAGGGTCCTTCGTCTAACAAAAAAAAGAAGAATTTCATACTTCCTAGCTCGGTCCAATATTATAAGGGATTTTAGGATAATACACACTTATTAAGAAGATGATTAATTTCATCTATATAATCTATCTATAATTTTATCTTCTTTGTTTCTATAAATCTAATAAAAAAAATTATTTAATTTTTTTACAAGTTGTTTTAGTTTACCCAATGGCTATAAAAAGTAACTAATTTTTTTTTTTGCAAAAGATTATTTTGACTTTAAAATTTGAACACTATAAATAAAAAGAAATGAATGTAGAATATTGAAAAACTAATAAAAAACTATACTATGGGACAAGAATTTTAGCCTAATTTGAAGTTTAAATCAGTTGGAACAATATCATTGGTGACTCCCCCACTTTTTGTAACTGTAACTCCTAAAATACCCAAATCATTGTTTGTTTGTGGTCGATCATTGTATACGATTAATTTAATTATATTTTTTCTATCTTATGTCCTAAAAATATAGGATAAGGTCCGGATCTAGAAAGTAGAACCCTATTTTGAAAAGTATGAACACTTGTAAAAAATTTAAGACATGTTTAAAAAATCGATTTAATTAATCTCATTCGGAGAAGTATTTGAATAGGTTAGAAAAATCGATTTGATTAATCGCATCTAGGAGAATATTTGAATCTTAACTATTGAACTTTTATCGCTAACCAAATAGATATAGCCAATAATTTTATGTGAAGTCGTTTTTATTATGATTATATTTGTAGCCTTTGTGTACGTTGAAGAATACAAAATGGAATATTAAGCTCGTATGTATACGATTCTCTACATCTGTCGGTGCGGAAATCTATCCACACAACTAGAGACGTACGTGGACTTAATTTCTAGACCCACCTTGTGTCGACGAAAATAACACCTTCTCACTTCACTCCAAAAGTTAAAGAGGACAATTATGCATGAATAATTAAATTGACGAAAGTTGTGTGTTCCAATTTACAAAATACACCCCACTCATAGACTTTCGTTCTTCAAGCTTTATATTATGTGTTGGTAAGTTGTCAAGTTGTTATCATTTATTTGCGGACACATGTTGTAGGCAGTGGCGGACTTGTGTTGTGCCCAGTGGGGCTACAGCCCCCACTGGGATTTTAAAAAAAATATTTAAATATATAAAAAATAACGTTTTTAGGTTTATACAATGTTGTCAGGATCGGTATTCTTGGATCGGATCGTAAGGGGTAGTAGGATCGGATCGTTAGGATCGTAAGATCCTACCGCATTAATAAAATAATGAAAGAACTAATATTAATATGTTATATATCACTCAAATATGAAATTTAATCATTAAAAACATATACATTATTCATCTTTCGAAAGTAAAATGCATGTTTACCCTTGTTTTTATTTTGTGTGCAATTAAAAGTACCTTTTGTTGAAAGAATACTTTTATTTACCTTAAAAGGAATAAGAATAATTAATTTTTTTAACATATTTTAAAATAAACTAGTTGAATTCCCGGTTATGCACGGGTTTTGTTTTATTTTTTCATGAATAAAATATTTTTTATAATGTTATTAATTAAATAAATTTTTTAGATTTTTAAATTTGAAATGCGTAGTTATTAAGAATTTTTTTAATTAATATATAAATTAATTAGTTAAAAATATAGTGGGATGTAAACTATTGATAAAAATAATAATTTACAAACTCCAGAAATTAACACATAGGTAATTTGAATAACTAGCTCATGTGATCAAAAGGCCTCTTTTTTTAATATTTAGATAGATAAGAGTAATTTTAGGATAAAAAATACTTTCTTTTTAAAGTAGGACATTATTTATGTTCAGTTCAATTGGTAATACGGTTTTTCTATCCTATGCCCTTAGGGCATAGATTAAGAATACTAATATGGAAAACTAAAACCCTAATAGGAAACTAATAAACCCTATTGAAAAAATAATTAAATCTTAATAAATACAATAACAAGATAAATTATCATTTTTAGTCTTTTAACCTATACCCTAAGAGCATAGGTTGGAAAAAATCGTTGATAATATAAAGAAAAGGTTGCTCTAAAATTTATAAATTAATTATCAACATAATTTTCTTGACACGTTAGGTTTTTTTTTTCCGTACCTTCTGATCTTTTTCATATGTGTGGAATAATACTATTTGCCTATTTGGTGTAGTCGGCCATAATTATATATGTTGTGCGCACTTTTAAGCCCACTACCCTAAAATCCTTTACACTATTTAAATCCAAGTTGGACCTTCAAAAATTACGTCCATTCAAGTTTTAGTGGTATTCACCATCATTTCACCACTTAATTTTTGTATTCGATCAGGCGATGGGCTCCTGAAGCTTCATGACGATGTGCAAACGTGTGAATACCAAGACGTGCAAGTCATGTGGGAAATGCTGAGGAGAACAGAGTTGGAATTGGCTTCTGATCACCTCAAACGTAAGCGAAATCCTTCTTGGAGAATAATCGTATAGTTCTTCTCAGCAAGATGACTGAAAAGAGCTCTTCATATAGGATATATACTTGTATTGTATTGATAATAATGCAGGAAAATTCCATAAAAGAATACAAACTTAATTAAGTTGTGTCTTGTAGCATGAACTTACAAAGTTCCATAAAAAAATTCACAATTTATGGTGGAAGTTTGTGAGTTTGTGCTAATGGACACAACTGAACTAAAGTTTATATATTTTCTGGAATTTTCTGTAATAATATTTATATAGGCTACTGTGGTTGTTCCATGTAATGTTTTGACATGGAACTAGCTGGTTATGAGCCATACTAACAGATTTGTACTGTCTCCTTTTGTGTTAAGAGAGAAGGGGGGAAGTATAGAGGGGACGAAGCGGGTTTTGAACGCATGCCCGTTTTGTTATTCCTTAGTGAATGTGTATCATGGATGAAACTATTGAAGTTGTGAATTGTAAATGTCATGTATGCAGCTTTAGAAGCAAATAAGATTGTAATTTGAGGTTAAAAAAACTTCTTGAGATGCATGATTGTTTGTAGTTGTCTGTGGGGCTGATGAATATGTTCTATCTGATCAAAAGCTCAATAATAGCTAAATGAAGTAATTAAAGGTGTGTTTGGATTACCCAAGATAACGCATTAAATCCTGAATATAATGCAAGGCAATATTTAGGGTAATCCAAACACACCCTAATTCAACAGAGCAAGAAGAGAGTTTGAAATGATACCTTCCAGTGTAATTTGGAGGTGAGCATCCCTTCCTTCACATAAGTAAAAGGCTCAGCTTTAAATCTTCAGAGGCTGGATGAGAAATTGAGAGGTCTTGTATAAAGGTCCGTGTGATTTATGAATGAAAACAGTCAAGAGATTGAATCAAATAATCTCACAAAAGTGTGAAGAAGAAGCATAGTGATGAACATTTTTGAACACTAATCAGAAATTTTAGGTACTTAAAGTTAATATGTTTAACTCAAGAGAAACTAAGCTAACAACCAAGTTATCAAGAGAAAGCAAAGGATGCCATAAATAATAATCAGTTACAACGATTTCAATCATTTCTTGGTGCTACAATTAGATACACAGCTATAACATCATTTGATCTATTCCACTGAGCTATAATCGTTCCTACAAAACTTTTGATTTCCTCTAGCTCTAAATTACAGTGGAAAAAGAAAAAAAACACACACATCAAAACAAGTAAAAGACATGTTACAGCAGGCCACCAAATGTTATGCTGGTGTCCCTTTTAGGTCTATTTGAGAACTCCAATCATTATACTGTCCAGGCGAGAGCGACAGATGAAGAGCAAAACTATAAATCACAGCATTGAACCCAACAAAGGAAATTTCACAAAACTTCGTATCAAGAACATTATTTATTTATTCCCTGTGTGAATGAGCACACATTTTCTCCAGAAGTAGCGGCCAATCTTCACCGAGCTGTTGTGGCTTCATCTCCATTGCAACTCTAAAGTCTAACATTGAAACTGACCCTTTTCCCGCCGTTTCAACAGATGATCTAATCAGATTCTTCAAGTAAGAATCCAAAGCATTGTTTAACAAGTTAGCACTGTCCAAGGAAACGCCTTGTAACCCTTCTTCATTCACAGCAATTTGCTCCATGCAATTTTTCAAATTCACAGAATCAAGCAGTCCCCCACAATCATATGAACTCACAAATCCTCTGCTACGTTCCAAAGCCAAGGCCTTTCGGGCCCCACCAGTGCTAACTGAACAAAGAGGAACACCAAGCGGGGCCTGCAGAAGACTTCTAGTAGACGCTCCTGTCCAATCTTCAGAGATGAGGTTGTTCTGTGTCAGCTTCCCAATTTTTCTGTGATTAGCAATCTCATTTTCTGAAACAGGATTATAGCTCAGATCAGCTATTTCATTTGAATGCGAAAATAATACATCTCCTTTTCCACCAGTTGGAGTAGGGAATGCCCCTTTTGTCCTTTCATGAATTCCAGATTGGGATTTACAAGGAAGCTGCAAATTGCTTCCGTTTGATAAGAGCGATGACTTGAATGTTTGAGGAACAAAATTATAGTCTCCAGATTCACCAGCAGCATCCAAAAGTTTTTCTGGTGGTGCCTTTGCCTGGCAAGCATTTCTCAAGACAGAAGTAATCAACTGATTATGAAGCACAATATTCTCTCTTCCGAGAACCCGGAAACAGATCCTGTTAAACTCAACCTTTGTAATCTTCGAACTCAAGAACCTGTTCAGATAAAAGAAGTAAAGCTTTGACCTTTCTGCCCCTAATTTCTTCACCAGCTCAGTTTTCAAGTGACCAACATTGATCTGTTGATGCTGCATTTCTTATTACTTACAACAGAACACCAACTTCATATAACTCGTGTAAATGACTAAATTACCCCAAATTGAACAAACAGAAACCCCCCTAGAATCAATCCACTCAACTAAATAAGGGGTTTGCTTCATTTTGCAAAATACATCTTCAAAGAGTTCAATCAGCATCCTGATTGTCCTACATACCCCCTTCATCAATCCAAAATGCTAACAACATATCTTTTTCAATAAATTATTTCTATCAAAATGAGCATATATCCAAATCACACTCCCTCCTCTAAACCCCCCTAGGTACAAACAAAGATTCAAAATTTTCTCCCTCCAATTCCCAAACCTCTAATTACTTACACCATTATTCAAAGTTCCAAACCAAAAGAAGAAAGAGAGAGACTGGTACACCATTCGATTTGATACTAATCCACCACGAAACCACTCTAAAACTCAACGAATCTAACACCTACATCTTCAATTTGAACAATTCAAACAGCTCAGTCATTCGCGACTCCATTCGCGCAACTTCTAGCAGAAAACTGAAGAGCATCCAATACAATTCTCGAACACACAGATCGCACAGTAAGGGATTTGAAGTTGCAACAAAATCAGAGAACGAAACTCAATGGAATCAGAAATTAACCGGTAATTGCCGTCAAACCTTACCGGACTGAGCTTCTTCTCCGAAGCAACCTTCGCCGAAGATCCAATCACAAAACTAGGGATTCGAACTCTCCTCTCAACTTCCTTTTTTTGAGAATTTTGTATTCAATCGACGGAGCAAGATATCTCCGGTTCTTCCTCCCTTCGATTCTCCGGTCGCTCCACCAGAGAGAGTCTCCACTGAGCTTCTTTGAATGGATGTTTGTTTCCTCTCATAATTGGGGATTCCGGCATACCCCACGACGCGCTTTAGCTTGCGCGTGTAAAACGCTGCCGTTTTAGTGGATGGGGAGATTGAGTTACTCGTCTTTACAGGTGACGTGGGCTTACGCGCGAACAGGGTGAAGACGAGGGATCTATGCTCTTTGTTTCTTTAAGCTGGATAAAGATTTGGATATATTGGCGAGAGAAGTTATTCTATACCAAATTTGTCCATCTTGTTGGGTCTCATGGTCTTATTATATTTTTGGTAAGAAAAATTTAACAATCATTTTTGTACTATAAAAAGCTAATTTGGAATTTTGGATCCTGGTTAAAAACTACTTCATAATTTAAAAGTATATATTTAGTTATTTTAGCGTGAGTAGCTCGGTATGAAGTGATTAGAAATAAGTGGAAGTAGTCAGCTTAAGAAAAAAGTTAAACTTCTGTTGTATACCCCATTAAGAAGGAGCGAAGAGTTGGCTACCAACACGGTACATAGGGACAGGGGTAGACCGAAGAAAAGTTGAAAGGAGATTATAAAGCAGGACCTCAACACTTCAACAATTTAGCAATTTCAACAGACTTGACTATATGCAAGGAGCAATGGAGGAAGCAGATCATGGTTGAGGAGAAGTAGTATCCTAGACGGTGAGGAAGCGGATCACAGTTGAGGAATGAGGAGCAGTAGTGTCCTAGACGGTAAGGGCAAGCAGCTTTTTCCTCGTTCTCCCTCTAGCCCTCTTTTTCCCTTTCTTTTCTTTTCGTTCTTGCACTTTGTTTTCTTCTCCTTTAAGTCCGGTTCTTGCACTTTGTTTTCTTCTCCTTTAAGTCCGATTCTTGCCTGTGTAAACCGTGTTGGCACCACTTTTTTTGGGTTGTTCAGACACACCCACACCCGTCATTTTTCGTGGTAAGATGTATACATCTTGACCCCTGGATCCCAATGACAAGAGTCCACTGAATCGGAAAAAAGGGATGAGGATATTTACACATATAACAAGTATGATCACATCAACAAACAAACAACTGCTAGACGAAAAAACAAAAATATAAACTGGAAAAAGCCCAAGGAAAATTGGATCAAACTGAACTTTGATGGAGCAAAAAACAACCAAGGCCTTTCTACCTTTGGCTATATCCTTAGAAACCACAAAGCTGAACCTATCAGTTACAACTATGGCTCTTTGGGAACAAACTCTGTCCTTGTTTCCGAAGCCTTGACCCTAAGGAATGGAATTCAGGAAGCCATAAGAAGAGGTTGTAGATCGCTAGAGATTGAAGGTGACAACCTATGCCTGGTGAATGCCCTCAACGGCAAAGGCATCTGCCCGTGGGAGATTGAGATCCTTGTCTCGGATATTCACGGTAATCTTTTCCAGATCGATGAGTGGAGCATAACGCACGTGTTCAGGGAGATTAATCAAGTTGCAGATTATTTGGCTAAAAAGGCGTTCAGAAGAAGCAATCTCCCCCCTGAAGAAGATTCAGAACTTGCCTGAAGAAGATTCAGAACTTGCCGATCTCATCCGTGAGGATGCCCTAGGGCGGAAAACATCTCGATGATGGTCTCCCCCCTAATTCTTTCCATATCAAAAAAAAAAAAAAAAGAGTCCACTGAATCAATATTGTTGTTGTGTATTTAATTATTCTAGTTGATTTTCGAACAATAGATAATATGTTGAATTATTTTTGTTCATTCAAAGAACAGGAAACTTCCATTTACAGCTCGATGGTCAACCAAGTATTTTACTAAAAGAAAGTCTTTTTTTGGAAATAAATAATAAAAATTAGTCTTGTTTAAAAAACCATAAAAATTAGAGGATGGCAATGAATTGCTGCTACAGTAAAGCACTCTTTTATCTATGCAAATATTTATCACTTGCTAGCTTAATTAACCTTGCAACAACAGTCATTTATGGTACAGTCAAACAAGAATCAGAACAAGTCAACAACAGTTGTGTCTTTTTCCATGATTCTCAGTTTGCAAACAACAATTACAAGCACTTACAGGAGCTGGTTTTTCCATGGCCATCTTCAGCTTCCGCGATATGTGGAGAACGAAAAGGGAGAAACAAGAAGAGGCACATGAAAATGCTCAAACTTCTGTGACTCCCTAATCTCAAATGCTACAGAGACAAATGGGTAGAACCCAGTTGGATTATAACCCCCAGTGTTGAAGCTTATCTTGTATAAACCAGGAGGTATGGAATCTACAATGCTCATCAACTGACCACTTCTACCATCTTTGTCGGTTTTAGATTCTCCTAGAAGCTTCCAGCCACCAGCCTCTTCCATGCCAAAATTAGGACGTGTTTGTTTGCCTGCCCAACGCTCCAAACGCACCTCAACTCCAAAAGCCGGGCACCCACGTGCAACATCCAGGATGTGAGTTGTGATAGGAGGACGGGTCCGGGTTGAAGGTTGTGAGACTTTACCAGATGCAGGAGGGGATAAATGAGTACCGATTTTGCTCATGCGGTCTTCTACAATGAAATGGATTTATCAGATACTTTTGACAGAAGCAATAGACTCTAAATGACATATATAAAGCACATAATACCACAAGAATCATAGGGTAAATCAACTGCTGAAAAGAAAGAGAAGATCTCATTAATGGACAGTGAAATTGACCCATACTAGTCAACTTAAACCTCATGGAAGAGAGACCAGAGTCCTGTCTTGAAGAGTTGACTGCATATATTTTAATTATCAAGCTAATTCTTGAAAGCCGTCAACTCCAGGTTGTCTGTATAAAGCACATACCACAGCATGTGCATTAATAAAATTCACATCGTTTGGCTCTGAAATCTCAGCAATTGTGGTCTATAATCCTAGAGTACAAGTTAGTGCAAGGCAAAAGGTGGGAGAATTCTAGACCAAGATCCCATCATAATGTAGGTCAAGTCATTTACGTGTAAGTGAGCAAAATGCGAAGGTGACGTAAATTTAAGAACAAAACATATAAACCATAACTAAAGAAAACAAGCTGATTACCTACAATTGTGAGACAAGTAATCATCGACAATCAGAAAATTACTTTACTACCAGGATTATACTGTCACTTGCAATAGCAAACCCCATGAATAGGAAATCAATTATTCCTTTACCAGCACACTATTATATGTTCTCTTGATGAGCAGAAGCATCAAAGCATTGGCAAATGGCACTTGACATTGTCAAGTGCCAACCAACTTCTCCTTGCAAGAGAACAAATGTATCAGTAGCTAACAACCCTTAAAACTTGATAACCTAATTTGATTGGGAGTCAAGAGCAATTAAAACAGATTAGGTTGGCTCCCATAAGCACAACTACTGTTTAATCTAAATTGTCTAAGTAACACAAGCAATTTAGGACAAGAAAAAGGGTAAATTTATCAATTGAAAATATTAACTGTTAGAACCCTAAAACTAAAATAAAGGGATAGAAATCTGAAAAGCAAGAATCTTGCTCATCAGCCAATTTTGAGGAGTCCTCACTTGTAATTCATTTCATTCATCAAGTCTGAACAATTACAATCTGATCTCCTCCTTTTATAATAGATAAATGCAATAACTAAGACTAAATAATAATAAATAAGATAATGGGTAACATAATGGAGTAAATGGGAAAATGCCTAAAAACTAGGAAGTCGGAAAATAGAAAATTAGGAAAACTAACTACAAAATGCAGAAAAGAAGATAATAATTTAAAACTAATATAATTTATATTCGGGTTTGTATCATTAACATACATGATTTAAAATTTCATATTTAGGACTAAGAGAGTATAATCAAATTACCTCCTGCTTTTGCTATAGCTGTAGCACTTTGCCAGACTAATCACAAAATACGGATTAGTACAAGGCAAAAAGGTGGGAGAAATCTAAACCAAGATCCCATCATAGTGCAGGTCAAATCATTTAAGCGTAGGTGAGCCAATTTCCAAGGTGACGTAAATTTAAGAAGAAAACATATAACACCATAAACAAAGCAAACAAGCTATTTACATACAATTGTGAGGCAAGTGATCATTCAAGAGTCATCTAGACAATCAAAAATTTCCTTTACTGCCAGGATAATACGGTCCCTTGCAATTGCAAACCCCATGAATAGGAAATCTATTATTCCTTTATCAGGACTCTATTATATATTCTATACATGAGCAGAAGCATCAAACCATTGACAAATGGCAGGGAACATGCTCATTTTAATCTATATAAGTTTATCCACATTTCATATTGATTCCAACCAACTTCTCTACGCAAGAACAAATGTATCAGTAGCTAGCAACCCTTAAAACTAGATAACATAATTTGATTGGGTCTCAGAGACCAAGAAAAAGCATTTATAACAGATTAGATCTGGCACTCCCATAAGCATAACTACTATTTAATCTTAATTGTTTAAAATAACTTTAGTAATTTAGGATAAGAAAATGGTAAATTTATCGATTGAAAATATCAACACGCATGATTTGTGAAAATTTTGGGGTGCATCCTCGTGCTCATTGGCTTTTATACACTGTCTTTGAGATGGATTTAGCCCCTATATCAATTTTGGTGCATTCTAATTAAATTCAGTTATTATTGTCACATAGCTGAAGTTCAGTTTTTCTTGGGTCTATCGGGCGTACCCCCTTTCCCTTGGGCAGGGGTACCCCGATCTTCACCCCCCCCCCCCCCCCCCCCTCAGATTCCGCTGTAGCGGAGCCTCACTGGGTCAATGATGACAATGACGATGATGATGATGATTTGTGAAATTTCAAATCTATGACTAAGAGATGATAATCAAATTACCTCCTGCTTTTTCTACAGCTGTAGCATTTGGCAAGACACCCACTGAAGGATTTGCTTTAGCTGAGAAGAGCTTGGCAAGACGCAACTCAGTTATCTTCATCTGCTCTTGTGCTGCATTTTCAAACTCAATGATTGGCCTGTTTGAGTAGCGTCTCTGTGGATTGAAGTAAGAGATAGATTGCATTGAAAAGAGAGAATATTGAAATATGAAGTAAACATCAGGTGGTGAACTTTTAACCTATCAAAACATTATGGCAACTGACTCAGAAAGGACAAAATGAAACCTCACCTTCAACTCAGCTAAGATTTCCGGAGTACTCCTCCCAGATGCACAGATTAGAAAAACAAAACCAAACTTTTCTCTATACTTCACATTCCAGTCAGCAAGTTCCTGCAAGAACATGAATTAAATTAGGGCAGTGACACCAATCACTGGGTAATGCACATCCAGTGTTTTTTTAAGAAGAATCAAACATTTCCCCAATCTTGTTTGTATGTTTCTCAGCCAACTTTTGGTTGGCTCCAAAGTGCAAAAATAAATCTAAGAGATTGATGACATCAACTAATTTGTTAATTTTGTTCAAATGAAGAGAGAGGAAAAAGATAAAAGCAAATGAAACTGTAAGAAGCTTTTCTCTAATCATGTTCCCATTATCAAGTCAATTCCAATTGTTGGAAAATACCAACCTGTAAAGTAGATTGTGTTGCAGTGGCAAATGCAGCAGACTGTTCTCCCTTGCTCCACCTGAAAATCAACTTTACTAATTATTCAGGATACATGCTACTAGCCACAGTTCAATTTTTTTACAGACCGCATCATAAACGTGTACAAGTTGGAAAAGATTACAAAGATGCTTCTCATAGAGCATATGAATCCAGGCAGTAGTTTCCCAGACTGTATAGATATCTTAAATAAGTTTTGTAAGAGCATGCCAAACTTTTACATTAGTTTGTATGATTTGTGTGAAGTTTCATATGAAGAGTGCAAAAATATGACATTAGATGATTCGCAAGTTTCATACTTTAAGTTGAATATGGCCGGGTTTAATATCTTAACATCAGTCTTATATGACTAATGTAATAGGGTATACTAGAATAATAACAAAAAAATACAATTGCAATCAAAGGGAATTCATGCGATGTACAGACTGTATGTTATTCAGGTAGAACGAAGAAGTCTAAAAATGGAGAGATGCAGTAAGCTCCACAATTATAAGATAAAAGTTCAACATATACATACTACATTGATCATAACACTTCATATTGTTTCCAGTAAAATATATCAATTGGTAAACCATTTGTCACTTCACATTCCATTTGCATGATTGACATTTTGAGTTTTCTGAACATCAATAAACTCAGCTTCCTCTTTCTTCTACTATCCAAGTTAATCTTGATAATCAACTTCCTTTGCAAGTTGCAACTCGATCATCTTAATTAGGAGGGGAAGGGGGAAAGAGAGACTCAACTGGGCACTGGTAGCATCACCATGATTGGGATTAGGAACATGACCGATCTGGGGATGAGCAGAGAACGCTTCAAGCCAACCACTGACATCAACCTAAAACCCACAATTATCGAAATTGAGCGAAAAAAACAACTCATCAAAAGGGGAAATTTCCGAAGATTAGAAAATTAGGGCGGGAAGAGATACCTTGTTGAACCAGATTTCTCTGGCGGATTGAACAGCCGCATCCAGACTAGGAAAAGGGGATAAAGATGCCATCTCTTTGGCGAATTTATTGCTTCCACAACAGGCCAGAAATTCCTTCTCTTCGAACCTGAAATCCTTCATTTTCCTCGCCTTCGATCAACTCTCTCTTTCCCCCTCCTTCTCAAAGTTTAATTCCGCGAAGGCAAACAAAAGCTAGAAAGTAGTAATGATCAATCTTCTTCAGATGTTTTTTTTGGTAATTAAGGAGAGCGTACAGCCCGTTTTGAGCAGATTTCTATTTAGCACCCACTCTAAAAACGCTAACCAAAGTCCACCCTATAACTATATATAAAATTTTACCTCTGTTGTGGAATTTGGGAGAAAGATGTATTCAGATCTGATTGTTGCTTGCTTCATTACTTTGATATATAAATAATATTTATAGGGGCAAGATTTTGGTTTGATCTTGCCGTACAAAGTTAAACTGATAGAAGACCGTCAAGTCGTATATTACAATCTGTATGAAACAAAGCCTATTAAAACAAAATATGTATGGATATAGGTGAATCATTCATCTTCAGGTTTATCTCATAACAATCCCCCTTGAATATTCACCTTTTATTCAGGGTTATGTATATGATGCCTCGTTAAAAACCTTGCTAGGAAAAACCCAGTGGGATAAAAACCATAGCACATGAAAAAAGAGTACAACTTGTCTTATACGCTTTCATACTATTGCCTCATTAAAAACCTTGTCAGGTAAAACTCAGTGGGAAAAAACCTGAACGAAGAGAAAAAGAGTGCAATGCGTATAATTCTCCCCCTGAAATCAACGTACTTCTCGAAATCTGCGCATTCCGATCTTATACACAAGTTCTTCAAACTTCTTGGGTTGTAAGGATTTTGTGAACAAATCTGCAACATTTTCACTTGATCGGATTTGCTGGATTTCGATCTTGCCCTCCTTCTCTAGATCATGAGTTGAGAACAATTTTGGTGAAATGTGCTTCGTCCGATCTCCTTTGATGTAGCCCCTTTGACTTGTATGACACATGCAGAATTGTCTTCATATATCATGGTTGGATTACCTACAATTGATCTTATTTTGCATTCTTTTTGCATGTATCAAATCATTGACCTTAACCAGACACATTCTCTTCCTGCTTCATAAAGAGCGATTAATTCTGCATGGTTTGATGATGTAGCGGTAAGCGTTTGCTTGGTTGACTTCCATGAGATCGTCGTATCTCCATACGTAAATACATAACCATTTTGAGATTTTGCTTTATGTGGATCTGATTGGTATCCTGCATCTGCATATCCAACAAGAGTAGCATTTGTATTTCTATGATAATATAGCCCAAGATCAAGAGTACCTCGTAGGTATCGAAACACATGTTTAATTCCGTTCCAATGCCGTCTTGTTGGTAGTGAGCTGTATCTTGATACCAAACTTACAGCAAAAGCAATATCTGGTCTTGCATTGTTTGCGAGATACATTAATGCACCAATTGCGCTTAGGTAGGGGACTTCAGGACCAAGAATCTTTTCATCATCTTCTCGAGGTTTGAATTGATCATCCTGTATACTAAGAGAACGAACTATCATGGGTGAACTCAATGGATGTGCTTTGTCCATGTAGAACCTTTTCAAAAAAAATTCGGTGTAATTTGTTTGATGAATAAAAATTCCATCCTTTAAATGTTTAATTTGTAAACCGAGACAAAATTTGGTTCTTCCAAGATCTTTCATTTGAAATTCTTTCATCAAGTATTTTGCAGCATTTTCAAGTTCATCGGATGTACCGATAATATTTAAATCATCAACATATACTGCAATAATAGCGAATCCATTTTTGGATCGTTTGATGAAAATACATGGACAAACGGTATCATTTTGATATCCTTCTTTAAGAAGATATTCACTAAGCCGATTGTACCACATCCGTCCAGATTGTTTTAGACCATATAATGATCTTTGCAATTTTATAGAAAACATTTCCCGAGGTTTTGCTTTATATACCTCAAGTAGTTTTAATTCCTCAGGAACTTTCATGTAAATATCACTATCAAGTGATCCATATAAATATGCAGTTACGACATCCATAAGTCGCATTTGTAGTTCCTCTGAAACAATTAGGCTAATTAAAAATCTTTATGTAGTTGCATCAACTACAGGGGAATATGTTTGCTCATAATCTATCCCGGGTATCTGAGAAAAACCTTGAGCTACAAGCCTTGCCTTATATCTCACAATTTCATTTTTTTCATTACGCTTTCGTACAAATACCCATTTATAGCCTACTGGTTTCAAGCCCATTGGTGTGGGCTTTATTGGGCCAAAAACATTACGCTTTTCAAGCGATTTTAATTCAGTTTGCATAGCCTCTTTCCATTTTGGCCAATCGTGTCTAGCACGACACTCATCAATAGTTTGTGGTTCAATGTCATCGTCATCAATTACTATTTCGGTGGCAACAGAGTATGCGAACACCTCATCAAGGATAATGTCTTTCCTGTTCCACTGTATTCTAGAATAGACATAATTTACTGAAATTTCGTAATTATCAATGCTTTTGTCATTATCCGGAACAGGTTCTATTTTGTATTTGTCTGGAACATTCTCTGTTTTGTTCTTATCCGGAACAGTTTTCATTTCTGACACATTTCCTAGATTTTCGGAGGTATTTTTGTCATGTTCTCCCCCTGAATAGGAAATCGGTGCGGCTTCATTTGGATTATTCAGCCGCCTATTCTTTCTTGGTTTTAGATCTTTTGATCCAAGCGGGCGGCCGCGTTTTCGGCGCGCTATACATTCCTTTTCAGGAATCTTATCTAGTTGTCCAACAGGAATTTCAATTCTTTCAGGGGCATTTACAGCTGGCACATGTGACTTTATCACTTTCTTTGTATCTGTAAATGAGTCGGGTAATTGATTTGCTATACTCTGCAAATGTATAATCTTTTGTACTTCTTGTTCACACATTTCTGTACGTGAATCAAGATAAGATAATGATGAAGCATTCCAAGTAATTTCTTTATGCATTTTTCCACCAAGATTTGGAAATTCATTTTCATTAAAATGACAATCATCAAATCTTGCCGTAAATAGGTCACCGGTAGTTGGTTCAAGATATTTAATTATTGATCGGGATTCAAAACCAACATATATTCCCAATCTTCTTTGGAGACCCATTTTTGTGTGTTGCGGTGGAGCAATATGAAAATAAACTGCACAACCAAATATCTTTAAATGTGATATATCTGGTTCTTTACCAGTCACTAATTGTAACGGGGAATACTTATGATATGCAGTAGCTCTTAATCGGACCAGAGCTGCGGCATGTAATATAGCATGTCCCCAAACAGATGTTGGCAGTTTAGACTTCATCAATAATGGTCTAGCTATTAGTTGTAATCGTTTAATCAGAGATTCAGCAAGACCATTTTGTGTGTGAACATGAGCCACCGGATGCTCAACTATAATCCCAATTGATATACAATAGTCATTGAATGTTTGAGAAGTAAATTCTCCTGCATTATCAAGTCAGATTCTTTTGATTGTATAATCCGGAAATTGATCTCGTAAGCGATGATTTGAGCTAGGAGTTTAGCAAAAGCTGTATTTCTTGTTGATAAGAGGCTAACATATGACCATCTTGTCGATGCATCAATTAATACCATAAAGTATCGAAATGGTCCACATGGTGGGACTATCGGTCCACAAATATCACCTTGTATTCGTTCTAAAAACGTTGAATTTTCAATCCCAACTTTATTCTTGGATGGTCTGGTGATGAGTTTACCAAGTGAACAACCACTACAGTTAAAATCACTTGATTTAAAGACACTAGCTTTCTTTATTGAATGCTCAGTTGAATTTTCAACGATTTTATGCATCATTCCATTATCCGGATGACCCAACCGGTCATGCCATAATGTAAACATCTTTTTATCATTTAATTTCTCATAAGATGTTACATTTGTCTCTATTGGACTTATATATGTGTGATAAAGTCCAGTAGAATAGGCTGGCAGTTTTTCTAAAATCTGCTTCTTGCCACATTTTCATTACATGGATCGAGATAATATTACATGGATCGAGATTTTGGTTTTCAGTGGTCGACATTTTCATTTATCCCAAATTCATCATCTATGATGAAATCAAAGAGGTCCTTGGTGTAGGTTCAGTGTCGTCGACAAAATGAGTCTCCACGTTCTTCCCCTTATCTTTTTGAGAAGCTTGGTATAACTCAACCAAGTGTTTGGCTGTGCGACACACCTTTGCCCAATGACTTGCCATACCACATCTATAGCATATAGATTTGGGCTTTTGGGAGGGTCATGTAAGACCTTTCTGGACCATTTGTTTATCATTCCCTTTGGATGTGGATGCATCAGAAAAGTTACGCTTCTGATAATCACCAAAACTTCTACCACGGCCACGTCCTCGACCACAGCCTCGACCACGACCTCGACCACGGCCACGACCACGATTACCATCTTGTCCACGGTTATCTTGATGCCTACTATCATTTCTTCGAGAGGCATACATTGCATTTGTTTCAGGGTACGGTGCAGTACCAGTTGGCCTCAGGTTATGGTTTTTCATAAGTAGCTCATTATTCTACTCAGCTATAAGTAGTACTTGTATCAAATCTAAATATTTCTTAAAATTCCTCTCTCTGTATTGTTGTTGTAACAACACATTAGTAGCATGCATGGTTGAAAAAGTTTTATTCAGCATGTTCTATTCAGAGATTTTCTGCCCGCATAAACGTAATTGAGAGGTTATACGGAACAAGTCAGAATTATAATCACTGATTGACTTAAAGTCTTGGAACCTTAAATTAGCATATTCATAGCTTGCTTTAGGTAGTAAAACTTGTTGTTGGTGCCCATACCTTTGTTCTAGGTTTTCCCATAATTCTCGGAGATTTTCAACCAACAGATATTTAGATTTTAGGCTTTCATGTATATGATGGCGAAGAAAGATAATCGCCTTAGCCTTTTGCTGTGGGGAGGTATTTTCATTATCTTTTATGGTCTCTTGCAGGGCCGTCTCAATAATTTTGGAGGCCCGGTTCCAAAATTAATATGAGGCCCCAAAAATATTATAAGTAGTGATGATAATCAATATTGGAAAAATAGTAATAAATAAAACTTCTTTTGTGGGTGTAATAGAAATAAAATTTTCATAATAAAAATGACAATAACCAAAAATAGTGGGGCTCGTCAATACAAATCAGTAAACAAAAATGGTAGGCCCATCAATGTAAAATAGTGAAACCACTGAAACGAATATATGGCAAAATGTAAAAACAGGGAGTCGAACACAGGTCTAGCTGCATGTGTGCACAAGGACTAACCACCAAGAAAAACATGAGCTTTTACTTTATATCTCGTTTTTTTAATTATATAGAGGCCCCAATATATTGGAGGCCCTGTTCTAATGAACCGGTTGAAAGACGGGCCTGGTCTCTTGTAGACCATTTGCTTGGAGGTGAGCCAGTGCATCAACTCTCCATTCCAAATATCTCTGACCCGATAAGTCGAGAACATCAAATTCCCGCTTTGCAATATTTGCTATTTGATCAACTACATAAATTAGATCAAATATTAATTATTCATAAGAATAAACAATATTAATTAATACCATGGCTTCTTAGACTTAATTAATTAAATATAAGATTAATAAACATATATATACTAAGGTAAAGTTAGATTACTTTATAATAATTTTTAAGTATATAATATATATATATATATATTAATGTATCGATATTTGCCTAGAAAAGTTAACATAGCCATGTTCCTTTTTTTCTTTCATTTCTGTAGAGTTTGCAGGCATGGGAAATGATAAAACACTAGAAACCAAACCAATAGAAGATATAGTACTGTACATGCATGAGAGATTATGTATGGTCATCTCATATATGGGCAGAATACATCAACAGACCCCTGTACTTACACTTTTTTTCCTATTGGACCCCTGTACTATAAAATGTTCAAATAAACACCTAAACTTAATCAAATTTGTTCGTTTAAACACAATCTTTTAGAGTGGAATTCACGCGCACTAATCTGGCATTAAATTATGTTATTTAAATGCCATGTAATGCCAACTAGATAATTTTATTAAATTTTAATTAAAAAATTACAATTATTATATTTTCTTTTGTTTTTGGTCTTCTTCCATTTTTTCTAACTGATGAACAAATCTAGGAATAAAAAAGGACGAACTTCACCGCCTGCAATTCCCCAGCCAATTGCACTTGAATCTCCAACGCCGGCGAGGAACCAGGACGGAAATATGATGGGTCCAACCAGAGTGAGAATCAAGACGGAACTATGGGTCCGACACTATTCTTCACCGCCGTTCAACTGATAAATAACTCAAGGAAAGAACCCGAGTGAGAATCAGGACGGAACGACAACATATCTTCTCGGCCTCGTCGAAGTCTACAAATTCGTTCAACAGGTAAACACCCTTAGGAAAGAACCAGATCCAGATCCAGAATCACGACGGAACGATGAACCAGATCCGGAATTCTTCACCGCCCAAGAATGATGAACCAGAGAGAATCAAGAAGGAACTATGGACTCGGAGAATGAATTCGAATTCTTCACTGCCGAAGGAACCAGATCCACAATTCTTCACCGCCGGAAACGATGAACCCGAAGAGAATCAGGACGGAGTGACAACTCGAAATTCTTGCTAGAACGGCGGACTCAGGAGTCCGAAATTGGGCATTTTAGGGGAAGAATTCTGCTCCCGACCCCCAAATCCGGAGGTCTCACGCGACGCCAATTGCGTCTTCACCGTCCCAGATCTAAAAGGGCAAAATACTTCACTGCGGGCATAGGAAGGGACCAAAAGCAAAGAGAATCAGGACGGGACGGTGACTCGGAAAAAGAATTCGAATTCTTCACCACTGGCATACCAGAGAGAATCAAGAAGGAACGACAAACTCGAGAAAGAAAGAATTAGAATTCATCGCCTCCGGTAGAGAATTAGGAAGGAACGACTGACTCGAGAAAGCAAGATCTAGATCTCAACTTCCCCATTATTCAGATCTAATAAAATCTAGATCTGAGAAAGCAAGAAGAAAAAAAACAATTAAAATACCGATTTTTTTATTGGAATCAAGAAAAGATAAAAGAAAAAGAAAAGATATTGGAAGAAAAAAAAATTATGTTGTGACAATATTAAAAAACCGAGAAAAAACAGAGAAATTTTATATTAAAAAATCCATCTCATCAAATCCAAATACATTAACGCGTTAAAAGGTTGAGTGGTGTTCACGCGCAATACCACGTCAGCATCAAGTGTTTAATTGAACAAATTTAATAAAGTTGAGGTGTTTCTTTAAACATTTCATAGTACAGGGGTTCAATAGGAAAAAAAGTGTAAGTACAGGGGTCTGTTGATGTATTCTGCCCTCATATATGGTCAAAGATGGGAAAATATCATATCTATCTATATACACGTGGACTAGTATACATGTCTTCAACCAAAAAGTAGTAGTAGTGTACAGGAGTGTACTATATAGTTTTTCAGCACTTCATTCATTCATGTACACGTAAAGAATAATCAGTGCATATTCAGAGCATGCAATAGTCTAGAAATTTAAATATCTCTTTTGCCTTTTCTTACTAGTATAAGAAGTTTAAAATCAGCTTGTTGTTGTAGAAAGTAAAAGCTTCAAACGTAAAGTTTTCTTTCTTTATATACCCGACCTCTATCTTTTCAAAAACAAACACTCTCTTAAAATCCTTCATCAGAATATAAAGATTTACATGAAGAAGAAGAAGGAGGTTTTATTTTCAAAGTAAATGAAGAAGAAGAAAGTCATGCTTATATGCAATCAAAGGAGAAAGTTCTTAATAAACATACCCTACAAATTATTATAGGTATTTTTACGTTTCATCTATTTCTCCCATCTTCTTAATCTCTACCCCATAATCACTCTTTTTCTCCTTTATATTTCCTCCACATATTTGTCTGCTCCCTTGTTATCCTCTCTCGACTTCCCCCTATTCATCTTCTTCCTCGTTCTCGTTTTTTTTTCAATCGACATGTCTCACTCCGACAAATTTTCATTGAATCTTTCATATGCCTTACAATTATCATGATAATCCTCTGGATCCTCATCTGGATCAACCGACCTCAGTTTTAATAGGTATGTAAAATCCCCCTTTTTCAAGTTTAGTTTAGATCTGATGTAAACTAGGGGTTTTATTTCGATCTTGAATGTAAAATTCGATCTTGTTGTAAAAGCCTTTCAGATCTAATAAAATATCGAGGTTTATGCTCAAAAATCTTTCGTTTCGTATGTGAAAATAATTTTTGATGCAAGCTCTCATATCATTGAGCTATTAAAACGGATGATCTATAAAACTAATTTGAAAAATTGAAAGCAATATGAAATATGTACTACCTTCAAGAGATCTAGCCACTCAGTTGGTATTTTTTGTTTGAGAAATCTCTCGTGCTGATAACGTGTTGTGGAATTTGGGAGAAAGACTTATGTATTCAAATCTGATTGTTGCTTGCTTCATTACTTTGATATGTACATGCTATTTATAGGGGCAAGATTTTAGTTTGATCTTGTCGTACAAAGTTAAACTGATAGAAGGCCGTCAAGCCGTATATTACAATCCGTATGAAACAAAGCCTATTAAAACAAAATATGTATGGATGTAGGTGAATCATTCATCTTCAGGTTTATCTCATAACAACCTCAAATTATCCCCATTACCACTCTCACTTTCTTCCTCCTAGCCCCTTCCTCCATTACAAACATCCTCCAAGCTCAAATTCAGGGCTAAATTTAACGTTTTTTTGCATCAATCTTCACCATCTTCACCCACATCAATATTAAATGCATTTGAGATCATTTTCATGCATAACTTACAAATTTTCTTCGAGTTGTTGAGATTTTAGGTTTAGATTATCTAATATTTAAATTTAACAATTTTATGGTTCGAATTGTAAGTTTCTACCAAGTGGAATAAATTTTTCACACATTCAATTTGATATACTTCATAGAGGTTGATTAGTTTCAAAATCGCATGTTAGAATGGAGTCGAAATGGGTGTTCGATCAACATTAATTGTCAAGCGTTGGTCGTGGAAGACGACGACACTAGCCGTTACAGCCAAGGGCGACCCGGCCGTTACGGCCAAGGGCGACCCGGCCGTTACGGCCAAGGGCGACCCGGCCAAGTGAACGACCAAGTATGCTTCAAATTCAATACTTCTTTAACTAATTAGCTAATTGTATGAATGTTGGACATTTTAACTATAAAGTTCACAATACCATAAAACTGAAAACTTGCCATGGTTAACATGATCCTTGGTGATGATACTAAAACAACAAATCTTCTTTCATAAGCAACACTTTTCTATTTATCGACATGGAGAAAATGATGGTCCAACTAACTACATGAGCTGCAATTTGCAAATGCGTTTTTAGAGGATTTTTTTCTTCGCTTATATAAGAATAACTCAAGCAAATCGAAAGCTGACATACATATAATCAAAAGAAAAAGAGTTGTTATTAAAAGTGAATTGCAAGTGTGTATTTAAAAACAATAAAATGTAAATATATTCATATTATAAGTGAATTCAACATGGTAAAAATCTTATGGATAATAACATGTATGATTGTTCATTGAGGTTGATTCACATGGAAATGGGGCTTATCATGAAAACTAAGAACAAATTAGGACCCTTGGATTTGAGAAATGGATGGCTAAGATTAGAAGAGATAGGGGCAAAATGGTAATTTTGACAAAAAAATAAAAATAAAAATAATTTTTTTAAATTTTCTTAGTTTCGCTTGTTTTTGCCAAAAACACGAAATTTTATTTTTTACGTTACGTTCACGTATTTTATGCATATGTTCACACTATTATAAGACATGTTCACATATTATCACATTTTTCAGTTCAAAGATTTTATAATACGTTCACATATATTACAAGTGTGCTCATATATTATTACTGTTTGTTCATGTTTTATGGTCATGTGTTCATGTTCGATTAAATCATAATACAAGCGTTAAACGGCTTAAAAAAATGACAAAAAAATAAATATTTTTTATTATTCGCTTATTTTTGCCAAAAACACGACGGTTGACATTTTACGTTCTGTTCACATATTTTATACACATGTTCATACTTTTACAAGGGCTGTTCACATATAACCGCATTTTAACTTCAGAAAATTTAGCATACGTTCACATATAATATAGATACTTTCACATATTAGTATTTCATGTTCACGTTTTACGGCCTTATGTTCATACTCGATTTACATCATTCTACATACGTAAAAAGACTTAAAAAAATAAAGTAAGAAAATAAAGTAAAAACAAGGGCTGTTCACATATAACCGTATTTTAACTTCAGAAAATTTAGTATACGTTCACATTCTTTTATTTTTTTATTTTTTTATTTTATTTATTTTTATTTATTTTTTTTATTTTTTTAATTTTTTCGCTTATTTTTTCCAAAAACACGACGGTTGACATTTTACGCTCTGTTCACATATTTTGTACACATGTTCACATTTTTACAAGGGCTGTTCACATATAACCGCATTTTAACTTCAGAAAATTTAGTATACGTTCACATATAATATAGATACGTTCACATATTAGTATTGCATGTTCACGTTTTATGGCTTTTATTCATATTCGATTTACATCATCATTCTACATACGTAAAAAGAGTTAAAAAAAATAAAGTAAGAAAATATAAAAAAAACAAAAAAAAACTTTATTTTTTTTATTTTTTTGTTATTTTTTTAATCGGATGACCTAGAATCATTTCTAGTGTTTCAATCGGATGGTCCAGATTTGTTCTTAATTTTCATGATAAGCCCCATTATTATTTGATTCAATCTCTCATTGAATTTACTATAATATCTTGGACTCTTTTTAATAAGAGATGAATTTATGAAGTTTTACACAATTTATTTAAGTGTCTATCCTCTAACTACAAAGTATTGGAATTTAAGAATTTTGTAGAAAATAAGTAAATATTATTGATGAGCGAGTGGTCCATATATATATATATATAGCAGCTAGTAGAAATTCTAATCAAAATAATAAATAGAAGCTAAAATTTCGTAAGAAGAATTTACTATAAACTATCTTTTGGATAATAACATGTATGATTGTTCCTTGAATTTACTAGTTTAAATTATCAACACTTTTCTAGTTATTATTTCACAAAAAAAGAAGCTAAAGTTACCTTGCGGCCCAGGCGCAGTCCCCCTCCGACCCACCACCCTAAGCGCCCTGCATTTCGCCCCTCTGCCCTCTTCCCCCGGAATCCTAGCGCACCCCCTAGCGCGAGATCCGGCGGTCGGCACCCCGAGGAACCCTAATCGAGCCCCCAACGAGGAACTAGGCGCCTTAGCCCGCCCCGCAGACCTGTCGTTGGTCCAGAGCGTGACCTTGGTGTCCAGCCCCGCGCGTAGGAGAGGCAGCGGTGCCTTTGCAACAACGGGTGTTTCCCCTTGAGAAGCTCGGACCCCTCGGCGTCCCCAGAGGGCGAGGTTCCTGGGCGGCCATACCCCCGCCGGCGTGTCCAGCCTTGAACTTTGGTTTGCCCCTCTTGAACTTTGGTTTACGTCCTTTAGTTAGACTGCTTGTTCCCATTTCTAGTTGGTTGTTTTTTATAGGCTGCACGCTCTTCTACTTATTTTGTTGATGGTGCATCCTTTTCGTTTGCCTCTCTTCTAGTAGAGATGATCGTTCCTTCACCGCTGGTTCCATTTTTTCTACGATTTGGCTGTCGGTTTCTCTGTTTCTCCTTTGATGTGCTCTGTTGTTGGCTCTTTTCCCTTGTCCTTATGGCTTAGTTTGTTGTTGGTTTGTTCTTGCTACTAGCTCAGTTTACAACTTGCCTTTGTGTTTTTTTTTTTATTTTGTGTGGTTTGTGTTTTTGTCTTTTGTGTTGCAGGCCTATGCAGGTAGCAGAAGTGTTTTTGTTTGACTTACTTAAGAGATTTTGATCGATGGCTCTACCGAAGTACAACAAGGATAGGCGGGGTAGAAGAGCAAGAACTTGTCTGAGAGTAGGATCATGGAATGTGGAGTCACTTAATGGAAAATCTTTTGAGCTTGTCAAAATCCTACAACAACGAAGTGTTGCGCGTGCAACCAAGAGACTAAACGGAAAGGCAACAAAGCAAGGGAGATTGATTGGTGGAAGCTGTGGTATGCAGGAGCGTCTAGTAACAAAAATGGGGTGGGAATCCTAGTTGATGCCAAGTTGAGGGACCATGTGGTCCTAGTGGACCACAAAAGTGACAGTCTGTTGAGGGTAAATTTAGTGATTAGAGGAGAGTCCTTAAATGTCATAAGTGCCTACGCCCCACACACGGGCCTAGATGGAGCAGAAAATAGACGCTTCTGGGAAGACTTGGATGAGTTGATGAGAGGTATCCCCGAGACAGAAAAGGCGGTGATAGGGGGTGATTTCAATGGCCAAATCGGTAGGTCGAGGGATGGTTATGAAGAAATACATGGAGGTTTCGGTTTTGGCGACAAAAATGATAGAGGTCGGGCCTTGCTAAAGTTCTCACTGGCGTTTGGGTGCGTAATAGCGAATTCCTGGTTCCAAAAGAAGGAGGAGCACTTGATTACTTTCAAGAGTGCTTCAAATAAGACGCAAATTGACTTTTTCATGCTCAGACGAGGGACCAAGAGGAGTTGCAGGGACTATAAGATTATCCTAAACGGAAGCCTTTCGACGCAACACAGGTTGTTGGTCATGGAATTGAATTGGGTTCCCAGAAAGAGGAGAACCGCTAGTGAGAAGCAACCTAGGATCAAATGGGGGAACCTGAATGAGACAAATGGACATTATTTTAGAGAAAGGGTTTTCGAGGAAGTTGAGGCTAAAAGAGCATGGCAAGTTAGTGAAAATGCAGACGATATGTGAGGTAAGATGGCAAAGTGCGTGCGTAGAGTAGCTTGTGGATTGTTGGGCATGACCAAGGGCAGAAATTACAATAGAAGAGCTGAAGTTTGGTGGACTGATGAGGTCCAAGAGAAGGTAAAGGGCAAACATTTGGCATACAAAAAGTGGGTGGAAAGCAATGACAGAGATAGAGAAGCGTTGTTGGGCAGAATACAAAGTGGCATAAAAGTTAGCGAGGAAAGAAGTGGCAATCGCAAAGGAAAAAAGCGTACGAGGAGCTGTACAAAACTCTGGAGGAAAAAGGAGGGGAGTTAGTGTTGTACAAGGTGGCTTGGGAAAGGGAGAAAAGGAGCATGGACTTGGACACAATGAAGTGTGTAAAAGACGAGGAAGGAAGGGTGTTAGTTGAGGATAGTCAGATAAAAGAACGTTGGCTTAAGTATTTCTATTGCTTGCTAGATGAGGGTTAGGGGTCAATAGTAGACGCAGGGGATTCGAGAGGTCAGTTAGAGTGCCTTTTCTTCAGACGCATCGCCAGAATCGAGGTGTAGAAAGTACTTAGAAAGATGAGCAACAAGAGAGCAGTAGGTCCGGATGAGATCCTAGTGGAAGTGTGGAAGTGGATGGGGGTGAAAAGCTTAGAATGGCTTACGTCACATTTCAATGTCATTTTGCGAACGACAAAGATGCTATAGGAGTGGAGGCTCAACAGCTTGATTCCAGTATACAAAAACAAAGGGGATGTGCAGTAGTGCAGCAACTACAAGGGTATTAAGCTCCTCAGCCATGCCATGAAATTATGGGAGAAAGTGATTGAAGCTAGGCTAAGGATAATAGTTACAGTGTTGGACAACCAATTTGGTTTTTTGCTAGGGCGGTCTTCTATGGAGGCTATTCACTTGATCAGAAGATTGGTAGAGGTATACAGAGAGAGGAGAAAAAACATGCACATGATTTTTATTGATTTGGAAAAGGCTTATGACAGGGTCCCAAGAGAGTTGCTTTGGAGGCGAGAGAGGTTTCAAAGACCTTTATCAGAATTCTGAAGGACATGTATAAGGGCTCGTTGACCAGTGTGTGCACCCCGAGAGGGAGCACAAAGTTTTTCAAAGTAGGGGTCGGCCTGCATCAAAGGTCGACTTTGAGCCCTTTTCTGTTTGCGATCGTTCTGGATGTTCTGACGAGGGAGATTCAGGAAGAGGCAGCGTAGTGTATGCTTTTCACCGACGACATAGTGTTGGTGGATGAGTCTAGGGAGGGAGTTTTCAAAAAGCTAAAATCTTGGAGAGAGAAACTCGAGACATAGGGTTTTAAGCTGAGTCGGACTAAGACAGAGTATGTAGAGTTTAAGTTCAGCCAGGAGGTGGAGCCAGATGAGGAAGTACGTTTGGGAGGAGAGGTCATAGCGAAAAAGGACATGTTCAGATACCTGGGCTCTATTGTGTAGAGTGACGGGAGCGCCGAAGAGGACATTAGACATGGTGCTTCTGAAGTGTTGTGCGAGTGCGACAAAAAAGTCCCACTCAAGCTAAAGGGCAAGTTCTACCAAACGGTGGTTAGACCAGCTATACTCTACGGGGCGGAATGTTGGTCGACCACTAAGGCGCAGGAGCATAAGCTGATGGTGGCAGAGATGAGGATGTTGAGGTGGATGTGCGGACATACGAGACTGGACAAGATTAGGAATGAAGTGATTAGGAGCAAGGTGGGAGTGGCTAGTTTAAGCGACAAGCTCAGAGAGTCGAGGCTTAGATGGTTAGGGCACATACGGAGGAGGCCATCAGATGCCCCCAATTAGGAGAATTGAAGGGTTGGTCGCTAGCGATTTTTGCATGGAAAGGGGCAGGCCGAATAAAAGTTGGAAGGAAGTCATAAAACACGATCTCAGGCTCTCAGCGCTCTGGCAGTCTCAGCAGATATGGCCTTGGATAGGGACCACCAATGGCGCGAGAAGATTACAATGGCAGAGAGCTGGTCGTGATGACCCGGAGGGAGTGCCCTGCTCCTTTCATCTCTTCGAGCTCTATTTTCTCTGTTCTAGTTTTTAGTTATTTGGGTTTCTTCTAGAGTACTTTCCCGCTCTTGCTTTTTACTCTAGTTTTTTTCTCTCTCTGTTGTTTTCTCGTCCTTTTCACTTTTTGCTTTGGACCTACCTTAGATACCCTCCCGACTTCGAGTAGGGGTAAGGGTGCGTATATCTCGACTTCCCATATTCTGTTTCTCGTACCAGGATTCCACCTAGGGAGATGTTTTTGTTGTTGTATTGTTAAAGGAATCACTTCCTCTAGTCTAATCGGTCTGCAAGTTTTTGATTCATATTTATTCACCGGTTTTATAATTTGTCCATTGTACATCTCAGTGTTAATACCCATTAATCAAGAAAACTTTAATTTTTTTATTAAATAATATATTCTTCTTTGAAAATATAGTGTATATACCCACAAAAACTTTAATCTTTTTAAAGGAATCACTTGGGTGTATATATACCCACAAAAACTTTAATTTTAGTTATTTAGAGATTTAAATCTTTTTTACGACGGGTTTATTTATTTCCTTTTTAGGGTTTTAGTTTCTAAAACCGGGAAGCTTATCCTATTTGGCATAGGTTAGAAAGACCGATTAATTAATAAGTCTTATTTTAGCAGTAATTTCAATTATATAAAAAGATAATTGTATTGGGTGATGATACAAAATTGTTAAGATATGATGTATATATATCCCATTTTAAAAATTTGATGGATATATTCTGAATTAAACAAGTTTTTGTGGGTATATATACACCCAAGTCTCCCTAGCAATAATGGCATAACTAGCATGTCCAACAAATTCTCCATAACTTTCTCTACAATAGAGAATTAAATGCTACATTTTTTATAATAAATTTTAATTCAACTCCAACAATTTAATCTTATATTATTATATATAAAAATATTTATCAAAATGTTATAAAATATAATATAACCAACTGAAAGTTATCATGATAGCATATGTAATTTATACATTCTCTAAATATTTTTGGAAAAGATAGCTCCTTTTTTCCAATCTACTATATATATATACTCCGTAAGCAATAAGGTTTGGAGCCACCACATTGCGTCATCTCAGCTTTTGACACATGACATCCTATTATTAATCCACATAGGATTTTGCCACATGTCATTTAATCCTTGCTCCATAAAAACTATATATTAATAATTCTTTCCACTTCATATTCCACATGGCAAATTTTTTCCGCTTAATTAATTAATTTTTTATTTCCCAAATTTAGATAATATCTTAATTTTTAGTAAGAGATAATATCTTAACTAAAAAAATTTAACTAATGGTTGAATTTTTTCCTTATAAGTCAATAAAATATATATGCTCAATCTTTGTAACATTTTAGTTGTTTCTTTCTCTCTCTTATATTAAAAGATAAATATACTCGATTACATATATTATTATTAAATTAATAATTATTTTTCAAAATCTCATCTCTTCCATATTTTCAAAATATATCTTTTTTGCTTTATTTTCTTCATATTTTATCTCCTTCTTTTAAATTAAACATATTTATGAAATATTGTCAAGGAAAATGAGCAATGTAGATTATTTTATCTTAATAATCTATGTTTATTCTCAATTTTAAACCTAATAATCTAAATTTAATTTGTTTTATTTCTTTTTTTAAAAAATAATTTGTATACATATTACGGACAATAAATTAATTATATTATATTTTTACTTATTAATGTCTTTTTTATAATATATCTAAAAAATATCGAGTCATAGTCGTGCATGGCACAACGGGGACAACTAGTCTCTCTCTATTATGGGGAACATGATGAAAAAGTTGTTGAAGAAAAACCTTGTACCAAATTCTTCAAATTCATACTTTCCAATAATATGGGAAAGTTGTTGGAGATGCTCTAATACTATTGTCGCTTATTGGCATAAAATATTTTTATACATAAAATATTATCATATCATTTTTGTACATTTTTGGTAGGATTTCTATACAAATTTAGAAAACTAATAAATCATGTCACATTGTAAATTTTTAAAGAAATGACATGATAATATCACATGGATTGGCCGAATGGAATCTTGGCCGTCTGCGCCCAATCATGAGGATTGTCATACAAAGAACCGATCTAAAAAGATTAGGGCTGAGCAAATGGATATATTTGATCCGATTTGGTATATCGGATATCCGATTTTTTTCATTAAAAACCTGATTTGTATTTGTTTCATTATGTGTCAGATATCAGGTAGCCAACCTAGTGAGTAGTGACCATCTCTAAGATGTTGAGCTCATGGCGGGTGGTGAGCCGCTGCCAGGTTGAGAGAAGGGACCCCACAATATCCGTATCCACTAGAATCAGTTGTAGAGTGCGATCTCCCAAGATGGATCGGACCACCCATGAAAAATTGTTCTCCCTTTGCTCAAAATGAGCACGACCACCCAATGGCTTGGCCTCATTGCTTCCTCCCCTGGTTGGAGGAGAGAGCGGTGTGTACGGTAGTATGACCACATCTTTCCCCCTGGGCTCCATTGGTGATTAGGTAGGGTGTGGTTTCTCCGGCCTAGTCGGCACTACCGGTGTGTACTCGGGAGTCTGAGGTGTCTTCCCCTCCTCTTCATCCATCAAAGTGGGATCCTCCTCCTCTTCCTCGAAGTCAGAAAGGATGATCAACGAAATCTTAGGCTGCTAGAGGATATAGTCCACCATAGTCTCCTAAGTGGGGACTAGGGCCAACTTGGCCGCCTCGAGTTCATGCTCAGCCATCATCACTTCCATTTGAGCTTCCTTGAGCTCCTCTTGAGCTAAGATCAGTTGATTCTTGTCTGTGTTGACTCGGTACTGAGGGCAATCCATTTCCTACAAATGGACGAGGGTAAGGATCAATACACATTAGGATAGTCCTAAGGGTTTGCATAAAAAGCTTTGGTTGTGATACCATTAAGTGTAACACCCCCTTTTTACTCTTAGGGATGCTACTGCCAATGATGTCGGAATGTGAATCCCAACACCACCCAAGGCGTATGATTACATACAAACTATAACTTAATAATGCGGAATATATATATTAAGGTGCGGAAGTCTAATACAAGACTTAAGTATTCTCAAAATTGTTACAAAATGGAATGGGAAGGATCCCACATGTTAGAACATCGACCCTTAAGATTATTCTAAACGTATTCTAAGGTCACAACCTTTGGTCCAGCTTCTCTTCAAGCTTGTTCCTCGTGGTCCTCAACGATGAACTCCACTCTTGATGTGTCACGATGAGAAATGAGATGGACACTAGTCGACCATGCAAGGAAAATAAATGGTCGGTTAGTCTTGTGACAAACTAAGCAAATGAGGTTTTGCAAGGTGGTTCGGTTTTAGGAAGGGACGAGTTGGGATGTTGGGCACTGAATGAAAACCGGTCCCATCCTCGAACCTTGTACCTCCTAGGAAAACTATGATTTGAAGGAAAAGAATGAGAACATCACCCAATGGTAAGTCTCGGTTTCGTAAGAAAGGTTTACTTATGTTGGGAACTTGGGTTTCACACATTTATCCAAGTGGGTGATTTGGGCTCCGTTTGGATGCAACGTCTTGGAGCGGAAGAGGGGGCGTTTTGTAGCTTCTCCGAGCTACAAAGGTGTTCTGCAGCAGCGGGTGCTAGTAGCGGATTCCGATCAAACTAGTGGAAAGACGCTAGTTTTTGCCCCCTCCTCCTCCCAACTTCTTTTGGAAATGCTCCCCTAGGTTGTCAAAAAAGCCCAACAAATTGCCTCTCGATACCCCTCAAAGCCATTATCCCCAAATTCGATTTTCCAAAACCTAGCTCGGCGACGTCAGAGGTGATTCACGGATCTGGCAGCTGAAGGTAAGTGCTCAATCCTGATCTTTTGCCTCTATTGTATGTCGATCTCATCAATACTCATCAAACACATCACTATCAAGTGTTTAGGGATTAATTCAATGTTTATTTTTCTACAGTTCAATTATGATGATGAGGGGGAACAATTACTTCACCGGGATTTAAGCGAGCAACCATGCTGCAAACGTCTACAGGAAGTAGCAATGTGTCATAAGCATCGAGCTGATGACACTGAGAGGTATGTGGCATTGTTGGAAACGAGCCTCCAAGCACAGGTTCACAAGACTGATGAGCCGGTTGAACTCATTGAGGAGTTGTCAACCTGTATAGTTGAGCGTGCCTTGGAGCGTGACAAGGCAATCCAAGTTGTTACCCGTTGGAAAATGTGCAGCATTGCCCTCATGTTCATATGCCCGGTGTTTCTCGTTTATCCATATAATCCGTTTCCCTTTATTATGTGTATCCTGTTAAGTTTCTTTGGAATTTAGATGTATGTGTGCAAGTTGTCAATGAAGACTCATTCTATGTTGTTATGGTTATTTCACTGTAATTGACTATTGTCTCTCTTGGCTTATTTTATGTTTAGGGTGTGAGTGACAACTATTGGTATCTTATAGTTCTCATACATAGCAATATATCATATTTTATAGTTCTATGGGGAGAATGTTGGTGACATGGTTTATAATGATGAATAATGTATACAAAGTAACATATAATACTTAAAAGTAACATAAATGTAGATTCATTGAAACAAATTGATTTGTTTCTAGGAATGGTGTATACAAAATTAACATATTAGGTGAGTAATGCTTATGACAATGACACAAAAAGTAACTTATCATATTCTTACTATAAAGTATAATGCACAATTCCCTTCAATGCAGATTCTCTTTTCACATGTATAGTATTTTATATTTATAAGGTATTTACTTTTTGGTTTTTTTAATCATTTCTTCCCCCTTTAAATACAACACCACCCCATCCATTCTCCTTCACTCGACCACCCAAACAGTCCCTCTCCTTGCAAAGCGCATTTCGAAGGTATGTTATCCTCCTTTGATGAAGTTCATGTTCTTACTATTTGTATATTTAATAATTATCTACATTATAATTTGCTCATACCTTGAACATATGGCTGATAACTCAAGGTGGACCCTCGATCAAGACAAGATCTTCCTCAACCTTGCGCTTCCTGCCGTTAGGAGGGAAAGAATGAATCCTCATCAACCAATACACTTTTGGGAATTGGCCAACCATTTTTATGATGCAACTAGCCATAGGAGGCCTAACATCGAGCTAAAGTTTCGGTTGGACTTCCACCGGACGTAATATCGTGCCTGGCGTAGGTTCAAGGAGATTGGAGGTTAGGATCACTAGGACTTGACCATGGGGAGAATCCAGGGTGATGCACAATGGTGGGGTCAGATGATACAGGTTTGGCACACCTAGCTGTTGTATTTTTTTGTATATTATTTTATATTTTTCTTTACCTTCTTAGTATGCATTACCTCTCCTTTTCTAGATATGCCCTCGTGTTAGGCGGTTCCGGGCTAAAGGGGTAGACCCGAAACTTAGCCTGTTGTGTGATCAATTGTTTGGGGTGCAAGACGAACCCCCCGCTGAGGTGGACAACGGTGATGACGGGCCGGATGATGATGATGATGAGGAAGATGAAGGAAATCCTCTAGAGAGCGTGGCCTCGGGGGCTGGACCCAACTGACGTGGTGGGGAGTCATCCTCTTAGGTATGTTAATTCTATAGCCATATTGTTCATTTAAGAGGTTTCATGTATGTGTGGTGCATGCATTGTCTTAAAACCTCATTATAGGTAGAGAATTTGTGCATGACAAAAATCAGCATGTCAAACTCCTTATTCTTGCATTTTAGGGTGCTTAAACTCGTGTGCACATTTTTGGTCTTTGTGTTTTTGTTTTAGGGTGCAACAACCCCTTTGTGTAGGGTCAATTGCATGGCCAATAGTCCCTCTCTTTAGTGTCATTTGCATGTGCAACAACCCCTCGGTTGTGGTATTTTTTATTATTATGTTGGTTTAGGGTAAAGACAACTCAACAACCCCTATGATTTGGCCATGCAAGGGTGCATTGCAGGCATGCGTGGAATAGCTAAAATTGTGCAGCATTGCACAGTTTTTATAGTCAGCCTTTATCATCTGATTTTTTTGCTTTTTTTTTTTGGGGGGGGGGGGGTACAAGTCATTGTAAAAGGGCACTGTTTTTTTACCTAGCTAGGACTGAATTTTACCAAAGCAATAAACTGACTTTATTGCTTTTTTTGATACCATTCAATGCAGTAACAAAGCTTCTTTTGTCATAATGCAAGGTGGGCATCAATTGTGGTTACTGTGGAAGCTTTGGCATGCACCAACTAAGTTGCCTACTTTGTTATGTCGTTGGATTTGAGTTCTTATTATGTCGTCATTGTGTGAACTTCAGTTTATGTGGTCACTTTTTATGATACTTTGATACAATGTTGTTATGTGTAATAACGGATTTCAGTTTTTCATTGTTGTGTGGGCGTGGTGAATGGATTCACCATGAAAAATTGTGTTTGTTTTATGAATAATGCATGTGTGTGTGTGTGTGTTTATGAAGTAGTATTTTGATTGTGCAAGGTGGTTGTGCAGGTTTTGGGTGTGTAAAATTACTATTGTCTTGTGAACCTTTTGTTTGCAAGTTTGTTTTGTTTTTGCAGGTTTAGGGTATCTTGTCTTGTCAGCGGAGGGTGCACAAGTGATGGCATCTTTGACTTCTTTTGGCTTTGGCAAGAACAAGCTTTGGAAGGGTAGCATAGTATCTTGTCTTGTAGACAGTGTAGTCATGTAAAGTGCTTCATTTGTATAGTAATGTATAGTGTATGGACATGTATGACTGGTTTGTCATGTAAGGTTATCAACTTTTATCACATGTAAAGCAAATGTTGTGTGTTACTTTGCATTTTAACGCATGTAAAGCAAATGTAATGTTAATTTATACAATTATCATATTTTATAATGATGTTTGTTACTTTGCATATGTAGCTCAAACATAGGATATTACACTGTCGCGCCGGTGCTCGATGGCACACCGGTGCTCGCAGCGTAGGTGCGTCGGTGCTCGTAGAAACACACGAAACTTTGGCTATACATAGACATATAAATTTTCATTTGAAACCTTGCTTGTTTATAATTGGATGAAAGAGCCTAGTAATAATCATTCAACAACCAAGATAAGGTGATCCACATTCATCCAATACACATTCATCCAACAAAGTTTGCACCATAAAAAACCTACCAATAACTTCGAGATTCCCAAATTTGAGATGCGATGGCATCCTTTACTTGTTTCATTCCCGTTGGAGCATTGTCTTGCCCTTGTTCGGGATGTCGCGGAGGAGGAAGGTCCGGGTCATCGTAGTCTTCTTCAAGGTATTGGTCCACAATTCGATGTTCTGAAATCAAGTTGTGCATGGAAAATCACACAAGGATCAAGTCAATTTGCGTCTCGATTAAGAAGCTAGGCATGTACGTCAAAATCCTAAATCGTTTTTTCAACACACCAAAACACCTTTCGATTGCACTCCTAAGCGAAGAGTGAACTTTATTGAAAGCTTGCAATGCGTTTTTTGGAAGGGAATTTTGAAATTGGGACAAGTGGTACTTAACTTTTCCATACGGGACCATGTAACCGAGCTTGTCTGGGTAACCTTTATCGACGAGATAATACCTTCCTACATTAACATACAGAAAATGATAGTTTGCAAATGTTAGAAGTTCTAGCTCGATATATTATAAATTTTGAATTATGTACCCTTTGGCGGATGAGGGAAGTTCATTGCGGGTGTCGTAAGAGCGTGTTCAAAAACTCGAGCATCATGAGCACTCCCTTCCCAGCCAGCGGATACAAAGGTGAAGAACATGTCGAAGTCGCAAATCGCCATGATGTTCCATGAGCATACTTGTTTTCAATTCCGATAAGGCAGATCAGGTCAGCTAGGGGTATGCATGTTGTAACATGGGTCCCATCTATGCACCCAATTGCTCCCTAAATGATACATTTTCCTATATCAATATAGGAACACTAATTAAAACGCCTATTACTATGACCTTCGAAATATAATGAGAAGCACTACCTTGAAAAGAGTGTAACAATTGTCGCTCAACACCTTATCATGAATTTGTTTGAACTCCGAATCACGGGGTCGTAGTAGACGCTTAGCAAGTCCCTCGAACCCCTGCCTCCTACCAGTGATGGCGTCGATGACATCATGCAACACAAGACTAATTGGTCACCGGAACGCTGGAACCTCTCACATACGGCTCTGTTAGACACCCCCAAGGAAATAGTATATAGTAGAATGCCAACCTTCTCTATCACACACATATGCTTTGAAGGTCGGAGACCATTCTTGTATTGTAGCTCACAACTTCTGAAACACGTGCTTCTCCATTTGAAAAGCATTAATGCATCTAACCTCGGACTCGGATTCCATTATCTCTCTCATCCATATGTACCCCGAAATGGCGACGTGTAGCATGGTGTCTTATGTATATATTTGAGGTAGTACCTCAATAAGAGACAACGCTGCCTTCGCATAAACAAAAACCACGCAATCATTATCTGTTGACGTCGACTAAGCTGCCTAACTGGTGCACGAGGCATGCTCCTTGCCCTGTAAAACAGCTACATTTACAGAAGCAAGCAATCAAAATTAATCCATAGGCCTAAACCTAATAACACAATGACAAACGCAATGTGGTTATAAAACAACTACATTAAAATAAGCATTGTCAATCCCAAACTAATCCATATGAGGCTACGAAAATGGCATCCGAAAAACACAAACTAGCAATCCTCAAACAAGCACAAACAAACTACCAATCCTCAAACAATCACAAACAAAATAAGCATCCATTATGACATAAAACACAAGCATGATGTACACCATTAACATCCCAACTCATCCGGTCTTCTTCAACCCTTCCTTCTCAGCAAACTTGTACCATAGCCAAGCGATCCTTGCATCATTTGTCTTCAACGTCGGAAAGAGGCGGCGGGTGTTCTCATTGTTCAACCGATCCACAGTATAACACCATAGACTAGGGATGCTCACGGGTCGGGTCGGGTCGACCCGCGACCTGAAATTGCGGGTTGCGGGTTGACCCGCGACCCACAAAAAAAATTGCTTTCGACCCGCGACCCGACCCGTGACCCGACCCGCGGGTCGCGGGTTTTGCGGGTCGGGTTGCGGGTCAACCCGCTTGACCCGTTTGTAGTCCTCCAAACCTGTGAGAAATATATAGTTTTTGGCTTTATTTAATTCTAAATCAAACAAAAAAAAATTCACACTCTACATTACAATATTGAAATCTGTAAGAAGGAAGATCTGGATGACTGGATCGCACATCACTCCACATTCAACGCTCAAATTGAAATCTATGCACACTCCACAACCCTCACCATTAACAATTCTCAAATACTTGAAGAAGGAAGATTTGTAATTAGAAGAAAGATCGATCTGGAGCGCACATCACTTATAACACATACTTGAAGAAGGAGATCTCAAAGGGGCGGTGCCATGGTGGAGTCGTCGGAGGGAGAGGGCAGTGAGCGCTAGATCCGGCGGCGGCGGGGTGCGAGAGCCGAAGAGTGCAAGCGCCGGTGACTTGCGACTTGCAAAGAGGCAGTGGAGTCGACTTGCGAGAGTGCGATTGCGAGCCGACGGGACGGTGAGGGCAGACTGGGCAGTGGATGCCGGATGGAGAGCCGGCGGCGTGGTCTGAGGAGGAGTGGGTCGAGCAACGGAGAATGGAGAAACCCTAGATCTGGGGCTGAATAGAATGGGGCTATGCATAATATTAATATGAAAGTTTTTTATTAAACATATATTATTTTAAAGTATAGCGGGTTGCGGGTCGACCCGCGACCCGCGCGGGTTTAACCCGACCCGACCCGCAACCCGCAAAATTAAAAAAAATGACCCGCGAACCGACCCGCACGGGTCACGGGTCGACCCGCAACCCGCAAATTGCGGGTCGGGTCACGGGTCGACCCGCAACCCGCACGGGTCACGGGTCGGGTCGACCCGTTGAACATCCCTACCATAGACCACTGTACTCTTCAACCAGCCCGGTCGTGACCATCCTTTCAAGAATCTCTATTGCTTCATCAAGATCGAAAACCCAGTTTGTGCCCTGCATTTCCTTACCCTTTAACTGCCCCTCCAAGAGCGTCACAAACCGATCACCTTGTTGTGCAGTAAGAACCGATCATCATGTTGGCCCGACGCACATATGTTGTCGAAGACGCAATCCCAAAGATCACTCAACTCCAGGTCGGGACGCTTATGTCGGAACCTTTTGTACTCCACCTTTTCCTGTCAATTATGCAAGACCACTATGAATAACTAGGCAAGCCTCCCAAAATATGAAACAACAAATCTTTTAAAAGAAACCCTATGAAGCTTACCCTTATCTTTCACTCCCACCAATTAGGATCCACTGTAATTGTTTCATCTGCCGAGTTCCATCCTACCCCAATTTCTTTGTACCGTAAACCAAACCAAAGTTTCCAAATCTTTTTCATATAATCAAACTTGATCTTCGCAGTATCTTTATTAATCTTCCGGGTGTTATCATTGCTAAACTTCTCAGCAATCTCAACCCATTGAAAGTGAGTGTCCTTCCCATTTTGCTTGTGATATTGTAGACAAATTGACATTAGTGCTTTCGCCTCTTCATCACTCCAAGCAACGCCCTTCCCATCAATGCTCTTTCCCTTCACTTTCGCACTTGACTCGGACATTGTTCCGTCTTCCTTTCCAAGCACACACATTACATAAAACCACACACCAGCAAACTCATATATTCCCAAGCCAATAATTCGCAATTAACAACACAAAACTACATTCGAATCAACAAATTTTTGGATTTTATTCAATAATTTTCAACAATCATGCACAACCTCGACCTAATTCGATGTCATTGCAACACAACTCTCAATTTGTCACAAGCTTGACCTAATTTTATATTTTTTTATCACGAATCGAATAATCAAACATTGGATGTCACAATATCTACCTAGCTACAACTTCTATATTCAAGATGAATCAAATGCTCCAAAATGGCATCATGAACTTAGCTTGAACAACAACTATCAATGCATTACCCCAATAAGAGATTGAAGGGTCTTTCACTTACCGTAGTGTGAACTTCCACCGTGATATGTCTGCCTTCAATGGAATCTACCGCTTCCTCGACCTCCGGCGGCGCCTACCCTCACTCGGCTGGACCTCAGCTTTGCGCAAAGAAATGGCGACCTCGAGGTAGCTGGCAGCTGGAGTGGAAAAACTGGAAAGTGGTAACCCTTCTTCTATTGTGAGCGTGTTATTTTGGGGGTTGGGGTCACGTGAGCTGCACATGAGGCCAATTGAGGGGTATTTTTGTTTGGTTATTTGGGGGCAATTTTGTCATTTTGGGTATCCTTTTTGCAATTCAGCTACTAATTGCCAAACACTTTTGTATCCATTCTGCTCCTAAATTTAGTTTCAGCTTCTATAAATAATCCAGCTACCAGCTCCAACTTCAGCTAGATTCCAGCTCCAGTTGTCAGCTCCAGCTAGGTGTGCCAAACGAATCCTTAAACCTCTTGTTGATCACGTTTCCCTCTACCAACCTCACTGCATACGCTAAAGATTTACGGATTCCGAGAGGAAGGATGGCATTCCATCTTGTACTAGCCTTCTTATCATTTTAATTGTTGCCAACCGGTGCCTATTTAATCTCTATGAGTTTTAAGAATCACAATAATGTTCCACTTGCAAGCCCAGACTAACAAGAGCCACGTGCCATCACCCTCTTCCATTGAGCGGGAAATGACCATGGTCTTACGGGTAGATCATTGGCTCAAGATTAATATCAAATGATTCGATGCATATAAAATAAAGTACGCAAATACAAGTCTACTAATCTAGGCACACATTTCACAAGACAACGACCATAAAGTCCATCTAGCCATTCTAGCGTAACCTAAGTACGACTAGGAACAACATGTCATTAAATCTATAACAATATAAATCCTAGATTCAGTTTATTTCATATAAGAGTTCCCAAGATAGTTATAAAATATTTTAAAGCATATGAAAATATATGACATGATATGTGATGTGTTTGCCAAAATGAGTGATGCATAAAGAACATTATATGGAAATCGAACTCAAAACATTTGCATTGAAACTGTCGTTGGTTGGTTACGAAAAGATCACTCGCGATTGTCACTTGAACTTGTTCATGTTTCAATCAACAACAAAATAAATTGTTGACAATTTATTTTTTTCATTCCATAACGTTGATTGTCAAGGAATCACAACGAACATAAGTTTATAAAATTATTAAACTTTACACATTATATTAATAATTTCCTTTTTATTAATATAATGACATTTAACCTCATCTTTTCATTATAAAATATTAACATAACCAAGTTTTTAATATTAATCTAAATAAAAAGCCTTATTACTTATAATAATTCAAAACCTTATTATGAATTTTATTTAATTCCACCAATTTCAATTATATAAAATAAATAATACTTTCCTATTTCTTGTTATCATTTCTTTTACCATTTAAAACCGATGTATTCATAATTCTCAAATAAAATACCCATTTAAAATTCATATGTTTATTTAAATACATTTGAAATATATTTTTTAACATTTGCCCATTTAAATAATTTTACCCATTTTAATTTTAACATTTTTTAAAAACACTAGAACCGAAAATACACTTAAGTGTGGCGCAATCGGGCTCAACCTGCTCATGGGCTCACCAACGACCAACAAAAATTCGTAACAAGGGCGTACTTTAGCACCTTCATTCTCCCTCGTCTGACACACTTTGGGGCGTGTAAGGTGGCGTTGGAACCGTAAGAGAGAGAGAGAGAGAGAGCTATAAAATGAAAAAAAATGGTTGTGTATGGAAGGAAAACGAGTCTGCCTATGCTCAATTTTTTTCGAACTCAGCCGACCGAGTTTCAAGTTCAATTTTGGGCAAATTTGAGAGCGTTTTTGGAGAAAGTTTCTGAATGAAAAGTGTGTTGTGACGGATTGCTCTTCACATTGGCCTTTTATAACACTCAAAATGATCCCTAATCGACTCACATTCGGAGCTTGAACACCTAACCCCCAAACCAAAATGTTTCTAGCTTCATTTCGACATTATCCTCAAATTAATGGTCAACTTGAACAATTCAGCAACCCTATTACTCCTTTCGTGAATGATTGTTGCTTGCGAGTACCAATCGACGCCCAATTGATTATCATTAACCAAACTAAAACCATCTTCAAAACATCGAATGTTTTAGGTCAAATGGTTTCCTTGACTATTCGCTCCCAAAACCCGAATCAATACCCTAAATTGATTGAGTGTTATTAAAAACAAGGTGATGGACTTTCCGTAGCTTCTTTCGAATTGAAAATATGTTGAGAAACGAGGAAGATATAACAATTTGAAAATTGGGTTAAATGTTGAAGACAACTCTTGAGTTATTCAATCCCTTTCCGAGAAATTGCAGAAATAACCCCTAGTTTTGTAAAAGTGATAAAAATGTCCTTCCAACTTAACTTTAGCACTTCAAATAACATAAATAGTTATCATATGAACTTTAAACAATTTATTTGATTAAATTTGAGCTTTAAAAGCTTATATAAATTTTAGAAGTAGTATTATAATACTTCTTCTTAAGTTTTATCACTTATAATTATTCTTTTATAATTTGAAATAAAAATAAGACTCATATTATTCATGGTTATATTTTATCATATTATCATATAATAATCATAAAACCATAATTCGTATGTTCCATAATTAATATTAATAATATGAGAAAATAAGGTTTTAATATGGTCTTAAACTTATAAATAAACTTTATAAAATTTAAAATGTTATAAAGTAATAATCTCATGAAAATAAAATATGCAAATATTTTATTATATTACATGAAAATGTAAAGTAAAATTACATTTTTACTCGTATAAAAAAATGAGGATATTACAATTTTAACAATTTTTTAATCTTATTTTTATATGTGCATCAAAGCAAACTATTTTAGGCATGAATTGATGCACATCCAAGTTAAAACCTATGTACATTTTGTGCGTGTCCACCGAAAACAAATTTTTGAAAAAAATACGCAAATATTTATGTTTCTGTCGTTTTACCCCTCTTAAGATAGTATCAAATGATTTCTTGGATGTCAATCCTTGCCTTGCCTCTTCTAGAGACATTGGGGATGATCTCGGAGGAATCGGGAATGATCTAGGGTGTTTGGGTGGCAAGGGCACAGGCATGCCTCTTCTAGAGCCTTTCAGAGTAGGGGCACTCCTTCTAGGCGTTGTTGGAACGCAGGCGAGCCTCGTCCTAAAGGCACCAAAATAGGCACGCCCCATCTAGAAGCTTCCATCAAGGGCTCCCCCCTTCATGGAGATGCATGCAAGGACACACCTCTCTAGAAGCTTCCTAAGGAGTCTAGCATGTGCACACCTTGGCTTGAGAAGGCTCCATGGGCGTGCCTCCTTGGATTGAGTCAAGAATTCTCTAGACTAGGTAGGGGTAGTTTAGAATCTTCCTTGTAAAAAGGAGAGGTTTGCCTATATATATAAGGCTTCGTCTTCTCATTTGCCATTCACCTCATCAAGATTAGGCATCTAGCTCACTTGTAAAGCACACTTGTAAAGCTTCCTTTATATAATAAAAAAAGCTCTCTTTACTCACAAAATCCTTAGCTTTTTTCTTTAACTTCTAGTTGTGACATCGGGACAAGGCTTGACTTAGCTTCTTAGAAGGACCGATTGAGCTAGAAGTGGCAAGATTAGAGTCACGGTATCTCCAAAAGTGGCAAATTAAAAATTTTAAAATGAAGTCATCCATATTTTGATAATAAAAATTCAAAATTCCACAATAAAGACATACTCACATTTGTGCGTAAATAAAAGTTCTAAATGAAATATGGTTTTAAAATATAAAAAGAAAGGAAAAACATAATTTACTTTACTTAACGGAGAAAATGATGTTTTTCGTTAAAATGGGTGGTTAAATGTACATAATTACAAATAAGAGGTGGTTAAGTGTAAAAAAAATATAAAGGGTGGTTAATTGCAACAAGTGGAAAATAAAGGGTGATTTAATGTAATTTTCCCTTTTTAATACCCATAAAAATAAAATAACTTAGCTTAAGCGATCTCTTATGTATAATACGGTCACTTTATAAATAGCAGGTGCAGTGAGCGCTTCTTCTTCTTCTGTCTCTTCTCTCAAAATTTTCCCTAAAACGTAGTCTGAAAGAAACAGAACCATCATCGCGATGGACCACTCTCCCACCCCGCCTTCACCGCGTCGCTCGCCCACCACGTCGTCGCTCGCCCTCCTACCGCCTGAGGAAAAAGATCCGGAGAGGGAATTAGCACCAGAGGAAGCAGAAGAGCAAAAGTCGGATCAGGATCAAGCAGAAGATGAGCCTGGCGAAAAAGATCCAGAGTAGGAATTAGCACCAGAGGAAGCAGAAGAGCAAAAGTCGGATCAGGATCAAGCAGAAGATGAGTCGGACCACAGTCAAGAAGAAGACGAATCGGATGACAGCTCCTCTTCATCGGAAGACTCGTCTCCGTCTTCTTCTTCTTCCGACGGTGATGGCGAAGGGCCAATTGAGTATGTTCAAGGCGAGCTTGTTGCCGATAAACACGGTTATAAGAGGTATAAGGGCAACATGCCCTACATATGGCGCTAATCACCATGGAAGAACGCCGCCGGACTATCTACTGCGGCTACATTCTTGTTCGTTATATGTTTTGTTAATTCCTGTCTATAATCAATCATTCTTCGTTATGTGTTTCGTTAATGTTGGGAAATCTACCCTCCCAGGACACTTTTACACTCACCGAAACCCACAGACACAATTTTACAAAAGTGACTTTATATTATATAGTGAATGTATAAAATATCTTACACGGGTGACTCGACACTCTTTATTGATGGGACACACTCACACCTCTCACACTTCACTCTCTAGCTAGATTACTCTCTTACTTGAATCACTTGGATTGATTTACAAATGAGGGGGTGGAGGTCTATTTATAGGCTAAGCCTTCCACCTCTCTTGGCTAAAGAGAAATCTAGATATTTCTAGCTTAAGTTACAACTAGGCAATTCTAGAGCCTTCCACCCCATATACTCCTTTACATTTATAGAATCCTCCATACTACTCTAGAGGCTACCACAACATTCTAACGTCTTCTAGAATCTTCAATAATCTTCTTGCATCTTCTAGAAGCTTCCATAGACTTCCGACATCTTCTAGAAGCTTCCACAACATTCTCGATTGTTCTAGAAGCTTCCATAACCTTCTTGTGTCTTCTAGAAGCTTCTAGAATCTTCCATAGCTTTCTAGATATTTCAAATATGAAAATATGAATTAATCTCTAACAGTTAATTCCTGTCTATAATCAATCATCATAACTATAACCTAAAGCGGAGGTTAAAAAAATATTAAACGACACGTGTCACTTTTAGATTGGACCACCCCACCCCTTTTATTTAAACTAATCTTTTATTTTTAGATGTCATAAATTCTTATCCATGTTGAAAATCTCATTATTAAACAAATTTTTATTTTTGGATATGAATATATGATAGATTTGAAGATCATTAGGATGTTTTTTTTGCTATCATACAAATTCTAGAATATTTATTTTATTTAAGTTATGATAAGATAAAAATCTCATTATTAAATAATCTTTTATTTTTAACCATATATCTATAAATATAATTATTCATTTAAGATATGACTTCATATATCTATAAATATATTTATTTTTGTTCGCAAGGTTAAAAATATTAGAGCTAATTATCTCTTTAGGAATGTGTTATTGAAAGTTTACCGAAAAAATTGATTTGAATAGGCAAATTGAGGGTTCGCAAGCAACCGCAAAGTAGTCAAATTGTACATAGGATAGTTATACCGGAAAAAAAAATTGGAATAATATATATATATGTTATTGAAAATGCCACTATTAAACAATCTTTTATTTTTGGATAAATTCTCGAATATTATTTTGATAAAAATAAAAATTTTCTAAAAAAATAATTATAATAATTTTTGTTCTAAACCATTGGATAAGATCTAGGTAAAATATTTTGTATAAAGATAAATATTAGAGTAAAAATAAATGTGCAAAATTCTTTTCAACTATGACTCTTTAAAACCAAATTTTCCTTGAAAAGTTAATGAACTTTTTCAATTAAACCATAAACGTTAAAAAATATTATTTTTGACTCTATATTTTTCTAAAAAAAATCCATAATACAAAATGCTCTACTATTTAACTATTTATTTATTTTATTTATATTTAATAAAACCCGTACAAGGTACGGGCCCTTACACTAGTTCATTTACTATTCGGAGGGTTAATTCCTCTCGAATGGGAAAATTCGGTTTTGTATCTGAATTGGAACTTACTGCTTACTGTGCAATAAAGATGGCGATATGTTGTTTTTGTTATGAGATAACTGTGGGTGAATGTGTAATATCCGCTAAATTATAAATAAAATAAAATGGATAATTATCCCAATAATTTTTTTTCTCTAAAATAGAGAATGTAGTAAACTTTATAATTTCTTATTATATTATAAAGTGTTATAAAGAGTTGCTACAACGGAAATTAATAATTTATTTAAATATAATAAGCAAGTGGAGTATGCATTTACATATCTGTTTCTCTTAAAATAGAGAGTCAAATATTTTTGTGAAATTATAAACATGTTGTAGGAGATTATTAAGGAGACAAATAAAAATCTCAATTAAATATAATCCCTATAATTTTCGGATTTAATTAATAAAATTCTATTACAAGGCAAAAATAAGATACAAGTCAAAACAAATAAAAAGGAGTCAAGAGCCGAGACTTGAACCCGAGGCCTCTTGCATCTCCTTCCCACACACACTCCAAACCACTATGCCATTGCAATTCATCTACTCATAAGAGAATTTTTATTGTTTTATTCCCTTATTTCCTCTTCTTACCAAATTGATCAAATCAACCTCTGATTGAATTGACGTACATCAAATTCTCACCATCTTCACCTCTTTTCTCCTCCAATGGACAAGATAGCTTCCATGGCTAACCAAAAACCTCATCACCCCATGTCATATTTGAAGAAACACAAACCTCACCAATCACCATCGATTGCCTTCTTCCTCAATGGTCCATCTCCATGGTAGTGGATCACTAGAGCTCTCCTTTGTACCTATTTAAGCACTGAAAAATCACCATAATTTGCACACATGAACTCCTCTCATCTTCTTCTTCAAATTCATCCAAATTCAAGTAAAAAATCTCTAGAATAGATTTTTCCCAAATCTGAATTTTATTGAAAAAAATTCACAAAACCCTAGTTTTTTGCCATCTCCACCTCCGACCACCGTCCAGCACCAGCCGGAACGCCTCCAACCCCCGCGCGCGCCACCTGCCCTTCGCCGGAGCCGCCCAGGACCGCCCAACGTCGGCCTGGCTGTGCGTCAGCCGTCCGTCCTGTGCATCTCTAATGTACGTAAAAAGGAAAAGAGGAGGAAGAAAGGAGATGTGGGCTTGGAAATTTTTGGTTGAACTATGGTAAAAGATATAAATTTTATTAAATAACTATGGTAGTTGTGAGTTAATATATAATATAATATTAATAGTGCTAAGTTATAATAGTTGTCTTGTATGAAAAGATAATTAAAAATAGAAAAGATAATATATCTTGTTCTAGTGATCCTAATTATATACTTATTGTTTATAAGATAAGTTTTTAAAACATGATCATATTTTTATATAAACTATATATGTGGGAAGATATATGTGAATAAAGTAAGTAAAATTATTTTAATATTATGCTAAGTTATGGAAAGCTTACCTTATAAAGTATATAGAAAGTTCTATTTATGGAAATACTAAGAAGGAATGCCTATTAATATTTTATCTCTATTTAATATGGTTTATATATCTAAATAAGACTTTACTAAGATAATGTTACTAATAAAATATTCTTTGATGAGAAAATAATATTTTAAGTATTATTATGGATATTATTGATAAAAAGATGATATTATAATAACACTAAGTTGAGATATTTTAATGAGGATATAATGGACTTTTATAATCCTAAGAATATTATAAATTTCAATATACCTTTTTAGGTTGAATATTATATCATATGCTTTTATAAGGTTGTCCTTGCTTATTTATATTAAGAAGTTAGCAAGTGAAATTAAAGGAATATTTTAATAAATTAAATAAGGAAAATTATTGGTTTACAAGAATGAAAATGTTTAAATATTAAGAATAAGAATTTATAAGAAATAAAAGGATATTACCAAAATAAAATAATAATAAGGAATATTATTATTTTATTCATCTCCACATAAATTATTATTATAATAATTCAAAAATTAATTCTCTTATAAAAAGAATATAAGAGATATTTAAAACGTTAGAAGAATTAAAGAAATTCTTATTAAAGTTCGTTCATACCTCTCGTGTCGATAGGTCGAGTCTCTGTTCCGAGTAAAGTCAACGATTTCCATTCGTTCGTTCGTACACAATCGTAAAAGCTAAGGCAAATGGAATTTCCCCTTGTAACCTTATATATTCGTTTCCGTGAAATTCTTGATGTTGGGAACAACTTGTGTGCTAAGTAACAAATGAACCTAGGAAATATCGATTGTTAGATATAACGACCCCACTGTTAGTATAGTTCGCTCTTTATAATTGATAGGATTATTTATGCTAGTTTGGTTGTGGCCTTGATTTGTTTACGACCTCGTTAAGAGGTCAATGTCGAACAAACTAGTGAGGGGCGCGGAAGTAGCCGACGCCTCTATAAAACTTACTAAGTCGTAATGCCTATGTGCTTAAAGTACGACTTTCAGGATCTTGATCCAGTCCGCTCTGATTGCAAGGAGGGACGAGCAACACTCTAGCTAAGTGCCGGAAACTGAGTTTTCCCTTGGTGGACCGGGCCATACGAGCCCCAACTCCCTTTTTAAAAATCATTAAAGATAATAAATGACTTTTCGTCACCTTATAAGATAAGTGCCCGTGCACATTTAAAAGATATCAAAACTGGACCGGTCTCAAATGATCGATCCAGCTCTGGGTCCGCTCAGGGCGCGAGAGGTTTTTCTTAAACTTGTTTGATTGAATAATGTTCCCAACATACACTAATCCGTTCTAAAAGAAGTCTACAATCTAGTAGCTCTTCTCTCGATTATCGAGCTATCTCCGCTTGAGATACGCTCTCCTTCGTACCGTTAAACCTCATATAAATAAGCCTTATCTTAAACACAATCCGATAATATCTCTCTCGATATTGATAAATTACCGAAATACCCTTGGGAAGTTCCGTTCCCGCTTGCTTAGTCTCCTTAGACTAATTCCCCACTTCTGCATTTTTGCTTGGTATTTCTCGCCCTTCGCGACAAATGCCAGACTGTAGGAATGTACACCAAAGTTTTGAAGACGAAGTCTAGAAGGTTCAAGAAGCGTTAGGCGAGGATTGGAGATCAAGGCAAGACGACATCGAAGGAAAGAAGGAATTTTCATAAGAGCAAGGCATTCCGAAGATAGTACATCGACTCTTTCCTTTTTAGAACCAAGCAAATCATCATCACATGAGTTGTCTTGGGGAAACATACTTGTAAATTTTAAATTTCGTCTTTTAAACCCTTTCCAAATGGTTTTACTTTCCGCTGCTATATTTGTAAAACGACTCTCAATGTAATTAACGAAAGTTCTTATCAATAAATGAAATTCCGCTTTTAGTCAATTTCATCTTCAATTAAAGAATCAAGTCTCATTCGTGAGCATCCGTTTATTTATGTAACGTTTATGTTAATTTTCCACATTTGTATGAGTTCAATATCATTCTAAAAGCCTTGGGTGGCTTTGGACGGGAAAGTCCGAGGTCACTGGCGGTAATACCCAATGTTGTAAAATAGGGGTGTTACAGAATGATTCATCCCTTTTGTATTATGCATAATTTGTACTTAGTAGTTTTTAGCCTATACGGCTTGATAGCTATACATGCAGCTTGACGGCCCTTACGACCTTCAAGCAGATTGTATATATACGGCAACCTTAAACCAAAACCTCTACCCTATAAATAGCATGTACATATCAAAGTAATAAAAGCAAGCAAAAAAATCGGATCTGAGTTCATAAGCTTTCTCCCAAATTCTCACAACACGTTATCAGCATGAGAGATTTCTCAAACAAAAATACCGAGTGGCTCGATCTCTTGAAGGTAGTACATATTTCATACTGCTTTCAATTTTTCAAATCAGTTCTATAGATCATCCGTTATAATAGCTCAATGATATGAGAGCTTGCATCAAAAATTATTTTCTCATACGAAACGAAAGATTTTGAGCATAAACCTCAGTATTTTATTAGATTTGAAAGGCTTTTACAAAAAGATCGAATTTTACATTCAAGATCGAAATAAAACCCCTAGTTTACATCAGATCTAAACTAAACTTGAAAAAAAGGGATTTTGCATACCTATTAAAATTGAGGCTTGTTGATCCAAATGAGAATCCAGACGATTATCATGATAATTATAAGGCATACGGCAACTTCAATGAAAAATTGGTCGGAGTGAGACATGTCGATCGAAAAAAAAACGAGAACGAGGAAGAAGATGAATAGGAGAAGTCGAGAGCGGATAACAAGGGAGCAGACAAATATGTGGAGGAAATATAAAGGAGAAAAAGAGTGATTATGGGGTAGAGATTAAGAGAATGGGTGAAATAGAAGAAACGTAAAAATACCTATAATAATTTGTAGAGTATGTTTATTAAGAACTTTCTCCTTTGATTGTATATAACCATGACTTTCTTATTCTTCATGTTCCTTGAAAATAAAGCCTTCTTCTTCTTCTTCATGTAAATCTTTATATTCTGATGGAGGATTTTAAGAGAGTGTTTTTTTTTAAAGATAGAGAGTGTATGAAGATAGAAAACTTTACGTTTGAAGCTTCTGGTTCTTGCCTATTTGTTGTTCTGATAAAGAGTTTTCAAAGATAGACTTTCATGCATATATTACTATTCATTCTTGTACGTGGCTTTTGGTTTTTGAAACAACAATCATTTCTTTGTCATCTTATCTCTGCAACCTATCCATTTTTACCCAACTAGTGAAACAACATCACCTTCTACATATATATTAAAATAAACATGATTAGTAAAAGAATGATATGTCTTGTACTTGGTTGTCACCTATTAGAACATTGATTTGACAACTCAATATGTCTTTCTTAGCTTCCACTTTTATTTTGCATGTGTTTATACGATTTTTTTTTGAAGAGTTTGGTCTTACATATCCCTTTTCACCTACTCTATTACTTACATATTAATATAAAACTTGAATATGATGCATGCACACATATATGATATGGGATACATGTTTTTGGGTAGATATAGTTTATGTTTTTATCTATATTCGTACATGTAATTCTTAATATGAGTTTGTTAGCTAGTCTAATTTTAATTTAAATTATATACATACCTATGAAAATATAATTAATTAATGGTATCACCTAATATTTATTATTCTTATATGTATCAATAATTAATGTTTGATTTAATTTATGTAGTTGATCAATGACAAATATTGCAAAGCGGGAATTTGATATTCTCGACTTATCGGGTCAGAGATATCTAAAATGGAGAGTTAATGCACTGGCTCACCTCCAAGCAAATGGTCTACAAGAGACCATAAGAGATAATGAAAATACCTCTCCATTGGAAAAGGCTAAGGCGATTATCTTTCATTGCCATCATATACATGAAAGCCTAAAATCTGAATATCTGTTGGTTGAAAATCCCCAAGAATTATGGGAAAGCCTAAAGCAAAGATATGGGCACCAACAACAAGTTTTGCTACCTAAAGCAAGTTATGAATTTGCTAATTTAAGGTTTCAAGACTTTAAATCAGCCAGTGATTAAAATTCTGCCTTGTTCCGTGTAACCTCTCAATTACGTTTATGCGGGTAGAAAATCTCTGAAGAGAACATACTGGATAAAACTTTTTCAACCATGCATGATACTAATGTGTTGTTACAACAACAATATAGAGATAGAAATTTTAAGAAATATTCAGATTTGATACAAGTACTACTTGTAGCTGAGCAAAATAATGAACTGCTCATGAAAAACCACAACCTGAGGCCAATTGGTACTGCACCATACCTTGAAACAAATGCCACATATGCCTCTCGAAGAAATGATAGTAGGCATCAAGATAACCGTGGACAAGATGGTAATCGTGGCCGTGGTCGAGGTCGTGGTAGAGGTTTTGGTGATTGTCAGAAGCGTAACTTTTCTGATGCATCCACATCCAAAGGGAATGATAAACAAATGGTCCAGAAAGGTCCTACAGGACCCTCCCAAAAGCCCAAATCTATATGTTATAGATATGGTATGACAGGTCACTGGGCAAAGGTGTGTTGCACAACCAAACACTTGGTTGAGTTATACCAAGCTTCTCAAAAAGATAAGGGGAAGAACGTGGAGACTCATTTTGTTGACGACACTGAATCTACATCAAGCTGGGACCTCTTTGATTTCATCATAGATGATGAATTTAGGATCAATGAAAATGTCAACTACTGAAAACTAGAATCTTGATCCATGTAATATTATGTAAAATATTGCAGTATGTTTTCCCTTATCAGCATCCTTGTAAAATACTGTGTATCATAAATAAATCTATTGTTTATGTTTTTAATTATGTTTTTCTTTATCTTGAAGATATGGAAACGATTAAAGATATATCAAGTAGCAAGAATAATTGTCTGGTGGACAACGCTACTACGCACACCATCTTGAAAAATAAAGAATATTTTACTCAGTTAACTTTGCTTGAAGAAAATGTTAAAACAATCTCTAGTGTGACAAAATTGATCGAAGGCTCTGGTAGAGCTTGTGTTTTGCTCCCTAAAGGAACAAAACTGATCATAAATGACGCATTATATTCAAGTAAATCTCAGAGGAACTTACTAAGCTTTAAAGATGTGCGTCGGAATGGTTTTCATGTAGAAACCATAAATGAGAGTAATAAAGAATATTTGTGCATCATAAAACAATTATGTCGCAAGAAGCAGATTTTAGAAAAACTGCCAGCCCATTCTATTGGACTTTATCACACATATATAAGCCCAATAGAAACAAATGTAATATCTTATGAGAAATTAAATGATAAAAGAATGTTTACATTATGGCATGATCGGTTGGGTCATCCGGGTAATGGAATGATGCATAAAATCGTTGAAAGTTCAACTAGGCATTCAATAAAGAAAGCTAGTGTCCTTAAATCAAGTGATTTTAACTGTAGTGGTTGTTCACTTGGTAAACACATCACCAGACCATCCAAGAATAAAGTTGGAATTGAAAATTCAACGTTTTTAGAACGAATACAAGGTGGTATTTGTGGACCAATAGTCCCACCATGTGGACCATTTCGATACTTTTTGGTATTAATTGATGCATCGACAAGATGGTCACATGTTAGCCTCTTATCAACAAGAAATACAGCTTTTGCTAAACTCCTAGCACAAATCATTCGCTTATGAGCTCAATTTCCGGATTATATAATCAAAAGAATCCGACTTGATAATGCAGGAGAATTTACTTCCCAAATATTCAATGACTATTGTATGTCAATTAGAATTATAGTTGAGCATCCGATGGCTCATGTTCACACACAGAATGGTCTTGCCGAATCTCTGATTAAATGGTTACAATTAATAACTAGACCATTATTGATGAAGTCTAAACTGCCAACATCTGTTTGGGGACATGCTATATTACATGCCGCAGCTCTGGTCCGATTAAGACCTATTGTATATCATAAGTCCACAGTCTAGCCAACACAGTCGACCAGATGGGAAAGACTACTCAAGCTAGTATCAAGAATATGGAGACTCAAATCAGTCAACTGGCTACTGCAGTAAGCAAATTGGAGGCCAGAGATTCTGGAAAATTGTCAGCACAGCCCATCAATCCTAGGGAGAATGTGAGTGCGATCACATTACGAAGTGGAAAAGAATTACCGAAAATTGACGAGAGATCGGAGGAATCGCGATCGCCGCCATAATTAGGGGTGGCCGCAGCTGAAGAAACCGCGATCGCGGCCCCACCATCGGCGATCGCGGCCCCTTAATTGAGGCCTCGGGATTTGAAAAAATTGAAGACGCGATCGTGCCCACTTCGGGCAACGATTGCGGTGGCGGTGATTTCCGAAACATTCAAGAACCGCGATCGCGGCTTTCTGATGGTGATCGCGGCCAGGATCCAAATTCCGACGATCAATATGTTCGCCCAGATTTCCCTTCTATGGTTTCACAGAAGCCACCTCCTCCCTTTCCTGAAGCACTGAAAGACACAAGGAAGCCAGAGAACGACAAGGAGATCTTTGAGACGTTTTTCAAGTGTGAGGTAAATATCCCCTTGCTCAATCTGATTAAAAGCGTTCCTAGATTTGCTAAATTTCTGAAAGAGTTGTACACTATTAAGAGGAACCAAAAATTAAAAGGGAAACAGAAAGTTAAGGTCAGTGAACATGTTTCCGTTGTATTTCAAAGGCGAATGCCTAAGAAGTGCAGCGATCCGGGCATGTTCAGCATTCCCTGCATAATAGGAGACACTAAAATAGATAAAGCCATGCTTGATTTAGGTGATTCTATTAATGTTATGCCTTACTCTGTTTACACTTCACTAGGCTTAGGACCTTTGCATGAAACTGATGTTATTGTTCAATTAGCTGATAGGTCCACAGTCTACCCGAAAGGGGTTGTTGAAGATGTCCTTGTCATGGTCGATAATTTGATATTCCCTGCTGATTTTTATGTGCTTGATATGGATCATGATGTGCATGCTGCACCCATTCTTTTAGGACGTCCTTTCATGAAAACTGCTAAAACAAAAATTGACATGTGTAAAGGTGTCCTAACTATGGAATTTGATGGGGAGAAATTTGAATATAGTATGGATAATGCTATAAAATACCCCCAGGATGACCATTCTCTTTGTTCTATTGATGTAATTGATCCCATTGTGCAAGATTTCTTTGATACTACTTATGGTGATGAGTTACAATCTGTTTTAGAGAATGACATCGAAATTTCATGCATGGATTACAATTTGCCTGATAGATACCATGAGATCCTTGCTTATTTAAGTGCTTGTTGTGAATCTCATGTTGATGCTTTGGCCATTGGGCCCATACCGCTAACTCTCCCTAGCGAGAAATTGCTTCCTTATGTAGTACAGGCACCTGAAGTTGAGCTTAAACAGCTCCCTAAGCATTTAAAATATGCCTTCCTTGGAGATGGTGACACTTTGCCTGTCATTATTTCTAACAAACTCTCCAAGGAGCAAGAAGATAAATTGGTGCATGTACTTAAGGAGCACAAGACAGCACTAGGTTGGACCATTGCTGACATTAAAGGGATAAGTCCCTCTACATGTATGCATAGGATCCTTCAGAAGATGGTGTCAAGCCATCCAGACAGCCACACCAAAGGCGATCGCGTTCCACACTAGAGGCGATCGCGGCCTTTCTACAGTTTGCTCGACTTTCGGTTTCTGTAAGTTGCTTCGTTGCCTCTATTGCTAAGCTGATTAGTTGAATTATACATGGCATATCCTGTTAAGAGTTAACTCTTGCACAGAAGAAAAAATGGGATTCTCTGGCTAAGAGGAAATTCACTAGTACTAAGTTCTTTGATGTTGAGATGCTTAGGACGCTAGGCATGTATGACTGTACTCAGAGATTTCTAATGGAGGGTGGATTGGGGGGCTTTATTGATCTGAATGCCCCTACATATAGGAACATTGTGTTAGAGTTTCTGTCTACGTTTCAAGATGATGAGGGTTTGTTCAAATTTAATATTCTGGATGAACCATATTATATAAACAGGGAGGGTTTGAAAGGAGTTTTTGGGATTACTGGTGTGCCTACTGAGAATTGGGAGGCAGTTAGTAGAGAGTTAGACCTTAATGATTTTTGGGAGGCGATTACAGGTTTTGGGTTTTTGCCTAAGAAGGGGGAATATAACTACTGCATTACCCATCCCTGTATTAGATTATGTCATAAGGTGTTGTCCATGAGTTTTCTGGGGCAGGGGGAGGTTAACAAGGCATCCCGTTTTGATATGAGTATGATCTGGTGTTTGATGCCTATGAAGGATACAATTCCTGGTTGGGTTGAGTTGTTTATTGGGAGTATTAAGAAGATCCTGAAGAAGGATACATGCAAGATTGTTATAGGTGGGATGATTACTCTGATTGCCAGAGAATTTGTGAGTGAGGAAAGGTTTGGACGACCTGATAGTGTTGAGTTTAAATTTAATGAGAACTAGTTGAAGAGGGCGCATTGTTTGAGGGGATCAGCGGAGCAGGGTTATATCTGGACTTTGGGTCATCCAGCTGAGGATTATTTGCGTCTTCCCAGAGCCATGCCCACTGGCCCTAGCTTAGCCTATCTATACATCCATTCTGATTTTGTTGATGGGGGTGCGGCTCAGCAGGAGATGCCTACTCCTGATGTAGAGATGGAGGACCTTGATGGTCATGATGATTATGATGGTGGGGACGGTGGAGGAGATGTTAGAGATGGTGGTTTTGGTCCTGGTTTTGGTGGTACTGGTTTTGTACTTGGAGGTGATGTTGGTACTTCAGGTGGTGTTGGGACGTCGTCAGCTGGATGGGGTGCTAGTTCTAGTACAGCACCAGCTAGTACATCGAGTTGGGCGACAGGAGGATATGTTGGCTATGGTGATGGTGGAGCTGCTACTTACAGAGGTGGATATGGAGGATATGGAGACACCTCTGCATGGGATGCTGCTGCAAGTAGAGCTGGATGGGGTGTGCATTCTGATTCAGATTGGCAGAACCGGATGTTTTGGGAGATAGGACGACTTACTATGTCCCAGAATGAGATTGTTGTCACCCAGAGAGATATTGTAGCGCAGCAGAGAGAGTTGGCAGCTCAACAGAGTGCTATTGCATCCACCGTTCAGTCTATACATCAGGTGCAGGGACATCACCATGAGTTTTTCAGCCACATGTGGCCAGGCTTTCCTGATTGGTCACAGTATCGTCCACCTGGTCCACCACAGTGAGTCTTCTGTTTTCCTTTCCTTAATTTTTATCTGATTAGTCTTTATTTCATTTAGGGCAATGAAAGGTTTAAGTATGGGGGATGGAGTACTCACTGTTGTATATATGTACAGATGCATTTCAGTTTCTGCATTTCAGACTTAAAAAATTAAAATAAAAAATAAAAAAAGCCATAAAAATATAAAAAAAGGCATATAAAATCCTGGGATGAGCTGAAAACCCGAAAGGGCGGCTCAGGTAATAAGCAGGTAACCCGGACCAGCATAAGGTTGGGGTAATAAGAGGTTTATGAGAGATGTGAGTATTTGTGAGCACACCTGAAGAAAAATGAAAAGAGTGATTAGGTGAAAACCCAAAAGGGCGTCTAAGTAGAATGAGTGGTAAAATCAGAGTGTTTAGGATTCATATTCTACTTTCGGGTCTGGGGATTACACTTTAGATGTTGGGTAGATCCTAGGTTGCTCTACATTTTTTCTGAGCTTTAGTGTTATATCTTGTATCTGTGAGGTGTGTTATTTGAGCTTTCATGTCTATGCTCATAATTTCTCTACATGGGTTCAGGTTGTGAGCTTATTTTGAGTGCTTTCTAGTTTTAGATCATTTTCTCCCATTGTTGTCTGTAGACCTTTGTTGATTTGTCATGCTTGATTTTATTTTGAGCTTACTTGAGGACGAGCAAGGTCTAAGTATGGGGGAATTTGATATGCTGTGTTTTGTACAACATAACTAGGACTTTTTAGTACATATTTGTGTAGTATTTTAGGCCTATTAGGAGCATTATTGAAGAACAGATTTGAAGGCCGAGAGTTCAGAGTTTTGAAGAGTTTAAAGATTTCAAAGATACTGAAGGCCGCGATCGCTTCCACCCTTAGGGGAGATCGCGATGGACGTCGCCGAGGAAGATCAAGATCGCCGAGAAAGGACCGCGATGACACGAAGGCCGCGATCGCGGCTAGGTTTGATGGCGATCGCAGTTTTGAAGATCGCCGATTGGAATCGCGCTTTGAAGATAGGCGGCGATCGCGACCCTGGTTGATGGCGATCGCGACCTGGCTGGATCTGACACGCGATTGGATTTATCCGCTTAGTTTATTATTTTATATTTTATATCTTTTTATTTTCGACTTGTTCGAGACTATATTAGGTTTTCTTTTCAGCCTTTGTTTGTATTCTCTCTTAGACCTAATTTTCATATTTGGTATTTTCTCTCTTATGGAGAACTAAACTTCCTAAATCTTATTCAAGTTGAAGCTTTTCAGACTCAAGTTGTTGTGAGATTCTACAATTCAGGTTTATTTCTACAGGTTATTTCAATTCTCTTGTGCGTAATTATTATTGATTGTGTTGATTTCTGCTTGTTTGGCCAACTAGTTGGAATTAATACTATCTATTGTTAGATCTAGGTTTTCTCGTAGCAAAACCTAATCTTTGTAGCAACTCAATTGATTTAGGACTCGTTGGACTAAAACAATTGAGGAAGAGATTTGAATGGATGTTAATTGTTTGACTCGTTGGAATTCAATTGCATGTATCCTGTTTATCCTTGTTCTCATTGCTAATATCCCTATTATTTATGATCTTTTCATGAGTTGTTTGGATATTAAGTTTGCATGTATCGTTGCCATGTTATATTTCTGATCAGGATAGGAATAACCAAAAGAATAACTTGTTTGAATATATGATCAATTGCTTGAGGAAGAAAAGTGGATACTTGAATAAGATTGCTTTTCCCTAATTGATAAAAATCCAATCTTTTGCTTGTTTGATTTATTGCTTTGCTTGTTTCAATTCTTAGTTGTAGTTTACAATTCCAAAATCCCCCTTTTGTTACTTTATAGTTGATAATAATATTGCTTAGAATTACAAGTGTCTTTTGGGTTCGACCCCGTGAGTAACTAGGGATTATTTTTTATTTGGCATCAACGACTTTAAGCCAGTCAGGTGATCTCATGGAAGTAAACAAAGCAAACGCTTACCGCTACATCATCAAACCATGCAGAACTAATCGCTCTTTATGAAGCAGGAAGAGAATGTGTCTGGTTAAGGTCAATGATTGGATATATACAAAAAGAATGCAAAATGAGATCAATTGTAAGTAATCCAACCATGATATATGAAGACAATTATGCATGTGTTACACAAGTCAAAGGGGACTACATCAAAGGAGATCGGACGAAGCACATTTCACCAAAATTGTTCTCAACTCATGATCTAGAGAAGGAGGGCAATATCGAAATCCAACAAATCTGATCAAGTGAAAATGTTGCAGATTTGTTCACAAAATCCTTACAACCCAAGAAGTTTGAAGAACTTGTGTACAAGACCGGAATGCGCATGTTTCGAGAAGTACGTTGATTTCAGGGGGAGAATTACACGCGTTGCACTCTTTTTCCCTTCATTCGGGTTTTTTCCCACTGGGTTTTACCTGGCAAGGTTTTTAATGAGACAATACTATGAAAGCGTATAAGACAAGTTGTACTCTTTTTCCCTGTGCTATGGTTTTTATCCCACTGGGTTTTTCCTAGCCAGGTTTTTAACAAGACAACATATGCATAACCCCGAATAAAAGGTGAATATTCAAGGGGGGAGTGTTATGAGATAACTATGGGTGAATGATTCATCCCTTTTGTATTATGCATAATTTGTACTTGGTAGTTTTTAACCTATACGACTTGATAGCTATACATGCAGTTTGACGGCCCTTACGGCCTTCAACCAGATTGTATATATACGGCAACCTTAAGCCAAATTCTCACAACAGTTTTGTCAGTTTTTGTATTTTTTTCTTGGTTGACTCGTGACTGTAAAATCCCATTCACTTTTTTTTTATAGAATAAAAAAAGTACTTTGTATTTTGTATCTTGCGTTCTTTCCTATTATCTTTCCCAGCCCTTTCTCCCCTTTCTTCTCCTCACTCCTTTTTCGCTCGCGATGACCACTGCCGAGTGCCGACTACCCCTGATATCTCTGAGTTGGGTGAATCGGGCTTCATGATGAGTTTTGTTTAGAGGAAATTTGGCGAGGATGCCTTCATCGCCGTCTTGGCCCCAGTAAATGGCGATGTCGCCGACGTTGGATTTGGAAGGGAACACAAACGAAATCAAAAGGATGGCGGATATGGTAAGAGGAGAATGGCGGATTGGGAAATAGATGTATATTTATATAGGGCATTGTTTGTGTGTGTGTGTTTGAGTAACGTAACCTGGCTATAGACGAGTGGCGATTAGTCATATATATATTGCTTGTGATTCGAGGAGTTAGTCATGCATATGTTGGCAAAATCGATCAGTCTTAACCTACCATATGTAAAACAACTTGTTATTAATGCAGCGGGTCAATTACTTCAGTTTGATTAATGACTATATTGGCAATTGGTTCAAGATCATACACTTGGGTGTTCCCCTATGGATTGAAGACTAATGGGATCTCCTACTAAATGTAATTCGGTCATTTTTTCGTGTGAAAGCAAGAGGTATAATCAAAACAGGTCAAGACTGTTTGATCACGAATCTTGAGTTTTTTTTTCCTTTCCCTTTTTTTATTACATTTGAATGTGAGAGCAAATGTCTAATTAACATATCATATGACTAATTTATAATGTTGGTTTTTTCTTTCTTTGGATGTTTGTATCATTGTTGAGAATATGCTTACATGTGACCTTTTTAGGTTGGTCACAACATTTAAGGCATTGGCTCTTGATGTAACTCTTCTAGTTTTCGATTTCTAATGTATATAGTCCCAACTCCCTTGTGCCTTGTGGGTGGGCAATATGTGAGTCATCTTTTAAATCCTAAAGCTTGTTACAACCCAACCTTTTTACATCCAAAAAGAGGATAAGTTGACATGAAGAGATTTGCCTGGTTGAAAACTCGAATAAATGAACATAAGTATCGGCTTTAGGATGTCCTCATGTCAGCTACCGTGCTAAACCTGTCTTTCTGCAGATATAATCTTAATATATATTATGGTGAGCCAATGCTGAAGTCAATTTCTAACTTGGCTTATGTCTTGCTTCTTACGTCTTCATATGTTTTCTAATGTTATATTTCTTGAAACTAGTATAAAAGAGATGTTTGCACTACATATATCATCTACTTCAGTGTTTGCAAATATGTTACAACTTGTCATTGTATTCTCATTTCCATTAATATTGAAGGGATTCCAGATTGTCTGGCTAAAGAAATTAAATATGTGAATTCCAAGTAAACGTCATTGTTCTAATATGATGTTTACTTGCTGGCTAAAGAAATTTAATGTTTCATTAGTGTGAGTTTCAGAATGGATGATTACTTGTTCTAATATGATGTTTACTTGCACTTCTAACTTATCCTGTTCTGATGGCTTCTGACATACTTCTGTATCAGGTGTGTTTCAATATGCAGTTATTTGCCGTTGTGCGTATATTTACATATCCATTATTGTATGATTGATAAAAGCACGTTAGAACTAGGACAGTACAAAGCTGAACATTATGAGTGCGCATGTGCTGCTGGCACAAACACTCCTTGGCATAAAGCAAAAAAAAAAAAGATGAAGTATCTCAAGCAATTGAAAGGATGCATGAGAACTTGTTCGATTCGTAGGATTGTTTCAATCAAATAAAAATGATACATCTAATGCATTTGATCTAATCATTTGACTTCTTAGAGCTATTGCAAGGTCAATTAGTCTGAGCATGCATGATTCTTATTTAATGCAGCGTGCCTCTACAGTCTGATCTTGTACTAGTTGGTGGTGATTAAAAGCAGCATCTTGAGCTGACGCGAGAACTTGCCGAGCATGTTAACCATATGTATGGTGGGAGGAAGTGGAAGAAGTTGGGAGGGTCAGAGTTGCCACCTTTTTTTTTTGAAAATCATTTATGAAGTCAAAGCTTCTCTGTTTTTACCATTTCACTAGTCATCATATAACGATCTACGACTACAAATTCCTTTGTTTATTCAAGAGAGGAGATGCAATTTTAAAGGTAGACCCTTTGCGACTTGTTTTCATCATTTTACCTCAATGGTGTCCTTGTTAGTACCTTCTATCTCAAATCAACATGTTTTTGTAGATTCCAGAGCCCCTTATCCCACCAGCAGGTGCTTGAGTGATGTCCTTGACAGATCGCCTTTCCAAGGTTTTAGTTGTTGTTGTTTATACTGTAATATAAGTTTCTGGTTTGCTTTTGGTTGCTTATTCACTTCATCTTATGTATGTTTGGGTTATATATATATCTGAAAGTTTAGTTTGAATGATTCTACATATCTTACATGGTATTACTTTATTTTATGGATTGCTACTTTGAGATTTGGTCACTGGTAGGTACCAGGGACCACTCAATGTAAGTATCTCACAAAGAGGATTTGTGCAGGAGAATCTCCCACTTTTCTGACTCTATTGATGGATAAAAACGTGCTTACAACTAATCTGAAAAGCTACTTAAATAGACTCTGCTATGTAGTGTTTCCAGCACTACTAAACCCCCTATACTAAACTTAATTTGACTGACTCAAAAGGAAATAATAAGAAAACGGCTAATAAGGAAACGGCTACAGAAATTATTAGACCCAATTACTGAAATTCTGAAAACGGGCTACAGAATTTATTATACTCAATTACTGATATTCTTCTTCCTTCTAACATAAGTACGGAGAGGCTGATGTGGCTTCTGGTGTGGGCTCTTATCAATGCATCCCTCCCGGAAACTCGACTTGTCCTCAAGTCGAAAGGAAGGAAACTGCTCACGTAACAGATCGTAATCTTCCCAGCAAGCTTCATCTTGTGGGCGACCTTGCCACTGGATAAGTAATTCCAAGGTTTGAGAATCTCCAAATTTCTTCCACTGATGTGTTAAGACTTGTTCTGGCTGAACTGAAATTTCGAAAGAATCGCTGATGGGAGGCGGCGTGGTAGACATTGACAGCGGAACCTCTTGCTGGCCGCAATAGGGAGACATGGAACACTGGATGAATCTTTGACTCGGCGGGAAGCTCAAGTTCATAAGCAACTTGTCCAATCTGACGCAGAACCTTATAGGGCCCAAAGAAACGAGGAGACAACTTCTGATTGCTTCGCCGAGCTAAAGTTTTCTGTCTATAAGGCTGAAGCCGTAAAAATACCAGATCACCAGCTGTGAAAGACAATTACCGACGGTGAGCATTGGCGAACTGTGTCATCCGAGCTTGGGCCTTCAACATATTGCCTTTAAGAAGGCGCAACATACTATCTCGAACCAACAGCTGATCTTCTAAATCAGGTAGCCGTGTCTCACCTTTCACAAAAGGATGAAGCATAGGCGGATCCCTCCCATAAACAATTTTAAAAGGAGTCATACCGGCGGAAGTATGGAAGCCTGTATTGAATGAGTATTCAGCCCATGGAAGGAACCGACTCCATTGACGAGGTTGTTCCATGGAAAAGCACCTTAAATATGTTTCTAGGCAGCGGTTAACAACTTCCGTTTGCCCGTCAGTTTGAGGGTGGTAAGCCCAGCTCATTCGAAGCTTCGTATTGCTGAGACGGAATAACTCAGACCAAAATGAACTAAGGAAAACGGGATCTCGGTCTGAAATTATGGAGCGAGGTATGCCGTGAAGCCTCACAATGTCCTTATAAAAGGCTGTAGCAACAGATTTGACTGAGTAAGGATGAGCCAGACCTATGAAATGGGTGTACTTGCTGAGTCGATCCACCACGACTAATATGACATCCCAACCACCAGATTTGGGTAACCCGCTGATGAAGTCAAGAGAAATATCCTCCCAAATTTGAGCAGGAATCGGCAAAGGTTGTAATAGGCCAGCTGGCCTCAAGGTCTGATATTTGGCTCTTTGACAAACTTCACATTCCTGGACATATTTACGAACGTTGACTTTCATATTCCTCCAATAAAAAGCCGATGTCAACCGTTTCAATGTTTTGAGAAACCCTTCATGCCCAGCAGTTGGTGTGTCATGTGATTCTGCTAGCAAGGTCTGTCGTAAATTCGGATCACCGGGAACCACAAGTCTGCCCTGGAAGAACAACTTATTATCGACTAGCTGGTACTCCGGGTAAGACGACTCATCAGATTGCTTGGCTGATATGATCTCGCTGGTGATAGGGTCAGAAAGCAATGCCTTGGACCAATCTGAAAATTCAGCAGCAACGGGAATAGCCAATGCAAGAAGTTCAGCGTGTTGTGGTCGTCTTGAAAGCGCATCTGCCCCTGTATTCTCTTTCCCGGGCTTGTACTCTATGGTGAAATCAAAGGGTAGCAGCTTCAACAAGAGTTTCTGTTGTGTACTGGTCGTAACCCTCTGATCTAGTAAGAACTGAAGGCTCCGATGATCAGTCCGAACTATGAATTTAGACCCTGTAAGATAATGGCGCCACTTCTGTAGGGCCAGCACTAAAGCAAGCAATTCCCGATCATAAGTTGATTTAAACCTATTGGAAAAAGAGAAACCCTTACTGAAATATGCAATCGGGTGCCCGGATTGTAGAAGAATAGCCCCTATTCCTTCTTCCGATGCATCACACTCCACGGTGAAGGGTTCTGAGAAGTTGGGAAGCCGGAGAACCGGGACTGAAGTGAGGGCTGATTTGAGATTGTTGAAGGCCTGTGTAGCTTCCAGTGACCATTGGAAGGCATCCTTCTTCGTCAATTCAGTCAAAGGCCTTGCCAAAAGTCCGTAATTCTGGACAAATCGACGATAATAACCCGTCAAACCAAGGAAACCACGCAGCTCCCGGACTGATGTGGGTGTCGGCCAATGAATGACAGCAGCAACCTTTTCCTGGTCAACGGCAACACCTTTAGCGGATACGACATGCCCCAAAAAGGTTACCTCAGGCTGACCAAAGAGGCATTTAGATGGTTTGGCAAAAAATTGGTGTTGCTCCAACAACTGCAGCGTCAAATCCAGGTGATGGACATGGAGCTCCAAGGATGGGCTATAAACCAAAATATCGTCGAAGAATACGACAATAAATTGGCGAAGGTAAGGCCGGAACAGATCATTCATTACGGCTTGGAATGTGGATGGAGCGTTTGTGAGTCCGAATGGCATAACCAAGAACTCGTAATGTCCCGAATGAGTACGAAAGGTTGTTTTTGGGATGTCGGGTGGGTGTACTCTGATTTGGTGATACCCAGACCGTAGGTCGATTTTTGAGAAGTAGGCAGATCCATGTAGCTCATCCAAGAGTTCATCAACCACGGGAATAGGGTATTTATTTGGGACGGTGATTTGGTTAAGTTGGCGATAGTCGACGCACATCCGCTAGGTATCGTCCTTTTTAACGAGAAGAACGGGACTTGCAAATGGACTGACACTAGGTTGGATGAAGCCGGATGCAAGTAGCTCCGCTATCTGGCGTTCAATCTCATTCTTCTGATGGTATGGGTAACGATAGGGTCGTATATTGGGTGTTTTAGACTGAGGAAGGAGAGTTATGGATTGTGTTTGGGATCGGTGGGGTGGTAGGCTACTTGGCTGCTGGAAAACGGACTGAAATTTCTGCAACACATTCTTAACCGCAGGGGGTGACGGTTTAAAAGAGGCATCTCCTTCAAACGAGAGCGCATGGAAAGAGGCCAAGGAGGATCCTTCTTTCTTAGCCTGGACACCATGAATTCTGTACCTTCTTCCCTGTTGATGGAAAGCCAAAAACAAATCATTCCAATTGGCTTCTACAGTACCCAACGACGCCAACCAGCGAATTCCAAGCACCATCTCTGCGTTACCCATGGCGAAGGGAAAAAAATCTTGGGTGATGGTGATGTCGGGCAATAGGATATCTACGTCTGGACAAACTCGATTGCAAGATATAACATCACCGTTTCCGATGGTGACTCCAAAGGCTGGCACTTCTTCAGTTCGTAGTTTGAGATCCTTGACAAGCTGATCGGAGATGAAATTGTGGGTTGACCCACTATCGACCAGAATGAGAATCGTCCTTCCCTTGACGATACCCTTTAATTTCATGGTTGTTGTCGATGCATGGCCCGAGATTTGATGGAAGGAAATCTCTACTGTGCCACCATCCTCTCCCTCATTGTTGGACGAAAATTCTACCGCCTCACCCTCATCAAGTATCAATCCTGCTTCCTCCTCATTGTACTCCATCTGAGAAAATGATCCACGACATCGATGTCCCGGCGTGAATTTCTCGCCGCAGCGAAAACACAAGCCTTTTTCACGCCGGAGTTGGCGTTCCCCATCGCTGAGGCGTGAAGTCGGCAAAGGGTTGCCGGTATCCTTGTTGGGATTGTAAGTGGGTGTTTGGTAGTGATAGGATCGTGGGGGCTGAGAAGGGTAAGCTCGGGTAGTGTTTTGTTGGCAAGTATTGGGCCGGCTGTTTTGATTGGACTGTTTTGGGCCTTTAATTTTGGCAAGTTTAGATTCAAACTCCAGTGCTAGACTTGCAGCTTTAAAAACAGATCGAGGTCTGTGAATCCTCCCCTCAGATTTTAACTCCTCTTTCAGTCCAGCAATGAAAGCTCCCAGCAGGCCGCTTTCTGGCCAGGTCTTGACTCGCGATGCACGCCTAGCGAAATCTAGTCGATATTCCGCTACCGAGCCCTCCTGCTGAATGGAGCATAAGTACTCATCTGGATTCTGGAATTCGGGCGGGCCAAAGTGCTCCTGGAATACTCGAACTAGATCTTCCCAAAACAGGATTTCATTTTCTCCGTTGACCCATGCATAGAGTTCAAGCGCATCGCCCTCCAAATAAAATATGACGGGGATCACCCCCGTCATATTTTGGAAAGTCGATCTTCGCCCGTGGTTTCCGTTGGAAACTCCGATTGTTGTCGTTCTCGTCATCCCCATCGTCCCACCCGTAATGGCGATTTCTGTCGTCGGGTTGGACATGGATTCTCGAACCACCGCGAGTTTCACCCCGATTCGAACCCTCAGGGATCTCTTCATTGTTTGTAGGGCGAGACTGAGCCTCCAAGGTTGCGACCTTGGCTGCTAATCCATCCAGAAGTTCAAGACGAGAAGCAATAACGGACAGCAGTTGTGATACATCTAGGGATGGAGGAGTTGGAGGAGGTGGAGGCGGAGGAGGGGGGTCCTGGTGTGTGGAAGAATTTCGGGTTTGCACCATGACGGATCGGCTAGCTCTGATACCAAAATGGTAGGTACCATGGACCACTCAATGTAAGAATCTCACAAAGAGGATTTGTGCAGGAGAATCTCCCACTTTTCTGACTCTATTGATGGATAAAAACGTGCTTACAACTGATCTGAAAAGCTACTTAAATAGACTCTGCTATGTAGTGTTTCCAGCACTACTAAACCCCCTATACTAAACTTAATTTGACTGACTCAAAAGGAAATAATAAGAAAACGGCTAATAAGGAAACGGCTACAGAAATTATTAGACCCAATTACTGAAATTCTGAAAACGGGCTACAGAATTTATTATACTCAATTACTGATATTCTTCTTCCTTCTAAGATAAGTACGGAGAGGCTGATGTGGCTTCTGGTGTGGGCTCTTATCAGTCACGGCCTCACAGGGTAAGTAGTAGATACAAATCCATTATAGAGAATCTGGGAATACATGGGAGCAGATCAGGATGGTGGCTCATCTGCTTCTCTATGAAAAAACTTAAGGAAACCTAGATCCTTGTTTCATTCACTACATAAATAAACATATGCAAACTATCAAATGATCTGGAATGATAGCCATGGTCTATAGCACTGGAATCCTTCTTGAAAAAGGGTAAACTGTAATTTGAGTTCATAGACTCTCAATTTGGCAAATATGTGCATGCCTTGAGTTTGACCACTTTTTTTTCCTACTGTTCCTAATGCCTTGTACTGTTTATGGGAAACCCTTTTCACTACAAATGTAAAAAATCTAACAAACGTAAAGTTTTTAGACAAGGACACATACATGGAACAACCTGACCCATCCTCTAGATGGCACAAGTTAAAGATGCATTCAATTTTAACTTACAAGTTGCATGAATACTTTATTGTGCTTGGTTAGTTTTGAAAATGTTTCTTATTTGGTCCGATGTCCAAATATGCACCTTCTGATCAGTCTCGAATCAACCTGCTCAATACAAAAGACGTGAGTACACTTCTTTTTCCATAATTTCTGATGCATTGCAGATTAAGTCCCTCCCAAATTCTTATAACTGTACTGAACATGATTCCATCTACTTGATTTTCCTGCAGGCTATAGCAAACAAAATTAAACGCTGCAAAACGGATTCATTTTCGGGGTTAGTACTTGCTCTGCTTTACTTCTAGAAACTTGAATGATCATTCATGCTGTGTATTCATCTTAAATCACTGTAGTAAAGGAAATGTCATAAGATTCTAGCTAGCTATTGTTTCTGCAACTGAACTCGACAATTTTAAGAAACAGTTTAACTAGAGTTAGGAGCCGTGTAAGAAATGTGAACCATACTTCTGCCTCTATGCTGCTTGTTGTTTATGTTTTTTATCCACCTGATGCACTTTGGAGTCTGACAATCCTTAAAGGCCAGAATACACCAACCTCTTTCCATATACCAACTTGTTTTTGGCAAGACATGTAATTTGCTCAATTTGCCATTTTTTTTAATTTCTAACACCTAGTTGTTTCGTATATCAAGTTACAAGCCTCCTAAGTCCAAACAATATGGAATTGGTTACAATTTGTCAAAAATAATCTTACCAGTATCATTCTCGAGCATTCACTCGTTTGGTTACAATTTGATACTAGGAGATTTTCTTCTTCTTTGCACTATGGAAGTTGTATACTGTATTCATGATGTGGACTCAAGTTTTATACTGTTTTTATTCTTAGCAGTAGAAAGATCTACGTTATCTTTTTAAGTTCCGTTTATGTCTTTAGTTGCCTCTATATAAGGCCTTACCTAGGAGTTCTTGTATTAACGTTCAGAATTTAAATAAAATCAGAAGTTGTGTTCTTCAATTCCTCTTGGTGAGATACTTGCCTAAGAGTGGTTTCCTCAAGAGAGATTCTCCTTGAGTGGGTTCTATCATGATGATGAACTTCTTACTTACCCTATGAGCTTTAGTGATTTGGCAGCCACCAAATGGCGAGATAGCTCAACAAGCCAACATGTTGATTATGATTAAAGACCTGATATTTTCCGGTACTACTTTTAGCGATTGAGTTGGCTTATGCCTCTCAGTTTTTGTTCCATGTATCAATTATTATCTTAACTTTATGGGTGCTTATGTTGTTGCAGGGGAACAGTTCGCCAGTTCGGTATGCCAGTGTTCATGCTCACTTGGGGCGGATTGGAAATAGGAGAGATGATTTGGAATCACTCGCATATACCCTCGTCTTCTTCTACGTGGTCGGCTCCCTTGGCAAGGCTTCTTTTCTGCATGTATTATTCAGTGACAATTATTAGCTCTTTCTCATGTGATTTTTTTTATATAGGGGGAGAATAAGGGGTTCCTTGTATGCAAGAAGAAGATGGCAACATCCCCTGAATCTTTATGCTGCTTCTCCCCACAACCTTTCAGACATTTTGTGGAGCATGTGGTTAACTTGAAATTTGATGAAGAGCCTAATTATACGAAATATATATCCCTCTTTGATGGAGTTGTTGGGCCAAACCCTGATATCAGGCCACTAAACACTGATGGAGCTCAAAAGGTATCCATACTTGTGTATAATGCGGGTTTCTCCATTTGTTCAGATGTAATGTTGAATGACTAAAACATATTTTACTTCTTCATTTGCAGCTCATAATCCAAGTTGGACACAAATTGCCCATTGTTTGCATCAAGAAATAAGACTCTCCGGATGTGAATATTATTGCCACTTGTAATAGTACCATGATGATGCTGATCATTCCCGATTGTTGTGGAGGAGGAGTAGCACACTCCCATAACGCTGTCGAATGTCCTGCCAAATGCAGCCTTGCACGAACAGATCTTGGTCCAAGATTCTCTAACCCCATACTCCATCATCACCCACACATCAAACCCGACACAACCAACGTTCCATTCATGTCGCATGTACATCACCGCGAAGCGATCATCCATCACAAACAATCCGCCCTGAACCTCCGAGTCATAATATATCTTTTATTTTTTATTTTTTATTTTTTTGGCACGAAATATATCTTTTACTTATACGCAGTGTTCTAAAAAACGCTAGACGGAAGCTAGGCGGTGAGTGGGGGCCTAGCGCCTAGGCGGCTAGACGGGGCCTAGGCGGAACCTAGGCGGATTGAGACGGTTTTAGTTATTTTTATGTATTTTAAGCCTATCTTGTTGTTTGAAATCTCTAATTCTATATAGATAAATGTAGATTGACACAATATACACACTCAGTCAACTAATCATGCTCATAAATTTTATTGTGCTTGGAACCTAATAATTTGCCCTCAACTCTTCCAATATATAATCACACAGTAATACTTTGAAATTAAAATATACTTCGAAATTATATAAACATTTTGAAAATAATTGAAAAGCGTCTTACTAGTAGCTGCACTCATATATTAATCTTGGTCATAAATTTAATCAATAATCACATAGTAACTTACTAGCTACATAGTTTAAAATGAGATAATAATCAAACAAAATACAAAAGAATTCTCCAACATAACTCTTCCAAAACTCCAGGAAAAGCAAGAACCACATACTTAACATATGCTTCCAAATTCAATAACCATGTAATGTAGCCCCATTTCTTGTACTGAATACCTTCACACAAAAGCTTGCCATTTACCAAACAGAACTCTGGAGAAATAACATCAGTGACATTCATGTGTGAACGTTCCGCAGTTCATGAACAAAATGAACAATATTGTTTGTTGTAATAAATCCCCATCATCTCTTCATATGTTAGAAGTCCTTGGGAGACACGCATACAAATTAAAAAGAACTTGAAAGGAACTTGGATTTGACCAGCACATTCAATAGGTTACAAGCTGCACACAAAGACATTGTAAAGAAATGGAAAGAATTCGGATTTGAACACACACTGTACACATACAAATTATACATTTTGTACACAGAAATTATACAATTGAAACAATTTACAAATCAAAATTGAACAGAAAAATTGAAGGAATTCGGAATTGAACAATACTCGTTAGTCGTTACATACTGTACATATACAAAAGAAATTGAATGGAATTGAACAACACAATAGCTAAGATAGAAAAATTGAACAAAAAATAAAAGAATTCAAGATCTTTGAAATTGAAAAGAAAATTAAGTTACCGAACAAATGGAACAACGGAGAATTTTGAGAATTAGGTGTGACCGGCCGCTTAAGACAACTATGTTGGTGGGAGGCGGTGTTGCGGCGGTAGGAGTAGTCGAGTAGGGTTGGAACCTGCTGGAGGCCCGGAGTCAAGCGAGTGACAAAGGAGGAAGTCAAGGACGATGGGTTGGGGCTCTTAAAGAGGTGTCGTAGCCAAAATTGGCGGTGTAGTCGTCGGAGGATGGAGCTATCGTCGTCGAGAGAGAAACGAGAATCTGAACGAGGGGAGTTGTCATCGTCGTCGAGAGAAAGAGAGGAGCGGCGACAAAAACGAGAATCTGTAAAAATAACCCAAGTACTTTGACCCGCCCAGCGTCCCGCCAAGCACCCGCCTAGCCCGCCTAAATTTCCGCCCAGACCATACCCCCGCCTATTTACCCGCCCGGGCCATAATCGGTACGCCCGGAGGGCGCCCAGCGCCTAGGCGCCGCCTAGGCGGCTGCCTAGGGCGTTTTTTAGAACAGTGACCCGGGGCTTGCCCGGGGCTTTTAAAAAAATTTATAATAAATTGATTTATATATGATATATACATATTATAATTTATTTAGTGAAAAAATATTAATACAAATAATAAAACTAATAATTGCATATATAAAATTTATTATAATTATTATAATATATTTAATTATAAAAATATATAAAATAATATTGTATCATTAAAAATATTATTTACTTGTAATATCATTTTCATAATCATAAAAATTTAATCATCTAATCAACCCATAAATTTTAACCCGCAAGAAACCCGCAAAAAATTAATCTAATCAACTTGTAAATTTAACAACATGAATCTATACTCGATTATCCAAAATGACTGAACCAAAACTTGAACGAACCAATCTGGTTAATTAATTTAGCATTAAGGGATCTTAATTATTATTTTTAGGGATCCGTAATCTAAAATTAACATAGTTATATATCGAAAATTTGAAAAAATTTCATACATTTAAATAGAAAATTAATTTAATAAATCAAAAAATCAATATAAAAATATGTAATTAAAAATACAGTTCATATTAATTGAAATCTTGTCATATCTATGGATGGAAAATAAATATAAAAAGAACCCATAACTAATTATACGGTGATTGAGATATTTAATTTTAAAATTGAGAACAATACAACCGTTGATATTTATAGATAGAATATTAGCATAAAAACTCAACATAATTATGTAAGAAAATTTAAAAAATTTCAAGTATAGAAAATTAATATAAAAATTGAAAATTTAATATAAAAATTCGTGATTAAAAATATGGTTCATTCAATTAAAAAAATTGTTATAATTTTGAATAGAAAGTTAATATAAATGAATCTGAAATTTTATTAATGAAAATCCATAATTTAAAATGTGGTCCATATTTGATCCTCGTGGATATAAAGATATATTTCATTTATACATATTAAAATTAATATATTATGGGATATCTGATTATAAAAGCTAGGTAGTTGAGATATTATATTACTATTTAAATATGTCATACTTATGATTAAAAACTTAATATTAAAAAGCTTAAATATTAAAAATATGTAATTAAATATACTTCTAGATAGAAAAGTTAAATAAAAATGATTTTATATTCATCATATTTATGGATAAAAAACTTATCTATTTTAATCTAATGAATTAAATTAGTATTTTTTATGTGTCATACATATGGACAGTGATTAAACGATTTAAGATTAAGGGACAAGTAATTTTTATTTATTTATTAGACAATCCATAATATAAAAAATAGCATACTAATAGAAAATTATTTTAAAGAAATCTAAAAGTTAATATAAAATCTTCAATTGAAAACGTGGCTCATATTAATTAAGAAAGTTGTCAGAGTTGCTGATAGACTATTAATATAAAAAAAATTTGTAACTAAAAATATGGTGACTAAATTGATTAACTTATCTATTTCACTATAATATATTAAATTAGTATTTTTATGTGTCATATATATGGATAGAAATTAATATTAAAAAATCTGTAATTATAAAAATATTGACAGGAATATAAAAACTTAATGACAAAGGTAGAGATAAAAATTTATACAATCTAATAGTAAACTAATGAAAAAATTATTAAATAAGATGAGTGGATAAAATTGGAAATTCCATAAGGTGAAACATGTTTTCAAAATATCTTTCCAAAATAACGTGACATATGCAGTATATAATTATCATGTGCAAGATCTTGTAATATATAAAACTAATAAAAAAATTATTATTAAAAATATAAGGAAGATAGAGAAATAACGTAATATAATTACTATATGGATAGAATAATGGATTGGAGATCAAGTGAGAATTATTCTTATCATGAGAAATGAGAACAAGCCTCATCCCTTGATTTTGTGAGATCAATGGTCTAGATGGGCTGCTATCAACACTCACACTCCTTTTTTTTATAAAGCTGAAAGGGTACTTTTGTCATTTTACTATTCTTTTATTTTTAATTTTACCTTTCAGCCCTAAATTGCTCCTCCACTCTCTACGTTATGAATGGCGACTAGTACACTGAACGACGACGACTTCATGCCATCCCTCTTTCGATCTCGATCTTCCTTTGGATCTCGATCTTCCCTTCGTTCGATCCATACTCCTACTCCAAATTGAAGACACAATGAATTTAGGTAAGTGGTTATGAATAATACTTAAGAAGAGTTTAGTTTGGTGGATGATTTGTTGCTCTCAAATAATTCCTAAATTTGTTGTTGTTTATGGTTCTTTGTTGCTTGAGATCATGGAGAAATGTGTTGTACTCTTGGTTTTGGGATTGGAAACAAAATTTTATAGAAACTAAAATTAAAATCTGTATGCTTATTTGATTGCCCACAAAGTGTTCGATAAAATGTCTCAATGAGCATGTTTTGCTAATTTGTCTTAGAATATTGTTTTTACTGTTCTAATTAGTGAATATGAAGATAATGTGGACAAATTGCAAGACCTTTTCATGTATTGATGATGTTTTAGTGTTCAAATTCCCCCTTGTGGATAAAATGAATTTTTGCATATGATGCTTAGTATGCTTTGTTGAATATGATGCTTTTGTGTATATGTCTATGCCTAGTTATCCACATTGACTAGTAGGATACTGTTTTGAATAAGCAATTAGTATCATTGTCACCTTTGTTAGATCGATTCACTTAAAATTCGTATTGTTATTTTATATGAACCGCATTGTTGTTTTCAGTGAACCTTCCTGATTAATATTATGAACCAAAATGACAATATTTGTGAACCAACTGAAAAACGATATTTTGCACATTTTTACTAGATCTCTTCTTTTTCTCCCTTTTTATTGTAGGTTATTCATCAAGCTCCGGTCAACCTAATTTGTCTAATTCGGATAATGATGATAGTATTGATGGGGTTCAATTGAAGGGTCTTGATAATGATGTTAGTGTTGATGGGGTTCATCAAACTCCGGTTATTCTAACATTTGAAGTAAACTAATAGATACTAGTCATTTGGTTTCCAGATCCAAAAAAAATGACCAAATTTGATACAGTTTATGTCAAATAGTATTGTTATTTACATGAACCGTATTGTGATTTTCAATGAACCTTATAGTGTAATATTATGAACCGTAATGACAATATTTTTGAACCAAAAGAAAAACATTTTTTTCACATTTTTATTGCCCATTATGTGTTTCATGTTGCTTATAAATCAGCTTAATTTTTCTCCTTTTTTATTGTAGGTTGTTCATTAAGCTCTGGTCATCGTAACTTGTCTTATTCGGATAATGATGCTAGTACTGATGGAGTTTTATTGAAGGGTTTTGATAATGATGAGAATGTTGATGGAGTTCCATTGGATGATCATGATGAAGCTAGTGACACCTACATTCTTCACTTATCACAAGATTGTCCTTATTTCATTCCCAAGATTGAACATTGATTCTCTACTTGTCTTTTTAGTAGTTGTTATGTGTTTTGGGGATTAAGTTGTCTATTTTTATGTTACTTTGTGTTTGACAAATCACTTTGCTGCATTTGTAATTGCTTTTAAGGTTGTTTTTTACTTCACATTGAACCCAATGAGCTGAATGTGTTCCTTACAAATTTTATGCATTTTTTGTTAAATGAACTGATTATTTAAAATCCATGAACCTTCATGTGTAACAATATGAACCTTCATGTCGAATACTATGAACCGTGTAATTAATTCTATGAACCGTGTAAGTAATCAAGGATCAATCTTTTACATTGTTTTCTCAAAATGGACCCTTTCCATTGCGTAGCATCTGTAGTGATTTCCTCGATCCGCTTCTAGTTAACTATTGTTATAACAATGTAATTTAAAATTATAGGTAATATTCAATCAACCTACAAATATAAATTGAGATAACAAGTACACTTACAAACACATGAAACAAACTTCAATGTACTTTGAACCAAAAAACAAATGTCATGAACCAAAATTATAACTAGTACGTATGTATGACTTAAAAGACATGAACTGTAAGATGAACTATTATGAACCAAACTTTAATTTACTATGAACCAAAAGAATAAATGTCATGAACCAAAAAGACATGAACTGTAAGATGAACTATTATGAACCCGAGCTTACAAAATCATGAACCGAAAGAAGAGTTACAATGAACCAAAATATATAAAGCGTTGATAGAATTAGCCTATGTGAGATTTGAACTCACATCTATGTGCACATGCACATTGCTCTGCCATTTGAGCTAATAGGCTTTTTAAGTGATATATGATTTTAAACAAACACCACATCATATGCAAGCAATGTCATTTTTCTGTTCTAACCTACAAAGTAGAATGCAACAAGGCAATCAGCCAGCGTTGAGACGCGCCAAAGGAATTTCCAGTTTACTACAACATACATAATACTGCAATTAGCAAAACAAGTATTTTCCAATTCACCACCTAATAGAAAAGGATACTAGCTGGAAAAGATGAAAGGAAATATCAATAGACAATAGCCTTATAAGGAAGCATGTCAAAGATTAATTATGCAATCATCTATGAACCTGAACCACAATTGACATTAAAACATGAAAAACACAATTTAATTGAGAAAAACATGTTCAAACCGATCAATTTCCATACCAACATGCAATTTGGATCCAGCGGCACAAAACAATTGAAAATTTGGATCTTTCTCAATTGAGAATAAGAACCACGGTTGACATAAAGACACTATCAAAAAAATTCACTTCAGAAGGGAAAGCTCAAACCGATCAATTTTGGAGACGAATTTGTAGACTTTGACAAGGTAGATTCTTTCTCCGGTGTTCGGATTCTTTCTCCGGTGTTCGTCCGTCGTTCCCAATTCTCAGACAAATCAAATTTCCTAGAACAATAAACAAATCAGTCAAATGAACTTGACGAGGCAGAGAAGATACAAGTTTAATTTGATCGAATTTTGTATAAACAAAAATCAATTGAGAAGTACGAGTTCAAACCGATCAAATTTGGAGAAGAATTGTAGACTTTGGCGAGGTTGTCCAGGCGGAGAAGATACGTCGTCCGTTGATTCTCTCAATTTTCTTTCCTAGGGTTGTTTGGGAGAAGAAGAAGGGAGGGTAGTTTTGGAAAATTCTAATTTTTTTTTCTAAATTACACTCCGTGCCATTGTGTTAATAAATCAGCTTTTTCTCTCTTTTAATCTTCACCGTTGATTTATCTAATCCAATGGTTATTCTTTGTTCTCATTTCTCATTATAAGCTTTATTCTCACTACAACTCCCCTCTAGAATAATGGGTAGAGATATAGTAAATTGATTAAAAAATTATTAAATAAGATGAGTGGATAAAATTGGAAATTCCATAAGGTGATTGAATTACATGATATATATAATTAATTAAAAAATCATTATTAAAAATAGGATGATTGTAATATAAATTCGTAATGACGAATCTACCCAAAAGTGCTTCAGGTTTAGAAGATATATATTGATGATCTATGATACTTACCTGTATTCTCGATTCAAAGTTAAGAGTATATGAAATATGTTATACTCTATTTGGAAATATTTCTAATTTAGCTTCTTAACATTTAGAAAACCCCTCAAAAAGAAATAAAGATAAATTGTCACCTAACCTAATCAACGATTTTTCTTATCAACCCTCTCAAGAGGGATATAATAGATCGAAATTTCGAAGTTAGGATGATTCCTTACATTATTTAAGATTTTTTTATATTTTTATACGACTTTTAATTTTTTTTATAAACTTTTTATATATTTTTATAGGGTTTTTTTTTTAAAAAAAAAATCTATCTTAGAGAATTAATACTTAAGAGTTTTTTTTCCAATAAGATAGAATGCGAAAATCCTAAATTAAAAGTTATAGGAGTAACTAGCATAAGTACCCGTATCTTGTACGGGTTTGATTAATTATAAATAATTTATTTTTTATGTGAATATAAACAAAATTATGGATTATATTTATGTGATAATCAATGTTTTATTTTCTCCTTTATTAAAATAAAATGAATTAGTTTAACAATTTTTTTAATATAGTTAAAATATAATATACCTCTTCATCTACCAAGATCATCTCTTTACCAATTATATCACACTATTGAAATGCGGTTTTGTTCCAAATATGTATGACACGAACTCAATCTTCCATTTAACATTAGTTTTTAGATCGAGTTCACTTATCTTATTAGAATTTGCCTGTAAATAAAGAGAAACACAAAATTGTGTTAACAACCATTAAAATAAGGCTAAAGCAAGAGCATAAAAAGAAGAGAAGAAAAGAGAATAGTGTCGTGTCTCAGATTATTAGAAGAGAGATGCACATATATAGGTATAAAATTTTAAATTAATATGTTTTTATGATAAACACTAAAGATATTAATTAATAGAATTGAAATTTCCATCTATAAGAATTTGTTAGAGGGAATTTGCATACATGCAAAGGATAAGAACAAATAGTTGAGATTAATAATGGTCATCTATAAGAATTTGTTCAAATCAAAATTTCTACTCCCTAAATATATTCTCTTCTATACTCCCCTACGACGTTATTAGTCGATCAAAATTTCCAAATTAAATAAAAAAGAAACTTAAGCATTAATAAAATATTAAAAATACCTTATAACCAATTAAAACAAAGGAGTACGTACAATAGGAAGTATGATTAGGCAATAGAGAAATCAGACTGGAATTTGTTATATCGAATTTGGATATATGCAAAGGATAAAGAACAAATGATTGAGATTAATAACGGCTACGGGATTTCATTAAACATGTTTATGTGGATAGAAGATACACCGGTGAAAAGATCACTAACAAATCATATATAAGTGATTTGAATAGATTAATAATAAAGAAATGTTATTATTGGAGGACTAAATAAATCTGAACAAATGTGATTAACACAAATCTGTTAAATCTAAACGAATCTGAAAATATATAAAGGATAAGAACAAATGAATATTTGAATTTTTTTTATTAGGGTTTAATGGGTGATTAAATTATTATTGAATTATTTTTTTCTTAGTCTTGGTGACATGGCGCTAAATGTGCGAATTGAATATAATAGCGACACATAGGCAAATTAAACCACAGGCTGACATGTACGTGTCAGAGAAGTGACTTCTTTAGTATAGATATAGATATAGATAGATTACCAAATCATTTGTGCTTAATTTGGTCAATAGCTAAAGCCGTCAAGAACCATCCGTTTTTGCTAAGAGACTAGTAGAGTCAATCCCTTATATGATTGATAGAGCATATAGTTATAGGTTTTAGAGCATGTTTCTATTCTCTTTCTATGCATTTCTAGCTAGATTTTCACCTTAATTCGTAGTTTTGTTTTGTTTTTAGTTCGGAATCTACGCTCTTTTGTGTTGCATTTCAGGATCGAGAGGTAAGCATGGTGGATGCCAAGTAAGGGACCGGAGCTATGGAGCTAGGAACAAGTGTAAGGAATGAAGAAATAGTTGGAAATTAAAGCACGACTAAGGACAAGCCAGTACAAGGGCGCTCAGGAAAATCAAACCGCGCTGAGAAGATAGAGCTGCTGAGGCTTGAGCGCGGGCAAGGACATGCGTAGCGCGACCGCGCTCTGGGGGTCAAACCGCGCCTAAGCCGCGTTGATCCGACGCAGATTCCGAGGCTTCATTTTATCTTTTATTTATTTTCTTTTTATTTTAGGATGTTTCGAGTATATGATATAAACACTTTTTAGGGTTTTTAGAAGCTTTATTATTACGTTATTCAACTTTAAGAGAACTTTGGGAGACAAAAACCCTAGGAGAAGAATTTGAATAGAAACCTGACTCTTGTAAGTTTGATTTCTTCTTTAATGTCGTTTTCTTATTTTCCATGTCCAACTAGTTAGTTGAAGTTTTATGCATGATTGATTGTGAGATTTGAATTATTTCAACTTGCCTTGACTAGATTGAATTACTCCATGCTTAATTGATTAGATTCGCTTAGGATTATAATAGCTTGATCACCTATTTTGATTTCTAGGTTGAATTACAACTAGAATAACTAAATATACGGTGGAATTTGGTTGTTCTTGGATGAATCCTTTGATTAAACTTATATACGGTGGAATAAGGTTAATCAAATGAGGAGAATTCAATCACCAAACTTTATGAATATACGGTGGAATTTATGAATGATGTTTGTATTGAATGCTTTGAACTAATATTTGCATGATCAATTTAACATAGAAGGTTTTCTGGGTTAATTGGTTAAAAGGTTATTAAAGACGGTGCATATTGATAACCACTTTGAGCTTGAATTCCATGAATTCACAATAGATTAGTCAAAAGAATTGAAATAAGAATAATCAAGGATCAGTAATCATGTGTGCAATAACCCTTTTAAAGTCAAAGTTATGATTATAGTCTATAGTGTACAACTTATGTTCTGCCATATATGTTTATTTAAACATAGTGACGCAAATTAATTAAATAAAAAAAAATAAAAAAATCCAAATTTCCTCTTTAGTAAATGAAAAACTAAAAACACAATTATTTTAAAAAAAGAAACCCAAACAAGGCATTAAAAATATTCATAATTTTTTTTTATTTTCGACAAACAAAAGTTGGACTGGATGATTATGTAATAACTCAATATTTTCAAACTTTTATAAAATAAGTTTATGAAAATTCTTACTAATTTTTGTCTAAAATTATTTCAAAAATAATAATGAACAAAAAGTATTAAGATGAACTACTTTTAAAATCAAAGTTATGACTATAGATTTATCTGTAATCGAATCGAGTCGAGTCGAGCTTTGAGTTGCTCAAGGTTGGCTCGGTTAAAAAAAGACGAGCTCGAGCTCGAATTCGAGCTTGGTTCGAGCTAAAAATCTTGTTTGAGTTTGGTTAATTTAAATATTCATCGAGCTCGAGCTTGCTCACGAACCTCTCATTTAGTTTCTTCGAGAGACAAATCCGTGAACAACTCGTTTACTTGATCAATTGTACAAGCAAATAAAACTAAAATATAAACTACGTGGTTTGAAAAAACACCACCAAAACTATATGTAATTTAGCATAAACTATATATTGTATATAATATATATATATAATATAACTTATTCATGAACGTATAATCTAGTTTTTTTTATAAGTGTATAATCGAACTTGCTCATGAGCATATAATCGAGTTTGCTCATGAGCAAACGAGCCGATTTATCTTTGTGCTCATGCTCAGTTCATTTATCTTTCAAGCCTTAAAATTGTGTTCAAGCTCGGTTCATTTACAAACCGAGCCGAACACGAACAAGATTTAACCGAGCCGAACACCGAATTTCTCACGAACGACTCTGTTCATTTACAACCCTAGATTTATGTGGTTAATTATGAAGTGAAGAATTTATATTAGCCAAATAATAAAAGTAATGACATTATTTTTGTATAAATGAGAAAAGTAAATCTATAAGGCTATGTTACTGCTTTGGACCTTACTCAAAATGTTACTAACCTTAACCAAATATATTTGTATATAAAGGAAATTGATTGTTTTAAATTAATTTTCAGTAAAAATAAATTAAGAACAAAAGGAGATCTAAAAAGATTATTTTTTAATATTTTAATCCTTATAAGGATAAGATTTATAATTTTTAAAAATTATTTGTATACAAGTTGGATATTTTTGTCACAAAATAAAAAGGTGAGGAGTCAATCCACAAATTTTCCCAAAATGGGGACACTTCGAGAGTAGAGTGTACAATTATACCCAAAGTATAGGATATTTTGTGAAATTCGAAAAGATCAGGGTAGAATGTAAAACTGAATAAAAAATTGGGATATTTAGAGCAATTTTTCCTAAATATAATCATTTTAGATATAATATTTTGCCAAATGCAAAGCCTGTTATCAGTATCCTTCCTTCCCTTGACGACGATGTGGGCTTGGCGTAGCAGACCCACCATATGTCCGCTTTCTCTCAGTACTTTCATCGAACACCTTCCGTCCCTCCAACTCCAAGTTCTCCAACTCAAACCCCTGAACAAGCCCCAACAATTCCGGAAATCCATATCCACCTGCGCCCTCAAATCCCTCAATTCCGAATCCCTAACTCCTCAGCAGCACCATCAGGTCTCCCTCTACGTCGACGCCCTCCTCCAATGGAACCAGAAGATGAATCTAACCGCCGTCACCGACAAATCGGAGGTCATGGAGCGACACGTTCAGGACTCCCTTGCAATCATACCTCCAATTCGAGACTCCTACGCTTCGCTTGGCCGCGGCTCTTCCTGCGAAAGTCTCAATCTCGTTGACGTCGGCAGCGGCGCTGGTCTTCCCGGATTGATTTTGGCCATAGCGTGCCCTAGTTGGAAGGTGACGCTTATGGAGTCCTTAAACAAGCGCTGCTTGTTCCTGGATCACGCCATCGGCGTTACTGGCCTGACTAACGTGCGAGTCCTCCGGGGCAGAGCTGAGAGCTTTGGACAAAGCACCGACTCTCGGGAAGCGTTTGACGTTGCTGTTGCCAGGGCTGTTGCGGAGATGAGGGTTTTGGCTGAGTATTGCTTGCCTTTGGTTCGCGTGGGCGGTCTGTTTGTTGCTGCAAAGGGCCATGATCCTGGTATGGAAGTCAGAAGTGCGGAGAAAGTGATTGGCTTGCTTGGTGCTTCCGTCTTGAAGCAATTCCCGGTGGAATCGTTTGGCCCCTATGGACAGAGAACCGCCATTGTTTGTCTAAAAGAACATCCCACTCCAAGAAAGTATCCACGAGATCCAGGCACGCCTGCGAAAATGCCACTCTGAGTGATTCAATTGAAATATGCAGCTTTTTCAGTTGATCATATATAATACATTTGCAGTTTTGAGGTACCCCTTGTATCTGCAGTTTATTCATCTTTCTAAATTTATTTGATCTAGTCTTTTGATATGATTGTATTTGACGGGGCTGTCTCTGAAGGATACTGAATATTGAAATATCTGCTGAATGTTGTAAGTTGTAACCTTCACTTTCTTACCCTGATGAATTTATGAAAAATAGGAGGCTACAATTTGAATGCCTTTATTTGCTAAGCGAAATACTTCCAAGTCTTTATCTTTTCCCAGCTCTATCATAGATCTTTGTTGGGGTGCTTCAGCTTGTAGGATGTATATAGCTCTTATTCTTAGCAAAACATGCATGTTCATTCATTTGGAAAAGTTTTCAAGGCTTAATTGTTTGTGGAACCAGTGTCTCAGATTGGTTTCTTCATAATCCTTTATACTGATATCTGATTATTTATCACCACCTGATTTATATCAATTAGAATGTCTGTGTAATGCATCATGCTGTGTGAACTTTCTGCTATCAATCAGAAGATGTACCGGAGTACCTCCATTTTTGTGCCGTTGTAGTAGTTCAGTCATCAGTGTTATGGCTTCGCTTGCTAAAGCCTGCCTGAATTTAGGATCCAACAAAAATTATTTGAAGTGCATGTTCGCTTGAGAATATACACGGCGTCTCTTTCTTTCATTTGAACTTATTGCCCTTCGTTAGTTCCTCTTCCATGTAAAAGCTAGTGGCTTCTTCTTTCTGATAGATTACTCACCTATGTCCTGTAGCTGGAGTTTGGTTTCAGAGAGCTCTCATATTCTCATGCACACAAGAATATTGTTATTATTATTATTATTTATTTTTATCATGGTAGTATGGTACTCCTAGATTGCCCGGAAAAAAGTCCTTTGTAGTTTGTACTTGCATATTGTTGTTGTGTAGCTGGTGTCTGGTGGTCTGGAACCCCAAGTTTTGCTTTTACCGTGACCCACTCTCATTTTCTGACCATGGAAGGCAATCCCAGCTACAAAATTTTGTTGCAAATCAAGGACATGTGGAATTTTGAGTGGTTAATTTACCTTCATTAGTCTGCTTATGTACACCCTTAGTCACACATGACATGGAGCTCTATATTAATGGGGCTGGGCAATGTTGCTGCCCAGCCCCGGCAAGCTTCTTGGAGGCAACATGACGAACCTTGAGTCCACCATGCGAAACTGAACTTCCAATTCTATAAGTAGGCACATCGCTTAAATTTATGAAATCTTCGGTGCAAAAAATCAACGACAAAGTAAAACCTGTTAACGACCAGCTGGGTTCGTCAAAATCTCTTCTTTCAACAGTCACTAAAATTTAGATGGCTAATGATCCACTTCATCTAGACTTGGGAAAGGCCTGCAAATTTTTTTGCAATGAACATTTTCATGCATATGTGCATTTTTTATAAATGCATCATTAGGGTACGTTGATCAGATTTAATGTTTGGAAATTGTTCTTGAGTTCCTCCATATTGAGGGCATTGAAGGACCTGGAATTGAAGAAAAAGTCTGGAAAAATGTCTGACTTTGAGTTTCTATGGATGAAAGGAAACACTCAAAAATTGGTGTTCATAAGAATGCACATTTATCAAGCAAGCTCAACCACTCTATGCAGAAACATGGAGAAAGGAGAATTGATTCAGTTTCCATCAAGAAAATATGAGTATTGCCAGTTGATACAATGCCATTTTCATTAAAAAAGATATTAGATTACCGTATATCAAAATCATCAAGGCAAACAATAAGTAAAAAGTACAAGGAAACTTTAACAATGACGCCTTTCACCTTCAAATCTATTACCATGGTTTCGTTTCTCAATTTTTTTTTGGATAAGAAGGAAAATTCTAACCAATCCTATAAATTGTAAATTGAAGTAGTTTCAATGATCAGTGCCACAGCATGAATAATGCCCCAAGCATCTAGTCTTCATTAAGGTCATCAGCATGCTCCAACAAGTAATTAGCAGCCAGCTCTTCGTTGCGCTCGCACGCGAAAAACGCCTCAATCACAAGCGCTCTATCAAATCCGATTGCCTCAAGCTGGAGGGCGACCACAAGACAATAAAGAATTCAGAGACAGCTATACAGCAAGCCATTGTTTTTTTATTTGAAAAAAAATCATCAAATTCCCATACCCGCTCAATAGCCTCCTGTTCTTCCTGTGTCACGCTGATTGCATGAGGCATGTCCTGATCAGGCTCTTCAAACAAGTCCCTAATCCAACAACAATAAAAAAAAAGATGTTTATTATCAATTGATCACAACATAGAGATATTCAGCTTGTTGATGTGAATTGGGTTTTAACAGATTTAAACATCAGTACAGGCAAAATCAAATGGTACTCACCCTTCTGAGCCATCAAGTGGTTCATTGAGAAGCTGAAGAAATTCGGCATGATGATCTTGAATTAATCCTAGAAGCTGAGGATTTTGCTTTCCAAGCTCCTGAAGCATTGGCTGCAACAGAAGATCTCGCACTTAAAAACAATAGATGAAGGAAAGAAGCCATAAATTAAATAATCGCAAAGGTACATAACCAAACCTGTAAAATTTGGGGATTTGTCTGCACCATACCCCGCAATGCCTGGAACTGCAAGAATACGAATAAATAGAAATTCATTCACCTACAGAAAGCATGAGCAGATGCAGCAGAAAACATACTGACTTTGAGAAAACAGAGAAAATCAATCCAAGGTTATAAACAAATTTTTGCAGACATAAGATGGTTGTTACTTTAAAAATTTTAAGCTACAAAGGGTGCTGTTTGAGACACATCAGAAACAAATAATATAAAGAACCTTATCCAGAAGGAATCAATGAATGGACAAGTGTGCTGAACATACCTGCTGGTTGTTCCTGAGGAAATCCAAAGATCCAAATCCAGCCCCTTCCTCGGTAGAAAGTGCTTCCTGCGCATTAATATTTTTTAGAAAAGAGAATTTAAATATAAATACTAGTCTACTGTAAATCCTGTGTTGATCAGATGTTTTACTCAATTTTTAAATACTTTTTTGGGGATTGTTGTCATTGTATATTTGTATTGCCTTGTCAAAAGGTTTTGAATTCTTCTACAGTCATCTGGTGGTAGCAGGTAGGCTGCTACCAGTAAGAACAACAAATCAATTTCCCAGGAAATTTCAGCCATTTTCTACCTTCCCAAGATTTAATCTCTTCGCGGCACTTAACTCGCAAATTTTGAGATGAAAATAGATTAATGTAAATTCCATCAGCAGGTTAGTTATGGTGAAAGTCTCAAGTCTCCACACCACACTTCAAAAGCAAATCTTGTGCCAGGGTGAAACCAAGACTATAGCACAGGATCAACAAGGGAATTTACTTGAAAAAGAAGATTGGTGTACCTGGGGAAACATGTTCAACGGAGAAGAATTGGGTCCTCCAGAAACTGGTGCCACAATTCCTGTGCCAGTTTCAGTTAGAGGGTTTACACCTGTATTTGACTCAACAGCAGGAAATTGAGCAACAGGCTCAGCAACTTCAGCAGTTGGTGGAATCCCCTATGTGCATATGTTTGTTAAAATTAACAAGAGGTTAAACATAAAAAAATAAAATCGTGAAGGATAACAGAATTAATGGCCTACAGAGTATAAATAGTCCACAGCTCGCTCGGGATTGTTGTAAGCAGCACGAAGAGCACGAATAACAGTGTCTCTATCCCAGTTGCCACCCCCCATGTCCATTAGTTGTTGAACAGTCTGCTCAAGGTGGCTACCAACAACCAAAGTGGATGCAGCTGTTTGGCCATAGGTTTCAGCTGGCACTCTACAAATGAGCACATAAAAGTAGGTATAAAGTTAGTTATAATAGTAATTCTACTAACAATAGCTTTTAAATAGCAATGGAATCACTAGTAGAATTGGCCAAATCGCAATGACATAATATCATTCAATACTACAGTAGTATACTTTTCTGAACACTTTGTGTAATTGAAATGAAATGTGTGGGCTGGACATTTGTGCAATGACATAACAGAAATCGAAATACAGTAAATTTGTTTATAGATAATTTACATGATTGAACTACTCTCACAGCACCAACCATAACATAGTCACACCACTAATATCCACTGCTCTCCCACTCATGTTCAAAATGTTTTCCCAAACACTCCCATTTGCACAAGCCTCACAGGCAGTGGGTCCTTTTCAAAGCACCCACACGGCCACACCTAACCCACTCTAGGACCGTTCAACATGTGCATTGCTGTTTAACATACTGGACTACTACTAGTTTTGAAATCAAATGGATTTCTCCTTTTACAAGGTAGTTCTGTATATGCAGGAAGCTCTACACTTGATAATAAACCCTTTCTTTTAGCTATTCAACTTCCTTCGTTGCACACTTGCACTCCAGTTTCTATAATTTGAAGGGATGCATCTTTCTTCGATATTTTTAAGTATGAGCTATAAAACATATTTATATAGAATAAAAGATAATGTACATACTCGTTAGTCACAACATTAGAAGCGGAAGCCGCTTTGGATGTCCTGCAGGAAAATAAATATAAAAGTATATTACATCAGCCTCTCTCGGAAGAACTTCACAATAGCAATAACTACTCACGGTGCTTGCGTTTGAGGTTCAGGTGCAGAAGTTGCAGTAGGAGTAGAAGTGGCAGCTGTGGCTGTTGAAGGCTGTTGGCAAACACAAACATAAGTTAGTTATCATAATAACAGGACTTGGGATTTTTTTTTTGGTTGGGAGGGGCAAGGGGATATAACCTGAGAGGAAGTTCCTCCTGAACCCGATGTTTTGCTCTGCAGAAAATAGAACAAGAGAATGATATCTTCTTATTTTTATAATAAGTACAGACCAAGAGGACATGAGTGATTTTTACCATGACCAAACCAAAGAGAAGGATGCAACCTAGAAGGCAATTACATAATGGCAGAATAATCGCTTGAAAAAACAAAAATTTCTTACCTTACTAAGCATGACTACAAGGAATCCATCTTCAGAAACCTTATTCTCTACCAATGTCGTTTCATCTTTCAAGACCTTACCATTGTGAATAAGCAATTGCTGACCACAAGGATAATTGTCCTTCCCTTGCACATCTTCAATGTTCTTTTTTACTGCCATAATCTTCAAGAGATCAAATTCAATTAGAATAAATCTTGCACCTTTAAAATAATTCAATATGTGAACCAAGCATAAATGTTAAACAAAATCAAAGAAATACAAAGAAAGATCTGGACATCTGACACAAGAGGGGAAAATAGGAAAAACTGGAACTTCTTTGATTCAAAAACGAAAGAAGAAGGGATAGGACGTTTCCACCCAAATTATATTCCACCTACAGATTCTAAATACATATCTAAACCAATTAAGCATTTTTATTAAAAAGTAATTCATAGGGAACTAAACCATAACATAAAAGCGAAGATGTAAACCGAATTCCCATGTTTTACATCAACCAAACAAAAGTCACATCTCGATTAAGGAAAAAAAAAACGCAAATCACATCAAGAGGTGAAGGAGAGAGAAAGAGAGACTAACGGTGTCATTTGGCTGAACTCTAATCTCGAAATGGCTTCCCTTGAGAGTCTTCACGACGAGCTTCATTTTCGACGAATTTGGTAAAGTTTCAAAGAGGGAAGGGGGAGGAAGAAAGGGGAAATTTATTTATTTTTGTAAAAAATAAAATAAAATAAAATAAAATAAAAGCTTAAAACTTTTTAGCTTTTTAAAAATGAAAGCGGGATGTTAAGTTAATACTCTCTAGATAAGCAGAAAAAACAGAGACATTGCCATCACTATAACATCGATTCTCTGTTCAGCGCGATGAAAACGAAAAGAACCCTAGAGGAGGAGGGAATTTGAGAGTGCGACGACGACGAACGAAGAACAAGCTTACCAGCATAATTGGGCTATATGGGCCTACGTTTCATCAAGCCCAACAACTATGGGCCTACATCGTTGAATTTCTTTTCTTTTTTTTTAATATTTAATTTGAGATCATCCCTGACAAATAAAGACGATTTTTAAATAATTAATTAATAATCAAGTACGTTTTTTAAGTGTAATGCTATGTTTGGTTTTTATATAATGCTAATTTTGTGTATAAAATTATAGATGAGTTTGTATATACATCATAATTTGTAGAGTTAATAATCATAATTATAATATAATTATGTTATATAAATTACCATGTGAATAACCCTTGGAGTTAATAATTAACTCTTAATTTATGGAAAATGTTGGAAAAGCAGTCTCTCAATTTATGATAAACAAATTTATGATATTTATAAGTGTGTCATGTGCTTTCTAAATAAGTACTTTTAAAACAAAAAAAGGTCATAATGACCAAAGTACCTCTACATACAAAATAGTTAGCATAAAAAAGTGAAATAAATATTCTCACTTGTATTATAGATTAAATTTAAGTGATTTGGTGAGAATGTTAAAGGTACTTAGGGATAAGTTTATGGATTTTTCTAATGTTTGCTCATGCACACACAATAAGAATACTAATCTTGTTAAATATGAATATTGTTTGATAATTTTGATTTTTTTTAAAAAGGATTCATTAATTTTAATTTAAGGAATAGTTTTGAAATAATTTTCCAAATTAGCACTTTCATTGTGTGCCGAACCATTATTAATAGTGAATTGGTGATTATTAATGGTGAATTGGTGTTAATTTTGTGTAATTTTACAATACTTAATAGATGGAATTAGTTCCAGTGGAGTTGTGAAAAAACTCAATAGATAGAGTTGAATAAATCTTAACCATTAAATACAAATTGAACGGTTGAGATTTGATTTTTCTCTCTCCATATCAAGTTATTATTTTTTTCTTTTTTTCTTTTTTCCCGATGGGTTCACCAATTTACTATAGGGTTTTAGTAAATTCACCCATAGAGTTTCTCACAAACTCCATGGGAACAGGACCGTTAATAGATAGATACATAGATTGTTTTACTACATAGATGCCAAATCCAAAACACTGGAAAACACAAAAGAACACAAGACAACACGAAAAAAAAATCACAAAAGAACGGTTTGGCTTTGCCAAATCCCATTTTTATCCTCCAAAGTCTGAACGCAGACGAAAAAATCAGGAAAGAGAAAGGGGAAGAAGAAAGACACGAGAGGGGGAGAGAAACAGAGAAGAAGGGAAAGAGGTACATCGCAAATCCTTGTCTGATGTTCGAATGTTGAATCAGAAGCTGACATTTTCATAGAAATCTGCTAGCATTTGATTTTGATCCCCCTAAATCCGATCCCCCGTTCCCATGAGGTCGACCCCAAATTGGCCTTGGTCTTGACCAGTCGATTGTTCTAAATCGGTCTATTGAAGGAGTAAAGGAAGAGATAGAGAGAGATATACACTAAGATAGGATGAACGGTGTCGACGGTGATGGCGGAGGAGGTGAAGGTGCTACGGTGACCCCACCATCGCCGCTGGAGTGGAAATTTTCTCAGGTGTTTGGTGAACGGGCGGCTGGAGAAGAAGTTCAGGAAGGTAAGATAAATTACTCAGATATGAATGGTGTCCCATCTCCTTTGCCTAATCATGCTTGAACATTAGGGTTTTGATCTCAATCCTTGATCTGATGCAATGATATGAGCTATCAATTTGATACTTCTTTTGGATCCGAGCTATCAATTTGGCATACCACTTCTGGCGCTTGCATCTTTTGCTTATTCGAGTGATTGCTTCAACGACAGGAGTTCTGAATTCTGAATTTTATTTTTGTGTTCATTGCTGAAAATGTATATTCGTTTGTTTTTATACCTCACAATGGTGGGAGAAATCATTGGTCTAATCTCTAAAATGGCTCATTGTGGCTAGGAAAGTGTGCTAACAATAGTTTTCAGGGTATTTTGACGCTTTCACTGTGATTATATATCTTAGAAAGGGATAGTATGTAAATAAGCTTTTGATGTCCTGTGTGTGGAGATTTATGGGTTTAAGAAAATACTAGCTTAAAGCCTTAAATACATATTTATGTTGCTTGTATCCAGAACACAACAACTTCTCATTTAATAGTAAGCTTCTTATCATCCTGAAATACATGACAACCTTCTTATTGATGTAGACAACAAGTGCAACTAATTGAATTTGTGATGTGGGCAGGACCTGTGTGTGCGTAGGACAGCTTTAATATAGGCAACAAAGATTAAAAAAAAGTGAATGATTTAAGACATGTTACCTTCTTTTGATGATTTTGGTTCGAGATGGAAACATGTAATATCCCGGTTTCCCTTAAAAAAAGGAACAAAATGACTCATTGGCTGTATGATGTTATCGGGTCTTTGGTGGATTTGTGAGGTTATTTAGGCAGCCTACCCGTTTTTCTTACTTGTCTTTGATGTCCTAGCCAAAATTTCAATTGCATAAATTTGGCCTGTGACATTGCTAATTTTATATGCTTACAAGTAGCATCAGTTTTTTTTTTCTTTGAGATGTGGAAATTTCATGCTTTTTCTTCTTTGCTTATGATGATTGTGTTGAATTCTTTCTGCAGTGGATATCATTTCAGCTATTGAGTTTGATAAAAGCGGAGACCATCTAGCTACTGGTGATCGTGGTGGAAGGGTTGTCTTATTTGAGAGGACAGACACAAAAGATGTAGGCTGTTTGAATATTTCTCGTCTATAGTTGTTGTAGAAAAGTTTTATTGATCAATTATTATCTTTGATGAGTGCAGCATGACACTAGTAGAAGGGAGCTTGAGAGGATGGACTATCCAATCAGTAGGCATCCAGAGTTTCGTTATAAAACTGAATTCCAGAGCCATGAGCCTGAGGTATGTTAGAAATCTTATAGCTGGTACTGCTAATTCTAGTACATAAGCTGCACTTTATTGTTATATTTTAATTTTTTTTTCTTTTTCTTGGATCAGTTTGACTATCTCAAGAGTTTGGAAATAGAGGAGAAGATTAACAAGATCAGATGGTGCCAAACAGCTAATAATGCTGTGTTTCTTCTATCTACTAATGACAAGACAATTAAATTTTGGAAGGTAGGGATCTTTTGTGCTATATGTATACTACTGCTCTTTCATTTAGGTTGTTAATTTGATCTGCATCAGCTGCGTCACACCTTAGAGTATTGATCTTCATTGTTACGGCTGCGGTCAGTTATGTAACTTTTATCTCAAATTATTTATTCCTTTGTCAAAGTTTTATTTTATATTGGCTGTGGGGGTTCAAGGTATGGATTTAATCATTGCTGATCTAGCATTTGAGCACCGTGAAAAGTTGCATGACTCATATCTCAGAGTACATAGTACCGAGAGCATGCATGAAAGTCAAAAACCTACAACATTGTCCTTTAATATCTGAAAAATATTTTTTAGTGAAAAGGATGGCGAATCTTGAGTCCCAAGTTTCAATGGACTGGATGTTTGTATGAACTAATGAAGAATCCTGTTTGTTTATGAGTGATACTTTCACTAGATTTATTTATTCCAATGGATTGCGACTTCCATTTTTGGGTACATTGCTCTGTTACAGAACAGTTTTTTGTTGACTTTTTTTTACCCCTTTCTGCTTGTACATTTAACAGGTCCAAGAAAAGAAGATAAAGAAGATCAGTGAGATGAATGTGGACCCATCAAAAATTGCAGGATGTGTTGCCAGTTCAAGTATTTCAAATAGTCCCAAACCCCATCTTGCCAATGGTGGATATGCAGACAAATCATGTAACAATGACTTGTCACATTCAGCAGGGACCATACCAAAATTGCAGTTGCCAGTGGTAGTTGTGCCTTTATCTAAAAACTTTTTAATAATATGTGATCTAGCTTTGTAAGCTATGATTCAATGAACTCTACCTTTGGATAAAATCTTAACATTCTATGTTTTTTATGTATGACTTTCTAGGTGACTAGCCAAGAAACCAGTCTAGTTGCAAGATGTCGAAGAGTATATGCTCATGCTCATGATTATCATATCAATTCTATTTCAAACAACAGGTGAGTTTTGTGCTCATATGAAGAAGTCTTTTTCACCAGATAGACATTCTAATCTGCATAATTTCACTTCTGTATGTCCACACTAGTTTTGGAGCACTTCTGTTTTCTTCTATTTCTTCTTAATAAGGGAAAAAAAAATATGGGTAATCCTAGTTAGTTGAAGTGATCAAATGAGGTGAAGTATTTTCTTTGTAGTGAGTGATTTTGTGAATTATTCAGCTTATTCGCTTTATTCACCTGTCTGGAGTGTTTTCTATTTTTGTTAGTTGATTTGCATATTTTTCTTTCTTGATTTGTTTTAGTTTTGAGATCTGATTATTAGCTTACATGCAAATTTTTGCGCTCGGATATTAACTTATGTAAATTGTTTAGGACTTAATTTGCTTTTTTTTTGGCTTACTGTTGCAGTGATGGAGAAACTTTCATTTCTGCTGATGATCTAAGAATTAACCTATGGAATTTGGAGATAAGCAGTCAGAGTTTTAATATTGTTGATGTGAAACCCCAAAACATGGAGGATCTAACTGGTAGAATTCTTGTCATTTCAATGCTGATTTTCATTGAGTTCATACTTCATAGATACCTCTAACTGTTAACTGCATTGAAATCACTATTTAAATATGGTTTGGAGAGGATAAGCAGTCAGAAACATTTGTTCTGAAAAACATTGACCGGCATTTAATCTCTCATGTTTTGGGATAAAGCTTTGCTCTCCTTGAACCATTTGTTTTGATATATATCAAAAGATAAGCACAGAAGGAAATAGATTAATTTTACATTGTTTGGATAAAAAGGAGTGTGAAAGAAAAGGTAATCATGTATTTCTTTTGTTATTTTTAAAGGAAAAAAAAGTTCATATTAAATCACATGACTGATGTGCCATTTTGGAAATTGATATTTTTTTATTTTGGAAATGGTAAATTTAGAAACCAATATTGATGGTTAGTAATGATTTTTTTTTTGTTTATTTGCAAGGATACAAATGTGTAAGTAAGATAATCATTTTGGCCCACTAATGAACAGAAGTCAAATCTTGTATACTGAAGGAATATCTTCTCTCATAATTTTGACTATTCCAATGGAATATCATAATACAAAAGAAGTAAATTAATTGTTTTCCTTTTTATAAAAAGCAGTCATTCAATTACTATGAATGTTTTTCTGAAAGGTGCTAAATCGTTTTCTGAAACGTTCTAAAACGTTTTTAGAAAAACGTTCTTAATTGGCTGTAAAAGAATCAAAGAATGCATGAAGATTTTCTAAAACGTTTTTAGCTTGTTAGGTTGCTTCCTGAAATTAAAATTAACTATGAACATATTTATACCTCATTCACAATCTCACCACTCTTTCTCCCTCCACCATTGACACTTGTGGAACGCTCCTCCCTAATGCCTTCATTACTAAAGAAGGGAAGGAAAGAGGCGGAGGAGAAAAGAAGCAAAATGTGTCAATCATATCAAATATTGACAGATGAGTTTACCTTTTCACCCTTTTTCGGCGTCAGCCTCAACCTGATTTTTTTGACGTCACCACAGAATTTTTTTATAGCTGAAGACACCTAAATTATGTTTTTCTCATTTGCCATCTGTTTCAAGCCTCACCTCATCAAGTTCAGCTGAATTGGATGACCCCCCTTGAAAAGTTGCATTGAATTTGAATGTTGCGGCTTTTGATAGGAGCCATACATGAAGCCACAAATCTAGAAACTCATGGTTGTTTGTCAGCATTGTCAGTTACATAGTATTTTATTGTCTTTGATATCATGGATCTCGACTTTTAGTAATCTAGTTTTTTTTTTTTGGCTCTTTTCCACCCTCTTTTCACCATGCAATGATTTGTCAATTGTTCATTGAGAACTTGATTGGGTATGCTTGCAACCAATTTAGGGATCACTCATAGCTACCTTATTATACGGTTTGCTCAAGAGCAACAAGTTGATTTTTGCTTTAACAATATTAATGTGACATGCTTAAGAACATAAATCTGGATTACTTATGAGCAAAGCAAAATAGGTTGCTTTTAGGGAGTTGCTTGAGAGATGAATTGTTATTGATGATGTTGATGATGGCCTGGGAGAGAGGTTGTGGTTGCATTGCAGTATAAGGGACAATTGATGTTGGGGAACTGAAAAGTACCGTCAAGTCGTCAACATACCCTTTTGTCTATAACGTATTTCTTTTATGGCTAGTTATTTAAGAAAGTGTAGTCATTTTCTTGAATGTTTCATAGATTGAATATATTTTATTCTCTCAGACATCACAAAAGTTGTTCCAGCCTCCTTGTTGATAGCTCTTTCAATTCTATACACACGTTAATCATGCTTTATATATGTGATCTCGTCATCCATTGTTTAAAATTTGTTCGCAGAGGTGATAACAGCAGCCGAGTTTCACCCTAATCACTGTAATACATTAGCTTATAGTAGTTCAAAGGGATCCATCCGCCTCATTGATCTACGCCAATCTGCATTATGTGATAGGCATTCTAAATTGTAAGTGGTCTTACTTGTTGCACTTTTGTGTTGAACTTCATTATAATCTGAATGGAAAAAGAACTACACTTGTTTGTGGTTGAAGTTTTCAGATTATAACAAATTTATTTTTTTATACTTGTACCATAAAAAAGAAAATAAAGAAGCAAACTTTATGATGCTACGGACGGCTGTCCAAAGTGCAAGGGGTACATTTGTCCTATGTGTGAACTTGTAATTTCAACAATCTTGTAGTAAATTACTACTCCATGTACGCAGGTTTGAAGAACAGGAGGCTCCAGGTTCAAAGTCCTTTTTCACTGAGATCATTGCCTCTGTTTCAGATATTAAATTTGCAAGAAATGGAAGATACATACTTAGTCGTGACTACATGACTCTTAAGGTATGGATACTGCTCCTAGTAGCATTCTGTCTAGTTTCACCGTTTTGTTTCTGCCAGATATGATATGCTCCTGAAGAAATATCTAATGTCTGAGTTGGAGGTTGCAATGAATGGGACGATGGTACCAGGGTCTATAGAAATTTTATGAATCTCTATGTTTCAGTTACGAGGATGGTAGGTAGCGTACCCGGAGACAGGAAAATGTTGAAACTTGAAAAGATTTTAAATTTAATACTTCAGACTGTAATATATAACTGTCATGGAAGTCTTAGTTTCACTTGAGCAGCTAATGATAGAATGTAAAATTCCTTGGTTTATAGAATACCATCAGCCTGTGGGGGCTTCTTGGAGCCAAATTATCCAAATCATTGTCTTATATGTGAGTTTTAGTCTTTTAGGGATCTACTTAATTATGGATCGTTTCCATAGTCAAAAGTTTCTAATCAAATAGCCTGATATTTAACTTGTAAGCGATTGGCATTGAGAAATTCGGGTGTTCAGTGCACTTGGGTTATGGAATGATAAGCTATATCTGGTTGACATGCGTTTTGACGGAAATATGTCTTATTTGCTTCAGTTATGGGATATAAACATGGATTCTGGTCCAGTAACAACCTTCCAGGTGCATGAATACTTGAGACCAAAGGTGAGATTTAGTGCTATAAACCGTATAATGCTACTGAAGTAGTTACTTTAAATACTTCTTATCCTACCTTTATAAACTGTGATATTCAATTGTCCAGCTTTGTGATCTGTATGAAAATGATTCAATCTTCGATAAATTTGAGTGTTGTTCTAGTGGTGATGGGATGCGAGTAGCAACAGGATCCTACAGGTCAGAAAATATACATTGACGCCCTTTTCTTAGCAGCCTTCCCCCTTCCCCTAAATTGAATTATGTATTCTGTATTTGCAGCAATCTGTTTCGTGTGTTTGGTTGTGCTCCCGGAAGTACAGAGGCCACCACTTTAGAAGCCAGCAAAAATCCAATGAGGTACATGTTACAATTTGAGTAATATTATACTAAAGTTTCCAAGTTTTGGGAATTTGTAATCTTATGCTTGTTGGATTATATAGGAAACAAGTACAAACACCATCAAGGCCTTCACGTCCACTGAGCAGCATTAGTCGTGTTGTCAGACGAGGTCACTGCTTTCCTCAATTCCTCCCTCATAACTTTCCATTTTCTCCTCATTTGCTTGCCTAAAGGAAACACCATGCATTATGATTATGGTTTTTCAAGATTTAGTTTCCAAATCCGGATTCTTATGAAGGACCATATAATTAATTTAATGGTTTTTTTTACCTATGCCCCTAGCATACCGGTTTTAGGTTCTTAATAATAATTAAATAACTCTAAATAAAGACAATTCAACAAAATTTATCTTTCCATTTCAAGGTTCTTAATCGTTATTTTTATCATCGTAACCCATCCTTAAAAAGGACTATTTGTGAATGTAGCTGGATCTGAGAGTCCTGGGGCTGACACCAATGGGAATTCCTTTGACTTCACAACAAAGTTACTCCACTTGGCGTGGCATCCTACAGAGAACTCGATTGCTTGTGCTGCTGCAAACAGTCTGTACATGTATTATGCATAGAGATCATCTGGGAAGATAGTATTTTCTTGGTTGCTTAATTTTGTGGAGGTTGCTAATAGAAGAGGCCGTCTCTCTTATACTTGCCATTCACCTCTTTGGCCGCTAAAGCCAGTTATTCAGAACTGTTTAGTAGGCTCCTGTTGGCTTTGGACCCAGGTATCAGTTTAACATCTTCTCCCTCTTCCATCAAGCCGTAACATTTTTAATGACGTTTTCATTTGCTTAACCATCGGCCGCTGAGAAAGCAGCAGTTCTGTTTCTCTCAACTGTGTTGAAAAAAAGATGTCTGGAAGTTCAAAATTGTGTTTGTAGCTCTCCTACAACATAAACCAAAATTGTCATCACATATTTGCAAGTAGGTTTAAGATGATTGTAGCCCTTTTCTCTGTTCTATTTTTTTTAATCTTAAACTTTGTTGAGGAGGAGCTGTTTGAAAACCTTGTAGTAAAAGGATTAATTAATTTCTTCCAAGTTTCAAGCATGGCTTTTCCTCTTGCTCTCTCTATATTGGCTACTGTATTGCTGTTGTACTTAGCAGACCATTTGTTGGATCTCTGGGCTTCTTGTATTATATTCAAATTCACAATAAATTTTCATCATACAATAAGCACTTTTTTATATATATATATAGACTGTCAAAGGTATTTGCACAATTTGCACTTCCCATCCATAGTTTTTTTTTGTTGTTGTTAACCTTTGTAATCTGTGTGAATAGTTCATAATGAATAATAGTAATATTCTCAACGAGTAAACTGAAATCAAATTTGTCCACTAAGTTTCGGTGTCAAACTTAACGCATATTAATTGTAAGGTTCAAGGATTCTTGGCTTCTTGCAAAACGTTCTTGATTTCCAATGTGGGAAACCACTACTTTCCAAGTCTCGACAGTTTTCTAAATCCATTCATGTGTGTTAATTGGCACAATGAACGTGATCGAATTAGACGGATCAAATGTAAATCAAAGATGGAATCGTTAACCTTTTTAGAGGACTGAGCACTCAGTCGTCAAACTTGATGATTTGATGATGTTAGATAGTTCACCTAAGATCTACAAGACTACAATTATAGCATTTTTGTCATTCAAGTAAGCTACTTGCAAATAATTTAAAGAGGTTTTAAAGATATTAGGTTGAACATTTTTGTCACAACTCAATTGGGATGCAACGGTAGCACAAGTAATCGAACCCATGGGCAGATATTAACACAAGTTGTCATTTTGCAATTGCACCATATGCTCTGGGGAACTCAAAGACTTAAATTGACATATGAATGAATATCATTCAATCAACCATATATATAGATGCTCTCATGCAAGATAGAAGCCACAAACACCTAACATTACAAAATCATAACATCATTTGTCAAGAAGTGTCTAAGAGGACAGAAAAGACCACAATCTTACATCACCGACGATTTCTTTTGCAGCTCAATTGGCTCATGCCCTCTTAAAATTACATTACAGCAACCGAGAACTATTCCACATGCCATATAACATTATTGAGGTTGAAGAAGCCGAAAAGGCGGAAAAAAATAGGCAAGGAAAAAGGAAGGTCACTTGGCAGGCGGCTTTTGATTCGGGTTTTTTTGTTCTTTGTCTGATCCGGTCATGGCAGCGGTAGCCGCTGCAGTCATTGCAGCAGCAGCCGCTCCTAATTTAACGCCGCCTGCGGCTTTCATTGCACCCGCTATTTTGGCAAACGCGGCGAGTCCTCCTACGAACACAGCTCTCAAAACAACTGTAGGTTTTACTTCCATTTGTCTATGTTTGCAACTCCCAGATGCAAGAAAATGTTAAAAGGGTGATTTCCTGGACATCAGATACATCATCAATTATCAGGTGTCCGAATCATAACAAATAAAAAAAAATTAACATGATGAGAACAAGAATTTTTGAGATAGAGTGCAGAATCAAAGCAAATATTTTAGATTTTAGAAGTCTTCAGTGAAGCAGTAAAACAACAACAACAACAACAACAAAAGGGAAAAAAAACTTTCTGATGAATTGCAATCAGAAACAATAGATATAACCTAATGCCACTGACAAGAATACACCCAGGTAGATGATACTTTATCAGTCTAAAACTGAAGTAGCTGGGTAAGAATTACCAAATAATCCCTACAGGTCTATTTTACACTTGTGTAAATCACATCTCTCAATCTTTAAGAGTTGTTTTTATAATATGGCATTTGTTTCACCAATTTTTTTTTTGCCAAATTTTCAAACCTAAGCAAATCCATAAACTGTTCATTTATCAGCCTTGGCACTATAGAAAAGATCATAATGCAAGGAACTGAATCTTCTCCAATATCAATATCAGCTTCCATTCTGATTCAACATTTTCAGCTTTCAATCTAACCTAACACAAACCTTCATCATAGCATTCATGGACAATGTCTCCCATACATTGCCCTTGATTTTGGAAGTGATATATAACAAATAATTTGAAGAAAAACTCAAAAACCTAATACAGGATGCAACTTGTAAGTACAAAAAAAAAATGGTGATGCGGAGAAATAAACCCTAAAAATAGAGGTGACTTATCTTAGAAATTTCCCTTTTCCTTCTCTTACAATGAAAAGCTAAAAATTAACAGTAAATCATCAACAAATGGATTATCAGAACAAAGGCTCCAATCCAAATCCCCAAATTCGTATATTTCCCTCATTTTCCCATTTGGGTTCAGATTGGATCTAGGATAAAGCTATTGAAAACAAGAGCAATTCAGAACCCAGATTAAGCATCAAACTAATGCGAAATGGCTTGCAAAAACAAAAGAAACGATGCAACACTCCAGAAAGAATAAAATTGAAGGGGGAGAAAGTAAATTGACCTGGCAAGGTTGAAGAATACAGGACTCAAACCCTATCTCTGGAGCCTTCTTTCGCTGATTCAAAGATTCTTTCGGAAACCCACTTCTCTTCCGTTCTTGTTGTAGGCTGGAATGCAATTTCAGAGAGTATATGCTGTGTTTGCCCGTTTCTCTTTGCTGTGGTTTTTCGATGTTGCCTGACAACGGCCTCGGCTGAATCCACCAGCCACAGAGGATTTTTCGCCTCATGAAGTGACAAGGTGTCAGAGGAGATCCGGCTTTGAAAGCCGGTTTTATGGAGATCCGGCTTTAAAAGCCGGTTCTATCCCGTATTCACCAAATTATATTTAATATGTAGTCAAATTAATTTATATTAATAGTATTTCTTATATATGAATAAATTAGTTTACTTTAAATATTTTGTATAGTTAATATGTAATTTAATATGGAGGAAAACCAAAAATTTATATAATGGTTAAACAAACAATGTTTGATTTCATAAAAAACTGACTATGATAACTGTTATACGTCACTAGGGGTGTCCATAAAAAACCGATTATTTTTTAGGTTAACCAAACAAAAAAATTTTTAAAAATTTCGGTTTGGTTAACCGAACCAAAAATATTTTCGGTTTATCGGTTCGATTTCGGTTCACGACTTTACATATAATGGTTAACCGAAAATATATTAATATTTTTTCAAATATTAGTTATGTTTGCTTTATTTAGTGGTTAAACTCTATAATTTTCAAGGTATTGATCTAGTTTGAGTCTTTCCTTCTCCAATTTTAACAATCACACACTATTTTTTCACTTCTCACTAATATAGGACTCGCTTATTAAATTTGATGGGATAAAATTAATACACACAATGTTTGATTTCACGCAATATAGTATATACTCTTGATATTTTCTTACAACAACCAAAACAATATGGTATAAGTACATATTTAAAATAAAAGTGTTGCTTGATCACTTTTTTTATTCAAATTTTATTATTTTAGTTTTAATTATTTAAGATAAAATTACATAAATGGTTATTGGTTAACCGAGAAAACCGAACTGAAAACTTGGTTAACCGAACTATGGTTAACAGGGATTCACGGTTCGGTTATGGTTCATGATTTTAACTAACTGAAATTATGGTTAACTGAACTTCGGTTAACCGGGTTTGGACACGGGAGGAGGCTGCCGTGGTGGGGGAACTTGCCTAGGAGGGGGCACTTGAGGAGGAGGTGGAATAGGAGTTTGCGTCAAAGCATCATAATTGTGTGTCCACATTGGACTCAACTCAGGGTACCGGTTCAAGACATACATATTATCCGTTATGTAGCATTTCACATAGTTGTGGGCATGTATTATTTAAACCATATAAGATTTACAAGATTAGAGAATAAATAATGTACAATCAAATATAGCAAATCATTTAAGTTATAAGGAAATTACAAAATTTTATTACATAACGCAGTGATGTTATTGCCTACTTGAGGAATCGGGGGTCTTTGGTTCGGTCTTTTATAATTTTATAAAAATTATAGCTTATTTAAATGAGCATGCATTTAAATAATTTCATAAAATCCTAAGATAATAAAGATTTTCAATAAGATTGAATGATTCTAAATGAATATATTGAGTTTTATAAGAATGAAAAATTCTTAAAGAATATAATAATTCCTTATAAGAATGAACGATTCAAAAAGAATAGAGCGATTTCTTATAAGAATGAACAATTCTAAAGGAATATATTGACTTCTTATAAGAATAAACGATTCTAAAGGAGTATAACAATTTCTTATAAGAATGAACCATTCTAAAAAAATATAATAATTCCTTATAAGAATGAACCCAGTCTTAATGTCTTCTTATAAGAATACATCTTGTACAAAATCACACAAAAGAGAATGCTAAATTAAACATATAGAAAAAAGATTACCTTAATTAGATCGTTGGCTATGAATACGATGTTATGAAGTTTTAATTCGTGAGCACTATCTTTGAGAGATGACAAAGTCTTAATGTCTTATGGTGAGGATAATCCATGCTATATGATTTTTGTGAAAAATGGGTTTTAACTTTCAATTGAACAACTTTATGTTTACTATAAATCCTATATTTTACTTCGTAGTACTGTATATAGAATAGATATAGATTGTTGGTTTTAGATTTTTAATTTCATATAGTCATTATAAAATATTTGTGTAATTATTAAGAATATGTATTTAATTTATGATTTCTTTGGAATTTGTATCAATTTATCTTTGAGTTTTAATAAAATTGCATTGAATGTATGAGCATTCATTGTAAAAATATGTGTCTTCTTTGTTTATAGATTATAGATATATAAGAAAGAATTTTTTTTTCCTATGTACTTAATTATAGAATTGGTCATAAATGAGCTAATTTTTTTTTCTTTATACTCCAAGGTTTATATAGAAGATAGATAGATTATTATTAAATTAAAATTAGATATAGATTTTTAGCTCAATTAAATGAGTCATTAATTGCCCAAGATTTTTCTATTTTATAGTATACTAGGTGGATGGCCCGTGCTATCGCACGGATTTTTATTGATTATATTTTATATTTTATATTTTATATTTTATATAGATAGATTGTTTTTTTTCACTTTACCCATCTCTAAGATGATATATGTTTATAATATGCAAATGTATGGTTGAAGTGAAATTATTAATTAAAAAATTATGTAATCTATAGATTTATAGAAATATGCACACAAATAAGTAATGTAAATTGAAAAGTTGGATTTGCTAATCCTAACACTATTTTGGTGGAATATTAATTCTCTATTTATTTGTTAATTTAATGTATTTGACACTAATGGCCTTCCATTGCCTTGGAGACAAATACAAGTTTTGGAGGTGGCATCAAACCGACCGAGTTTGATCGATGGGTCTTAGAATCCTGTTCTAAATTAACATACGATCGAAATTTGATTAGCGCATAAATAAAGAATTTAAAGGAGAAGAGCTTTTTACTAATTAATTTGTCTTGATGTAGGATTTTGATGCATAAAATCTTAACACGGTTGGCCTTGTCTCCTCTCTTGTATGCTTCATATGCTTCTTTTTATGGAGTGTTTGTGAAAGCTTTTTCTTTCTCCCCAATGGCTTCAACTCTGTATGCATATATAGTGGGCTCGGATGCCTCTTCAAATTCCATAGTCTCTCTACTTTAATAAGTCATTTAGCCGTTTACTAATTTAACATTACTGATATTGGCTTGAATTGGAAAAGTTGACACCCATTAGAATTCCAATGCCTCCTTGATCGGATTTAGCAATATATTGTCATCATCATCATTTAAAGCATTAAATGCTTGTATATTTATGTTTTGTTACGTTTTTTATTTTTACGCACGGGTTTATTTTATGCTTCATATGAAATAATTTGACATTTTTTTCAAATATTTTTTATTATCAAGATCGGTGAATTTAATAGTGAAATTTATAGTAATTAAAATATATAGACCTCTAATAATTTGTTTTTTTAATAATTTATCGTATGAATAGAACGATGATATGTAGAATATATATTACAATACAAATTTACTTTGAATAATTTATAGGTATAATCCTATTCTATGATTTTAAAAGTTTAATATATGGATCATTGATACATAATTGTTCATCAAAATGCCTTATTGATACGGGATACATAAAATTATATGATTATTAATTATTATTTGTGACAAATTATGGATTTCAAAAGCCGTTCAATTGAATGTTGTAGTCTTGTGTTTGTAATAGAGGTTTATACAAATGGATCTTTTGTATTATTTTTTTGCATTTTTTGTTTTTTTTTTCAATGAACTTTAATTAATTTGTAAAATTTGAATTTTGTGAAGAGGATTTAGCCTTGTAGTATTATAGACATATGTTTAATTTATAGGTTTGTAATAATAGAATTAGTATAAATATTTAGGCAATTGAATGAGGCATATATACTAGGTGGATGGCCCGTGCTATCGCACGGGTTCTCATTGATTATATTTTATAGTATATATAGATATATAGATTTTTTTTCACTTTACCCATCTCCAAGGTTTCTTGATTGATCTTTATTTTTCAACAATTTGAGAGTTGTCTTTTATTTTTTGCTTTGTGGTGAATGTAATTGTGATGTGATCGTGCAAAAGTGAAAAACTTATATAGTGTGAAAAAGATGAGAATACGAATGGTTATATTTTAATTTGATCTTATCTTTTGTTTGGAATACAAAAGGTTGATCTTATCTTCTTTTATTTTTACTTTTATTTGTAATACCAATGGTTATAATTTAATGACATTCATTAAATTCATATTATAATACTAAAGGTTGTGTGTAATACTAAAGGTTACTAAAAAGTTGCTAAATAATGTTAAATATTATATTTTAAATTTGATCTTATCTTTTGTTTGGAATACCAAAGGTTGATCTTATCTTCTTTTATTTTTACTTTTATTTGTAATACTAATGGTTATAATTTAATGACTTTAAACTCATATTGTAATATCAAAGGTTGCATCTTATGTGTAATATCAAAGGTTACTATAAAAGTCTTATGTGTCATAAATAGTGGAGTCAAAAAGCATATTTTTTTTTTGCATTTTCAGTTTTTTTTTTCAATGAACTTTAATTTGCAAAATTTGAATTCAATTGACATAAATGACCCAAGTTTTTCAATACTTGATGGATTTCTTATGAGAAATCAATGCTTAAAATTGCAAATTACTCCACTACAAATAGTTGATTTCATAAAAAATGTATTGAAATATGAGTCAATTACCGGAAACCACCCATATAATAACCAATATTCCAGAGAACCACCCGTTTAATTATTAATTATCTCAAACCACCCTTATGAAGAAATCTGTCAAATTTAACCCACCCATACCCATTCTCCCTTAATAGTCCCGTTAAGCGCGTGATACAAATCTGTATTTGCATATTTTACTAAAATTAAATTTAAAACAAAATCAAAGAATTTTGGTAAGCAGATGCGGCCATGCGGGACAATTTAATCCTCATTCTCTCCCATGCCAAATTTCACTCTCTCTCGACAATTTACATTTTATCTTCGCCCATTCCAGTGTCGAGTTCTTCATAGTTCAGAGGGGCGGAATTTCAGTTTAGGCTCTTTAGAGAGGAGAAACTTCAATTTAGGGTTTTTAAGTTGGGCGGAAAATTGAAAGAGGAGGAATTAGGGTTCTTCAAAGTTGAGCAAAAATTTGGGCATAATAAGAGTTGCTTCTTTTTAGAAGGTAAGCAATTGGTTTTATATAGATTTCTATGGTTGTTTCACTGTACGAGTGCTTTAATGGTGTAAAGCAATTGGTTTTATATGGATTGTAATCCAGAGTCAAGAGCAAAGGCATGTCATGATGTCAAACAAAAACCAAAAATCCAAAGATGGAGATATTGGTATCAACCTGCAAACACGAGATGAACAAAGGGCAACAAATAACCAAGTCCCTAAAATTGCTCAACCAAATTACACATAAGCTCCTGAAAAAGTGCAATTTCCTGGTATAAAAAATCAACAACCTGCAACCAAATAGCACATACTTTTCGAACTTGTGCTTCAACTGTTCGAACTTCCTGCTCCAATTGAGGTTATAACACCTGCACTACCCCCTTCGAAATTCCCATAATTCACAAGCTTGAAGTATATTCTGTATCCCTAAATCCCAATCCCACAACCCTAAATCATCTTTTGCGGGTCTCGATTATGCCCAGATTCGCAACCCTAAAGAGAGAGACGAGACCGGAAATTCGGTCGTCCATGAGGCAGACGACACCAGAGGCTCGATTATGCCCAGTTTTTCGCCCCTAATTTGAAGAACCATAATTACTTTGGTTTCATGAGAGATTGAGGCCCTAAACTGAATTTCGCCCTAAATTGAAGTTCCGGCCTTTGAGTTCTGAAGAAATCAACGCTGGAATTGGCCAGGGAGAGAGAAGAAATTGGCAAGGGAGAGAAATCGGAGAATGAAGTTCACGAAAGCTGAAGAAATCGACACTGAATCTTTGTTTTCTTTGTTTTCTTTTATCTTTTATTTTGATTTCAGAAAAATGCAAATAAGGATTTATATCACGCTCTTAACGGGACCATTAACGGAAAATGAGTATGGATGGTTTAAATTTAACAGACTTCTTCATACGGGTGGTTTGGGGTAATTAATAATCAAACGGGTGGTTTTCTGGAATATTGACTATCATATGGGTGGTTTCTGGAATATTGGCTATCATATGGGTGGTTTCCGGTAATTGACTCTTGAAATATTTTCATAGACAAAATGAGACTATTCATTTAATCTCATTTATTATGATTTATTTGATTCCATTTATTTCAATGTTCAAGGCCACATATAGTTACAATTTTTTCAACTTTATTTTGATAGAATTATGATTATTTATAAACCTCATTCAATGTTTAATCAGAGTTTACAACTTTTGAACTTCTTTTTTTTTAAGTTTTTTTGATATAATATATCGGTGAATAATCCAATTTTTTTTAAATTTCTAGTAAAAAACTGTTTATTGTTTATTTATTTTATTTTATATTCTCCACTGATTTTTATTTCTATCGCATTCAATGAATATATGGTAATTTATTTTTTGAATAAGATATCCTCTTATTTGAACATGAATATTATGAGTTGTTATTTGATAAAATATACTTGTTTATTGAATATATAATTAAATTATTTGTATGTATAGATTATAATGAGTACCTAATTCTCACGTTTCCATCCCCCATACATCTAACAACAATTAATTAAATAAATAAATAATATTTTAAAATAATGTATGATATATGTTACGAATTAATGTGTGGTTCTAATTTCTCCATTTCTTGGTGTTTATTCTGCAGTGAGGTCGCTGCCCCTAAACTCATGAAGAAATTGGCAGATATATATTTCACAAAGGTTACTACTTCTGCAGAATCCACCTTTTCTTTATCTCCTCGGCAATTGGCATTGTGGAAATCACAGCAGGGAGATTACACCTCTGTTTGGCATCGGGCGGTTCCCATCTCGGGTTTGGGACAGGCGATGAATGCTAAGACTTACCGATGTGTGTTGTGTTATCGGTTGGGTGTTCCGTTGTTCTCTATTTCGACACCATGCTCTGCTTGCTCCAGGGTTTTTGATGGGGATATCTTTGGTGATCATGCGGTGTCCTATGTTGGTATTGTAGGTATTAAACATCGACACAATGTTGTTCGGGATACCTTGCTTGATATTTGTTATCGGTCTGGGATTTCGGCTAGGAAAGAGGTTGATATTGGCCTGTCTGGCGGGAACGACGGTGCTCTCCGACCTGCAGATGTGTTACTCTATTCTTGGGATCGAGGACGTGATGTATGTGTTGACTTGACAGGATCTTCTCCTTTGACACAATCCGGTTTATCTAACTTTGTTCCAGGACGAGTTGTGGTTGATGCGGCTAATCGAAAGAGGGTCAAGTATGAAGCTAGTTGTCGGGCTTCTGGTTATGGTTTTCTTCCCTTCTCCTTTTCTTCTCTGGGGGAACTAGATAAGGATGTTGTAGCGTTGCTGAAGCGAGTTCAACAGTTTTCTAAGACTCAAGACATTGGGGCTCGTGTTGCTGCTCATATCTTCACTAGAATATGTTTTGCTATAGCTAGAGGAGTGGGGGCCCAGATTGTATCTCGGCTTCCCACTAATTTTATGTAATTAGTTTGACTTTCTGGGTTTACAAAATTGTTATTATTATTATTATTATTTGAAAAATAATAATAATAATAATAATAATAAGGCTTATTTATTAAAATTTCCATATATGATAAATAGATTAAAAAAAGTTTTTCGGTAACATATATATAATTGTGACAGTGTTGTACTTGTAACCATATGACTTTTTTGTTTTTTATTTTTATAATATTTGCCTAAATTCATACCTTTTTCAGTTTAAACATTGTAGCAAATTTATACATGAAAAATAGTATATACAGTAATTAGAGTACTACACTCTACTATGTTGAGCTTATTTGACTAAAAATATCCAAATGAATGAAAGTTCAAAATGCACGAATGAACTTAAGTATCAAGATAATATTTATTATTTGAAAACTATATTAAAAATTATAATTAATTCTGAAAAATATTGATAAGAGATTATGTATCAATATTTGTCGAATTAAATAATAAGGAAATTAAAAATATAACTTTCTAATCATGAAATTGTGATAATTGATTATTTTTTTAAAAGATATTCCTTATTAAGAGGGTTTCAATTTTCACATATGATATGAATATAAATATATTATGCTGATATGAGTAATGAAAAGATGTTCGAGATAAAAATATAATTGTAAATTTTTTATCTCATGCGCTTGATGTCCTTGCTCAACCTTCTTTGAATTGGATTGAAATTTAAAATGTTTGTGTCTTTTTCTTATTTTAGTGTGTTATATTCCCTCTTCCATGAATCAAAATAAAAGAAAACCATGGATGTAAATGTTAAAATATATAACAATAAAACTGTGAAAACTCAATCTTGAACCCACATATCTCTAAACATTTATAAGAAAAAAATAAAATAAAAATATCACGTACAAATATACAGTATAACACAAAAAAATTAAAAGCTGAACCATGAACTCACCCATCTCTAAATTATTCCATGAACTCACCCATCTCTAAAGTGTGCGATAGCCCCGTTTTCTTTTTATGGAGGGTTTGTGAAAGTTTTTTCTTTCTCCCCCATGGCTTCAACTCCGTATGCATATATAGTGGGCTCGGACACCTCTTCAAATTCCATAGTGTCTCTACTTTAATAATCCATTTACTAATTTGTAACACCCCGACTTCCGTCGAGGCGCTACTGGGAAATAGACCTTACCGGGTACTATTATTTAGGTTGACAACTACACTGTAGGACCTTACAACTCGGGCACGACGAGAAAATCATAATAAAACATCCAACCTTTATTTAATAAAACTTAGAAAACGTAATCATGCATGAAGGCCAATACCTAAATTATGTCACAACGCCTACTGAACTGAACTATCCGAACAAGACAATAATAACCAAAACATAGTCCTATCTCTGTCTAACAAATATTTAAAATCAACATCCAACTAATAAATAAACTAATATAACTAATCCCACTATGACACGCGCTCTTTACCGCTCCGGCCCGCCATCTTGCCTAGGTTCCTGCACGGCTCCCTGGTTCATACCTGGAACTGAAAAATGTTCCCCGAAGGGTCAGCGTCTAATCTACCAAGCTAGAAAGAATATGGAAACTGTAGAACGTTTTGAAATCAGTTATCTATAGTCAGCATACAAATCCACAACCGCGATCATAACTCTAAAGGCCAATACCTAAATTAGTCATATCAGTCACACAAGTCACATACGCATTCACAATCACAATCACACCTCAATGAAATTCTTCCTTTGTCCACAATCCGTCTTCCAAGGCGCTCATCACCGCGCCGAGTGCAGAGGCAGGCCCTCCCACTCAACTTCCCAATCTCCCTTCTAACTCCGGGCTAAGCCTCCACTGGAGCGCTTGCCAAAAACACACAGATAATAATTTTCGTTTAAAGGGGTACGATTTTCCCAGTCACACGGGTCAAAGTAGCCAACACTTCCTCAACACCAGCTACGATGGGCCGTGTCGGAAACGGTACCAACACAGAGAAAACGTTCAAAAATATTTTCCGATAAAACGCATTCAAAATCATTAACGCACACAACACACAAGGAGTTCAAATCAATTTAAAAGGTATTCGGGACTAGTTCCCAAAACCCGCCCTACAATATCGATACGCAATCTAACAAGGGAGAAAAGAACCGAGCAAGTCGAAAAACGACTTACCTCGAAATGAAGGATCCTCAAGGGAGTCGGAAATTAAGAGCGTAGGTAAAAGCGGCTTCCTAAAAGAAATATTAACGCGACAAAACGGATTAGGTTCAACCCCACTTCTTATAACGAGATGTTGGAAACAAACAACCCTTACTTTCCGAACCCGACCCTAAGCGTGACCCAACCACAATTTTTCTAACTATGATAACATATATATCATAAAAAAAACAAAAGCTATGGACTGGACAAAAACACAACTATGCTACGTTACTATATATAATATTTGATATCAATTTACAATAGCTACTACTATTTACCATCTTATTTTACTAAAATATATTAGCCCACGTATTAACTCACCCCCCACTCACTTAATGAGACAATATAAGCCCATCAACTAAAACTTTTCACTCCCTAAATCACCCCAGTCCAACTCCAACACTCAGTACATCTAATTGGCCCAACCCATATCTCTTCTACTTCCCAAAAAAACGAGACCCCATTTCCTAATTTCAGCCTCCTTCTTTGACTTTTCCAAGGTGGGCCCTCCCCCTCTTCTTCTTCCTCTCGTTCCGTCTTCAACCTCACGGACGGAACCCCTGTTTTTTTCCTCTCTGCCCCTTACTTCCTCGCCTGAAACGGAGTTCTCGAAACTCCTCTCCCGGCGACCCTAACCAGCAACGACGACCTCGAGTGAAACCCAACCAAGCCAAATACTTCCAAGCCCAACCGACTCAACCACAAACCCGAGTGAATTTAATCGGGTTCCGACCCGACTCCCACTCGTCTCTGCCGAGTCCACCCGTACCCTCCTCCTCCGATCAAAGACTCGAACTAGAAGCCACAAAAGTCCAGAATTTCAGTCAAGGACGACCCCCCAGGCGAGAATAAGAGGTAACGTTCAAAACCTTACCGGCGACAACGGAGATTAAACTACGAAGGCAGAATTTCTTACCGAAGTATCGATCGAAACGTCGAGGCGATAGACGACCAAACAGGATCCTGAATCGGCGAGCTAAATGGAACAACGCTCGGATCGGATGGAACGGATTTCGTTCTCGGCGGCGAGGTCTTGAATAAATTTTTGCCCACGGAACTCGTTTGGAAAGCCCGAACAGAATTGTGTGCGTGTATATATAGTTAAGTGTTTAGCAGTTTAGATTATCCTAATTAGATAGATTTTTGGTCGATACTTGAATCTGGATATGAATACTTAATGTTTTGGATAGCTAATTAACCAAGGGTGATTTAGATAGACTTTCTAGTTACTGATTTGGATGGCAAGATTTTCGGTCAAAAATAGATTTAATTAGATAGAATTAGGATTAGATATAATAAATCAAACTAATTATCAAACAGATTATTAAATGCTTGTGAGCGGAGGAAACCCATTTTCCGACTTATGCGACCTAAAATGAATACGGATATTACATACTACCCCCCTTAAGAAAGTTTCGTCCCGAAACTTTATAGTAAAGAAACTATATATCCGAGGTTATAAGATATTCGAGGTTCTCACAAACCTCTCCCTCTTAGAGAGGTTCGTCCTCGAACCAGAATCGATTGATAATGATAATCATAACCAATATTAGCCATCCAAAACATATAGTACGTCAATAAAAATCAAACAGTCAAACAAACAAATCAAGCAATCAAGAATCACGAAGCAAACATCGAATCTAAAAACAACACACTAATTACTAACCTTCTCCTCAAACGCCTCTACTAAACCCGGGTAGATCTCTGGGTAACTCTCCCTCATCCGGGATTCCGTCTCCCAAGTGGCCTCCTCGACTCCCCGTCGAGACCACTGAACCAACACCAGAGGAATCTCCTTATTCCGCAGCTTCTTCATTCGTCGATCTAAAATCTTCAACGGTTGTTCTCGGAAAGTGTGATCTGGTTCTACCACCAAATCCTCATAATTCAGTCTGTGACTAGGATCCGGAACATACTGTCTCAGCTGTGAGACGTGGAATACAGGGTGCACTCCTTCCAAAGCAGGCGGCAACGCTAGCCTGTACGCCACCTCGCCTACTCTCTCCAGAATCTCGAACGGACCGATATATCGGGGACTCAGCTTCCCTTTTACCCCGAATCTTCTTACCCCGCGGGTAGGCGATACTCTCAACCAAACATGGGCTCCGACCTCAAACTCCAACGGTCTACGCCTCTTGTCTGCATAGGACTTCTGGCGACTCTGAGCAGCTAACATTCTCTCTCTGATTAAGGCCACTTTCCCGATCGTCTCCTCAATCATCTGTGGCCTCTCTCCTACCACATCCGAGGGATCATCCCAACATAACGGTGTCCTACACTTCCGACCATATAAAGCCTCATACGGCGCCATCTGAATCGACGAATGCCAGCTGTTATTATAGGCAAACTCCACCAAAGCCAAATGATCCGACCACTGACCTCCCCAGTCTAATACGCAGGATCTCAGCATATCCTCTAGCGTCTGAATCGTCCTCTCTGTCTGACCGTCTGACTGTGGATGGTAAGCAGTCGTGAACTGCAATCTCGTCCCCAATGCCTCATGCACTTGCTGCCAATATCTGGAAGTGAAACGCCCATCTCGGTCCGACACAATCGTCTTAGGCACTCCGTGCAGCCTAACTATCTGATTAATAAACACCTCCACTAACTTGCTCACTTGCCACGTTTCTCGGATAGGCAAAAAGCGAGCAGTCTTCGTCAATCTATCCACCACTACCCAAATGGCATCATGGCCTCTGCTGAGTCTCAAACCGGTGACAAAATCCATGGAGATGTCCTCCCATTTCCACTCTGGAATAGGAAGCGACTGAAGCATTCCTCCGGGTCTCTGATGCTCTATCTTCACCTGCTGGCAGACCTGACATTTAGCGACGAATCTTGCTACATCCGGCTTCATGCCATCCCACCAATAAAATTGTCGCAAATCCTTGTACATCTTACTCGCCCCGGGGTGGATGGAGTAAGGTGTAGCATGAGCCTCCTGCAAAATCTTCCGCCTCAACTCTGCATCTCGAGGTACACAAATCCGACCACGTAAACACAAAATACCATCTGCTCTCTCCGCAAAGTCGGGTGCCTCTCCACGGCTCAATCTCTGCCTCAAATCCTGAATCATCGGACAATCTTCCTGCTTCTGCCTTACTTCCTCAAGTAAAGACGGCCGACATTCTAGGGTTTTCAGACTACCCTGATAACGCTGAATCTGCACTTCGATGCCGTATCTCATCAGCTCCCTTTGTAACTCTGGTTGAGCCGTCAGATGAGCCAACATACTTTCCTGAGGCGTCTTTCTGCTAAGGGCATCAGCGACCACATTCGCCTTCCCTGGATGATAAAGGATCTCAAGATCGTAATCCTTTAGTAACTCAAGCCATCTCCTCTGTCGCATATTCAACTCCCTCTGAGCGAAGATGTATTTGAGGCTCTTATGATCTGTCATCACTTTGCAGGTACTCCCATATAAGTAATGACGCCAAATCTTCAGGGCGTGTACCACAGCTGCCAACTCCAAATCATGAGTAGGGTAATTCTGCTCGTTCGGCTTCAACTGTCTAGAAGCATAAGCAATCACTCTGTCCCTCTGCATCAACACACAACCCAGGCCTATCTTGGAGGCGTCACTGTAAATCACAAAATCCTCATTCCCCTGAGGAAGAGCTAATATAGGAGCCGAAGTCAACCTCCTCTTCAGCTCATCAAAACTCCGCTGACAGGCTTCGTTCCACTCGAAACGAGTAGTCTTCTTAAGCAAATTGGTAAGTGGTTGGGCTATCCGAGAAAACCCTTCCACAAACCTCCTGTAATACCCTGCCAATCCTAGAAAACTCCGCACCTCCTTCACATTCTTCGGAGGTTCCCATGCCTTTACAGCTTCAATCTTTGCAAGATCTACCATGACCCCCTGAGCTGATACGACATGCCCTAGAAAGGTAACTTCAGGCAACCAGAACTCACACTTGGACAGCTTAGCAAACAATCGATGTTGCCTCAATACTCCCAACACCAGCCTAAGATGCTCAGCGTGCTCCTCCTTACTCCGAGAGTAGATCAGAATGTCGTCAATGAATACTACTACGAATCTGTCCAAGTAGTCTATAAACACCCGGTTCATCAACTCCATAAATACAGCGGGTGCATTCGTCAGTCCGAACGGCATCACTACAAACTCATAATGTCCATACCTCGTTCGGAAAGCCGTCTTAGGTATATCTTCCTCCCGAATCCTCAGCTGGTGATAACCTGACCTCAAATCCACTTTGGAGAACACAGTAGCCCCCTGCAACTGATCCAACAAATCATCAATACGCGGCAGCGGATACTTGTTCTTGATGGTAACGCGGTTCAACTCCCGATAATCGATACACAGACGGAGAGAACCATCCTTCTTCTTCACAAACAGAACTGGAGCTCCCCAAGGCGACGCACTCGGTCGTACGTAACCCTTCTCCAACAGCTCCTCCAATTGTGTCTTCAGCTCCTGCATCTCCATCGGGGCCATGCGATATGGGGCTCTCGAAATCGGCCTCGTTCCCGGCTCCAACTCAATTCCAAAATCCACCTCTCTCTGAGGAGGTAATCCTGGGAGTTCGTCGGGAAAAACGTCCTCAAACTCGCACACTACTGGAATGTCCTGAATGTGCGGTCCCGCCTTGTCCCCCTGAAGGACATAACACCAATAGCCTACACATCCGTCATTGAGCAATTTGGCGGCCTTCACCATACTAATCACCGATCCGGGCCCCTCCTGCTCTACCTCCTGACACACATGTCTGGTCCCATCATCTGCGGTCACTGTAACCGTACCTCTGTGTGTATCTAAAACTGCTCGATAACGCCTCATCCAGTCCATCCCCAGAATCACGTCATCATCTGGCGACAACTGCATTACTATAAAATCTGCATACCAATCTCTATTCCCTATTCTAATAGGGCACTGTAAAATCTCCTTATTCCCCCTTACTTTACTGCCGTCAGGCAGCCCCACAACAAAAGATACCCCCTCAGTGCAAGTCAGTCCTAGTCTAGCCACGCAAGCAGAAGACATAAAAGAATGGGTAGCACCCGTATCAAACAGTATGTGAACAGGTCTAGACTGAATCCAAATCGTACCTGTAGCAGTCGGCGCGTGTAGGGCATCGGCCCTCCTCATCTCAAACACTCGGGGCTGATTGCCCCCGGTGTTGCTAACTCCTGCGCCGCGTCCTCTGCCCTGACTCGGTGTCTGCTGAAACTGCTGAGGCTGGCGACGAGGCATCTGGTTCACCGTTCCCGGTGAAGATCCTTGTGACGGTGCCCCCACCGTACAATACTGCTGCAAATGGCCAGGCTTCCCACAACTGAAACAATTCCTGACCGGCTTCGGACACTGACTCCTCAAATGAGCAGTACTTCCACAGTTGAAGCACTCTCTCTGTCCCCCAATGGGCTGACTCAGACGACGATGGTCCTGACGACCCTGTGGCTGAAACCCTGATCGTTGCGGCTGAGAAGAGCCGGGCCGACTGTCTCTCCTAGATTCTGCCGGGGCAGACAACTTCTGCCTCTTGCTTCCCGTGGTATGCACCTCCAGCTGACTCTGTCGGGTCGTGGCCATAGCATAAGCCAAAGCAGACTGTTGAACGTCTGCCAATGTCGTAAGTCGCAGACCAGACACATAAGCACGTAAATGCGGTTGCAACCTTTTCAGAAAGGTCGCAATCTTCAACTCCTCAGTCGGGGCAGCATTTGGCACCGCTGCCAACTCCTGCTGAAACTTCAGAATAGTCTCAGATACTGTGATGTTTTCGGGTCCAGCATCCCGAAAAGCAGCCTCTCGTGTCGCCCTCACCACCGGAGGACAATACCGATCTCGAATCTGCCTCTCAAACTCCTCGAAAGTAACCTCAGTCCGGTGGTCCCTACACAGCTCCCACCAGTCAAAAGCGCTCTCCTGTAGCAGACTCTGTACTAAAGACATCTTCCGCTCCTCCGGTGCCTTAATAGAATCCAATGCAGATTTTACTCTCCTCAACCACTGCTCTACGTCAGAACCCTGAGCTCCAGCAAAGTTCGGTACTCCAGTCTTCCTAAACTCTGCGAGCCACATATCAGGCTGAGGCTCACGATACGGTCTTCTCGGTTCGACCACCTGATCAGCTATCACTGGTCCTCCAGAAGCTGGCGCTGCTCCCAGCTGGGCAGCCAAAATAGAATCTGGTCCAGGTGCCCTCCTCTCAGCTCCTTGTTGACCTGCAGCTGCGTTCAGATTCGGTGCAGCTCCCGCACCCATCAACGTCTGCAATAACAGTTGAATCGCAGCAGTCACCTCTGGGGCCAATCCTGCTGGTGGTACTCCTCCTCCCACCTGGGCCCCGTTTGCTGGGAGACCTCCTCCAGCGACAGAGGCACTGTCCTCTCGATGAACAGCATCAGCCACATCCTGACTCTCAGCAACCTCCTCCTGATGGTTATCCTGTTGTACCTCTGGCTCGGCAGCTACAGGGATCTCTCCTCTACCCCTGCCACGACCTCCTACTCGGCCTCTCCCGCGGCCTCTTCCGCGACCTCTTCCGTTAGCTGCAACAGCTCTAGCTCTGATTGGTGGGGCCATCTATAATAGAAAGTCCCACGGTCAATACTTAAACATTCTATTTCTCAACCTAATTCTTACTATTCTACGTGAGGTTCTTCGGCTGATGGGGCGGAGTCGCGACGTGTCACCTACCCCCCTATATGCAACATGTCTACCCCAGTAAAAACATTTGAAAACACCGGCCGGTTTTGGTTTTAAGTTGGACCTCGGGTACTCTTTGTTGGTCAGTTCCATGTGCCCTGTTGTCAACCTGGCTCTGATACCAATTTGTAACACCCCGACTTCCGTCGAGGCGCTACTGGGAAATAGACCTTACCGGGTACTATTATTTAGGTTGACAACTACACTGTAGGACCTTACAACTCGGGCACGACGAGAAAATCATAATAAAACATCCAACCTTTATTTAATAAAACTTAGAAAACGTAATCATGCATGAAGGCCAATACCTAAATTATGTCACAACGCCTACTGAACTGAACTATCCGAACAAGACAATAATAACCAAAACATAGTCCTATCTCTGTCTAACAAATATTTAAAATCAACATCCAACTAATAAATAAACTAATATAACTAATCCCACTATGACACGCGCTCTTTACCGCTCCGGCCCGCCATCTTGCCTAGGTTCCTGCACGGCTCCCTGGTTCATACCTGGAACTGAAAAATGTTCCCCGAAGGGTCAGCGTCTAATCTACCAAGCTAGAAAGAATATGGAAACTGTAGAACGTTTTGAAATCAGTTATCTATAGTCAGCATACAAATCCACAACCGCGATCATAACTCTAAAGGCCAATACCTAAATTAGTCATATCAGTCACACAAGTCACATACGCATTCACAATCACAATCACACCTCAATGAAATTCTTCCTTTGTCCACAATCCGTCTTCCAAGGCGCTCATCACCGCGCCGAGTGCAGAGGCAGGCCCTCCCACTCAACTTCCCAATCTCCCTTCTAACTCCGGGCTAAGCCTCCACTGGAGCGCTTGCCAAAAACACACAGATAATAATTTTCGTTTAAAGGGGTACGATTTTCCCAGTCACACGGGTCAAAGTAGCCAACACTTCCTCAACACCAGCTACGATGGGCCGTGTCGGAAACGGTACCAACACAGAGAAAACGTTCAAAAATATTTTCCGATAAAACGCATTCAAAATCATTAACGCACACAACACACAAGGAGTTCAAATCAATTTAAAAGGTATTCGGGACTAGTTCCCAAAACCCGCCCTACAATATCGATACGCAATCTAACAAGGGAGAAAAGAACCGAGCAAGTCGAAAAACGACTTACCTCGAAATGAAGGATCCTCAAGGGAGTCGGAAATTAAGAGCGTAGGTAAAAGCGGCTTCCTAAAAGAAATATTAACGCGACAAAACGGATTAGGTTCAACCCCACTTCTTATAACGAGATGTTGGAAACAAACAACCCTTACTTTCCGAACCCGACCCTAAGCGTGACCCAACCACAATTTTTCTAACTATGATAACATATATATCATAAAAAAAACAAAAGCTATGGACTGGACAAAAACACAACTATGCTACGTTACTATATATAATATTTGATATCAATTTACAATAGCTACTACTATTTACCATCTTATTTTACTAAAATATATTAGCCCACGTATTAACTCACCCCCCACTCACTTAATGAGACAATATAAGCCCATCAACTAAAACTTTTCACTCCCTAAATCACCCCAGTCCAACTCCAACACTCAGTACATCTAATTGGCCCAACCCATATCTCTTCTACTTCCCAAAAAAACGAGACCCCATTTCCTAATTTCAGCCTCCTTCTTTGACTTTTCCAAGGTGGGCCCTCCCCCTCTTCTTCTTCCTCTCGTTCCGTCTTCAACCTCACGGACGGAACCCCTGTTTTTTTCCTCTCTGCCCCTTACTTCCTCGCCTGAAACGGAGTTCTCGAAACTCCTCTCCCGGCGACCCTAACCAGCAACGACGACCTCGAGTGAAACCCAACCAAGCCAAATACTTCCAAGCCCAACCGACTCAACCACAAACCCGAGTGAATTTAATCGGGTTCCGACCCGACTCCCACTCGTCTCTGCCGAGTCCACCCGTACCCTCCTCCTCCGATCAAAGACTCGAACTAGAAGCCACAAAAGTCCAGAATTTCAGTCAAGGACGACCCCCCAGGCGAGAATAAGAGGTAACGTTCAAAACCTTACCGGCGACAACGGAGATTAAACTACGAAGGCAGAATTTCTTACCGAAGTATCGATCGAAACGTCGAGGCGATAGACGACCAAACAGGATCCTGAATCGGCGAGCTAAATGGAACAACGCTCGGATCGGATGGAACGGATTTCGTTCTCGGCGGCGAGGTCTTGAATAAATTTTTGCCCACGGAACTCGTTTGGAAAGCCCGAACAGAATTGTGTGCGTGTATATATAGTTAAGTGTTTAGCAGTTTAGATTATCCTAATTAGATAGATTTTTGGTCGATACTTGAATCTGGATATGAATACTTAATGTTTTGGATAGCTAATTAACCAAGGGTGATTTAGATAGACTTTCTAGTTACTGATTTGGATGGCAAGATTTTCGGTCAAAAATAGATTTAATTAGATAGAATTAGGATTAGATATAATAAATCAAACTAATTATCAAACAGATTATTAAATGCTTGTGAGCGGAGGAAACCCGTTTTCCGACTTATGCGACCTAAAATGAATACGGATATTACATAATTAATCAACCGTTTGCTAATTTAACATTGCTGATATTGGCTTGAATTGGAGGAGTTGAAACCCATTAGAATTCCAATGCCTCCTTGACCGGTTTTAGCAATATATAGTCATCATCATTTAAAACATTAAATGCTTGTATATTTATGCTTTGTGTTTTTTATTTTTATATTTTTATATAAGTATAATCAGTTTTTTCTTGTAATAAGTAGATTTAAAACTGGAAAATTAGTCTATGTTTAATTAACTTTCTAATTTACTAATTAAGTATCACTATAAGTTGTTTTAATAAAAAATAATCTTATGTATGTTTATTCATACAACATGCATACAATTTTTAATGTATGTTTAATTATAGAATCTGTATATTTGGTAAATGTACGTCTAATGTACCTTATTTAGACCTGTCAAAAACTGACCTAACCCGCTAAACCGACCCGACCCGTCCGATAATTTTAGGGTTAAGACCCGAAAATTTGAACCCGAAACCCGAAATAAACCGAACCCGATAGAACCCGAACCCGTTGGGTTGAAACCCGAACCCGTTGGGTTGAAACCCGAAACCCTTGGTTGACCAATTTAGCATATTTATAGAATTTTTTAAATTTATTTTGAAACTTATAATATATTTTATTATTAAAATAAATGAAAATAATATATTATAATTAAATATTAATATTTAATTAAAAATTGATTTTAATAATCATAAGAAAAAAGGATATTTTAGACCCGCTGGTCAACCCGACCCGACCGAAAACCCGCTACAACCCGACCCGATTGACCCGTGACCCATACGACCCGGAACCCGATTTTACCCGAACCCGAAATGACCGAACCCGAACCCGCTCAACCCGACCCGATTGACAGGTCTAACCTTATTGCTTTTCATTTACTTTATATATCACCGTAGCAAAGGGAAAAAATTGAGATAAATTGCTATGCTATTTTATATCATTTAATTTTTATAATAAAATATTTACTGATTTTTTTTAATAGTGATGGTTTGAGTATATCATTAAATTATTATAATTCTTATGTATGTTCTTATTCGTGTAAGAATTCTAACCTTAACGACGTACGTAATGACTTACTCCATTTTTTTTTCATTATTTTAAGAAGCGCAAAGGGTTTCTAGGAAAGTCAAATAGTCTTTCAAACAAAAGTAGGTACTCTTTTCTAAGTTAAGAATTAATTGTAGGTTTTTTGGTTTCACTATAATTTTGAAAATGTTAAATTCATATATACAGTATTAAAAAAGGCATGCATTTTAACAAAACATATATTACAGATATATAATAACGGTTTTTCTATCCTATGCCCTTAGGGCATAAGTTAAGAATACTAATATGGGAAACTAAAACCCTAATAGGAAACTAATAAACCCAATTGAAAAAATAATTAAATCTCAATAAATACAATAACAAAATAAATTACCATTTTTAGTCTCTTAACCTATGCCCTAAGGGCATAGGTTAGAAAAATCGATATAATAATAGCCATGTATTAGTATATGCCTATGTATTACTTTTGTTATAGGAATATTCTTATTCATATAATAGATAAATATATATATTTTACTTTGAAAAACTAAATATATTTTTTTTCTTACTTTAGAGTTATATATGTGTTTTTATTTAAAATTCTATCGATAATCGGTCCCGATAAAGGGTCTCGGCTATTAATTTGGACTATAGTAAATTATTTATATTATTATATAGATATAGATTATAATTATCAAATTAAACCTTAAATATTATTTGTATGTGAAAAGAAGTATTAGAAATGTTTTTCACCATGAGACTTAAACCTTAAATATTTACCATATATATGTCAATAATGCGCCAACCATAGCATATGTACGATAAAAAAAACGTGTCTATTCGAAGTCGAATATTTAAAATAATGTGTCTATTGCCAAATTAATATTTTAATTGTAATAAGTAGATTTAAGACTGGAAAATTAGTCTATGTTTAATTAACTTTCTAATTTACTAATTAAGTATCAATATAAGTTGTTTTAATAAAAAAATAATCTTATGTATGTTTATTCATACAACATGCATACAATTTTTAATGTATGTTTAATTATAGAATCTGTATATTTGGTAAATGTACGTCTAATGTACCTTATTGCTTTTCATTTAATTTATATATCACCGTAGCAAAGGGAAAAAATTGAGATAAATTGCTATGCTATTTTATTTCATTTAATTTTTATAATAAAATATTTACTGATTTTTTTTAATAGTGATGGTTTGAGTATATCATTAAATTATTATAATTCTTATGTATGTTCTTATCCGTGTAAGAATTCTAACCTTAACGACATACGTAATGACTTACTCCATTTTTTTTTCATTATTTTAAGAAGCCCAAAGGGTTTCTAAGAAAGTCAAATAGTCTTTCAAACAAAAGTAGGTACTCTTTTCTAAGTTAAGAATTAATTGTAGGTTTTTTGGTTTCACTATAATTTTGAAAATGTTAAATTCATATATACAGTATTAAAAAAGGCATGCATTTTAACAAAACATATATTACAGATATATAATAATAGCCATGTATTAGTATATGCCTATGTATTACTTTTGTTATAGGTATATTCTTATTCATATAATAGATAAATATATATATTTTACTTTGAAAAACTAAATATTTTTTTTTCTTACTTTAGAGTTATATATGTGTTTTTATTTAAAATTCTCTCGATAATCGGTCTGGATATAAGGGTCTCGGCTATTAATTTGGACTATAGTAAATTATTTATATTATTATATAGATATAGATTATAATTATCAAATTAAAATTAGATATAGGTGTTTAGGCCAATTGAATGAATATGCACTAAAGTAAATTATTTATATTATTATATAGATATAGATTATTATTATCAAATTAAAATTAGATATAGGTGTTTAGGCCAATTGAATGGTTCATTAATGTAACACCCCGACTTCCGACGAGGCGCTACTAGGGAATAGACCTTACAAGGTACTATTTATTAGGTTGACAACTACACTGTAGGACCTTACAACTCGGGCACGACGAGAAAATCATAATAAAACATCCAACCTTTATTTAATGAAAACTTAGAAAAATGTAATTATGCATGAATCCCCGAAAATTATAAATACTCAATTACGTCATAACGCCTACTGAAACTGAACTATCTGAACCAAAAGATAATAACCGAAACAAAATACCAACTCCGTCTAACAAATATTAAAACCAATATTCTAACTATTATAAATAGACTAGTATATTGGTTTTAATATTTGTTAGACGGAGTTGGTATTTTGTTTCGGTTATTATCTTTTGGTTCAGATAGTTCAGTTTCAGTAGGCGTTATGACGTAATTGAGTATTTATAATTTTCGGGGATTCATGCATAATTACATTTTTCTAAGTTTTCATTAAATAAAGGTTGGATGTTTTATTATGATTTTCTCGTCGTGCCCGAGTTGTAAGGTCCTACAGTGTAGTTGTCAACCTAATAAATAGTACCTTGTAAGGTCTATTCCCTAGTAGCGCCTCGTCGGAAGTCGGGGTGTTACAAATTGGTATCAGAGCCAGGTTGACAACAGGGCACATGGAACTGACCAACAAAGAGTACCCGAGGTCCAACTTAAAACCAAAACCGGCCGGTGTTTTCAAATGTTTTTACTGGGGTAGACAGGTTGCATATAGGGGGGTAGGTGACACGTCGCGACTCCGCCCCATCAGCCGAAGAACCTCACGTAGAATAGTAAGAATTAGGTTGAAAAATAGATTGTTTACGTTTTGACTGTGGGACTTTCTATTATAGATGGCCCCACCAACCAGAGCTAGAGCTGCTGCAGCTAACAGAAGAGGCCGCGGAAGAGGCCGCGGTAGAGGTCGAGTAGGAGGTCGTGGCAGGGGTAGAGGAGAGGCCCCTGTAGCTGCTGAGCCAGAGGTACAACATGATATCCACCAGGAGGAGGTTGTTGAGAGTCAGGATGTGGCTGATGTTGTTCATCGAGAGGACAGTGCCTCTGTCGCTGGAGGAGGTCTCCCAGCAAACGGGGCTCAAGTGGGAGGAGGAGTACCACCAGCAGGATTGGCCCCAGAGGTGACTGCTGCGATCCAGCTGTTATTGCAGACTTTGATGGGTGCGGGAGCTGCACCGAATCTGAACGCAGTTGCGGGGCAACAAGGAGCTGAAAGGAGGGCACCAGGACCGGATTCTATTTTGGCTGCCCAGCTAGGAGCAATGCCAGATTCGCGAGGACCAGTGATAGCTGATCATGTGGTTGAACCGAGGAGACAGTATCGCGAGCCTCAGCCTGACAAGTGGCTCGCGGAGTTTAGGAAGACTGGAGTGCCAAACTTTGCTGGAGCTCAGGGTTCTGACGTAGAGCAGTGGTTGAGGAGGGTGAAATCTGCGTTGGATTCCATTAAGGCACCGGAGGAGCGGAAGATGTCCTTAGTATAGAGTCTGCTACAGGAGAGCGCTTTTGACTGGTGGGAGTTGTGTAGGGACCACCGGAATGAGGTGACTTTCGAGGAGTTTGAGAGGCGGATTCGAGATCAGTACTGTCCTCCCGTGGTGAGGGCGGCTCGGGAGGCTGCTTTTCGGGATGCTGGACCCGAAAATATCACAGTATCTGAGACTATTCTGAAGTTTCAGCAGGAGTTGGCAGCGGTGCCAAATGCTGCCCCTACTGAGGAGTTGAAGATTGCGACCTTTCTAAAAAGGTTGCAGCCGCATTTACGTGCTTATGTGTCTGGACTTAGACTCACGACATTGACAGAGGTTCAACAGTCTGCTTTGGCGTATGCTATAGCCACTCTGAGGCCGGAACAGGTTGATGCTCAGGTAGGAGGGGGTAAGAGACGGAAAATGGCAACTGCAGCGACTTCTAAGGGTGACGATCAGTCTGGACAGTACCCACAGAGTAGACTAGAGTTCCAGCTAGCGGGACGCCAAGAACGATCACAGCAGAGTCGGGCTGCCGGGAATCAAAGAGAGTGCTACAACTGTGGAAGCGCTGAGCACTTGAGAAATCAGTGTCCTAGTCCAATGAAGGATTGTTTTACGTGTGGGAAGCCCGGACATCTTCAAAGGTTCTGTACGGTTGGCGCGCCTTCGCAGGGATCGGTACCGGGAACGGGAAATCGGGGAGCCCATCATCGGGCACCAGCACGGCAGACACCAGATCAGAGTGTTGGTCGGAGTGCAGGAGCTAGTAACACTGGCGCAGTTCCTACGCGAGTGTTTGAGATGAAGGGAATGGAAGGATCGGATGTCTTCACTCCACCCGACGACCTAGCTTGAGATTTCTAATTGTCGGTTGACAGTATGGTTTAGCTGCTAGTAGTTAAGTTTTTCAGGACATGGGGATCTTTAGTTGTTCATTAGGTTGTTCGGTTGTTTGAATCGGGATTTTGTTGTTTGGTTTATGATTGTTTGTTTTATTGATTGTTTGGATAATTGTTTTGTTTGGATGTTGTTCATGAAAACGAGATTGTTTTTGTTTGTTTATTAAGGCCTTAATTGTATACCCTAATTTCGTAAGACGTTTTAGAACAGCGGTTCGGGGACGAACCGTTGTCTTAGAGGGAGGTATTTGTAGAACTTGACAATAGGTCTAGTAATCTCTTAATTATTCCTCGGTTACTTCAGTTCTGCTCATTCCTAAGTTTCGGGACGAAACTTTCTTAAGGGGGGTAGTATGTAATATCCGTATTCATTTTGGGTCGCATAAGTCGGAAAACTGGTTCCTTCGCTTACAAACAATTAAGTTCTCGATCCGTAAGTAAAATCGTAAAATGAACTAATTAGTAATTCGTAACCGATTATCTACTTAATTATATATTTATAAATTACTCCCGATCCACGATCCAATTTGATAGACAAATCCAATCTTAATTGGTATTTATCTTATCAAATTAATAAATCCTATATCATATCCATATCCTTCTATCTTTCATAATCCAATCCCAGTAACTAACATTATAAACAAGATTCGTTCTGATTTTTCTTCATTCCTTCGGATATCACACCACGACAAGTATTCTCGCCCTCGCATTCCATCGTTTTGGTGCTCACCGGAAAACCGATTCCTCTGCTCACTCGTGATTCCGCTCAAGTAATTGGGCAAGAGCAATCCAGTCGTCCTTAAGCGGCGTGATCGACGACGTGATCGACGACGATCGGGACAAGGTCGAACCAGATTTTTCCGGTAAGCTTGAACCTCGTTAAACCATTCATTCTCTGTTTTTTTTTCTTGTCGATTTTGGGTCGGGATTTGGGACGGGCTGGAATCGAAGGTTGTCGCTAGGCCGAACTAGGGTCGTGGGGGAGGTGCACGCTGAACGTCGCCGGCGGAGGTGGCCAGCGTGGCCGTGAACAGGGGGCGGCGGCAGGGTCGTCCCTGACCTTTGGTTTTCTGGCATCGTCGGACGAGGGAAGGGAGACAACCGAGCGGAGTGAGGAGCGGTGGTGGTCGGAAAAGGGAGAGGAGTTGAGGCGAGGGGGATTCCAGTCGAGGAAGAACCGTAGGGGAGCGGCGAATGTAAGTCGTCTCGAGGGGCGAGAAGTCGAACCAGAGGACGGGCGGATCGGGGATCAGGACGAAGCCGAACCAGAGGACGGGCGGGCGGCGTGGTTGGGTGCGTCGCTAGGTTGAAGACGAAGAGAAGGCGAGGGGGTTGGGGGCGTTGCCAGTCGAAGCCTCGAAGAAGAAGGAAGGGGCGAACCAGAGGGCCGGCGGCGAATTGAATTCTCGAGGTTGAAGAAGGCGTGGAGTGGGCCCGCGTCTTGGTCAAACCCGAAGGGTCCGGTCAACAGGCTGATGGAAGGGGGAAAAACGGGCCACCTTTTGGGTTTAATTTGTTGGGCTAAGTTATTTGGGGAATGAGTTAAATTGGGCCATGTGTTTTATGTTCATTTCGGGCTGGGAGATTGTATTGATTTGGGACTGATTAGTATTTTTCAATTTGGGCTGGGTCCTCAATTGGGTTGGGTTGTTCCTTATTGTAATATTGATTAGTTGGGTTGTGGTGAATTAGATGGTTAGTTTCGGGATAATTTTTATAAGGGGCTAATTAGCACTTTCTAATATTTATTAATTAGAATGTTCTTAATAGAAGTTAAGTATATCGGCTTGAATTTAAGTTAATCTTTCCCTTAATAATTCTTTAGGGAATCGTTCCGTTTGAGATCCTAGTTTCGTCTTTCCGAGGATTCTCCGTTCGAGGTAAGTCGTTTTTCGACTTGCTCGGTTCTTTTCTCCCTTGTTAGACTGCGTATCGATATTGTAGGACGGGTTTTGGGAACTAGTCCCGAATACCTTTTAAATTGTTTTGAACTCCTTGTGTGTTGCGTGCGTTAATGATTTTAAATGTGTTTTATCGGAAATTATTTTGGAACGTTTTCTCTGTGTTGGTACCGTTTCCGACACGGCCCATCGTAGCTGGTGTTGAGGAAGAGTTGGCTACTTTGACCCGTGTGACTGGGAAAATCGTACCCCTTCAAACGAAAATTATTATCTGTGTGTTTTTGGCAAGCGCTCCAGTGGAGGCTTAGCCCGGAGTTCGAAGGGAGATTGGGAAGTGGAGTGGGAGGGCCTGCCTCTGCACTCGGCGCGGTGATGAGCGCCTTGGAAGTCGGATCGTGGACAAAGGAAGAATTGCATTGCTGTGTGATTGTGATTGTAAATGCGTATGTGACTTGTGTGACTGATATAACTAATTTAGGTATTGGCCTTTAGAGTTATGATTGCGATTGTGGATTTGTATGCTGACTTTAGATAACTGATTTCAAAACGTTCTACAGTTCCGTATTCTTTCTAACTTGGTAGATTAGACGCTGACCCTTCGGGGAACATTTTTCAGTTCCAAGTATGAATCAGGGAGCCGTGCAGGAACCGAGGCAAGATGGCGGGCCGGAGCGGTAAAGAGCGCGTGTCATAGTGGGATTGGTTTATACTAGTCTATTTATAATAGTTAGAATATTGGTTTTAATATTTGTTAGACGGAGTTGGTATTTTGTTTCGGTTATTATCTTTTGGTTCAGATAGTTCAGTTTCAGTAGGCGTTATGACGTAATTGAGTATTTATAATTTTCGGGGATTCATGCATAATTACATTTTTCTAAGTTTTCATTAAATAAAGGTTGGATGTTTTATTATGATTTTCTCGTCGTGCCCGAGTTGTAAGGTCCTACAGTGTAGTTGTCAACCTAATAAATAGTACCTTGTAAGGTCTATTCCCTAGTAGCGCCTCGTCGGAAGTCGGGGTGTTACAATTAATTACCCAAATTTTTCTATTTTATAATATATATATAGATAGATGGATATAGAAGATTTTTATATTTCATCTATATTATATTACATATTAACCATACAAAATACTATTAAAATAAATTAATTTAACCATTTAATAATATTAAATTGTGAAATTGAGTGGAGAACCGGCTTTGGGAGCCGGTTCTCCAGAGCACCGGTCTGCAGAACCGGATCTCTGCCTGACACAACTGTCACATCCCGGGGCGAAAAATCCTCTGCGCCCGGGGGAAAAAGCAACAGCCCTGACAACAATGTCACCAAATGTCGTCGTTTTGACTTCTAGGAGAATTTACAGTTTACACGTTTTCACCTCATCCGACTGTTCTTGTGTTTTATTGAGTTTTATATCTTTTTGGTCGAGTTTTTAGTGTACTTTCAAAAGCTCGCAACAACTTCGAGCCTGTTTGAATTACATATCATAATATATTATTTTGTATTATAATACAAAATTTTACATTATAATATAAAATTATGTATTATAGAAGGTAATCGAAACAAGTCTTTAAAATACATTTTATATATGTAACACCCCCTCCTTATTATACTTGAGGTGTTACCACCAGTAACCCTAATTAGTCCTAATTCAAGGTTACCCAAGGCTTAAAACTTATAATCACAACAAGTATTACAAAACTTTATTACAAACCATAGTATGACTTCCTTCCATACACAAAATTCTAACCACAACTTGGACAAAAGTAAAATATTTACAACAGACTTGTTCTTCTTTAAGCGACCACTTTCAAAACCTTTTTACATTCTAAACTCCTTGGCTAGCCTTCTCTTCGCAGATTAACTTCTTTAGTAGTTGATGCGTCGTATACAGACGGTGGGCACCAGCCGGCCATGCAATTGAATAAGGTGGTCGGATTAGTCTAATGAAAGACTAAGCAAGTGGAGAAAATGATTGGTTCCTATGGTAGTGACTAAACATATTGGCATCGAAATCCGAATGACAACCGGTCGATGATCCAACAATTAGCAGTCCCATAGAGGATAAGAAATGAGGCATGCATAATCAAAAGATAGGACACCACAACTTGCGGTTCCATTATGAACATGAACAATTGTTGGGAACTCATATTAATCACACAATATTTTTAAAAGCCTCCATCGACTAATCAGATTGACTTAATCAAAGTTTGATTAAGAATCATTCATAACCGGGAGTAAGAATGGTTATCGAATAGACTAACCATTCAGGTGCATTAATGTGCCTAACGCACTTATCTTTCATTACTTTCAAACTGTGCATTTGCATCATTTAGTAGTTTTTACATAAATCGGCCAACAACCGAGATCAGAGGGTCTATTTCATCCATGATCATTTATTTATGCTCGGCCAACAACCGAGATTTGGCCAACAACCGAGATCAGAAGTCCATTTCATTCACGGTTCTTTAAATGTATGTGCTCGGCTAAAAACCGAGATACGGCCAACAACCGAGATCAGGGGGCCTATTTCATCCATGATCATTTATCCTTGAACTATTCTACTTCACAATAATGTCTCAGCATGAGACGACTAACACAGAAGGTCACAAACAACGAACCTAAATTCAGTTCTAGCGTAAAACTGAATAAATAACATGGTCATTAATTCTAACAATTATAACATTCTATCATATTTTGTTAAGCAAACAAGTTGTTCCCAACACAAATATTAAATGGGATTCAATTCCTCATTTAATAGCAATAATGCAAGAGAGAACCGTCCACTTGGCTTATAAGGCGTGCTCTACGCTCTCAGCGATTCCAACAGAAATCTTTATTTGCCTTCTGCCAATTATAACAACAGATTCTTCAACAACGAGCTCATGGATACTATTCTTAGTTGTATAATCCAATTCTACAATTTCCTAATCGATAAACGATTTGATTTCCGAATATCGATATATATATATATAAATCCTTAGTTATTATGCTTCAAGGAGCCATCTTGGCGGAATTATAACTAATTATCCGCTTCACTTTTGAAACAATTTTCTAAATAAAAATTGTTCATTAGTAACAGTTCTACAAGATTACCAAATCTCAGATCAAACGGATTAACAACGAATCCCGAGTAATTATCCGAAGTCCTTTACCTGACAATCGATGTCTAAACTTGTCTTCGCTATAAGTAACAATCCAGACGTCCGTTTTTCGAGCGGTTTGAACCTGTGGAACCGTATCAATGTCAAGATTATAAAAACCATAAATTTACTTAGCAAAGCGGAACCGAAAGGTCTTTTCGGTGGCTCCGTAACCACCCCGCTAATTAATTTCGAGCGATAATACCTACACTTGAACTTCTAGCTTGTTCGGCTCGATGACGGCTCGACCCAAGGGCCCGAGGGTGGCGGTGTGGTGTCCGGTGGCAACCCTTGGCGGTGGGTGGTGGTTGGCGAGCTACTGTTCGCCGGCGGCGGGGCAGCGAGGCAGAGAAGGAAGCCGGAGGTGAAGTGGTGCTCCTTCTCCCGAGTCCGTTCCGTCCTATTTTCGCTCCCTGGTTCTGGCTTCCAACAACCCGGTCTCACACGAAGAAGAGGAGGTGATGAAGGAGGAGTTAAGGGTGGTGGCTGGCAAGGTGGTGGCGAGGAAGATGGCCGGCAGTGGAGGTTGAATTCTATCGCCCGAGTTCGTCGTTCCGTCCGCTCTCTCTCGGTTTGATTTTGGAGAAGGGGATAAACTTTGACAAGTCAAAGAGATGAGCTTACATAAATTCTATCTCCCAATACGTAGGTGTTAAGCAAGAGACGGTCAAATGAAATTTTCCGTCCCGGAACGGGACTCGCGTTAAAGCGGTAAAATTATGTACCTCGGGTGGAAAAACTCACTAAACGAAAAACGTCCCGTAAATTATGTAGACCAATAAAACCAAATTTCCATAATTTTATCTTGCTACCTTCAATTTTTAAGGCTTCCGTTTCGTATTTTACATTCCTTCCGGTACATAATTAAAAAGACGGCTTATCCAATAAATATTCTTTTTCCACTGAAAAATCCTAGAATTCACACCGATCCATAAAATCATTTCTTTGTGATTTTAGGATATCACCAAGAATTTTCTAGGATTTAATCTCCAACAAAAATATTGGATTAAGCGTTAAAACGGACAAAAAGGTTAAAAAGATATCCGAGAAAAATTCGAAAATATCCTTAAAAATCGCAGCTATTACAATATACTCCTACAAAAGTTTCTGTATAATAGATGAAAGTATTAAGATGAATTACTTGTAAAGTCAAAAATATAATTTAAAGATTAATATTGTTAATTATAATGTTGAGAATTTGTATTAGTCAAATAATAAATGTAATGGTATTATTTTCTTATAAATGAGAAAACAAAATCTATAAGATTATCGTTTAACTTTAGAATTTATTTAAAATGCTATTAGCCGTACTCAATACAATTTTATGTAAAGAAAATTGATTGTTTTTAAACTAGTTCTCACTAAGAATGTTGTAGAACCAAACTAGATATAAAATGATTATTTTTAATGTTGTAATTCTTTAATGACAATATTTATAATTTAAATAAAATTGTGTGTACATAGATTAAGAAGTTTTGTCAAAAAAAAAGGTAAGAAACTAATATATAATTTTTTTCAAAGTGTGAACATTTCGAGGGTAGAGTGTGCAATGACCCCTGAAATATAGAATATTATGTGAAATTCAAAAAGGTCGGGGCAGAGGGTGCAACCTTGAAAATAAATCGTGCACAAAGAGCAAGAGGGTGCTTGTGAGACTTATGCAATATTGAGGCTCTGATACCAATTGATGCGATCCTACTCGGGTTCGGGTCACTAGGGGCCGATCTAGGCTCGATATGCCCGAATCTTCTTCGACGAGTTGTTACCGGGATAAGTACGAGACCACAAGATGGTCTCGCATGCCTCTAGTGTTCGGGATAAGTACGAGACCACGAGATGGTCTCGCGGGTCTCTAATGTTCGTGTTAGGTGGGGCGAGGCTTAGAGATAAGAAGTGTCGGACCACGGGAAGACCGACTAGAAGGAGAGGGGAGTCGAAGGAGAGGGTGACGTTGGGCCAAACAAGGACGAACTCTCGACTCTACTTTACTCCCTCCGTTCAAAAATACATGATGTTTTAGCTTGATTTTATTGTTCAATAATACTTGATGTTTTACATAATTTACCATATTTTTTCCAACATTACCCTCATTAATTAAAAAGAATAATAAAAATAGAAAATAGAAAAGGAAAGATCTTCACAAGATTTATGGGTATTTAAGTCAAATCACATACCTTCTTAAATTTAGAGACAAATTCTAAAACATCATGCATTTCTGAACGGAGGGAGTACTTGGCAAGTCTAGACGCACCAAAAATGATTACAAGCAACTATGTAATTAAATAGAGAATGGAAGGATGCAAACTAAAACCCTAAGAAACCGTAATGGGCCTTATTCTAGTATATTACTATTTAAATAAAAATGACGGAAATAGAAATAATATAAATATAGTAAATACATAGTAAAGACTAAATCCTATATATGTCAAGAGGGTCTCCACGACCTTGGATGTCCCGGATTTGGATCTGAACCGAGACCGGGTCGCATCATTAAAATTGCTCTAAATATCCCAATCTTTCACGCGGTTGCGTCCTCTACCCAAATCTTTTCAAATTTCACAAAATATACTATACTTTGGGGGGGGGGGGGTTGCGCACCACCCTCAAAATGTTCAATCTTTGAAAAAAAAAATATTAGCACCTTACCTTTTTTTTATATTTGTGAAAAAATTGCCCAATTCATTTACAAACAAAATTTTGAAAATTATAAATTGTCATTAAAGGATTAAAATATTAAAAATAACCATTTTATATCTAATATATATATATATATACTAAAGAAGTCACTTTCTGACACATGTCGACCTCACATTCATTTCGCCTATGTGCCGCCTCCATATTCAATTCGCCTATGTGGCGCCACATCATCAACACTCTAAAAAAACAATTAAATACTAATTAAAAAAAATATTTATAATTATTTTGTTTTATTTTTATAGAGTAAGGTTCAAATAAAACAACTCCTTATCCTATAAAATAAGGAGCATTTAGAACCTTAGATTTTCTTGATCCAAGGGTTGATATTCTATCCTTTTTAGGGATGCGGTAGCACTTTTGTAATTTTCCGAAAATTACAAAAGTACTATCATGAAAAAGTGCATTGCGAAATACAAAAAATGCATTACTAAACCAAAAAATTACTAACAAAAATGAAGTCAGTGGTTCATTGTAAAAGTGCATCTGTAATGCACTTTTTGGTATTCGTAATGCACTTTTTCACCATAACGATGCACTTTCGTAATTTCTGAAAAATTACGAAAATGTCACTGCGTCCCTAAAAGGGATAGAACATTAACCCTTGGATCACCTTGATCAAAGGGCTCTAAACACTCCTTATCTTATAGGATAAGAAGTTGTTTTATTTGAACCAAACTCTATTTTTATACAGGTTTGTTACAAACTAATAACTAAATCTTATGTTCATTCTTATCTCATTCTACTTTAATTACTTAAACATTTTATTGATTAATTACGTATTCGAATCTTATATTACAATGAAAGAAATTATATAAGTTAGAATTAAACTTTTGTTTGATATTATATATTTTTTAAATTTAAACATATGTGTACAAATTTAAAAATTGCTAAATTAATTCATTTTCTTTTAGTAAAGGAAAAAAGAAAATATTGGATCTTACATTAAAATAATGCGTAAATTTATTTATAAATAATTTATTTTTAAAATAAATAATTTATATTTGACTAAATCCGTACAAGGTACGTGTACTTATGTTAGTTTTGTTCTAATACAATCTTAGTGAAAATTAATTTAAAAACAAATCAATTTCATTTACATAAAATATATATTGAGTAATATTAGTAACATTTAAGATAAGTTCCAAAGTTATAACATAATTTTATAGGTTCGGTTTTCTCATTTGTAAGAAAAATGATGACATTAATTATATTATTTGGCTAATATATCACAACTTCATGATTAACCACATACATTATTAAATCATAACTTTGACTTTACAAGTAGTTCAACTTAATACTTTTATCGATTATTATTATTTTCGAACTGTGACTTTGACTTTTATTAATAATAGTTGTAATTAAATCTAACAAATTTTAAATCCCACCTACTTAATTTAGACATTCTACATCCACATATACTAAAACAATATCATACCACATAACAAATTGAAGATATACTATATTTAGAATGGTCAAAGTCATAGCAAAGCAGAACGTTTATGGTTATGATTCTAATTTGTGGTTATGATTCTTAATTTCAAGGAGAATCCTTGAAAACATAAGATAAATAATATCATCATGATAAAAATAACACAAAGTTTGGGCGGTTTGGTTGTTAATCTATAATACATATATAATTTTATGGACATGCCCCATTTAATACACTTAATGATAATTTCTAATTATTTTTTTCACCTTTGATATAATTTGTACTAAATAGATAAATTTATGTACATAACCACATTCATTGCCACATTTATTACACATAATATTTTTTTTTATGAATACTTATCATTTTTAAATAAATAAAATAATTCTAAATAGTTTAGTGGTAAAGAAAATTTTAAACTACCTATATAGATCATGGTTCAAATCTTGACAACTATTTTTTTTTTGCTAGATAACACACTCTTAGTTTTTTAATCGTTAATATAGTATGTCGTATGTACCATATACATTATCAATTACACTATTACATAATAAGGTAGATCATTTTATTCACATTTAGTTTTAAGGCTTAATTATAATTGGTATATACTATTATATATTATATATCATCCTTTCTTGGCAATTGTTATTTTGTTGCATATATTTTATTTAATCGAAATACTTTTACTATTTTAATCTTTAGTATATTATATTTTAGACACCATTATGTATAGTCAATTATAATATTACATGTACTATTATATAATTAAATAAATTGTTTTAGATTCACCTTAATTTTTATTTTTTAAATTTACAACATTAAAATGATATGTACTAGGTGAATGCATTAAATTTATGAAAAACATATCAATCATATTATGTTGATTTTATTATATGTCAATATGAAATTTTGGCTCAATGGTTGAAAGCTTTGACAATTATATTGGAGGTTTAAGGTTCAGTCTTCAAATAATCACTTTGGATAACTTTTTTACCACAATCAAAAGACCCCATACAAAATACTAAATTCAATTTAGATTTGATATTAAAAGTATTTGAATGATATATAAGAATTTTATTATGCTGATAGTTGCACATAAGTGTATGAAAAATGATATATGATTTTAATAATTAATTAATTATACATCAATCCATTTGATTAATTTAGTTATAAGGTGACTCATATTTTTTTTCAAATAGTTAAAACGTTTTGCTATAACTAATTTATAAATTTTTTATAGTTTTTATTAAACATAGGAGCTAAGTTGTATTGAAAAAACACACAGAACAATGTAAATTAATGTGTTAACTAATATATGATTTTGTTAAGTATACACCAATCTATTTGATTACATATTGTTATAAGATGATCCAAATTCTTTCAAATAATCAAAATGACTTTGCTATATTTTTTAATTCAATACAATGTTATTAAATACAAGAGTGCATTAAAAAATTTAGATGAATCTCTTTTTATTTAGCCTACACTTTCTAAAGGATCAAATTCAATTTTAGATGGGTGGATATTAAGAGAATGTCAAATGATACAATAAGGCTATATATAATAGACTAAATCATTCATAAAAAAAACTAAACAGATTTATTATACCTCTATCGTGAATCTTAATGGTAAAATTTTGAAAGCATTACTAGACTAATACAAATCACTAAAGCTATAATCTTACAACATGTGAAGTTATATATCACCAAAACCAAATAAATATTTTTTTTGATGTCTTGAAATATTTAAAATCCTTTTATTTAAAGTTGGAGAATTTGCGCAATAATTGTCTATCTTAATAAAACATCAACATTTGATATTACACATTAAATTATGAACATTTGATATTAGATACAAAACACAACATCCAACATAACTGTTGGCATTATACCTAACCAAACATAATATAGAATTTAATTTCTACCTTTTTCTTTCTCACTATATACGTCTTATTTTTGTATGAACGCATCACAATTTCATCCACTATGAAGCGAAAAATAGAAGACAACCCTCAAATTGCAAAAAACATTAATCGAAACACGAATTGAGATGGGGGAGAGTGAATGTGAAAATGTAAGACATGAAAGTTTTTGGTGGATGACAATTAGGTTTGCAAAAAACAATTTTTTTAAAGTTCAAATTTCGATGATTTTTATTAAATTAAGTATTTTTTATTGTGATTTGTATTATTTTTATAAATATTTACAAACATATATTTATTTTAAATATTAAAATATAAATTTTGCCCCGTCCAACGGACGGGCTTGATTTGACTAGTTGTCATTAACTTCAATACTCTCATTTACCATAAATCTTATCCGCAATGCCGAATATTAAACTTAGGCGGTCGAGAAAATAGGCCGGCCCACTTCGTCACATGTAAACCGCCTTTGACCGAGTCAATACTAGCTAGTTAGCGTGTGTAACGCTTACTTACGCGGCCGTGTCTAAAGTTCGCTTTCCCAATACGCAGCAGTAGCATTTCAATCATCGTCAAAACTCAAAAGTAGAAACGGAGAGTGATGGCGCCGAGAAAGATCATTGAGGGCACCGGGTCTTACTTGTGACGTGAAACCAAATTGATTCATCCAAAATTCGCGCATCCAAGAGTACCAGAAAGGTCCAGAATAGGTATGATTTCGGATCTAGGGTTTATTTTTAATTACCTCTGTAGAAGTGTGAGGCTTTGGAATAGATTTGTATTCTAGATTTGACGGTGTTTGAATCATTCTTTTGTCTTAGTTCAAGAAGAGAACTCGTCGTCGATGCTGGACTGTTGATTTTTGCTCGTTAATTCTGAAGATGTTAGCATTGTACCGAAGCTTTGATCCAAGTACGCTTCCTGTCTAGTAATTTTAGGGGTTTTTGGGAGCCTCCAGAAGAGAAACGAGACCGCCGTTTGACGCCTTTTCTTCCAAATTATCAGGTCTCACTTTGCACTCTTTTCCATACACAAAAGCCCAACTTCTAAATAGTCGCTTTCTGCTCCGTTAATCTTTTCTCTCCTTATACTTCTTTTCTTTTTTTGGATCTACAGTTCCTTGGTTGTACGAGTAGAATTAGGGGTAGTCCAATGAACAAATTGCACTAGACTCATCCTCGATTTTACACCTAAACTATTACACATATTTAAAACCTCTGTCATTTCTTAATTCCAGTTGCTAGAGTTTCATATGAAAGAACCCAGGAGATGATGTCGACAGAGACCATCTCTTCAGTTGAAGGGCAAAGTGTTGATTCCTTCTATATACTACCTAACAGAAGTATCCGATTTCATCAAGTGCTCGCACTTGCCTTTGCAACTTAGGTATTATTTAAGCATTTTTATCTTTTTCACCATTAAGTGGAAGATAAATTGCTTTGCAAAATTTATTCTCCTATATGGCTGCGAAATCTGGGACTTTCTAACTTCGATCGAATTAGTACATATTATATGCCTCGTAACTGTTGTGATGATTACTTGCACAATATCAAACTTTAATATCATATTTCATATAATGTAAGTCCCCAATTGGTTGCCTTGTTTTTAAGTCCCCTGATTGGATTTCTTGTTTTTCAATCCCTTGGTTAGATGCCTCGTTTTCAAGTCCCTCGGTTGGACGCCTCGTTTTAAAGTCCCTCGGTTAGATGCCTCATTTTCAAGTCCCTTGCCTGGATGCCGCGTTTTCAAGTCCCTCGGTTGGACGCCTTGTTTTAAAGTCCCTCGGTTGGAAAGCCTCGATTTTAAGTCCCTCGGTTGGAATGCCTCGTTTTTATGTCCCTTGATTGGACGCCTCGTTTTAAAGTCCCTCGGCTGGAATGCCTCGATTTTAAGTCCCTCGGTTGGAATGCCTTGATTTTAAGTCCCTCGGTTGGAATGCCTCGTTTTTATGTCCCTCGGTTGGATGCCTCGATTATAAGTTTTTAAGTCCCTCGGTTGGATTGCCTCGTTCTTAAGTCCTTCAGTTGGAAGCCTTGATTTTAAGTCCCACGGTTGAATTGCCTCAGTTTTAAGTCCCTTGGTTGGATTGCCTCATTTTTAAGTCCTTCGGTTGGAAGCCTTGATGTTAAGTCCCACGGTTGGATTGTCTCGGTTTTAAGTCCCTCGGTTGGATTGCCTCGTTTCTAAGTCCTTCGGTTGGAAGCCTCGATTTTAAGTCCTTCGGTTGGAAGCCTCGATTTTAAGTCCCTTGGTTGGATTGCCTCGGTTTTAACTCCCTCGGTTGGATGCCTCGATTTTAAGTCCCTCGGTTGGATGCCTTAATTTTTAGTCCCTCGTTCGGATTGCCTCGGTTTTAAGTCCCTCGGTTGGATTGCCTCAAGTTCAAGTTCCTCGATTGGGTTACCTCGGGTTCAAGTCCCTCGGATGATTGCCTCGTGTTCAAGTCCATCTGTTGGATTGCCTCGGTTTTATAGCCCCCTTGTTTTGATACAATATGTAAAGCTCCTCGATTCTATGCCTCTTTTCAGAGCCCTTTAGTTGGATTCTGATTTTATAGCCCGCGGGTTGGATGCCTTGTCCAAGATTTTAAAGCCCCTCGGTAGGATGTTCATTTCTCATTATTGTCCCCTTGTTTGAATGTCGATGTGGAAGTTAAAGAAATGGACAAAGCAGATACCTTTGTTCTTTATTCGGATATTAGATAGAGCGATCTCTTAGTTCTGGTAGCTTCATTCTTTACTAATGAAATTTTGCTCATTTATGAAATCGAACTCGTGAATCGTGACTATTGCCAATAGCTTTTCATGCTCTGCGTGGGATTAGGCTTAGATGATTTCATTTAAGATTATGATATTATGATCCGGACGATGGAATCGTTTCTTCTCTGCACACTTTTTTTGGTTTTTATTTTTGCTTTCTTTGTTTTTGCTCAAACCCAAGTGGAATATTTGGGACATATAATTTCTGCTAATGGTGTTGCTACAGATCCCAGTAAAGTTTCTGCTATGTTGGATTGGCCTTCTCCAAAAAATCTGAAAGAACTGAGGGGATTTCTTGGGCTGACTACTATCGAAGATTTATACAGGGATATGGAGTGATTAGTCGACCATTGACTGAACTGCTTAAAAAAGATGCTTTTCTCTGGAGTATTGAAGCTGAGAGTACATTTCAGGAATTGAAAAATTATTGTCTACTGCTCCAATTCTCGGGTTGCCAGATTTTAGTGTGCCATTTGAGCTGGAACCAGATGCTTTTGATTCAGGCATAGGTGCAGTACTTATGCAAGAAGGAAGACCACTTGCATATAATCATATATCAGCAAGGCCTTACACGGACAATACTCGCTCCTGTCCACTTATGAGAAAGAATTACTAGCCATTCTCTTAGCTGTAGAAAAATGGAGGCACTACTTAGAGCATTCACCTTTCTTTATGAGAACTGATCACCAATCTCTGAAGCATCTTTAGGAGCAACAACAGACTACTCACTTACAGAGGAAGGCAGTACAGAAATTGCTCGGGCTTTCATACTCCATTTCGTATAAACAGGGCAAAGATAATAAGGTGGCTGATGCCTTGTCTCGACGATTTGAAAATTCTGATGCATCTTGTTCTACAATGATGATAGTGGAGCCAACTTGGGTTAAACAGGTTGTGGCATCATATGTTGACGACAAAGAGGTTAGTGAGCTCATTTCTCCACCTTGCTGGATTCTTCTACTGATTATAAATTTCAGAATGGGGTTTTCCGTTAGAAAGGCCGTCTGTATATTGGTAAGAATCTGAAATTAAAGAAGCAATTAGTTGAAGCTTTACATGCTGAGCCAGTGGGTGGTCATTCAGGAATCCAGGCTACTGGTAAGAGACTTAAATCCTTGTTTTACTAGCCAAATATGAAGAAACTGGTGATTGAGCTGATTAAGTGTTGTGATGTTTGTCAGAGAAATAAATCTGAGCATAATTCTTACCCTGGATTACTTCAACCCTTGCCAATTCCTACTCAAGCTTGGTCTCATATTGACATGGACTTTGTGGAAGGGTTGCCTTATTCAAATGGCAAAGAATCTATTATGGTAGTTGTGGACAGATTTACAAATTATGCACATTTTATTGCCTTAGCTCATCCTTCATTGCGGCTAAGGTGGCAAATGAGTTTATGAACAATGTTTACAAGTTACATGGTCTGCCAACTAACTACCATTGTATCAGATAGAGATAAAATCTTTATCTCTCATTTTTGGCAAGAGCTCTTCAAGGCTCTAGGAACTTCATTGCATCTCTCCTCAGCTTACCATCCACAATCTGATGGGCATGCTGAAAGAGTTAATCAATGCCTAGAATCTTATCTGAAACGTCTGTGAAACCTTCTCAATGGAGTAGGTGGTTGCCTTTAGCTGAATATTGGTACAACACAAATTATCATTCAGCTTTAAAACAATCTCCATTTCAAGTTCTTTGTGGCTATACTCCTGCTCAGTTAGGTGTGCAATTTGGTGGAATCTCAACTGGTGCGGTTGTGGATATAAGTGGATTGGCTTAAAGAGTGGGATCATATGCTACAGCAGTGTAAGCTTCATTTGCAGAATGCACAATCACGAATGAAGCAATTTGCTGATCAAAACAGAACAGAAAGATCATTTGATGTGGGTGATTGGGTGTACCTGAAACTATATCCGTATAGACAATCTTCAATGGCACTAAGGCGCAATTTGAAGTTGAGTTCTAGATATTACGGGCCATACTAGATACTCAAAACGCAAAGAAAATCAGTAGGCAAAAGTGAGGAGCAATTATAGCAATAGATAAAAACATATATAAGTCAATCAAACGGACTAAAACTCTCTTGTTAAAATACCTGCCCGCCATTTAGAGTTGTATGTATGTATTGTAGAGTATAGATATGAGATCAATTCTACTACTAATTTATGGAGTTCACACGTACCTCGCAATTGAATATGCTCTAAGCACAAGTATTGCACATCTGTACATTCTAATATCATAACTATAACCTAAAGTGGAGGTTAAAAAATTATTAAGTTACACATGTCATTTTTAGATTGGATCACATCACTCTTTTTTTTTAAAATAATTTTTTTATTTTTGGATATGATAAATTCTTATCCATGTTTTTAGAATATAAGATAAAATATCCTATTATTAAATAATCTTTTTTTTTGGATATGATAGATAGGAAGATCATTAGGATATTTTTCTATGCTATCATACAAATTCTACAGTAGAATATTTATTTTCTTATAGATATAATCGTTTTTAACTATGATATCTTAATTGATTATTTTTAATTGTTTATATTTATATGTTAAATAAAACAATTAATATATTGATTTTTTTAAATATCTTTACATATATTAAATTTTATTTATTATTTCTAAAACCCGTACAAGGTACAGAAATACATACTAGTTCTATTATGATTTCAACTCCACACACTTTACTACTCCCAAAGTTTCACAATACATGTTCTTAAAGGCTTTTTTTTGTTGTTTTAAAATAGATGTTCATATACAATTTTTATCCATTTATACCCCTAGACTATATACACCTCATTAATTAAGTACTATACTTTTCTCAAAACAATTATGAGTAATTGAGAGAATAGGAAAAACATTTAATAGGGGTAATTTGGAAACAATTTTTTTCCTTAATATGTGTAAAATTTTGTCTAAGAATATGTATTGTGAAACGGAGAGAGTATTTTGTTATTTGTATTTTTATATGGCAGAATACATAAACGGCCCCCTGTACTTGGGCCAATTGGTCACTTGGCCCCCTGTACTTTAGCCCTAACCGTTTGGTCCCCTATAGTTGCACATTGCGACCTATTGAACACCTGTTCGCCGAGACTTTTTTTACGTATATTGTACGCGCGCTGAGGTATGCAGTTTTTTTGCCACAATGATGCCACGTAAATGCCACGTCATTTATTTTCATTAAAGAAAAAAGATTAAAAGATTAAAATAAATAAATAAAGAAAAATAAATAAACTTGAACTCATCTTCCTCATCAAGCTTTTGCATAGTTACTTGAATTTTTTTTAGACTTGAATAAAAGGTTTGCCTCATGTCATTGCTTAGATCTAGGCATCTAGCATTATGTTGTTTTTGTTGGTTGATGGAGCATTGTAGATTTTATTTTTTGAAGCAATTTTCGGATTCAAATTTTAGGGTTCATGAACCCATAATTTTCAAATCCGAAATTCATACTTTTATGGCCTTGAATCTTGACATTGCTTGAAGATATGAGTAGATCTAAGTTAACTTTATGTTTGCCCCATAATTTGATTGCAAATTGCTTAAATTTTCATGCTTAATTGAAAACTTTATGTAAGCTTCCATTGAAAAAGGCATGAGAGGAGGTGAAAGAAATGTGTGAAGAAGAACATGAAAGAAGATTCCCAAATCTTATCTCTATTTTTGCATATCCTTTCCTTTGTTTCATCAAAAACCAAAATCCACCCACATAAAATTTCAAGTCCAACTCCTAATTAAAACTCACTTCAAAAAATGGATTTGGGTGTTCTTTAAACACTCATCCATGGAAATTAAGCCAAGAGAAATAAAAGAAGAAAAGGGAAAAGAAAAGAGAAAGACAAGAGAAAAGGGAAAAGAAAAGAGGAAAGAAAAAGAAAAAAAATGCCATATCAGCTTCCTTACTTGCCCAAAGAAGAGTCTAATTGCGTTTAAATTGCACGCGCCTTGCCACATCAGCGAGCAGGTGTTCAATAGGTCGCAATGTGCAATTATGGGGGACTAAATTGTTAGGGCTAAAGTACAGGGGGCCAAGTGACCAATTATCACTAGTACAGGGCCGTTTATGTATTCTGCCATTTTTATATTGTGTACATGTTATGTTACATATGCAGATGCAACATGTACACAATTACGTATACTATCAAAAATTACGGATATGTATCATTTTAACCACTTTACACTTCGTAATGTTTATAGTCCTAATTTTTTTTGAGAGAGATACTATCCTAAGATTATTGTAAGAACATTGAAAAAATATGTTTTTTTTTCTTGCAACTTATTTAGAGAATAATTTATTAAACATACTTTGTATGTTTAAGTTGGGGACTTCGCACAACCATATATATATTGTCACAAAGGTTAAGGTCATTAAATCCTTATCAACCTAAGGGAATTTAGGTTGCCACTTTTCTTTAAACCTAACTAATAATATTTGTAATTGAAATCTAACAAATTTTAGAACCCCACCTACTTAATTTAGACATGCTACATCCACATATACTACTAAAACAATATCATACCACATAACAAATTGAAGATATACTATATTTGGAATGGTCAAAGTCATAGCAAAACAGAACGTTTATCTAACCCCTATTACTCCTGTAACAAAACTCAAGAACAAATTCCATTTTCACCTTTCATCCTTGTAACTATTTTAGCCATCAGTTCCTACACCTTGTATCAAAATCCCTTTCCATTTTCACATATTCTATAAGAACTCAAATTCCCTACAAACCCGTTTACAAGAACCACCTACACAACCTAAATTTAGCACCCTTTTCCCCCATTATTTCTCTCCTTCTTGAGAAATTAAAGGCAACAACACAAACAAAGCCAAAAAATCGTCGAAAAAGCAATTGCAAATCCGTTGGCAACGCAGTCAAATTCTCGCCCCCATCCAAATCAATGTCAATGAGCCTTAAGCGCATTGCTTACAACAACAATAGAACCATTAGCTCATCAGGCTCTCAAGCTTGCGCGGCTTGCAAGTACCAAAGAAGAAAATGTGCACGCGATTGCGTGCTTGCCCCTTACTTTCCTCATGATAAACAAGATCAATTCTTGAATGCACACAAGCTGTTTGGAGTCAGCAACATCACAAAGATCATCAAGGACATGAAACCTCATGAGAAGGACATTGCAATGAGCACAATTGTGTATCAGTCTGACGTTCGAGCCAAGGACCCAGTTGGAGGTTGTTATAGGATCGTTGTGTACTTACGGCTTCAAATTGAAAGGGAAAAGGCTGAGCTGGAGTTTTTGCTCGGACAGATCGCAATGTGCCGGGCCCACCAAGCGGAGGCCTATCAACAACAACAACAACAACAACAACAACAACAACAACAACAACAACAACAACAACTAGAACAGAACTTGCAAGAGTACAATAATAATCATCAGAGTTTTTATGATCAAGAGTATGTGGATGCACAAAAACATGAGCGTTTGGATGAGGATGACGATGATGATACTCGTGATCATCATCAGGATTCGCAATACTCTTGGGAATTGCCAGAATCTATGTGGATTCAATCCAAGGGATCTTGCCTGGAAGGTTTGTCTATGGAGGGATCACAACAAGCAGGTGAAAAAAGGTACAAAATAGATCCTTCTTATTTCATTACTTGATTGAACTTTATTATTATGATGATACTGATAGGAAACAGCGGAAATAATCTTTGAGCGATATTTCGAATAGTAATCAAATAATTGATTGGCGGGGAATCGTCTTATACGTACTTTGCATTCATCAAGGAACATTCAAGGACTCATCATATCACAAATCTAGCTCTTCTATTAATTTTTTGCAATTGAAAATTTGGATTTGAGCTTGAAAATGTTCATATGGTGGCAGCGAGATGATATTAAAGCTGGAGAATGTGACATTTGAAGGCGAAGAAGCGAGCTGAAATTAAAGGTGAAGAATGTGACATTTGAAGGCCAAGAAGCATCCAACAAGATGAATCTCAAGAGCTCATCCTCGCAAATTCTTGGTAGGCAGCTAGACACCATAGAATAGAAGTAGAAATAGAACATCAATAATTTTTTTTAGAAAGAAAAGGAAAGAGAAATAAATATCTTTTTGAAATGAATAAAAGTAAAATACTGTCTAGACCCACATCATATAAAGACAAGCTTCTTCAACTTTGAGAGGTTACCTTGATGAATTCAGATTGTAAATGGTAATACTCCTAGGGCTTGCAACTGACTTTGATGAAAACATAAAATCCTCTTCAATAAGAAGTCATTGTGTAACCTACAATATCATCACCCAGATCTTATTTGCAACAAACTCCCGAAAATCCGGATCCCACAAGTCAATTTCTTCATGTACTAATCAAAATACAACTGGGACATTAAAGAACCATAGGAAAGTGGTAATATGAACTCATCCAATTACAACCACACAGCAAACTGAAATGCAATGTAAACGGACCAAAAATTACAACAATAACGTAACCAAAACCTGCAAAACCGAAACGATGGGAGAATGATAACATAAGCCATTGGGATCTCTGCTCGGACGTCGACCCCCCTAGAATTTGGCATGGTAAAACAACACGCCTTTGATCTATATAGTTCTTCAAGTAATACCCATTTTGCAGATTGCTGGTTATATCCAAAATGCATGCCCCTTGGTTTAGCACGTCTCAATGCACATGTATATGTATAAGAATTGCCCCATTATAGTTCTTCCTTCGCTTTAGTCTTCCTTTAGAGAACTCGAGTATTCAGTTCCATTTTCTGGTGAAGTTACACCTGATGAAGCTGTGGAACCAAAAGAACCATCCTGATCTACTCCATCTTGGGATCTTTTTAATGCTGGGTTTCTACGGGGATCAGTATTTGGTGCTGGCACGTTCCCCTGTTCTGCTAGTTTTTTTAGAAGGTTCATTACAGTTGGGAGGAACTTTGTTGACAATGATAAAATCCCTGGGAGCTGAAAAACCATGAACCACGTCAGTGATTCAGCAGAAATATCAAAGGCAAGCATAAAATTCTCAAGGGCTCAAAACTTGGAATATTTGTCTTGAAAATTGAGAACCAAAAATCAGAATATATATAATACTTACAGCGCCGTTCTGGAACTCTCTTGATATGTCTAGTTGAACCCATAGAGCTTTGCTGACCAGGAAGCCAACAAAAAGAACAGCGAGATATAATGGATTCCTACATCAAGGTTGAGTGATGGACTGATGGATTAACCAAAACAGCATAAAGAATTAAAAAAAAAAAGGAGCTTGTATAAAGAATCCATAGTTCCATACCTAAGAAGAGTCATAAATTCATTGAAGCCTAGAATAATTAAAGCAGCAATAGCCCACGGAGGTGGCATCCAATTGTTGTTGCGCTTATTGGCTTCCTGAGATAATTGAAAAAAGGGGATACTGGTAAGCAAAAAGAAAGGCTTCAAAAGGAGCAACCAGATTGCACCATCATCCAAAAGAACAATTTCTGCTTTTTTATTTGGAAAAGAATGATACAACTCAAATGGCAAGGCAGATTGCTTTGCATTGAACAGTAATGCATATGCTAATGAATCAAAACCACATCTTAACAAGTGAAAAAAAATCATACCTGAGCAGAAATTGCCTGGCTGACGGTATATTCAGTCTCTGTCTTGAACTGTCTCCAGATTGATTTGCATTGAACAGGGCTAAGTAACGTCTCTGAGGATGGAACCTGTAAGGAAAGTATCACACATAATAGTAAATTGATTTACGCCTTGCAGATAACTATCATGCTCAGGTTACGGCACTAAAGTCGTTTGAAGGAGCAGTTGTCCAAGGGGATTGAAAAGATCTAATAGATCAAAGCACTTCTAGTTAGAATGGCTCACAAATTTTGGGCCACCTCAAACCAACATACACCAAAACAAAGTTTGAGGTGGGCATGATACAAATTCAATAAAACCTTCCACCATGTAATGCTACCATTTAAATCAATCTGTAATTTTCATAGCTGGATTTTGAGCATACAACCATCTGCACTGTTCTTTTATTCCAACTAAATTTATGCAATTTCCGAAAAGCAATAAATGATGATTCCATGAAAAGATAATCAGATGAATAAAAATCCACATTTTACGAACAATCCAGGATTAGGTTGTTTCATATACAGAAATAGAAGAAAGATATCCATTATTACTAGCAGCAACAGATATGAAACCTTACACTCCTGCCTTGTTATACAACAGACAATATGTGTATATTGAGTGTTTAGCATGAAAATTAGAAGAAAGGTTAAGTAAGGGAGGCTCACTTTCTCCCAAGTGCTCGATGCAAGCGGATCTGCTGATATGATACTCCTGTTTTCAGTCGTTTTAGCGCCATCAACCAAAGCAACATTAAGAGTATTCTCAATATGTTTATGATCCTCATCTAACCGGATTGCAGCCATAACAGAAAGCAATTTCAAGGACTGAAACAAGATCATAAAACAAAATTAAGAAACTTCTACATTCAAATTCAAACTAAAGAAATTATGCTTATTTTGATGTATACCGCAGAGCGAGCAAATTTTGTAATTCCTCTGATATCCTCCTTTCCAGTCCAAAGACGTGGCATTGAATCAGAATCATGACTAAACAATGTGGTGAATCTGCAAAGCAAAATTATACCATGGACAGTCAGTATACATAAGATATATAGTTCATATTGTGCACCAAATACGGCTTCTTAGTTGTTACCTATCTTTCATACGTATCAAGACTCTGGACGCTTCTTCCTTCGCCTTTGTTTCAACTACATTTCTTGCATATTGCTCAAGTTTTGCAAGCATCTTCTCCTTCTCTGGTTCATCCATATCAAAACTAGAAACATCATTCGAGAGCCCAGATATTGCTGACTGAGTCTCACGTTGCAGAAGGTTTCTGATGGATGGCCAGGTATCATCACTAGCACTATCTATAAGTGCCTCCACAGGTGCTGCTAGAGCCTCATTTAGTTTGCCCTATTAAAAAATGAATAACAATTGCATTACAGCAATATGATAGCAGAAATGATAAACCAAGTCAACTTCAGAAAAAAAATAACAAAGTTCAAAAAACTATACCTCATAGGCTGCCGTAAGCTCAAATAATTTGGCAGAACGAACTGAAGCAATATGGGCATCAATATCACGAAGAAGCTTCTCCCTTACTTTAGATGTATCCCAATGTGCTTGTTCAATCACAGCATCTTTTAAAAGAAATAACACGTTCAGATATTGTCAACAGAAAGTTTGCAGTAGCAACCATTTTACTGTACAAGAGATATATTTTTTTAGGAATGAAAACCCCACATAATCAAGCTTCTGAAGAAAATATGCGGGATAAAAACTGAGGGATCTGTTGCCTAGCCAAAGGTGAGAGATGCATGTCTCATGAACTCAAGGTGCAAAATTATTTAATTGCAAAAAATATGTTCTATATATAACATACAATGGAAGTTAATCACATACCTACACATCCTTCGTCAAATCGACTCATAAAAGACTGAGTGCATCTTAGAGCTGCAGCTGAAAATCCCTCCCCTTCATTCAGGGCTTTTTCAAATGCTTCTTTAAATTTTTCTAGGGTTGAAGACCTTAGATGTCCCAAAATAGCCTGGAAGGCTGGTTGGACAAGCTGGAAAGATAAAATACTTTGTTAAAGACCTCAGTTAGAGTAGTAGCTTGATACTTGGTAGCAAACGTGTAACTCAAGATGGAATGCATAAATCAAAAAGAAAATTACAGACAAATCTCTTAAGGTATGAATTAGAAAATTAGCCATATAATTGTGTAATTATCTCAGATGAATTTAGAAGTTCATAAACAGTGTCTAGGATCTGAACGAGAATAAGGACCCAAATTGGTTTATACCACTGAATAGGTACTGAAGTACTTCCTCTTCCTCTTACCCTATTCTAGAATATGTAAAAAGATTTTCTGACTCGGCTAGAAAATAGCATGAGAAATTGAGGGAACAGGGAAAGTACTTGTAGCAATTTTTCTTCCAGAAACTTCCTTTTGGCAGTTCTGACGGCCTCATCAAAATATGTAGCCTCAGCATCATACCTAACACAACAAAAAAAAAAGTATTGACTTTTTCTATTTTCGGGAAAACTTTACGCTCTTATATGATGGCTTAAAGGATGTAAACACAGAAATTGGAATAATAAATTACAACTTTAACAATCAACACACTATTTTCTTAAGTTAGAGGAATGATTTATACCGAACATAGACAGTATGTTTCATCTCAAGAATTATGAATTTCAGTCGCATTGAAAACAATATAATTCAAAAAATACGATAAACACCCAACCATGGACAGCTATGCGCTTGAATAATACGCTTAATTAAGTTTATTATCTATTTACCAGCGGGAGCACATAATATCAAGTGAGGAAGGTCAAATATTGCTCTTAATACTTAAACATTGACCATCATCATTAATAGGAATAATAGAAATAATCTTAAAAAGAAAAAAAGATGAAGGTATTAGATCATGAAGGCAATAAAATGATGATTAACTAATTGAGAAAATACCAAATAGGAGAGATAAGCCAAATCTGAGTGATGCTTTCAGCACACATTAGGCATCAATAATCTAAAGTGCCCTCACTTGAAAATCCCATTAGTTTATCTCTCCTCAGATCATCTCATTTTCCCTATTTATTTCGTATGCAACTAGAAAAATCTGCTCAAATTTTCAAATTGCATTGTAACTTATGACAGTTAGGGCTAAGCAACTGACTCAGATAAGCAACTCCCGATAATCAAACTGAGCTTTTTTCCAAATCCCTTGATAGGCTCATTTTGTGCAGCCTCTTCAAGTTCACACCAATCCTGTCAATTTATAAAACAATAGGGTCATAACAAAAATCATGCCAAGCAGCATAGAGCTACAAATGGAGATGAATCATAATCAATAAAGATACTGGAAGAAGGTACCTGGTTTCCCTTGAAATTGCAGAACTTTTCATTAGCAATTTCTTCACAGCGAACAGTTGCCACCATCACCTAACAAGGATTGGCAACATAACTAAATTAATATCTATTAGGTTCTATCATATTCCTCTACCCTGACCCAAAGTCCATCAAAGTCAGCCTTAGTGTCAATTCTCTCAATGACATTCCTAGGTCCTTACCTTATGTGCGGGAAGATCAAGATCCTTGTTCTCCTTGATAACTTTCCAAATTTGTTGGGCACTAAAAGAAAATCCAGAAGCAGGAACAACACCTTGGCGGTCTCCAGCAAGCCCCCCGGGTGCTATAGAGTGCTGAAATCTGTTTCTTAAGCTAGCAACCTAGAACAAGTAATAAGATCAACATTCACCATGAATTCAGATTTTAGGAACATGATCTCTCTTTATTTTATCAAAATGGAAGCCAAATCACCTGCTGAGAAATACTATTAGCATACTCGAGATCATGACAACTATAAATGAAGTATTCTACTAGGTAAAGAGGGAAAATTAAAGAAGAAGATTTACCTGTTCTTTAAATTGCTCCTCCTTCTCCTCGTAACTTGATAAAGCCACAACCTCAACCTAATAAATAAGATAGAAGCATCAGGTCTAGACCAGCCAAATGAAACAGAACAAGAATGGAAGAAAATTATCTTAACAAATAAAATTCATGATATCCATTGAGGGTGATTAACAGTTATTATAAATCTTACATTGAAAAATTCACTCAATGGAGTTTCCTTATGAGCTAGTGGTTTAGGGACATTATCCCATATCTGAAACACAGAAAAAAAGGTGAACTAACAGGTTATAGTTGATAAATTAAATTAAAACTATATAAAGGGACAAGTTGTTTACCTTTTGAATATCTTCTCTGAGAACAGGTTCTAGGTTTTCCAAAGGAGTCTGTCAAAAGAAAACACAATGCAAGAACAACTATGAAAGACACACAAAGAATTGGAATTCCCGAATCTCAGGGAAGAAAGGAGCGAACATTTCAATCTAAATTGCATCTAGAAGTTTGCTTCAAATAGTCAGAACTGCAGTAAGTTAGACAAGTGAACTCACCCTTGTTTTGTCACGTATGACAAACAATAGAGTAGTTTTACGTGGGCTAAACAATCGCATCATGACCTATAAGGAAAGAAGATGAAATTAAAATGCATGTTTCTAAAAACCATTAGACAGTTTCCAAAGAATATAGGGAAGATAGAGATCACCTGAAAAACAGTCTTCAGGAGAGGTTTATTGGCAGCTTGCTCACGGCCAATATCATGACACCACCTGCATATATTAAGATAGAAAAAAAGTTAAGGAAGAAAAATCACAACTACTAATTTACAATCACAAAACTAACATGTTGAAGTACTTATGCTTACATGTTTATAAGCACTATGTCCGATACAGCAAGGGCAAAGAGAGCACTTTGTTTTTCAAATGCTGTATCATCCTAGAAAAGGTGAACATGCAATAACACATGTTAAAATAAGACTGAAGTATCTAATCTTTCAAAGATGTGAACTAGCACAGCCAATAGAAAAGTGATTTAGTGTCAAATATAAATTTTGAAGGAAACACGGTTCTCACCTCTCCCCTTTCCCTTCCATCAGTACCTTCCAAATCCATCACAAGGGTGCAGGGTTCAATACCGGCACATTTTGCCAACCAAATACCTTTGGTTGTCTGAGATCTGGAACAACAACAGCTTATTAACTTGATGCATCACATTATAAGAATGTGCATAAAATAGATGGTACAAACATACCTTCCTCTAAATGCATCCATCTCCCTAAAGTTGGTTTGAAACAAGTGATTTAACAGTGTACTTTTCCCTGTCAAAATGACAGTAGACCAGGTCAGAAATAATTACAATTGCAAAAATAAATTATAACAAGTGAAATTACAGAGGTACACTGAACTATTAAATCACCCCTTTATCTTTCAACTTAAAAGTTACACCGCACCACCCACAAAAGCATGTTGGAAAGTCCTAACATTAAGCAAAAAACCTAACCAGAATGTTTGCTTTTATCTACTCATGGAAGCATGAAGTTTGAATTTGAAGGTGATAATATATACCACTACTTTGGGGACCCATGATGGAGACTACAGCATATGATAGTCCACATTCACCCAGCCTCACTTCCTTCATAAAAGTGTCAATTCCATCAACATTGAATACACCATCTCCATCGATTAGTTGAGTAGAGCAGCATCGGCCATCTTTATCTGAGCATGAAATGAAAATTGTTCATGAGTTTAGAAAGAGCTTTCACTACAGTCTTCATCTTGATCAGAAGTAAAAAGTAATATCCAATATACTCTGTCTACATTTAATCCCTCAAAGAGCTTCTAGAGAATGCTTATTAAGGGAAAAAAAATCCAAGATACTAGAGGTAATATTATTCAGAAAACATGATTTGCTTCACCAAACCAGATGCAATAAAGCAAAACAAGGATCACATAACACAAATTATCAGCTCATCAGGAATAAGCACACATACAGATTTTAAGTACAGTCGTTTTGAGTTTTTCCAACTTAATATGCACGCCCCAAATCATGCTTTTGCAAAAAACCATCTAAAAATACACGGCAAGCAAAAGGTTCTGAAAGCAAGAAAAAAGGCCGTAAACCCTGAGAAAGGGATTTTACTTCCCTTTCTCTACTTCAAGAAATCAATGTAAATCAATATTCTTTTCCTGTTCCCCCAACATAAAACCATATTTCCGTAAAATCACATCGCAAACAAAATCAGCAACTTTGGAATCCAAAACACAAAATTCATCTTCTTCTTTTTGTGCAAGTCAAGGCCCTAAGCTTCAACAGCAAGAACCGAAATCCAAACTCCTAGGTCGCTCAAAGGCATAAATTATATTGAAACGATCAGGCCAAATTACCAACTCAAAACAAGCTAGTCAAACCCTCAATTGGAAGCATAACTGAACATTATGGCTTACTGCAGCAATCATAGCAAATCAAGCAATTTAATTCAATTAGATCATTAAAATTGCAGACTAAAAAGAGAGCGATGAGGTTAGAGAGCGAAAGAGAGTACCCATGGGTCAACCAACGCTTAGTGCTGTACAAATTCTGATCTGTGCTTGAAAAAGGACGCTTTATTGCAAAGATCGATTTCGAAGCGCAAAGAAGAGGGGAGAGAGAAAGAGGAGTTCTGGATCTCAAAGGGAGTATGATGCTCCACAAAACCTCGTTACCTCTTCACTCACCCAATTTGCTAAATGCTGCTGCTCTTCCTACACAACTTGAACCACTCTTGAACAAAGGAAAAAGGAAAGAAAATTGAACTTCTTTCTGTGTTTTTCTTAATTATATTTTGGATATCAAAAAAATTATCTATCCATCCATTTATTTACCTATTCTATAACTATATATTAAAACTACATTTTTTCGAATTATCAGAATGAATCTGTCCCCCTTCATATTTGGGAAAATTAATTTTAATTTCTATTATTTTCACTTTTTTATTAATTTTTTTTATCAATTTAAATCTACATTTAAAATCAAATCAATTCTTATTTAGTATATTTTAACTTTTAAAAAAAAATATATGTTTACAATATTTTTAAAATAAAAAAATAATAATATCTTTTGAAAATAAGTGTAAATATCTTTTTATCTTGTAGGATGATATCTTTTGACAATTTTTTTTATAGATATATGTTCATTTCATTTTACAATAAAAAATTAATGATAAATATTTATAATATTTAAAAATAATAAAAACTATATATTAGAAAAAATATAATATTTAATATTATACATATATTAAAAGATTTGATAATCTCTTAATTTACATGCATAGAAAGTAATTAAATATATAGATAATATAATATTTTGGCCTCATCTATATTTTAACTAATTTGAATAAATAAATTATCTTTATCTTTCATATTAAATTATATATTATTTATGAAGCTAATTATTGTTTTTTTAAATCTTATCTCTTCCGTATTTTGAAAATATATATCTTTTTGATTTTTTATCTCATTTTTTAAAATTAAACCTATTGATGAAATATTCTCAACTTTATACTTAAAATCTAGATTTAATTTATTTTATTTGATTTTAAAAAATAAATTAATTTTTTTATATGGAGCATTTAGTAAATTACTTACATTAAATTTTATATAATATTATATTTTTCTTTATTAATATTATAATTATAATATGTCTAAAAAATATTGAGTCATATAGTGTGGTAGAAAATAAGTAGACTGAAAGTAGTCTTTTTCAACTCTTGCAAGATGTCTCAATTTTTCAACTAAAATTCATAATATAAATAATAAATAAAAAAATCTACTATTTTTCTTTCCAAAATATTTTAGGAAACTATTAACCCATTTCAACATGTTGCGTTTTGCACCAAAAAAAAGGTGCATTTAATCCGTGGAAAAAAAAAATTTATCTCATAAATACATGCTACATTTTTTTCTCCGTTATTGAATATGAAAAGTGAAAAGTTCAAAAAAAAAGTTAATACGCAGGAAAAATCGATCAGATCCTCTGTGTCCAATTTGTATCCCCTCTTTTGTCCCTTTTGTATTTACTAATAGTGAGATATGTGATTTTCTAAATCGATTTTTCTAACCTATGCCCCAAGGGCATAGGTTAAGACACTTGAAATGGAAAGATTTTGTTGATTTTTATTATATGGGGTAATTTAATTTTTTCTAATAGGGTTCATTTATTTCCATATAGGGTTTTAGTTTCTTAAATAAGAATGCTTAACCTATGCCCTTAGTGCATAGGTTAGAAAAACCGTTTCTAAATTAAAATTAAAAAGAATTATTTTTAGACTTTTATTAGTATTTTGTAAAAGAAAACTTAGTATACTTGATTAATAAATACAAAGAGGACACGAGTTGGGGACAAAAGAGAATCCGTACAAAGGAAAAATAATTCAAATATCATTTTTTGTAATTTATTTAAACTAACATAAATTTTAAAATGTGAGAAAAAGTAAACAACATTAACATAACTTTTAATTTTGCAAGACTTAATACAGTATATCTGTGTGGTTGACGTCATTGACCTAATGTCGAAAAATAAATTCAGCCACCAAAACCTTGGTGGCTACTTATCATTCCAATCTTAATACATTAAGTTACATGATTATTATTTTTACTCATTAATATTAAGTTACATGATTATTATTTTTTGGCTATGGATTTAATTCTATGATACAATTCTCATAAACCATTATTTGAATACACTTCTTAACTAGGAAAAAATTGTTACTTTTTCATTTACCCTTTTAAAAGTCCATAATAAAAAAAAAAAGTAAATAACATAAATAGTTTTGTTGGCATTCTTTGTCCATCCTTTTTGCACCGACTAGCCGCCCATTTTGGCCGGGCGGGCCCTCATGTGCTCCGGAATTAAAAAAGAAAAAGAAAAACGGTTTTAATAATCATAGTTGATGAGACGGCCAAGCGTCTTTGGTGGCGCGGACCGGTTTGATTTGGTGAGCGAACCCGGTTTATTTTTATTTTTTTAGACAATTATAATGCAAGATTACGTACGTCATAGAGATGGCCAAAGGTGCGGGCCGGCCCGGCCCGCACCAGCCCAGCCCGCCCATCTGGGCCAGATTGGCACGGCCCGGCCAGCCCGCGGGCCAACCGGGCCAAACCCGTCCGGGCCTGGGTTTGGGAATTGCGGCCCGGCCCGGCCCGCCCGGCCCGGATAATTTATTTATTAAAAAAAAAAATAAAGGACCGGGCTGATATATATCAGCCCGGCCCGGCCCGGGGCCCGGCCCGCTCCAGCCCGGTACAATACCGGGCCGGTCCCGGGCCCTACTTCTCCGGCCCGGCCCGGTGGTGGCCCGGCCCAGCCCGGCCCATGTCCATCTCTACGTACGTCATCAAAGCGCACGTGACCACCGACTCAACATCTTCAAACAAACCTAAAACTACCAGCCAAGTAAAACTGCAAACAAACAGAGATCATGATGCTCACTACTCATAACACCACAAACAAATCCGTCTTCCTTTCTGTCTCGATTGATCACGGATTTTGCTGATGTACTACTACACACATACAGTGATACAGACATACTAACCAGATCTCAATATCCTGAGATTGTCATGTCCATAACCCGAAATCATGCCGTCGGAAACAGAAGCAAAATGATCCGCAGATTCAGGCAAGCATTTGAGTTGAGCAATTCCATTTGTCTAATTCGAGATGATCAGTTTAACTCTACTACATAATAGTTACTACTGCAAAAGGATCCTCAGAGTTGAAATGTATGTTCTTAGTTTCTACCTGCCCAGATTGCTAGACTGGGACTTCACATGACAGCAAATGGGACCTGAATTGGTCCAGCTCTGCCAATACATCTTGCTCTGGCCTGTACAGCAAATCAATTATGCGCCAGATCTGCACTCATAACGCCGAACAGAAAATAGGTGTCAGGAAAAGCCTTTCTCCAGATGAAAGTAAAGTACTAAGCTAAATATTTTATTCAGTGATTTAGATCACAACTTGCTATGTAAACTATTATTGCTTTTTCGTTTGCTGAACTAGAATAGAGCTTTCTATCTTTAATAAAGAAGAGAATGAAAGATATACCTGTAAAGTCCCACCACCAGCAGAGTCATCTGAAACGCTCACAACCGTCCATGGATCAATGGCATTCCAATGGAAATCAACAACTTTGTCCCTACCAAACAAACAGATAGTTGAAGTAAGCAAAACTATATACAGTTTAAATATACTTTTCTTTTGCTCAATAATACTTTTCATGTGAGCTGTGCCTTACTGCCTTGCAGAGGCAGAAGTTAAAGATGAAACTTTTCTTTTTCTGGGTTTGATGTTGTGGAGAAGGGAAATATCCTTACCGATGACCAGCGTGCTTGAAGAATAAGCCAGGAGGATGATCTTTCCTCTTTTCGTCATTAGTTTTGCCAATCTGCGATATAAGTAACTCTATTAGAACTAGAAAACTATGCAAACTAATAAACAAACAGTGTGACCTTATGAAAACTAATAAACAAACAGTGCTATGCAAACTAATAAACAAACAGTTGAGCAATCAAGAGAACCTTAATTGCTCAATGAACTTGAGATACCAAACAGTGTGACCTTATGAAACATAATTTGAAAGTTATACATGAACGAGAACATATGCAAATTTATCCCCACTGGAACAGATATATGCTAATCAAAATTAACCTACATCACATAAGATAATTCTAAAAATTAACCTTATCGCAATCCCATATGTTCAAGACTCCGTCTTCAGCAGCACTTCCGAAAAACGATTTGTTATGAGGAGACCACTGCATAAAACAATTTTAATGCATATCAGATAAGTAAAAGAAGCCTGTCTAATATTTTATCAAAAGGAGTGAATCAAATGCTCCAGGTACCTGTACACATAGCACTGGAGCCTCGTGACCTTCAAACTTATGCACAGGTAAGCCAACTCCATTTGAAGTGATATTTCTTCGGTCAAACATGTGAACTGAATTGTCAGCTGACCTGCACAGATAGCATGTGCATGGTTTAGAAAACACATCACTCATGACAACCAACAGAAAGCAAATTGTCAAAATTATCTTATTCGCCATATATAATAAAACATGATAGGCTTACCCAGTCAGAATTAAATTGTCATCATGAGAATTCCAATCAACACAGTGAAGATCAGCTTCATGCGCTTTTTCAACCTGGCAAAATAAGAAAAAGTTCACAAGTGTAGTAGCAATAGGTACAATAATACTTGGTAACAAAAATTTATTCTGAAGGCAATGTTAGCTTTGGCCCAAGAGTATGTCTCCAAAATACATGTTTCTTTTTTCCAAATAAATCACTAGTTTAATGAAGCATGGTCTAGGAGAAACCTTAATCACAGGACTGGTACCAGTTCTTGCATCCCAAAGGATAAGACAGGAATCATCACCCACACTGCAGAATTGATTTCCACTACAACACAAATGCAGATAAAATTTAACTACAAGCTCATAATATCAACTGAAAATCTCTCAGCAGAAAAATAATAGTATTAATTACATGGCAAGAATAATATTTACAAAAAACCTCCATCTGTCTCTTAGTAAGTGTCATACATCAGCATTTCACATATTTTAGAGTAGTGTCATATATCAACATTTCACACATTTTAAAGTAAACATTGCAATTTAAATAACAGAGTAAAATACTCCTTTTATACTTCAAGAAATAAATATTAGGCATGAGAAATGAGAGAGGAAAATCTAGAGAATGAAGACTAAATTAGGGTGTATTGGACACATTTTATGTTTCTTCAATAATGTCTTAAATTCAAACTTATTTGTGGAACTGGACCTTTGATATACACCACCTATAAAGGAGCAGAGGGAGTTTGTCTCAGCAAATCACACATCATACACATTCTGATTAAAAACACAGGTGTTCAGAAGACAAATTCCCTTCAACCCAATTATCTATAACCATCTCCATGAGAATATAATACTTCATATACCATCAAAATTGAACTATATATGTGCAGCACGTCATATGCCGTAACTATCATTCTATTTTTTTTATTTTTTGAAAATAAAACCGATTCAGACATTGCAAAAAGTGAAATATGAGCAGTTCAGATTATAGGATACATATACTAAGCAATGTTCAAATTCAAGCAATCTACCTACCTAGTTGGGCAAAACTGCACATCCTCAACAGTATCACTATGCCCTCTGTAGATGCCCCGTGGTCCTACAGTAGGGCTTTTGGAGGGTCCATTTTCATCCCCACTGGTCTTAGATGTCTTGATGTTGCTTCCAGTACCTGAAGGTTTTATGGATCCTGGGTCTGTTGCCAGCGTTGATACATGATCATGGATGCTCCACAAAACTACAGACTTATCCTTTCCTGCAACAATAAATTATACTGTATAAGGCAAACTTATGCCCCACTGTGTCCTGCAACAGATTGTTCAACTTCGGAAAAGAGAAAAGAAAATGGCATAAACCATATATGGGAAAGAAAAATTTTCAATACAGCTAAGGACCAAAATTTCACTGGCAGAGAGGATAAATACAAAAACAATCATGATATTCACTAAAGATATAAACAGATCATCCATATAAAAAACTGATAGATGATGATTTGCAGAACCATACAGAGAAATTTACAAAAAGGAAAAGCAACCACAAGAATATCATGTAAAAAACTGTTAGTATTAATAAATACGCACTGCATAGCATAATATCACTACATATGTAACAGGTTCTAAGAAATTGTCAGCCATACATTCAAAAATCAGCAGGAGAAATAAATAAATTAAAGAGTTTTACCTCCAGACAGCACAAATGGTTCAGTGGAGCACATAGCAAGAGCAAATTCAGCATTATCTTCATGTCCTGTTAAAATCTGCAACATAAGATGTTTCAGAACAGGGGATCTCTACCAGAATTTAAATTTCTTTAATGATAAAAAAGAAAACTTAATTCCTCTACATGCATTACCATCTATTAGATGAAAAAGATGTGGAAAAATGTATCATCTACTTTAGATAACAAATAAAAGAAGAGGTGGCTACGATATTCTATAAAAACTTTTAGAACCTATCATAATTTTTCTTGCTCCAAAACTGTTATGTTGAGAAGAATAGCGCCAGAAAATAATACCTCTTGTCGTCAAAAGTGTGTAAGCTCTCTCTGAATATTAAAAAAAAAAATTGAAATCTTTATAGCAACGATATACAAGATTAGAACCTCCCTATTTGAGCTCTGAGACTGTACTAATTAGAAAAGACAGCAGGATGTAAGAGGCTTCATAGCCCTTTAAATCACACTTACCAGATCTGGACGAGATTCAAGAGCCCCGAGAACAGCCTGGCGGTTAGGCTGACTGTCAACATCCCAGATAAGCACCTGGTGATTAGAACCAGAGACAAACATATGAAAACATTTACATGAAACGTCTAGATTAGAAGAAAGTAGGACAGTTCATTGGCCGTATAGTGCTAGTCCTATCACTATCAAATTATTACACAATTACACACTACTTACATCAGGACTATCAGTATGGGTAGCAACAATATTGCTGTTCTGTGGAAGTTCCCTGATCCTATTCACCTGCAAGAGATTATATATCAGCACCAATAACCCAATTTATATGCTCATTTTGTTAGCCTGGTTGCAGGCACTATAAAAACCAAAAATAACATCTTGTTTTGTTTTACCATCCACCTATTTTCTCTCATTTCATTTCTCAGATAAACATAACTGAATCAATACTTAAACTATGTGAAATGACTTGGAATTACCTCCCCAGGATGTAAAATGGTTTTAAACTTCCTGACAAAAGGAGACCGTGCCTCTTCATTGAACTGGAAGAACCAGTGCCAAGGTACACACAATATACATGTCCATGTCAGTATATAAACATCATTAACTAAGCAAGCCAATTATTCATCCAATCATGTAAGAAAGATTGTTGTGTCAACCTGAGATATGTGCTCAGCAGCAGCAATTCTGGGCTTAACAACTTCCACATTTGCTATGACAAGTGTATTTGGAACACTGCCATCAGTCTGACAACAAGGGCACAAAAGAAAGGTGTCATTGATATGTTAAGTATAGCTTCTAGAGCAACATTACATCTTAATTCACTATAGTTGCTATATCATATATAATATATCCAGAAGGTGAATCTATTCTTTCTCCACAATGCAAAAGTCAATAGCTCCTAAGAAAAGGATTTAGACAAATCAGTCATAAAGAGCATGTGACCTTCAGATCATTAAATCCCAATCCAATTTGCCTATATTTCAGAGAGAAACTCTAACCAAAAACATAACCATGTAGATACAATCAACAAATCCAGATGCATATATTAATACAAATTCTGTAGGAAAGTAATGATCGTGTCAGTTGCCTGTTCTGAAAGGTAGAGACGTTGTCGATGCTTGTATGTTGCTTGCTCTATAAGCGGACCCCACCTAGAATCAGCAAGAACAACGCCAGTTAATGTATAAAATGAGAACCAGAAATAAAAGGGCAGACACACAAATTACGAGCATAGAATGCAACAAGTTAGCAACTTTCAGCAAAGATTACAAGTCTCCACATGTAAGGAGAACAGCGAGACAAGCCCAGTGCAAGGTTATGTGACAATGCAACACATTCGTTAGGTCAAAATGAAATCTTTATCGAAGTAACCAAACAAATAACAAATACCTAATTTTAGACTTCACATCAGTTGACTACAACGAGCTCAGTTGACAGAAAACGAAAAGCCGACACCCCATAAGACGAAGAAAAACACTAAAATAACCGGTTGTTGACCTCTCAAATCCCACAAAATGTCCTAATCACCCGACATTTAACCGGGAAACTCCCAAGTTCTTTCCTTTTTCCTCACTACGTCCAAACAGAAACCGCAGAATACGACAGAGATCAGAAGAGAGAGAAGATGAGAGTAGGAGAGAGAGGCAACCGGCAAGAGAGTGAGGGCCAAACGAGGTTGTGGTTAGCGAGCCAATCGTAGAGAACCGGCACCAGAGACTTCCATTGAGTGTACCTCTCGTCCACGGAAAGCTCGCGCTTCTCGCCGCCGCTTCGACCGCTGCCTTTGCCGCTGTCTTCTTCCCGCTTCGCCATTTTTGTGTCTCTCTCCGGTGTGGGTTTTGGCGTTTCACGTTCCTCAACCCCCTCACTCTCTCCCCCGTCGCATTAATGTTCTGCTCTGCTTGTACGAACCGGTTTTGTAAACCGGGTTCGGACAACGATTTTTTAACGGGGATTATGATCAATTAATTGTAATGATATCAGGTTTTAGCAACTGTAAATCATAGTGAGTATGTGGTCAATTTCATTCATTCATTTACCATTGAAGGCATTAATCACGCGTGTAAATCATAGTGAGTATGTTGAATTTGAAAGTTAACAATGCCCACCTAGGGCTTCTCTCCGTTGACGAAATATTGGGTTAGGGCCGTGGCAGAAGTGGGCAGGCCTAGCCCAACAAGTCTCTGATAAGAAATTAGGAGATGGGCCCATTGATATCAGCCAGATGAAGATTAGTTTTTTTGTTGGCTATTTCTATTAAAAGAACCAAAGAACCATCAGCAGTCTCACATTGTAAAACTCCCCTTAATTTTTTTGGTTTCCCATCCGGTTCGCCCTGCCCCAGTGGATTCGGGTCGGACTTAAGCCCATGACTACATCCGGATTCAGAGCGGGGTAGGGAATTACGGCTTTAAACTCCTCCCAACGACGTTGCGGGGGATCGAACACGGGGTTCGCCCTTCCAAGTGCAACTCCCATACCACTGCACCAACGCACCGTTGGTGCTCCGCTTAATTTTCCTAGATATTGCAAGTCAAAGTATGATTAGGAAGCGTCTCATATTATGAGTTAGGATGCTTTGTTGACAAGTCTCTATCCAACGGTTGCTTCCCCGCAATTCTCCCTCATTAGAATTCACCATCTTTCAGATGAAAACTGCATCAAAGTGGGTCCAAAAGTTTAATAATGACCAATTTAATTTTGAATCTTTCAAATAAGTGCGAAAAGTTACCCTGCTATTGATTATTGAATCATTTGGCTAAAGACCTTGACAAACAGCGGTCTCCTAACTTTACACTCCATTTAATTAGCCAATCTTCTTCCCACTAATTAATATTCCAGGTCTACTAATTACAACAATCAAGCATCTGGACTTGTAATCTAATTCTACATTTTGAAAATTCAGCCACGTGCAACAGTAACAACAACCAACCCTCAAGCTTGAATCTTTCAAAGCAAAATGAAAGCTAGCTAAAAAGCAATCCTTACAAGAATGGCTTTGGCTACATACTTCAAATCAATCCGGGCGCTTCTGGTTTTCTCTTCAAAATTCATCAAGATCAATCAAATCTCAACTTCACAAAAAAAATTCAGCAATGCCGTGTGCACTTTCCCTTTATCTTTGTTTCTTGTGTACTCTCCTCTTGCTCATCTTCGCTCAAAACACAAACAGCATACCCTTGGGCTCATCAATCAAAGCCGGAGACAACAACTCATCTCCATGGCTATCTCCATCAGGAGACTTCGCTTTCGGGTTCAAAGAGGTTGCTTCCGGAAGCTTCCTTCTAGCCATATGGTTCGACAAGACCCCTGAAAAAACCATAACCTGGTCCGCCAACCGAGACCAACTAGCCCAAGACGGCTCGGTTTTGCAGCTAAGTCTTGGCAAGCTCGTTCTTAGCGACCCGAGTGGGCAAGTGATGTGGAGTACTCCAACAACAAATGGACTTGCATCTTCAGCTTCGATTCTCGACACCGGCAACTTTGTACTTCTCAATCAGAATAATGGAACAATCTGGCAAAGTTTCGATCATCCAACTGATACCATTTTGCCTGATCAGAAAATGGTTCAAGGTACATCACTAATCTCTCAGCTTTCAGCATCCAATTACTCTAGTGGAAGATTTAATCTTAGTATGAATGGTGATGGGAGGCTTGTGTTTAGTACCTTAAACTGGCCCGAGAATTCGATTGAGTACTTTCAGTATTATAGCATTTCTACCCAAGGCAACGGAACTCGGGTGGTTTATAATCAATCTGGCTCCATATACATTGATAATGGGGAAAATGGATCAGTTGTAGCTCAAGTCTTATCAAAACAAGTATCTTCAGGCCAATTCTATCAGAGAGCAGTCTTGGAATTTGATGGAGTTTTCAGGAAATATTCGTATCCAAGGCCGAAAAATTCCACAGCTACGACGAGTTGGACGATGCAGGATTTCGCGCCTCAAGACATTTGTAGCTTAATGCAGGGCACAGGAAGTGAAAGAGGAAGAGGAGCTTGTGGTTTCAACAGCTATTGCCAGATGAGAGATGATCATAGGCCCGAGTGTCTTTGCCCGGAAGGGTACGTGTTCTTTGATCAAACGGATCAGATCAAAGGGTGCAAGCCGGATTTCGTCCCACAAAGCTGCTCAGATGAAACACAAGAAAGCAACCGGTTTTCTCTTGTGGCGATAAATGATACGAATTTTTGGGGGGCGGATTATGATACCTTTGTAAATGGACAAAGTGAGAGATCTTGTAAGGAGTTATGCTTGTCTGATTGCTTATGTGCAGCCGTGGTGTTCAATAGTATTAATAATTGTTGGAAGAAGAGGTTCCCGCTTTCTAATGGATGGAGGAATGATTCTGCTATGAGAGGGACAGTTACCTATATCAAAGTAGGAAATGGTGACATTGGTGAGTTAGGTGGAGGAGGTAAAAATCATCATACTTTGATCCTTATTGAATCTATTTTGCTTGGAGGATCAGGGCTCCTTAACGTCGTCTTCATCATCTTAGCAATCTTTACAGCGAACGTTTGTGCACATAAATGGAAACCAAGAGCTGGGAAGAGGGAAGATATGCCAGGAACAAATATAAGGAACTTCAGTTTTAGGGAATTGGAGGAAGCCACAAATGGATTTAGAGAAGTTGTTGGCCAAGGTGCATTTGCAAGAGTTTACAAGGGATCACTTGATTATGAAATGGGAATGACTATTGCTGTCAAAAAGTTCAATAACTTGGCGAAAGAGAACCAAAGAGAGTTTGAAAGTGAAGTACAAGCCATAGCGAGAACAGGACACCGAAACCTAGTCCAACTCATAGGATTCTGCAACGAGGAGCAACACCGGCTTTTAGTCTACAAGTACATGCCAAACGGGTCCTTAGCGGATGTCCTTTTCCAAGGGCCGAAGCCAAGCTGGTCCCAAAGAATCAAGTTCGCCTTTGAGATGGCGAGAGGTTTGAATTACTTGCATGAAGAGTGCGGAGTTCAGATCATCCATTGTGATATCAAGCCTCAAAATGTTCTCCTAGACGAGTCCTTTACGACAAGGATTTCAGATTTCGGACTAGCGAAGCTGTTGAGGAAGGATCAGACTCAGACAATGACGGGTATCAGGGGAACGAAAGGATATGTCGCGCCAGAATGGTTCAAGAGCATGCCGATTACTACAAAGGTGGATGTCTATAGCTATGGGATCTTGCTGTTGGAGCTTGTTTGTTGTAGGAAGTGTTTTATGGCGGATGCGGAGGATGAGAGTCAGATGGTGTTGGCTGATTGGGCTTATGATTGTTATAAAGAGAGGATGATTGGGAAACTGGTGGAGGGTGACGAGGAAGCCATGGTTGAGCTTGAGAAGGTTGAGAAACTTGTCATGGTTGCGCTCTGGTGTACACAAGATGTTCCTTCGGAGAGGCCGTCTATGAAGAAAGTTATACAGATGATTCAAGATGGAGTTGAGGAGTCTTTACCACCAGATTTGGTTTCACATAATGGTCGTGTGAGTGATGGTTGTGATGATGCCTTAACGTCAAGTAGTGAAGCCTTACTTTGATGCAGATGTTAGTGTTATTTTATTTTTATTTTTTCATGTATTGGTGTATCAACAAAGAATATTTAAGAATGAGAGTAGAAATGTTAAATTTGTAAATTTTACGTAGCAATACTCTCAGTTAGTAACTTAGTATAGATTAGTCTTTCAATAATTAGTTATAAAGAATGGTGCCATGTTTGCTATCAAGACATTTTTATCCACAAACATGGGCTTATATTTGCCAAGAACGTGAGTTTACATTTGCCAAGAGTGTGACTATAACTCATATATGCAGTTTAGAGTCTGCCACCTAAAACTATCTGTAAAATACCCCACTTTCGAGATAATCACTTTAAATATAACTATTTATTTTTAACCACCTGTAAAAGATTATTTGTTATCTTAATACTACCTTTTGTTACTTATCCCGTTAAAAAAGTGAGAAAACCACGTACATGTATATTATGTATTAGCCTTTGTTTATCTTGTTGACTGCCAATAGCCGGTTCCTCTTTGTTTATCTTCGGGGACAACGCGTGTGGTTGTCATTAGTATCGATGACTTTAGAGTTCCTATGTTACCAAATACTCCACCATGAGAAGGTAGGCAAAACAAATTCATTGTTAGAAGTATCTCTTCAAGAATATGATGTGGTTTATTTATTGACCAAATTAATTTGGTTAATTATGTGGTCAATATTGGCATTGAGGGATTTCACAATTTGTTTAGTGTGTGGACATTCAAGGAGGATGTGGATTGTGTCTTCGTTGGTGTTGGTGCAAGCTATGCATCCTTGGGAAACCACAAAAAAGTTCGCAACTATTCTTTTTCTCGTTGGAAGGTTGTTATGAGCAATTTTCCAAAAGAAGTTTTTCATTTTTGGTGGGATCTTCAGTTTCCAAATCCATTCCACATCAAGTATGGGCCCGTTTTGTGTGCAACCCCAATTTGTGCCATGCATACTATCATTGGATGATTGAGTATGAATAAATTTGGCCATAATTATGTAACACCCCTATTTTGCAACAATATGTGTAACCGCCAGTGACCTCGGATTTTACCATCCAAAGTCACCCTAGGCTTTTAAAGGTATTAAGTTAAATAAAACATGCGGAATTATAAAGTTGTTACATAGAAAAGAGATGCTCACATGTGAGACTTATAATTATCCATTACATAGTTTGGATTTAGTTTGACAAAACAATAAACTTAAGAGTTGTTAGGCAGTGCAATTTAAATAACATTCTTTAAACAAATGTAGAATAACCCGAAAGTAACCAAAACAACATTCCTGAAAATTCCTGACCTTCCTTCCTTCACTTGAGTAGTCTTCGTCTTTTACGCCTTCGGTGGAGGTTTCCAAGTGTTTGTCATTTGGCGCGAAGGGCGATAAATGCCAGGAAAAGATGTGGAAAAACGGAATTAGACTAAGGAGACTAAGCAAGCGAGAATAGACATTCTTAAGGTAGTTTGGTAAAAACGAAATTCTTAACGAGGTATTTGAGATGTGTTTCGAGAAGTGTATACTTTAAGTGGAGCTATTAAGAACGGAAATGAGTACATCTCGAGATGAGTAACTCTAAACTAAGAGAATGAACTACGAGATTGTAGAACGTTTTAGAATAAAAAAAAGTTGGAAACGTTAATTACACACAAGTTTCTAGAAAACCTCTCGCACCCTTGCGGACCGAGAGCCGGATTGATCTTTTAAGACCGGTCCGGTTTTGATGTCTTTTAATGTACATGTGCACTTAAATTTATTACGTGTCAAAACTTTCACATTCGTTGATGATGTTTAAGAGTGTGGGGGCCATGAATGGGCCAGAGTCCACTTACTGGAACGGAGTTCCTGACACCTAGCTAGGGTGGACACGCCCCTCATCCGAGTAGGAGCAGACATAGATCATGATACTTAAATACCTAAGAAAATAGGCATTTCGCGATACAACTTAACATGTTATATAGAGGTGTCAGGCCGAGCCCACACCACTTAATACGCTGCTTGTGAATTTTCATAACGAATCTCGAAACGAGATTATTAAACAAGCAAGGCCACACAACAAGTCTAGAAATAATCCTATTAACAATAGTGATAGCAATAATGCTAACAATGGTCATTATTTCTAACAATCGGTCGATATTTCCTACGTTCGTTTATTTTAGAAAACAAGGTGTTCCCAACATCGAACAAGCTAACAGAAATTGAAATATCGAAAGGTTCAAGTAGAATGTCCACTTGCCTTGAAATTTCCTTCGGAATTCTACGAACTTGGAATTGGAAGTTTTAGCCACGCTCGAAAACTTCGACCTAGTTAACCGAATGAACGACGAACAACATGTATTAAAATTCTTATTTTAATTTAATTCAACCTTTCTCTTATTTTCCTCTTCTAAGAGAAGGCAAACTAATCTAAATTATTTAGTTTAATAATTTAGATAGGAAAATGTCAAAATAATAATTCTTTTATTATTATTATTTTCAAGGTGCTACTTTGTAAGATCTTTTATAACTTATACTTATTATGAGATCGAAAAGAAATGCAAGGTTTTAATTATTCAAATGAAAACCTTTTTAACCCACATGCAAATACATAAATATATATATATATATATATATATATATATTATGACAGTGGCGGAGCCAGAAGTTTTTTATAAGGGGGACATAAAAACAAATTATTATATTAAATTAAAATTGAAAATTTCTTATTTCGGTTAATAAATTTATCTATATTCCTATTAAAAATTAAATTCACACAATTTAATCCTAAAAACTTAATTGAGTGCAAAATCATACAATTTTTTTCGTATTTTATCAACACCACCATTCTATTCAATTTAATTACGTATTATTTCAAAATTCAAATCATTTACGCATAGAGATATATTGAAAACCTAATGTATAAACCAATCAATTTAAGTAATTAAATGGAAAAAATTACATATTTTACAGATTCAAACCTAAAATCAAAACTTCAGAAATTATTTTAACCTAATCAAATCATAAAGAATAACAAATCCAATCACAATCACAAATTCAATTCAATTACATTAACGAATTGAATTCAACAAATTAGCAAAATCAATTAGATATCTATATCCAAAATTCCAAACCCTAAAAATATCAAATTTGAGCCTAAGTCTGAAATTAAGAACTTACAGTGAGTAGGCAGATCGGTGGTCATGGGTGGAGTGGGAGGTTCAATCGGAGTACTTGGGCAACCAGGGCTGAGGGAATCGGTGGCATCAAATTGATTGTGTGCTTTAGAGTCTCCAATGGTACACTCATAGCCGAAACTCGAAATAGAGAGGCAGAGGCGCGACTTTCTCCCGTAAAACTGTAAATAAAAATATTTGATTTTTTTTAAGTGAAAACTAAAAAAACGACGTCGTTGCTCTTTTTTTAAACGGAGGCACAAAATGACGTCGTTTAGGCTTATAATTTTAAACAATAAACAAAATAAAAAATAGCCATCATGTTCAACCTCCAGAATCAGATCTGGAAATCAAAACTTCGACCATCTTTCAATGGGGGCACCGATACATAAGAGCAGTGGCGTAGCCAGGAATTCGATCCAGTGGGGGCTAAATTTCTCTGGGTCAAATTCTTGGCTACATAAATTTTTTTAAGAAAACAAAATTTTTTTGTATAATTTTTTTTAAATAGATAGTGTTCTAAAAAATACTAAACGGTCCCTAGACAGAGAGAGACTGCCTAGGCGGCCTAAACAGACGCCTAGATGAACTTGGTGGTCTTCTAACCGGGCTGGGAGACTAAGCGGGATAGGACCTTTTAGCTCTTAAGTAAGACCTAGACGGAACTAAGCGGAAATTTTTAGAACAATATAAAAATTTTCGTATTTTTCTGTATAAAAAATATTGTATTACAAAACCCTTATTTTATATTTTTCATAAAAATATAAAATTAACCTAATTTTTTTTGGACTTTTTACCAATAATTTTGTATTTTTTTAATATATATTTTTCAAAAAAAAAAATTAAAAATTGAGTGGGGGCTATAGCCCCCACTCGCACCCCTCTCCCTCCGCCCCTGCATAAGAGCTCGACTTCTCACCAACTTCAGCTTCTCCCCGGTGCTCAGTGGGGTCACCGGCCCCCACAGGCACCCACCCCGCTCCGCCCCTGTATTATGATAACTTATATATATATATATGATTTGCATGCATTATTTTTATGTAAGACTTCTTTATTGAAAAATATGCTGATTACCAATTTTCATACAAATCATGATTTACTTATAAGAAATTTCTAAGATGGTCATGCATGTGCATAAATAGCTTCTAAAAATACTTTTTATTCTCACATGCATACGTTGAAAGACTTAACATAACTTATGCTTAAATATATATTTCTTTTTATTAAAAGGTATAGTAAAACACTATCTTAGTAATTCTAGAACACATGCAAAATAAGATTCATTCTAGAAACTTCGTAAATTCCACATGCATAACTTATAGAATTTATTTAAGTATCTAGAAATTTTTATAAATTATTTTCGGTTATTTTAAAAAATAATAAACTATTCATCCAAGTGTTAAAAATTCTAGGAAAAATACATGCAATAGGATTTAATCCCTAGTATTCCTCTTGAAATCCATGCAAGGCATAAGTAAACTAGTTGATCATGGATTTAAATGAAAGCCATATTAAATTTTACATGCAAGGTGATTTTATTCACTAAAACTCCCTTTTTAGTTGCATGCATGTATAAATCAAGTGAAGATGTACAAATTTTATAACATTTTATATCCTGGATTTTATTTTAAAAAATCAAATCTAAATTACAATAATCTAATATGCTATAAAACATTCTCAAAATAGTGTAAAAAGGCCTAGAATTAATACCCTTAAATTTGTTGGAATTTTGGAGGAAGAACACACACAAGGAAGGTAGAGGCGGCTGCTCACGGTGGACGGCGGTGGCGCGCGGGCTGGCTGGGCAGCGGCCTGGTGGTGGCCGGCAGTGGTGGTGGTGTGGTGTGGTGGAAGAACACAAAAAAAAGGGCTTTTGGTGGGAGAGAAAATGGCTAGAGGGGAGAGAGCTAGAGAGTACTCCGTATTTAAGTGGCTCTCTCACAAGGCATTTCACCTTTTAAATAGAGCAATTGATGTTAGTGGAGAGTGTAGAGATTTGGAGATCTCTCCTTAAGGTGGTGTTTGACTAACATAGCATAAACTACTAATATAATTAATATTAATGAGGCTAATGTAGTAAGTTTAATTATTCTGAATTTTAAATGTGGGGAGATTTTTTTTATTCTCAATAGCATATAATTTTTTTATTTATTCCGAATGTTTGTTTCAATTTCATTCCATAATGTATAATTTTGCATTATAATCACATTTAAACTCTTAAGCAAAAACCTTTAGTTTTCTCAGCAGTGTTTAGGCATGTAATCACAAACTCTTGGTCTGAGAAGAAGGATGAGCGTGCACCGGGTGAACTTCAAAATTATGACAGGTTGATCCCATATAACCTATTTTTTACCTGAGAAATGCTACACTTCTCGTATTACGGAACGAGAAATGATCTCGCATGGGGGGCCCCTTGAAGGAGTCAAGATGTGCGAAGCATGTGTTCGTGGGAAGCAGACCAGGAGCTCGTTCAAACCCAAGAAGGTGGTCAGCACTACACGACCATTGGAACTAATTCACATGGATCTTTGTGGTCCCATGGACACGGAGAGCTACGGAGGAAAAAGGTACATGTATGTCTTAATTGATGACTTTTCGAGATTTACATGGGTACTTTTCTTAAGATCAAAATCAGATACCTTCAAAGAGTTCGAGAGACTAATCAAGAAGATGGAAGTAAACATGGGAATCAAGCTCAAGTCGCTCAGATCTGACCATGGAACTGAGTTCAGGAACTCAGAGTTCCTAAGGTACTGCGACAACAATGGTGTATCCCACAATTTCTCAGCTCCTCGGACTCCTCAACAAAATGGTGTGGTAGAAAGGAAAAACAGAACTCTAGAAGACATGGCAAGGACCATGATGCTAGAAAGTGGAGTTCCCCCAAGTTTTGGGGCTGAAGCCATCTCAACAGCTACTTACATTCTGAATCGAGCAATGACAAGGCCCATGATCAAAAAGATATCCTACGAGCTGATCAAAGGAAGAAAGCCAAACATCTCTCATCTAAGGACCTTTGGATGCAAATGCTTCGTCCACAACAATGGGAAAGACAACCTTGGCAAATTTGATCCCAGGAGCGATGAAGGGATATTCCTGGGATACTCTTCCCAAAGCAAGGCGTACAGGGTCTACAACAAGAGGACCAAGAAGATAGAGAAAGCATTCACGTCATCTTCGACGAAAAATCTGTAAAGATGGGAACAGAAGCCCAAGGAAAGGGAACTCTGTTCAAGCTGGTCAGACAAGAAGAAGACGACGACGAGGATGAACCAACAAAGAGAGATGAAGACTATCCAAGTGGGAACAATGCCCCTCTATCAGGGAACAACGAAGGAGATCAAAATTCCACAGATCAAAGCTCCTTTGAAGTTCCCTCCTCAAAAGAAGAACCGCAAGATGCATCGAACACACTTGTTCCCCAAAATGAAAGTATGGCAGAATCCAGTGTTCAAGAGGAACAACGAGGGAACTCCGTAGAGAATCCTGACGAAAATCCCAGCGAAGAAGCTGAGCATAACTGTTCCCCTGAGGAAGAAGAGGCTCAAGACACAGATGAAGACGAGTCAAGGGAACAGGTTGATGTCTCGCACATTCGAACAAGGAATTACCACCAAAAGAAAGATCACCCTATTGACAACATCATCACTCCATATGACAAAGGTGTTCTGACTCGCTCCTCTCTCAATAATTTTTGTGCTTTTAATGCCTTTGTCTCACTGGTGGAACCAAAAAGCATCAAAGAAGCCCTAAAGGACCCAGACTGGATCCAAGCCATGCAAGAAGAACTACACCAATTTGAGAGGAACAAGGTGTGGAAGCTAGTTCCTAGGCCCAAAAACAAGAATATCATAGGAACTCGATGGGTCTTTCGGAACAAGCTCGATGATACTGGGGCCGTAGCTAGGAACAAGGCTCGATTGGTTGCTCAAGGTTACAGACAAGAAGAGGGGATCGACTATGACGAGACCTTCGCGCCAGTTGCAAGGATTGAGGCCATTCGTCTTCTCATAGCCTATGCAGCTCACAAAGGATTCAAGCTCTACCAGATGGATGTGAAGACGGCCTTTCTAAATGGGCACCTCAAAGAAGAAGTATACGTAGCTCAACCCCCAGGTTTCGAAGATAAGAAGCTACCCAATCACGTCTACTTCCTGGAGAGGGCCCTCTACGGACTCAAACAAGCTCCTCAAGCATGGTATGACAGGTTTGCTCAGTTCCTTCTGTCTCATGGATACCTTCGAGGTTCCATAGACAAAACCCTTTTCCTTAAAAAAGAGTCTAAGGATATCTTGATTGTTCAAGTTTATGTTGATGACATTGTGTTTGGAGCAACTAACGAAACTCTTGTAGAGAAATTTAAGGACCTCATGAGCAGTGAGTTTGTGATGAGTCTCATAGGGGAACTCACGTTCTTCCTGGGACTCCAGATATCTCAAACAAAGGAGGGAACAAGGATTCATCAACAGAAATACATCAGGGAAATGCTAGTCAAGTATGGGATGGACCACTCAAGGCCCATCGACACTCCCATCTCACCAAACTCCAGGCTCAATGCTGATGAAATAGGGGTAAGTGTTGATCAAAGGAACTTTAGAGGTATGATTGGATCTCTCCTATACTTAACTGCTAGTAGGCCTGATATTATGTTCTCCGTATGCTTATGTGCACGTTTTCAAGCTAATCCCAAAGAATCACACCTGAAAGAGGTGAAGAGGATTTTCAGGTACCTCAAAGGGAATGACAACTTGTGCCTCTGGTATCCAAGGAATAGTTCCCTTGAACTCATTGCTTATACAGATGCAGATTTTGCTGGGCACCTCGTTGATAGAAAGAGCACATCAGAAATGGCCCAGTTCCTTGGGTCATGTTTAGTCTCATGGGGATCCAAGAAGCAAAATTCAGTGGCACTCTCCACAGCTGAAGCAGAGTACGTGGCTGCCGCATCATGTTGTTCCCAAGTACTATGGCTCAAGTCCCAACTTCAGGATTACGGTATGTCATTTGGCCCAGTTCCCATACTCTGTGATAACACTAGTGCCATTAACATTTCCAAAAATCCTATGCATCATTCTAGGACTAAGCACATTGACATTAGGCATCATTTTCTACGTGACAATGTTGAAAATGGGAACATCTCTATGCAACACTGTAGAACAGAAGAGCAAATTGCGGACATTCTCACCAAAGCTTTAGACAGACGTCCCTACCAACGTTTTCGAATGCTTCTAGGGATGATAACTCTAAACTAAACAAGTCCCTGTTTGTCTCTCCCTCAATGCTTGATTAGTCTAACTGAAAATGCATGATAGGGAACCATAGGTCTCATTGCTTTCATTTTGCCATATTACTCGTCTCGAGCCTGATATGTATAGAGGAACACTATCTCTTTTGTCCCAAAATGATCAACCAGAGTTCCCTTAACCCTCTTTACAAGCCACTATGACGGTTGATCATAAAACCTACCTTAAGCTAAGGACCAGACAAACGCTTCTCATGAACCAAACACTTTATCCCTTAATCGAGTTGCAATTGTCTGGTTCTCTTTTGAGTTCCCTAGCCTCACAAAGAAAATTGAGTGTGAGTTCCCTTAACCTCTCCACTCAAAATGACCTTTCCAAAGATCATGGGAACTGATGGGCAAAAGCAGGGAAACACTAAATCTGAAGAATGAAATGTCACTTGGGAAGCGGGAAATTGTGTCAGAATTCGAAGCATTATGAGCCAAGCATTTGAATCTCTCGAAGTGACCTCCCTTGGAAGAAAGCGACACGCGTCAGAGGTGTGCTACGGAAGTTGAAACGCTCCTCCACATTCATTGGCCAACGATTATCGAGGTCTTTCTCAACTTCCCTTTCTACCCTCGTCTCTCTCTCACATAAAAAACCCTACTTTACTACTTTTGGGTTCCTTCCTCCTCATCCTTCTCTGTCATTCTCCTCCTCTGAAACTTGCCTCCTCCCTCTTTCGAGAAAACTTCCAAAACAATCCTCTCTTTCTCAAATTTTTCTCAAATGACTCCAGCCCATACTTATGCCGAGATGAAGGCTTGGATTCAAAACAATTCTAAAGCCCTTTTCCTCTCCATGATGGATGACATCGAGAAGGAGCAAAATGAAGCTCTTCGCGATGTTCTCATCGAGGGACTCTACAATTATGTAAGTCCCTTTCTTCCTCCTCCTTCGGCAGCGCAACTCCCAGCGCCGCCGACCTCCACCCTTCCTCTTCCTCCCTCTTCATCCGGCACTGTCATCGTCGACAGTTTCGGATCCGAGCCTCCCTCTAAACATGAAAAACCCAAACAATCCAAACACAAACACTCCTCCAAAGATCCCTCAAAATCCAAACACCACTCCTCAAAATCCAAACACAACTCCTCTAAACGCAAACACTCTGAGATCTCCTCCTCCTCTTTTTATTCGGAAAAGAAGAAACCTTTCTTCAGATTCGACGAGTACCTCAACTGCTCCAAACCCACCTCCTGTGTCGAAAAACCCCCACTCACCTTTCCCCTTCCTTCCACCTCTGGGAACTCTCAATCCCAGCATCAACCTCCACCACCTCCTGTTCAAACCGATTCCACAACTCCCCCTTCTTCTCTTCCCATTACTGAGGGACCTTCCAACCTCCCTCACTCGTCACCAAAGAACACTCCTCCACCATCGTCCTCCCCCACAGTTCCCCCACCCACCTCCCCCATTCCTAAATCACCCACCTCAAAATCTGCCCCTGGGACCTCAAGTGCCAAGGCTCAAACCCCTACTCCTCCTCCTTCCACGCCCAAGGTCCCAACTCCACAAAACTCTCCTCCACCTCCATCCTCTCCTACCACACTAAAACTCCCTTCCCCTCCTCCTCCTCCTTCCACCGCCATAAACCTCGACTCCGACGAGGATGATCTCCCCATCGGAGTCATCGCTCGTAAAAAGACCCAACAGCCACTGCCCATTTTCATGGGAACTGCTGAAGAGGAAGCCCAACTCAAAGCCCTCGAGGAGGAATTCGGAGGCGCACTCAAAGGGCCTTCCGAAACCCAAGGGAACAAGCTTCCAGAAAAAGGGAACCCAGCACCAGCTGACGGTGCTGGGCCAAGCAGTCGTCATCCAGAACACGACGAGGAGGAAACCGGGCTGACCTCCTCTGAAGATGAAGGGACCTCCAGCGACGACGCTGAGGACCATGAGGAGGTCCCTACTGCCACTGAGCCTGCCGGCATCCCAACTCCCGGACACCAAATGGTGGTGTCGGCACAGGTCCCAGAAGAGAGGCACCGCCCTCTAATGATCGAAGCGGCTGCATCCCCCAGCCAAAACGCAAGGCTACTGCCTCCAGGGGGAACAAGAACAAGAACAAGAGAGGGAAGGGAACTGCCCCCAAGAAGGTGCACGTCTCTGAAAATCGCAAGCTCCTTTCCCCTCTCATCCTCTCTGAGAAACAACTCACCGAACAAGGGCTCGGGCAACTGTGGGAGCTGATCAAGGCCCAAGAATGGGAACATATCTGTGCTGAGGCAGTGAGAGTGGATCCCTCCCAGGTGCGGCTCTTCTACAACCACTTCGTCGTCCACGACGAAGGCACCAAGGGAACTCTCTCCCTCAATGGCGATGACTTCATCTTCACAACTTCCGCCATTCGCCATCAACTCCAGGTCCCTGTCCAGGGCCTCAATGCCTTGCCCGCCAAGAACTGGGGCGACTATGATAGCGAGGAGATCTACAACACCATCTATGAGGGCCGCGTTCCCACCACTGGAACGTCGACCCATCACTTGTCTCTCATCGCCAAGTTGGCCCACCAGTTCATAATCAATATGGTGATCCCTCGCCAGGAGAAACGTCTAGTCATCAACATTCCTGACGTCATTCTCCTCTACCACTTCCTCCTGAAGAAGCCCATCAATCTTCCCCGCATAATCCTAGGGCACATGGAGAAGTGCATGGCCTCGGCATCCCACTCTCTTCCCTCAGCCGGCCTCATCAAAAAGCTCCTGCTCAAGGAGGGCCTCTATGACACCTCCAAAGAAGAGGTCACCATTGGCAGGGAACTGGACATCTCTGTGGTCCAGAAAATGCATCACTCTAAGCCGGTAGAGGAACAAGAAAGACTGACATCTGGTGACGGCACCCAAGATGGGAACACACGAGTGTTGATGCACATTGCAAACACTCTAGACAAGATGGCAAAGGACCAAGAGCAGCTTATCCGCGTCCTCACTCGACTAAGTGATGCCCTGTTCCCACCAAGCCCATGATTTTTTCCTTCCTTTTTCCTTAGCCTCCCTGTTTCCACAGACTGTACTTGTGTTCCCTTGTACATATTTTTGCTTAAGTAATGAAATGGCTTTTAGTATGATTGTGTGTTCCTCTCCTTCCTATTTTATGTGTTATCTGTTTTCGATGATGTCAAAAGGGGGAAAGACAAAAAATGCGAGATGAGTTAGTTAAAGTTATCACAGAATATGCTTAAGCTAAGGGGGAACAATTGCATAAAAAGCTAAGAACGATCTAAGTGTTTCACTAGAAGTGGCTCCCTAGAAACATGCTTAGGAACTCATCTGCATAGCATATGTAGAAATACTTGCTTATTTTGTGATGGGTTTGTCATCATCAAAAAGGGGGAAATTGTTGGGACGGTGTTGGGACCTCTGGTTCTAAACATCGTACCAACGACAGCGTTCTCCAGTTTTGATAATGACAAACACCATATGGGAACTAATGTGTTTTATTCAAGTATTTCGAAGGAACACAGGTTTAGCAAAGAACTCCAATGAATGACCAAAGGACACATGAATATATAATGAAGAGTTTCTATCAAAGGAACTCTGAAGAGGAAAGTTCCCATGCAATGGGAACTTCCATGAATGTCCAGAAATCACAGGCAAAAACGATGAAGAGTTTCTCCCAAAGGAACTCTGAAGAAGACAGTTCCCACGACATGGGAACTCGCATGTGACGCCAAGGACCACTCAACGCAAATCGCGGGATCCTGTCTAGGACAGAACGAAGACACAGTCTGAGGAGCAGACTGTCACGAGTGATTCAACGGTCCGATCATCTCAAGAAGTTGACCTAGTTCAAATTGAAGTCATATGTGAAGAAAGTACAACTTGGGCATCAAGCAAAGGGCATTTCAGACACAAATGAAAGATGCGATTGAAGCCCAAGTTCACTCGAGTATAAAGCCAAATGAATAGTACTCGGACTAAGTACTTCTCCCAGAACTCACAAATACCCGCAACAGAGAAAGAGAAAGAAGAAGAGAAGTCCCCGGCGGTGAGTGTCTGATCTCGACGACGGTGAAGCCAGGTTCCCAGGAAAAAGGGAACTGCGATTTGGTGTAAGGTTTGAGTTACTTATTTAGTGATTGTTGTTTGCTTAGGAACTCAGTTGAGAAGATTCATTAGTGTTGCTAGAGTTAGGTAGAACTCGTAGGAACAGAGAAGTTTGAATCTGGCTGTTTGTAACTAAGGAACAAATCAATAATATAAGTAGGTCATTCAAAATCCTCCAAGCGGAGGTAGAGGTTTACCCATACAACTAGTTGGTTGTAGTGGGGTTCCTCTATAAGGAACTGTGTTCACTCTGTCCTTTTAATACTTGCGATATTTTCTTCCGCTGCCTTGGGAACAACTTAACAGCCAGTTCCCAAGCTCTAGCCAACCAGTTACGATCCAACAATGTGTTTTCAGTTTTATTATAGGCTCTTGAACAAGGTTTGGGCGGGGTTGTCTATAAAACAGAGGACGTTGCTTCTGTTCTCGCCTTGAAAGTAAGAATCCCTTGATATTCTTGATTAAGAAATGAGACGTTGAGCCTTAACTTAATACAGTGTCTGTATTTAGGACTATTTTGATAAACGAGAGGAAGTGAAGAACTGCTTGACACTTACTAAAGCAACTATAACAGAAATACGTATGGCTGACATCGGTGATCGCGTTTGTGTTGATCTTTGCAGCCTCATGAGATCCAGTGAAGGGCTACTGGTTTGTTTTCCTTTTGTGATTTCTTGTACATTCTTTAATTTACATATCATATAGTTGGTTACTCTCATTCTACTTTTTTTTAACTTAGGTTGGTTCCTTTGCTAGAGGGCTCTTTCTTGTCCATTCCGAATGCTTGGAGTCCAATTACATTGCAAGTAGACCCTTTCGAGTCAATGCGGTAAACCCTGGTTTCTAATTTTTTTTTTAGAAGTGGTATTTTCATACTAGAATCCTGATTGGATTAGATTTATTTTTCAAGTGTAATCCTTACCCTAGAACTTTCTCAAATGTTGGTTTTTTCATATTTATGTACTAGGGTCCTGTACATTCTTATGTAGCAGTTCCAGGCGGAAAGACGAGCTATCTTTCAGAGCTGAAGGCAGGAAAAGTCTGAAGGAGGTGTTTGAGAAATAGCAAAAACAAGGACAAAAAGACGGAGTAATTTTTTTAAAAAAAAAGCCAACAAAGTTTGTAAATTTTGGTGGTTTAATTTGACATATTGTTGGAAATTCCCGAGGAGTATCAGCTGGCAAGATCAATACAGTTTGTAATTTTGGTGGTTTAATTTGGGGGAAAAGTTGTTCCTTTTTTCCGTATAAAGTTTTGTTTTCGCCTGTTTTGAGCTTTGAAATTTTTGAGGAGAGGCTGAACATTCTGTATAAAGTTGAATTTGCTTATTTTTTATGAGAGGTTGAACATTCTGTATAAAGTTGTATTTGCATATTTGAGCAAATTAGATTGAACATGCTGCTGATTGTAATTCATTGTTGAACATGATGTTGTTGAGTATCAGATAAATATGCTGCTGAACTCAACAGCCGAACAAACATGCTGCTGAATTGAACACGCTGATGACGATCTAGCAGCAGCGGCAGCGGTCGAAGATGTCTCCTTATGTGGACCGATGGCGGCGGTAGTCGACCTTCTCCTTCTTCTCCAGATCTGGAAGTCACGTTTGAGAAAAAACAAGGGATACTTCTACCAAAAAAAAGGGGATACTCACTTCTGATTTTACAAAAAAACAAGGGAGGACAAAAAGACGCATGATTTTTTTTAAAAGCCAGAAAATATGGGACCACCAGCGAACACCATGCGAGATCATGGCAGAGAAATGTTACACTTCTTGTAGTACGGAACGAGAAATGATCTCGCATGATGGTCCCCCATCTTTGTTGTTTTTTTTAAAAAAAAAATTACTCCGTCTTTTTGTCCTTGTTTTTGCTATTTCTCAAACGCCTCCTCCAGATCAGGTGAAAAAGGAGAAGTCCAAGCCTTCTCCTGTTGTCGACTGCCGCCACCCCCACCGGTCCACCTGAGCCCATCGTCGACCGCCACCGCCGTCAGTCTCCACCCTCCAAGGCCTTATGTTGTTTCGACTGTTGAAGTTATTTGTGTCAAACATTAGCTTCATGTGTTTAACTAATTAATTTGAATTCAATTTGACATATTGTTGGAAATTCCCGAGGAGTATCAGCTGGCAAGATCAATACAGTTTTTAATTTTGAAGGTTTAATTTGGGGGAAAAGTTGTTCCTTTTTTTCCGTATAAAGTTTTGTTTTCGCCTGTTTTGAGCTTTGAAATTTTTGACGAGAGGATGAACATTCTGTATAAAGTTGAATTTGCTTATTTTTTATGAGAGGCTGAACATTTTGTATAAAGTTGTATTCGCTTATTTGAGCAAATTAGATTGAACATGCTGCTGAGTGTAATTCATTGTTGAACATGATGCTACTAAGTATCAATTGAACACGCTGCTGAACTCAACAGCCGAACAAACATGCTGCTGAATTGAACAGGCTGATGACGATCTAGCGGCAGCGGCGACGGTCGAAGAAGGGCTCCTTATGTGGACCGATGGCAGCGGTTGTCAGCCTTCTCCTTCTTCTCCAGATCTGGAACCCACGTTTGAGAAAAAAAAAACAAGGGATACTTCTACCAAAAAAAAGGATACTCACTTTTGATTTTACAAAAAACAAGGGAGGACAAAAAGACGCAGATTTTTTTTTTTAAAAGCCAGCAAAGATGGGACCACCAGCCAACACCATGCGAGATCATTTCTCCGTACTGCGAGAAGTGTAGCATTTCTCCTGAGAAATGCTACACTTCTCGCAGTACGGAACGAGAAATGATCTCGCATGGTGCTCCCTCATCTTTGTTGGCTTTTATTTTAAAAAAATTACTCCGTCTTTTTGTCCTTGTTTTTGCTATTTCTCAAACGCCTCCTCCATATCTGGTGAAAAAGGAGAAGTCCAAGCCTTCTCCTGTTGTCGATTGCCGCCACCGCCACCAGTCCACCTGAGCCCATCGTCGACCGCCACCGCCGCCAGTCCCCACCCTCCAACGCCTTATCTTGTTGTCGAATGCTGAAGTTATTTGTGTCAAACATTAGCTTCATGTGTTTGATTAATTAATTTGAATTCAATTTGACATATTGTTGGAAATTCCTGAGGAGTATCAACTGGCGGGGGAAACGTTGTTCCTTTTTTTCCGTATAAAGTTTTGTTTTCGCTTGTTTTGAGCTTTGAAATTTTTGACGAGAGGCTGAACATTTTGTATAAAGTTGAATTTGCTTTTTTTTTTTTTATGAGAGGCTGAACATTTTGTATAAAGTTGTATTTGCTTATTTAAGCAAATTAGATTGAACATTCTGCTCAGTGTAATTCATTGTTGAACATGATGATGCTGAGTATTAGTTGAACACGCTGCTGAACTCAACAGCCGAACAAACATGCTGCTGAATTGAACAGGCTGATGACGATCTAGCGGCAACGGCGACGTTCGAAGATGGGCTCCTTATGTGGAGCGATGGCGGCGGTAGTCGACCTTCTCCTTCTTCTCCAGATCTGGAAGCCACGTTTGAGAAAAAACAAGGGATACTTCTACCAAAAAAAGGGATACTCACTTCTGATTTTACAAAAAAACAAGGGAGGACAAAAAGACGCAGGATTTTTTTTAAAAGTCAACAAAGATGGGACCACCAACCAACACCATGTGAGATCATTTCTCGTTATGTACTGCGAGAAGTGTAGTATTTCTCTTCTTACCTAGCGGGGTTGATAAAAAAAAAGGTTTTGATATTGCAAGGTGATTTTGACGCTTGTCTTCATGACTCCACACTGCCTTTTAGTCTTAAATTTTATGTTAGAACACATGATGAATATCAAGATTTGATCAAGGATTAAAAGGTCACGATTGTTTGATATTTTATGATGAAATAATTCCACAATGCCTTGAAGAAATATTGTTATTCTTTTAGCTTTTCATCTTAGCTGCGGTGGCTGGTCTTTCTACGCCATTGTCTTCTTTGGCGTTATGGTGACTTGTCTTTGCCCTTTTATGCTTTTTTGGAGTTAGGCAACATGGTTTCTTGTGAGCTCCTTTGTTGTTTATGTCGTTTTGTGAATTTGTGTTTTGGCCCATTTATAATTCTAAAGTACAGTTTGTACTCCCCCGAGACTTGGTTCTAGATTGAGTGTGGTTTGATTGTGAATGGCGAGGCCGCTTGGACGTTTGTTTGACGATTGAAGATCCTTCATTCTAGCGGAGACAACGTCAGTAGTTCACTTTATCTTACCTGATTTGACTGCTTTTGACCCGAATGCTAAAATCGTTGCTCTTTTTAGCTCTTCACTCTCATCACTACTCTACTCGTTCTAGCCCTTTTTTCGTTAATTGTACTTACTTTTCTTATACTTTCTTATTTGTTTCAGTTTGTTCTTGCTGGATATCCGGCTATTGTTTACATGCGCTCTCAGTTGCGCCTGCCATGTCACCAATTCTTATCTACTCAAGAAAAAAATGTCTTCGATGTGGTCATTAATAATGCATATTTACGCACGTAGTTGGCAAATTCAATCTCACACCACCTAAGAAGCTACGGCGATGCATGCCTAGGCTTGGATATATATAGGTCCTATATAATATCTATCCCAATGGCAAGTCATCCTTCTCAAGTCTCAACTTGACTCTTGATCCAAAACATTAGAAAGCATTTAAAAAAATCATCTTCTCCAACCAAACGTGGATTTGTAAAATTTTTGGGAACGCGGATTTATCTAAATAAAAAGACAAAAATATTATATTTTTTTCAAAGACAACCACCGAACATGGGATTGTATATTTCGTGTTCGATGATAAGCAAATTAAATCTTCTACTCCCTAAATATAGTTCTTTTATACTCCCCTACGATGTTATTGGCTGATGACTTTCTAAATTACATTAAAAAATTTCTAACCAATTAAAATAAGGGAGTATAGGAGAGAGTATGATTAGGGAGTAGAAAAATTGGACCGCCTTATAAGTAGTGATAAGTGATAATCATATACAATTTTTTTTTTTTTTTGGTGAGGAATCATATACAATATTATATAATGTTCAACTCAGCCCTATGTGCGAAAGTTTAGAAAGTTATTTTGTCTATAGTATCTGTATCATGGGTAACGTACGCATTACTAATTGTGGTACTGGTCAAGTTCTCGTGCATGATTGGGGACCTTCAATCCTTTGTAGTAACCTGGTGTTGAAGGATGAAGCAAATCCTTTATTTCATTTTTGGTGTTTTATTTATATGTTTTATTTAAATTTTAAATATTAAATTAATATTAAAAAAATTAAAAATCATATTTATGTTATAAAAAATTTATATACTCTTACTAAACTCGAATCTCTCTATCCTATTTATCACACATCTAACTATGCCACATAAACATCTTAATTTTTAAATTTACTTCTTTACTCTTTCTTATTTTTAGTATTTACCACATAGAAAGAATTTGTTAAAAGGACAAATTCTGTCACCCTAATTAGCCGCTTGTAGGTGAAGGGCAGATTTTTTGATTTTTGTCAAGTATAAAAGCCTTATTTTTTCTTTTTTTTTCAGCCGTTTTTCTCTTTCCCCTAGCTTCCTCGCTCCTTCGAGTTTCCTCTGTCGCGCGACAGAGACGATGGCGAAGCCTCTTCACCGTCGGAGCTCTCTGCCTCGTCTTCGTCATCATTCTCCTTCTCGTCCTCCACAATTTCATCTCCTCCTCCTCGTTTTCTGATTTCGTGTCTGATTTCGCGAATCAATCCTCGTTATCGTATCCCTGCTCGGGTCTGATTTCGTGATTTCGACCTCACTTGGTATGAAATTAGTAGTTGTAATTACATTAATTTGAAGCTATTTGTCTTATACAAGCAAAACCATCATTTGGAGATTCACAATTTTGACCGGATTGAACTATTAGTAGGTGACGAAATGTAGATCTAGGGTTAAAATTTTGTCCTTCTTACATCGATCGATTTGTTGTGCTATAGTGCTTTGGTTTATATCTACGTGAAGAGATGAACTCGATAGAAAATGATGGATGTGATCAAAAGCAGCCATTAACACTTGAAGAGCGGGTGCTAACTTTTGATGGAAGCCATTAACACTGAAGAGTTCTTGAAGATTCAGGTGCCCAATTTCTCATTGCTTTTTGTTATTGTTGTTCTGCTGAAGAGGTGTATGTAGAGAAGAGAGTGAATACTCTTGCTACTGATACTGATATTGAAATCCATTGGTATGTTATCATCATCCTAACAATCAAATCATAAGATAAAAAGCAACCAATTTGATGGTTGAACTAAAGTAAATTCAGTTGGATAGTTCAACGGGTCATTATGTTTTTGTTTTCAAACGTAATTAGCATTCTGTCTAAAAAGTGTTGTTGTCCATACATAAGTTAAGCCTGCGCAGGGAAGATGACAACATACCAATCAATCATCCTGCCCAGGGAAGATGACAACATACATAATTTTGTTCCAAAATTCAATTCAGACTACTAAATCATGGAAGATGGAGAGTAGAAGAAAAACATTTTTAAGCTTGCCCAAGGAGAGTACATTATCCTGCTTGTGGTGAGCTCACTTCCTTCTTTAGAGTCATGTCCAAATTTGAAGTCCTTCAATCAATCATCTTGTTTTAGTAGATAAAATTACTATACTGTGGTTAAGGAAAACACTTTATGAAAAGAAAATCCAACAAGAATCTCAAAGAATAACAATAGGTGATAAAAATTGGGCTCCATGTGGGTGAATTCTTATAATACAATAGTCAAGTGAGTAATTTTGTGCTGGTTCCACCAATTCATATTCAGGATAGTTCTAGCTCTCAAATACCCCTTTCTTCCCCCTTAATTTTAATGATTTTTCATGAACTGGATTTAAAATTTGTTGCTATAGAGAGTTAATCTGACACTTGTTTATTTCCAGAGAAGAAGTCCAAGGAGAAACGCAAAAGCAAGGATTCAAAGCATAGTGGCCATTCTGTGAGTTTCTCATTGCTATTTATCATCTCCACTTTAAATTCTTGTTTTCCTCCATAGGAGATAGGAGATACTCTCAGGGTAATTATATTTAAAAGGCTTTTGTTTGTTTGCTTAACTAGTCTATTCCCTTACTATGTCTTGAAGGCGAAGAAGCCCCACGAGCTCTCCACTGACGACTACTTTTCCAAGAACAATGAGTTTGCTACCTGGCTGAAAGAAGATAAAGACATCTTCTTTTCTGATCTTTCATCTGAACGCGCGCGAGAGTTGTTCTCCAGTTATGTGAAGAAGTGGAATGCCGACAAGCTCCAACTCAAGTACTATGAGGGGATTGTTGCTGCTCCCCGAACGGCTCATAACTGGAAAATAAGAAAATAGCCTCCTGTGGGAAGCTTGAACCTATATGTTATATTGTGGGTTTGTTTATTTGTTTCTTGTTTAGACTAGCTTCCCTTAGAACAAATTTCATGCAAGAATTTGAAGCTCTAAGTTACCCTTTTTGCTTGTAAATTCGAAATTAAGCTCTACTATTATAGAACTAAAGGTGAAATATAGTACTATTGAACTAACTTATTCTGTCTTCACTTAGTGAACCAGAAGACAATTGGTTCTTTTTGAGATTGACATACTCCTGTATATAGATACATGTAAATCATACTTGTATGCACTAGGTGTACTAAAATCATAAACTAACAACGGTGTTACAACTTGTTATTTTGTTCCAAACCATAACCATTTACGTCATTGTTCCAAACCATAACCATTTACGTCATTGTTGACCAAACTCTAGCATTATCTGTTTCTATTTTGCTAAATATTTTTCTTAGTATTTTTGAATTCTTTGATACTAATTTTTAACTTGACTACAATTCTGCATAAAAATCCCATTATAAATGAACTTATATTTCAATAACGCTTAACATTTACACTTTATATCATTATTGAAATGTTTAAATGACAACTATTTTTATGTGGTGATGAGATTTGATGACAGCTATTTTTTGTTTTGATGATAAAAACGGACAAACTTTGAGTGATGACACTTGATGACGGTTGTTTGTCTTCAAGACCATTGTCATCAAGACCCTTTTGATGACAAATTAATCGAACCGTCATCAAGTAGTGATGAGAATTGATGACAATCGAACCGTCATCAAGTAGCGATGACGATTGATGAGAATCGAACCGTCATCAAGTAGAGATGACATTTATGATGATAGTTGATGACAATCAAACCGTCATCAAGTAGTGATGACAGTAATGATAGTGATGACACATATTTGATGACGCTTAAGTGATGATAGTTTGATGACACTTGTTTGTCATCAAGGCCCTTTTGATGACAAATTAATCGAACCGTCATCAAGTAGTGATGATAGTTGATGACAATCTGACCGTCATCAATTAACGATGACGATTGATGAGAATCGAACCGTCATGAAGTAGAGATGACATTTATGATGATAGTTGATGACAATCAAACCGTCATCAAGTAGTGATGACAGTGATGATAGTGATGACACATATTTGATGACGCTTAAGTGATGATAGTTTGATGACACTTGTTTGTCATCAAGGCCCTTTTGATGACAAATTAATCGAACCGTCATCAAGTAGAGATGATAGTTGATGACAATCAAACCGTCATCAAGTAACGATGACAAGTGATGATAATTGATGACGGTTCGAACCGTGTGATAACGGTTGTTTTTATATGGTTTGAATGCCTTTGATGATACTTTTTGTTATCAAAAAGTTGTCATCAAGACATTTTGATGACACTTTTTGCCTTTTATTATACTTTTTGTCATCAAAATTTTTTGATGACGGTTGTTTTTATGTGGTTGAATGCCTTTGATGATACTTTTTGTCATCAAAAAGTGTCATCAAGACATTTTGATGGCACTTTTTACCTTTTATTATACTTTTTGTCATCAAAAAATTGTGATGACGGTGAAATAAGTTGTGATGACGGTGAAAAAATTGTGATGACGGTTATGAAAGTGATGATTGTGATGACGGTCAACGGTCGGTCAACGTTCGGTCAACGGTCGGTCAACGCCCGGTCAACGACCGAGTCAACTCGGTCAACGGGCGAGTCAACTCGATGGGAGTGGGGTGGGGGGTGGGTGATGGGTAGGGGTGAGCAAAAATGCCCGATCCGTTAATCCGATCCGCCGATCCGGCCTATCCGATCCGAAAAAATCCGGATCCGAATAGATCACAAATTTTTTTATCCGTATCCGATCCGGAATTTTTTTCCGGATATCCGGACCGGATACGGATCGGGGTTTTCAAGCAACCGGATATCCGGTACTATATATATTTTTTAGAAAATACACATTAATACTAAGTAGAATAAATGTTTAAATGATTATTTTGTAAAATTTCAACTCATCAAGTATTCAATTCTTCTCAACCATGTAAACTTTCAATTAAAATTTAAACGGATCGACGGATATCCGGTTCCGATATCCGTCAATCATGCATATTAATTGGGCCTAAATAAAAAATAGTAGAAATATTTTTCAAAACGGATAGTTTGGATATCCGCTCCAAACGGATATTTCTTACCGGAAATCCGGCAATTAACGGATCGGATACGGATCGAGGTTTTAAGGGAAAAAATTACCGGATATCCGGTATACCGGATCGGATCGGATCGGATATATCCGTTTGCTCACCCCTAGTGATGGGGTTTTTTGCTATTTAGCTAATTTTCACACACTCCTTAATATCCACCTAATTAGCCTCTTTTTTTTTGCTATTTATTTAAATCATCCTTACCACATATTATATAATCTACTATATATATGAAAAGCAATAAGGTTTGGAGCCACCACATTACGCCACATCATCTTTTACCACATGTCATTCCTAAAATGCGTCACATCAGATTTTAACACGTGTCATCTCCTCATTAATCCATATAAATTATACAAATAAATTGCTAGTTTTGGAAACAAATCTTATAATATCATCCAATATTTTAGAAAGAATCCAAATTGTAATTTTGGAAGTTTCTAGCATATCTACTATATATATTAATTATTCTTTCCACTTCATATTCAATATTATATATTAATTATTCTTTCCACTTCATATTCCACATGACAAATTTTTTGCACTTAATTAAAATTTATATTTATTCCTCAAATTTAGATAATATCTTAATTTTTGTTAGGAGATAATATCTTAACTAAAAAAATTTAACTAATGGTTGGATTTTTTTCCTTATAATCCAATTAAATATATATGCTCAATCTCATCTCTTCCATATCTTCAAAATATAAATTTTTTGCTTAATCTTCTTCATATTTTATCTCATTCTTTTAAATTAAGCCTATTTATCAAATATTGTCAAGGAAAATGAGTAATGCAGATTATTTTATCTTAATAATCTATGTTTATTCTCAATTTTAAACTTAATAATATAGATTTGATTTATTTTATTTGATTTAAAAATATAATTTTTATACATATCACGGGCAATAAATTAATACATTAAATTTTATATTATATTTTTATTTATTACTATCTTTTTTATAGTATATCTAAAAAATATCGAGTCATAGTCGTGCAAGGCACGGCGGTGACAACTAGTCTATTACTAATAACTAAAGCCGAAGCAATTTCTGCCACCACGTTGCGCCACATCACCCCTTTATTAAAATAATAGTTTTTTATAGTTAATTATGTAAAAAAGTTATCTCCAAGTAAACATAAAGATAAACTAATAAATGGTTTTTTATTAAACAAGTTATCTCCAAGTAAACATAAATATAAAATATTATTAGTATATTTTACCAATATAGATAAAAAAGGATATTATATTTATCATATTTGTAAAAGATAAAATATAAGAAAAAATATGTACATGTGTACACATATATAGTTTTGAAATAAAAATAGCCATATAAATGCTAATATCTTTGAAATATCTATCTATCTATCTATCTATCTATATTAACTATATATTAAAGTCGAACCCTTTCGAGCCACTAGAACAATTCCGACCTCACATTATATTTAAAAAGTAATTTTCCATTCTTAATATTTATAAATTTTTTAAAATTTTCTAAAATTCTATCTAATTTTTATAAAAACTAATGTTCTAATATATTTAATAAAAAATTAAAAGAAAGGAAAATAAAACATATGATTTTCTAAATATATAATGATAGATTGTTATCATAATAAGCTAGGAAAATATTTTTACTATTAATTTTTTTTATCTAAAACTAACATTAAACTATATTTTATATTTGGAAAAAATTAATTCGAATTTTAATTAAAAATAAAAAAAAGTTTTTTTTATCTTTATCCTTTTATCTGTTTATGTAAAATATTTATCTTAAATCTAATTTAGATAAAAAAAAATTAAAATTTTAAAAATGTATATAATTACTTGCCTAAATTAAATTTTGATAAAGAAAATTATATTATCTTTTCCTTAATTTCCTTTTTGGATTATTTATGTTAATATAAAAGATTTTTTTATCTTTAAAAAATTCTTTATTCATTCATTTTTTTAATCTTTTCGTATTGATTATCTTTTTAAGTTTTTATTGAAAAGATTTTTAAAAAATTGAATTTGATTGAAAAAATTATAAGAAGTTACATTATTTTTGGCTTTTTAATTATTTTTTTAAAACATTTATAAAATTTAATGATTCTAATTAAGATAATTTTTATTTATACATTTTCATAAATAATTAAGCTATCAAACTTATATTGGACTCACCTTAACAACTTTGGTTGTGCCTCACATTATATTGGTTCACCTTAATGATTTTTCTAATAATTACGTTATTTTTATTTTTATATTAAATTAAAATACTATTTATTAAATAAATTAAATATTAAATCCATATAGTCGTGCACGGTACAACGGGTATAACGAGTTAAACCTGTTTATGAAATATTATCAAGGAAATAGAGCAATGTAGATTATTTTATCGTAATAATCTATGTTTATCTTCAATTTTAAACTTAATAATCTAGATTTAATTTTTTTATTTGATTTCAAAAATAAAATACTTTTTATACATATTATAGGCAATAAATTACTTACATTCAATTTTATATTATATTTTCTTTATTAATATCTTTTTTATAAAGTATATAAAAAAATATCAAGGCATAGTCGTTCAAAGCACGACGAGTACAACTAGTGATATTATTATTGCTATTACTATACAATGATCTACTACTTTTTTTATGGACAATATTTAAATATTATATAATTGTACATCATCCTCTTTAATATATAACGTTATTTTTTTCAATGGGAAGTATGAAACTATCCATACATAATATCTAATATACAATGATCTACTACTTTTTATGGACAAAATTTAAGTATTATATAATTATACATCATCATCTTTAATGTATCATTATTTTTTTAATATTATAATAATATTATCTTATTTATCATTATTACTTACCATATTCAATTAAAAAAATTCAATTAGCTATGTTATTAATAAGCATTTTATACCTATTGTAACGATATTACATCATTCATTACTATTACTTACCATATTTAACTAATGAGTATGAAATACTTACCATATTTAATTAATGAATATGAAAATATTATTCAGTTTTTTTTAGTATTTATTTACCTATATATTATATAATATTATGTCAATCAAAATTTAAATCACATATCCTATTATAAATAAAGAAATATTTTTTTACATTCCATGCGTATTATAATTATTCTCACTTGAAACTTTTATGGCTGATTTGCAAGGGTACCCCATGTACAATAAAACGTTGCAAAAGTACCCCATATTATAGGAAATTGCAAATCATGCATTTTTGGCATTTATGCAATTTTGTTTTTCGTTATTTTATTGTTTAATTATTTGAATTTAAATTTGTAATGTTTATTAGAAATGAATTATTAAATTGAAAAAATTAAAATCAGATAACGAAAATTGAATAAATAAATAAATAAACATCATGAAAAGATATTTTTAAGTGATCTATTCGTTATGATCTTAAATTGTTTACGGAAAATAAGGAATAAAAAAGGAAAAAAGAGAAGTCAAAGATATGGCAAAGATACTAGTTCGTTGAGATTTCCGTCAAAGTATACTCGGGCTAGATTTTATACTGCCGTGCTTGCCTATTCTACTGTCATACCTCTCTATGATCTTGTCACGTAATTGAAAAGAAAAAGGAAATTGCAAACGAATTTGATTTGTTACGAAATATTTTGTTTCCTTTAAATGAGAAATATAACGGATATTAGACAGATAACAATCTTACAAGATACCAATATTAATGGAAAAAATAATAACCAATTATTAGAGGATAAAAGAAAAGTCAAAGATATGGCAAAAATACTAGTTGGTTGAGATTTCCATCAAAGTCTAACCAGGCTAGATTTTATACTGTCATGCTTGTCTATTCTACTGTCATACGTCTATATGATCATGTCACGTACTCATAAAAGGAAAAGGAAATTGTAAATGGATTAGATTTTGTACGAAAGAGGAAGATGATGTGTTTTATTTTTTATCTACTTTTAATTCATTCCTCTTAATTTAATTTAAAATTTTTAAATCTTTTTTTTTAATTAGTAGAAATCATTTTTAGTTTTAAATTAAAAATAAAATTTGTAATTATAGTTTCAAAAAAATAAATTATTTTAATATTTTTCTAAAAAAGGAAAGGGCATGATTTTGGGCATTTTTGCTATATTTTTGGGCATTTATGCTATTTTTTTGGGCATTGATGTAACACTAGAAATAAGAAGGCATTTTTGCAAATAAATTTTCAAAGTGGGACATGGGGTACTAATTTCTCAAGTGGTATTTATTTTGGTAGAAATTTCTCAAGTTTTATTGAGGAAGCTATTTCGGTTCCTACATAAAAATTTTTTTTACTTCATCGTTGTGAATAACACGATCGGGTCTTGCTAGTTATATATACTAGTTGTACCCGTCGTACCATGTATGACTACGATTCGATATTTAATAGACATTATAAATAGCAAATTAATAAATAAAAATATAATATAAACTTTAATATAAGTAATTTATTCCTTGTAAAATGTATAATTTTTATGATCAAATATTATATTATTCATATTTTATTACTTTCTATGTACATAAATTTAGAGATTATCAAATATTTCAATATATATATCAAATATTATATCACCTATTTTTATTATTTTTAAACATTATAATTATTTATCATTATTTTATTATTATAAGAGAATATATATATATATACATATTCGTGAAAAGATATTATGTTATAAGATAAAAGATATTTATACTTATTTTAAAATATTTTAAATTTGTTATCTTTAATTTTAAATGTTTATATAAGGAAGTTTTCAAAATATATTGTTATACTAAATAGATATTTGTTTGATGCTAAAGATAGATTTAAATAGCTAGAAAAGAATTTAATAGAAAAAAGTTAAAAAATTAGAAATAAAAATTAATTTTATAAATATGAGGTGGGGCCAGAATCGTTTTGGTGGCTCGAAAAGGGACAACTTTAATATATAGTTATAGATATGTATAAATTTCTAATGAGGTGGATAGCCGCATCCCAATAATTAGTGGTAGAACTCTGCATAAACTATGTCAAAGTATGAACAATTTAACCTATCTCAAAACGTGTGATGATCAAGTATATTATAAGGCCAAGAAGACAATGATAACGATTTGGAGAATCAAATAGAAGAGAGTGGATGAACCAAGCTTTTAGTTTTGTTCTGTGGAAAAATTATAAGGTGTGCTTGGAAGTAGACCAAACCTAGACAAAATATCAAGATTGTAATTTCGCGTGGTGACCTTGAAGTTTTACAAATTTCGCTTGTTATACAAGATTTTTTATAATTGCGCATGGTAACCTTGAGGTTTTTTACATTTCGTATGGTAGCCTCATAGTATTATAAAATACTAAAAGTATTTAAAATTTTAGCCACATTATTTACTTAATTAAATAAATTCACCATATTTTTAACTTTTTTATAAAAATTACCTAATCTAATTTTTATAAATTGCCTAATTTTAAACCTTTTTAGAAAAATTTATATATATATATTCTCATATTTACTAATTTTTCATGACACTAAATATTATTATTTTAAAAAATCCAATTTTTGTTCTTATAAAAAATCACCTTTTCAAATTTGTATTATAAAACAACATACTTTTCAAAAGATCAAAGTCACATGTAATTTTGGAAAAAATCCACCATTTTTATTTCTCTAAGAAAATAGAAACTTGTAACTTTTATAAAGTTAACATTTTAAGGGAGTTTTTTTAAAAAAGAGTTGGTGCATTAATTAAAAAACATAACATTTAAAAAATCACCTAATAAGAAGTATGTACATTAGGTGATACTCCTTATTAAGTTGTTTTAAAAAATAGATTAGGTAGTTAAGAAAATAAAAATATGATAATTAATTAAGTAAATAATGTGCTTATATTTCAAATACTTTTAGCTCTTGTAATAATTCGAGCCTACCATACGGAATTTGTAAAACCTCAAGCTAGGTTATCATACAGAATTCTGAAAAACCTTGTGTACCACACGTAAATTGCAAAACTTTGAGGTCACCACGCAGAATTTCCCAAAATAAACCATCGGTAGAGCGAGCATTCTCTAAGCCCAAGAAGTATTTAGGCGGACCTAAATCATATATTTTATATGAAAGCAAGACCTCGGTTAAGCTAATTTACGGTATGAAATAGTTGCGCTCAACTAATAGACACCACACAGAATTTCATTCCCTTCTTCAATCTTAGTATTATCTTTATCAACGGGTGCTTTCATCCGGAAATCGATTATGCCTTCAGATTCCGGAAGATCGGGTGATACTATGATGGCAACAATCGCTGAGATTCGTGAGATATGATGTTGGTGAAATTGACAGCCGACGTTCAAAAGGGGCGTCGTGATCGATATGGAGATTCAACGCCGGAGGACGGATCGGTTGACTCAACGGACCGATTCGATTTTTGACCTGTTAGGCGAGCGGGATCCCACGATTACCCCCTCCGCGCCCGCGGCCACGTTCCTCTCGCCTCGCGTGAATCCGGCAACCGCAACTACAACACCAGCGCCGACGACCGCGACTATCAGTCCCGCGTCTGCGGCAGTGACTCCAGCGCCGACGACCGTGGCTATCACTCCAGCGCCCGCTCAGCGGCTCCAACGCCCGCGGTTTCGTGCCCCGTGCCCGTAGCTTCGTGCCCCGCGCCCGCGGCTTTGTCTTTTGCTGCCTTCGTATGCCCGTGTCCGCCGCCTGTAGATTTAAATCCTAAAATTCTTGGCGATACGGAAAGGCAGGAGAATGAACCTTCAGAATCAGATATTCATTCCACTGATGTACATAACGATTCCGGCATAGACTTGAAGGTTGTTAAAATTACTGGTTGTTGGGTATTCGGTGGATTCATCTTTATATTTGATCATGGAGGAAAACGTTTACAACAACGACACATGATTTCTCTTCCTGATTTCCGACTTGAGGGCAAGTCGATTGCCAACGGGGGAGAATTGATACGTTATTAATATATTTATTTTAGGGATTAATGTTAGTATTTTAATTAATGTATTTTTATACAGAGTTTTATAATACTCCTTCTCGGATTTTCTTTACGGTTCTTTCCCGTGATGCTTTATTTGAACCGTTAGGGTTTAGTGTTAGGGCTACAAATTTAAAATTATCTTAACCCTAATCTCTTCTCCTTTTCACGTATCTTTTCTGCCTAATCTGTTCTTCCCCTTCTATCTTCAATCCTTATTCACTTTCATACAATAATTCCATTCCCTTCTTCTTCAATCTTAGTATTATCTTTATCACTAGTTGAAGTTGTCAACATACCATCGACCATGAAAGCGAAATAGCAATAATAGGCAGATTAATCATATCAGCAATGACGAACCTCGTCATATGAATTAAAAGAAACCCTAGTATATATCTAAAATTCAATTGCAACGATGCTTACCTAACAAGGAATTTGAGGAATTAGGGTTTAATTACTTGTTGGAGCAAAGATATCAAATTAGACCATTGCTCATAAAAAAGCTCGGTGCTGGCTCGGTTTGTTGCGGACAAGGCACCGATGCCAGAAGTGGATGTTCCACTAAACTGAGCAACATTGCGACCATGTCCACGACCACATGATGTGTTGGAGGGCAGTGGAACTTGGTTCGATGAGTATTGTTATTCTCTCTCATCGATCTTAGCATTTAAATGAACCAAGTTCCAAAAAAAAAATTAAACTCGAACCAAGCTAACATTCAAGTTCAAACTCATCTATTTTTAATCGAATCGAACTTAAACAACTTAAAATCCAGGTCATTACAGCTCTGGTTAGCTCACAATAATCGGATAGTCGTGGTTTATCTTTATTATTTCCCCCTTTCCCTGAATAAGTTTGTTAATGAACAATCTGAAAATACGCTTTGATATGTAGAATTTTAAGACTGAGCAGCCAATTTCAAGTGACCATATGTATACGTATGATTGGCCATGCACGGATTCGAAGCTTTGCATGATTAATTTTTTTTGGTGAGAGCTTTGCATGATTAATTGCATGCACATGTTCTCCAAAAACTACGTACCACGCGTAATCCTATGCATGCTTTTTTAATAACCTACAAGAGCAAGATGTGAGAAATACGTGCACGAATTATAATTAGAGTTTTTAAGTTAATTTGGTCTAACTTTCACACCTAATAGTCATTAAATAATGTTATTAAACTGGCACAGCTAGCGAGCGAAGTGAAGTGGATTTATTAATTACACCCTTGGTGAACGTACATTACACCACATGTATATATATCGGTACGCACTTAAGTTTGTGCACCACACTCATACAACTAAGCTAGCCATACATATCCATCGATCAAAAGATTCAAAAACAATGATGTCCCAAACAAGTATTACCATCAAATCAGATGAAACATCCACACCTCAATCCCAACCGAGCAAAAACAAGGACGTCGTCTCCAAGGCCTTCATCTTCATCCTGTTGGTGATGGCTTTAGTTGTGGCTTTCCCATTCATCATCCTGTACGTGATCGTTTGCTGGTTGTTGCACATCCGCTGCTCCTCGCCACTTAGCATCTACAAGAAGCTATTTGTCGAGGGGCAGGAAACTGCAAAGTCGCTGGTAGACAAGGAGGGCCTACGGATTGTGGCTATCCGGAGACGCTTCATGATCCTGTGCCTGACTTGGGTTGTAGTCAACCTCTCGGTCCGAGAGCTGAGGAGCAAGCTCGTGCTTGGGTCCGAGCTCTGGAAATGGAGCATCTTGGTGGCCCAGGTCACGTGCGGCTACCACATTTGTAGCCAGGGCACCAAGATCTTGGTAAACCACCTTCTGTGCAAGAAAATAGAGTTCAACAGGAGGAAGTATGCCGAGTTCTATGCAAAAGGCACTAGGCGGAGCCTGAGCCTGGTGTTATACTCGGGGTCGCTTATGCTGACGTGGCTTCTCTACTTCCGGAGGAGCTGGGGGATCAAGAGGACGCCGGAGACGAAGGCGATGCTTCATGTAGGGACGTGGTCAATCGCCACGCTTACCGCGGGTTCCGTCCTCTGGTTGTTCAAGAGGATGTTGGTGCTACTTTGGGAGGTGAATGCTGTGTACACCCGCTTCGAAAAACGGATTCTGGAGGCTACCTCTATCCACTTCCATGACCAGATCCAACGTGCGAAGCTGGTATGGGAAGAACCCAATGCGGCTTCCCTTGCGAAAAATCCCGAACGAAAAGAGGAGACGGATAAACAAAACAATAAGGTACTTATTCAAAATCTATACCTTTATATTCCCTTTTTAATAATTCGATTATCACACACACATATTGACTATATATGTACGTAGTAGAAGTATGAATTTGAATGACGATCCACATCGATCCATTTTTCACGACACTGTACACCAGCGGTTTCTCCTTATCTTTATACGGAGTATAATATATATTAAGGTTATCAGAATTACGATTCTAACTATTCATAACATGTGAAATGATCCACGATCCTAATTAAGTAAGATCTTATTCGAGTAAGATATTAAATGATTTAGAATATAATCTCGATCTAATTTTAATTTTACATACAATTTTAACGATCCTATAAACAATTCAAACGATTTTATAAACGATTCTTACAATCTTATAAAATGACAATCATGACTGTATATTATTAATAATTTTAAGATTAATGTCTCATTTTCATTAAAATTGTTGACTAGTCCATCCAATAAAAATTTTAATAATCAAATTAATAATTTTTATCATTTTATTACTTCATATATAACAAAATATATAATCTATTAGGTACGTTATCCTTGTATACTTTTAGTTATGATGTATGATCTTATGATTCAACGATCCGATCTCATTCAAAAGATCCTAAACAATCCAACCTAAAATCTCGATCCTAATAACCTTGTATAGTACTAGTCACATTGAAAGTATGTGTAATGAATCATGATCTTAAACCGTTTCATGATAAAAAAAATACATAGTACCAATACATTCGGGTATCTAGTCTAGCTGTTCAGTCTCAAAGAATAATACCATCCATCGAGAATATTTGTTATATTGAGATCTTGAACCATTTTAAGACAAAAATGATCTTATGCTGAATCAAAATGAAATAAAACATATGATCTTATGAGTTTCTTCTCTCTCTCATTGACAATACATTACGAGCGAGCAAGCTGATATGTGTACATCTCGTAGGTGATGCCTTGCCCTGAATCCCCTGATGCTGTAGGCCATGGATCCGAAGCAGTACAGGACACCAACAGGCTGAAAAACAAGAACGAAAGAGAAGAAGATAAAATTGAATTAGTCATAAGGCCCACAATGTATGATATCAAGCGGCTGGCTAAGTTTTTCGTCGAGCTCTCCAGATCTTCCAGAAAAGATGATTATAGCTCTGATGATATTTTGGCATCCCTGCGCGGTGATGGGTAAGGAATATCTAGCTATGTTTTAAGATATAATTAAGTTTCCTATTGTCAATTGGTTTTAAGATAAAACTTGAGAATCGATCTATGTTGGGAAACGGAAATGCTGGATCTAACACTTCAATTTTTGGGTCGGAGATAGAATATATTTTAGTTCGTTTTAATCATATATGTGTTCTAGCTACAATATGTATTTAAGTATATTATTTAACTTCTTTGTCTATATATATATGAAAAGTTCAACAGCGGAAGATAACAAAAAACTCAAATCGGGAAAATATATTCAATCGGGAAAAGATGCAGCCGAAAAGTTGTTCGTAACGGGCGACAAATTTTCCGAGGATCAGATCAGAAAAAATTCAAAGGAAATTTTTGAAAAATCCATGGTAAGTTTAGGGAAATAATGTTGAGTCTAAATAGATTAACCAACTTGTATGGTATCATTTGCTTGAATTTTCACTTGAATTTTTTTTCTGATTAGGAAACAACAACTAACAAGACTTGTTTAGATATCGGATGCACTCTCTATGATGCAAGGGAGGTAGTAAAAGTGTTGGACAGAGTTTGGACTTGTATTGTGGTCCTCATTGGCACCATAGCCTGGCTCCTCCTAACCGACATCGTGTCGACGAAAGTACTCGTCCTGATGGTGTCTCCCTTTCTAGCAGCCACCTTTGTGTTCGGTGACACTAGCAAAAGGATATTCGAAGGCATTATATTTTCGTTCGTTGACCACCCGTTTGATGTCGGTGATCGATGCACTATTGAAGAGAAAAAGGTATATATAAGCTAAGCTAGCTAGACAATAATTAAGTTACGTCACTCTTCTTATTGACAATTGGTTTTAAACTATAATCTCATTGAACTTATAGTTTTGCACTTATTAACTTGTTCGCAGTTAGAGGTGAAGCGTATGAGCATTTTTTCAACCACGTTTAAAGTGATTGAAACGAAAGAAGAACTATTGTACCCGAATTCGCAGTTATCTTCGATTCCAATCATCCATCTGAGAGAGCAAGGCCATACGCCAGATGAACCAGAAAACAACGGAACCATGTAATGAATAACCTTTTCTATGGAGCCTATATATGAAAGATCTAATAATATTTGATCTTGATGTCTTCTTTTGTGTTGCCTTGCTCCTGATCAACTTATGACTAGGTCTTCCAACGACGAGACGGGTGAGCACGAGCCTTGCTCTAGTGTTGTGGTGAAAGAGACCGGCGACAAAGGGAAGCAGGTGACAAATGAAATCAATAGTAACAAGTGTGCCCGCAATCCAACATTCTGATAAGAAAGCATGCATCTTAATTAGTGTACGTAGTTGATGATCAAGTGCAAAAACAGCTTCAACTCTTTGTAAAATTAAGTACAAGTATTTACTTTCTAGTTTGAATAACTCGCAAGTTGAATGCAATTTCCGTATGTTTTTGCGGAATTATGATGGAAGAGTACGTCACCAGTGGTCAAGTTGGAGCTCATGGTGAAGCGTGGAACTGAGCTACTCAAGTGGCGACTCAGCTTTCATTTGTTTAAGCTAAACCGGGTTTTACCTGTATACTTGTTTTAATGTTGTAAACCGGCCGGTTTTTAATTAGCATTAGTATAAATAAAGCACTCGACCGGCTTGAGTTGGTTGAGAAGAGTTGTAACAGGATTTGGGATCGAGTGTACGTGTTGCGCGCTCTTCACTCTTTTGACTTTGTATTCCCCGATTTCATAGTTTGAATCGGTGGTTAATCCAAATTTGTTTGTTTCATCTTCTTGATGCTTTACTGATTTTACTACTGATCACCAATTTCTACAGTTTTGCAAATTATAGAAATTAGGTATCACAAATATGTGTGCCCTATTTAATTTGTACCAGCTCACTTTTCTGTCGATGTGTTGAGATGACTTGAATTTGCGCTCAAGTCCTTTATTGCGTCTTATATATGGGTCCAGTTCATTGTCTTATTTTTGGGTCTAGTTCGTTAAAGTTTACATGAGTGTTGTTGGATCGTGACGCGTTAGTAACAAGTCAGGGAACTAGTAACGTTCCCTGAGCAGCGGAAATAAACAATAAGAACACAGAATTTAGAGAGAAAAACTTTCTGTCCGACCAACAAGTCGTAGAAAGAAAAACCTCTACCCCTGAGACTCCTTCTCAGAGGATTTTCAATAGAATACCTTTATTAAGTTTCAACGATTACAAGGCAAGTCAAGTTCCCTGGTAACTAAGGCACCGGCCAAAGTTCAACCAACTAGACTTCTACAACCCTAAACGTAAACCTAAACAAAGTAAACTACTGACTTACTTGTGGATTCTTCACCGGAAAAAGCCACACACTCTAACACTTGAAAAGATCTTTCTTCAAGTTCGTCGTCTTCAACCACACCTTTTAACCCTAGCTAAACCTAGCTATTTATAAGATAAGTTAAGTCTGATCTCACACGTAATTCTTGCCTAATTACGCTGATATTCCACTTAACAAATCCCACACAATAAGGAAAAAGATTGATTGTGATTTCGGATTCTCAACCATGCCGATTCTTCCCAAAACCGAATGATCTCGGATTTCCCAAGATAAGATCGTGTGAAGATTGATCTTATCTTCTCTTTTATCTCCTCAAGCAACCGCCTACAGCTGTAAATCTTCGTATAAGATTGCTCGCAGAAGATATGTTAACTTGCCATTTATAGAAAGTCGCGTTCCTTCTGAGATGTGCTTCCTAAATCTGTCACTCGTTCCCTCCATCGTTCCTCACAATGTTCCGTCACTCGTGACCATGTACCTGTTTTCCTGAAACACTTACATGTAAAAGCAAGTTATATCAACCAGGTTTGTTATCATCAAAACTAAGAGAAACCACGGAACAACCATTGTTCCAACAATTTCCCCCTTTTTGATGATGACAAACCTATACAAAAATGCATGTCTAGAAACCAATAGAAGTATAGATCAGAATAAAAAATTCTTGTATGGTTCCCCCTTAACGAATGCACTGTTGTTTTTACTCATCAAAGTTAACAACATATTCCCCCTTAGCCAAAGTTCCCTCTGTATTTCCTGGATAGAACGCATCTCTGCATTTTTCCTAACTTCCCCCTTTTGACATCATCAAAAGATCAACAACCATCAAGCACAACATAGAGCAAATGAACAAATTCAATTGAAACTTAAACCATTCATAAGCAAAAGACAGTTATTATTATAGATAATTGTTGTAGGGGTCACAACCTAGAGAAAGCATAAAAACATAAAAGTCTTAACATCCAAGAAACAAAAGAAACATTTTAAACTGGGGATAGATAGGCTAAGGAACTAGAGAGGGTCCACATCATGGTTCGGAGGGATTAGGATCAGCAGCAGCACAAGAAATATCTCTCTTAGCCAAGTACCCAACAATGATACTCAACTGAGAAAAAATCTGTTGAAGCTCACGTAACATCTGGGTATGAACACTGTCACCAATCGTCTTAACAATTTTCTTCACCATAGTTCCCTTTTGGCTCTCCTTGGAACTTCATCCTTTTTGACGAATTTCCTTCTTCCCCTTTTTTTACTCTCTTGAACACCCTTTTCGTGGGAGTTTCTTCTTTACCCACCACTTCTTCTTCAACTTTTGTTTCTTGCATAATGACCATCAAATTTTGGATTCACATTCCCTTTGAGCATTGTTCCCCTCCTCCAGCTTGTAGACAATTGTTCCTTTGTAGAGAAAAGTCTTCAATTTTAATCAAAGACGTTCCTTCAAAAATCACGACCTCTAAACCACTAGTTCCATTCCTCGTTACCATGAGTGGATAGAAAGGCTATGTTTAAATGGATACTGGACAGGAGACGTTCCATTCAAACTTTACGTAGGCTTGGAACAATTTTTGAGATCCAAACAATTATTCCCCGTTTCAAGGTAATAAGGGGGGTTTAGAGGGAACGTTTGTTTGGACCAGGCTCAAGGGACAACTTATAACCAACCATCATTTCGGCTTGAAGTGAGGGATAGAATAGATCAAGTTGGTTATTTTGGGCCAAAAGAAAATCTTGGATATAAGAAAATTAGTTTTAGTTCCTTTTAGCATGCAACACCTAACAATTTCTAATATATACAACATCTATGCATAGAGGAAGGATATAAGCCATTAGAAAACTTGTCAAATGATATGTAGTTACCTGAGAAGTTACCTCTTTAGTCAAGCACTGAGGGAATAGAGGACCGGGACTTGTTTACTCCAAGAAAATCATTCCTAGCAACATCCTCAGATGCTCATAGGGTTTTCTGTCTAAAGCCTTGGTAAAAATATCTGCCACTTGATTTTCAGTCCTAAAATGATCCATCTTGATGAAACCTTTTTCAACATTATCTCTTAAGAAATGATGTCGAATATCTATATGTTTGGTTCTAGAATGATGCACATGATTTTTGGAGATATTGATTGCACTTGTATTATCACATAAGATAGGAATTGTTCCAAGAGACATACCAAAATCCACCAGTTGTTGTTTTAACCACAATACCTAGGAACAACAGGCAGCTGCTGCGACATACTCAGCTTTAGCCGTTGAAAGAGCAACCGAATTTTGTTTCTTCGATCCCCAAGATACCAGACAAGGACCAAGAAATTGGGCCATGCCTGATGTGCTCTTCCTATCCACCAAGTGACCTGCAAAATCTGCATCCGAGAATCCGACAAGTTGGAACGAGTTGTGTCTTGGATACCATAGACATAACCCATCGTTCCCTTTCAAGTAGCGCAGAATTCTCTTTACTTCTTTCAGATGTGTTTCTTTAGGATTAGCCTGGAATCTAGCATAGAGACACACACTGAACATAATATCTGGCCGACTGGCCGTTAGGCACAACAGGGAACCAATCATTCCACGGTACATCGTTTGATCAACATCAACACCATTAAGATTAGCATCAAGACGAGTATTCGGAGAAATAGGAGTATCAAAACTTTTTGTAGAATCCATACCATACTTCTTCAATAGCTCCTGATGTACTTTTGTTGCTGCACCTTTGTTCCCTCATCACTTTGTACCACTTGTAGACCAAGAAAGAAAGTGAGTTCACCGATCATGCTCATCTCAAACTCACTGCTCATTAAATTCTTGAAGCTTTCTACAAGTTTGGGGTTAGTAGAACCAAAAATAATATCATCAACATAGACTTGAACTACTAAAACCTCACCGTCTTGTTCCCTTAGGAACAATGTCTTGTCAATCACAGCACGTATATATCCATTGGCTAACAGAAACTGAGCGAATCTATCATACCAAGCACGAGGAGCCTGTTTAAGACCTTAGAGGGCCTTATTCAGTATGTAGACATGATCAGGGTGATCGACATCTTCGAATCCTGGAGGTTGCAACACATAAACCTCCTCTTGTAGGTGACCATTCAGGAATGTTGTCTTCACATCCATTTGATACAACTTGAATCCCTTGTGAGCAGCATAGGCGATTAGAAGACGGATGGCTTCTATTCTTGCAACAGGAGCGTACGTTTCATCGTAATCAATCCCTTCCTGTTGATTGTATCCTTTAGCTACAAGCCTCGCCTTGTTCCTTGTGACAGCTCCAGTGTCATTAAGTTTGTTCCTGAATACCCACTTTGTTCCTATAGCCATTTTGTGCTTTGGCTTGGGAACTAATCTCCATACTTTGTTCCTCTCAAACTGATGTAGTTCCTCTTGCATAACAACTATCCAGTCGGGATCTTTTAATGCTTCCTTCACATTCTTGGGTTCTGCAAGAGAGATAAAAGCATTGAAAGTACAAAAATTCTTGATAGAGGAACGAGTAAGCACACCTTTATCGTATAGAGTGATGATGTTGTCAACAGGATGATCCCTCTTTTGATGATAGTTTCTGACTTCAATCTGAGTGGGATCTATTCTTGACTCCTCTTGTTCCTGTTGGCTTGTCGTTCCATGTGATGTTCCTTCCCCATGATTTTCCTCAATTTCTTCATTTTGTGAAGTATCATCATCAGGAACCAGAGCATTTTATGTGTCATCTTCATCCAGATCCTTATTCGGAGGCATAACATCGTCATCTGGAGCTTGTGAACCTGAGTTTGGAGCTTGTTCACTTAACTTTGGATCGACTTCATCATCTGAGTCTTAATCTAGAACCTTCAGTACATCCTCGTTACTAGACAGGTTCCCTCCATTTTTGGATTCGTCAAAGACAACATGGATGCTTTCTTCAAACTTCTTAGTCCTTTTATTGAACACCTTGTAAGACTTGCTGTTAGATGCATACCCCAGAAAGATACCTTCGTCACTCCTTGGATCAAACTTGCCCAGCTCGTCCTTTCCATTGTTGTGAATAAAGCACCTGCATCCAAAGACTTTCAAGTGGGAAATATTTGGTTTTCTGCCCTTGATTAGTTCATATGGAGTTTTAGAGAAGTTGGAATGTATGGTGACTCGATTAATGATGTAGCAAGCGGTACCGACTGCCTCAGCCCAAAAGGACCGAGGCAAGTTACTTGCCAACATCATAGTACGATCCATGTTTTGTAGTGTTCCATTCTTTCTCTCTGCTACGCCGTTTTGTTGAAGAGTTCTAGGCGCAGAGAAGTTCTGGGACACTCCATGTTCATCACAGTAGCTATGGAACATGGAATTCTTGAACTCTGTTCCGTTGTCAGACCTGATGGATTTTAATTTCTGCCCTGTTGATGCTTCTACCTTCTTGATCCAGCTTTTGAACGCCATGAACGTCTCATATTTGGAACCTAGAAAGAGAGTCCATGTATATCTAGTAAAATCATCAACAATAACAAAAATGTACCTGCTACCACCATGACTTCTCACCCACATGGGACCACACAAATCCATGTGTATCATCTCAAGGGGATGAGAGGTGCTGACTGACAACTTCGGCTGAAAGGATGACTTGCTTTGTTTCCCTTTCACACACTCTTCACACAAGCTTTCCTTTTCTGTAAGAACTTTGGGAAGTCCTGTCACTAGATTTTGTGAGTAGAGTTTGTGAGTTCCTCGATGATTTGCATGACCAAACCTCCTATGCCAGAGATCCGTCTTGTCACCTAATGTTACAAAGCAAAGTTTTTCTTGTGGTTGGAAACTTGAGTCGACAAAATACACATTGTTGCGCCTCTTTCCTTTCAGGACCACAAGATTTGATTTCAGGTTCTTGATCATACAGCCATCTGAGGTAAAAGATACCTCGTTGCTCCCTTGGTCACAAAGCTGAGCAATACTCAACAGGTTGTAACCAAGACTTTTCACCAAGCTTACGTCTTTCACGCTGGTTTTATCATTTAGCTTGACTTCACCTGTTCCAATGATTTCTCCTTGATTGTTGTTTCCAAAGGAAATGTTTCCTCCAACATTGATTTGAAGTGAGGACAGAATACTCTCGTTCCCTGTCATGTGACATGAACACCCGTTGTCAAGGATCCAGCGGATGTTCCCCCTCACTTCAACCTGTAAAAAGAAATCACGTTTTAACGACCCAGGCCTGCTTAGCCTTCCCGGGTCGGTTAGCATAGCTCACAGAATGATAAATTTGAGATTGAACTAAAGTAGCTTTTTGTGGACTATTTGAACTAGAAGCAATGTTTGAGGGATCAACATGGTTTTTCCCTTTGTCAGCTTTTGAGTCTTGCTTCTTTTGTGGTTGTGGAGCTGGTTTCTTTTTATTCTGATGAGATTTGTCATACCCTTGAGTTTTCCTACCAGACCACTGTTTCTTGTTGTTCCCTGTATTCTGATTTTGGACCCTTTTATTAGACGCTTCTAATCTAACCTTACAATCCCTTTGAACATGTCCTCCCTCACCACAGTGATAGCACACCCTATAATATTCGCCAAGATAGCGTTTAGGATGTGGTTTCTGGAGGGTACGTTCCTTCGCACGTTCCTTGGAAGGAATTTTGTGCTGGTTCCCTTGAGACTATTTTAGATATATCTTATGAGCCGTTTTTCCAGAATACCATTCAGAGTTATCATTTAAATTACTCTCAAGAATCTTAACCCTACCCTCTTGATGAGTAACTTTATCTCTAGCAGATTGAAGTTCCCTAGCTTTTCTTTCCATCTTCTGTTCAAAGCTAAGGTCATCAGGAGGATATTCAGATTTATCTTTAACATAACCAATACCACACCTAGCCGGATTAAACACAATCTGAGTTCGTTTATTAAGCTCATTCTCTAATTCCTCTCCTTTGAGTTTAAAGACAAGCAAATCCGTTCTAAGTTTGTTATTGGTTTCGGTGAGAGTTTTAATATCTTTCTTTAAATCTTCACACTCAGAACAGGGAACAACATTGGTAACAACATATTCTGATAGTTTTTCTTCAAGATTAAGACATTTCTCATCGGCAGCATCTATCTCATCATGCATTTTCAAATTATCTTCAAAAAGCCTTTTAACAAGAATTACAAGATCAGATTGTTTTGCATTTTCTAAACCAGCAAGGATTTGTTCAGGAGTTACCTCTTGGTCGACATCTTCAGACTTCAAAGTCATGACACAGATCTTTGATTCAGATTCATCATCTAAGTCATGATCACATGCAGCGATGTAGGCCTTTTTCTTCTCGTTCCCAGACTCGTTACCTTTGGGATAATTTTTGGCATAGTGACCCTTTTCTTGACAGTTGAAGCAGATAACGTCCTTGGTCTCCTTCTTCTCAGAGTTGACCTTCTCTTTTTCCTTCAAGGCTCCTTGCTTCTTGCCTCTCTTGTAGAATGCCCTCATTGTTTCTGTTATGAGAGCCACGTCAGAGTCTTCTTCCAATGTAAAGACTCCCCTTCTGGCGGTGATGTTTTCAACGACGTTGTGAGTGTTGTTTGAGTTCATTCTGTATTCCTGCACTAACACACAATCTAGAGCAAACCTGCTCTGATACCAATTGTTGGATCGTGACGCGTTAGTAACAAGTCAGGGAACTAGTAACGTTCCCTGAGCAGCGGAAATAAACAATAAGAACACAGAATTTAGAGAGAAAAACTTTCTGTCCGACCAACAAGTCGTAGAAAGAAAAACCTCTACCCCTGAGACTCCTTCTCAGAGGATTTTCAATAGAATACCTTTATTAAGTTTCAACGATTACAAGGCAAGTCAAGTTCCCTGGTAACTAAGGCACCGGCCAAAGTTCAACCAACTAGACTTCTACAACCCTAAATGTAAACCTAAACAAAGTAAACTACTGACTTACTTGTGGATTCTTCACCGGAAAAAGCCACACACTCTAACACTTGAAAAGATCTTTCTTCAAGTTCGTCGTCTTCAACCACACCTTTTAACCCTAGCTAAACCTAGCTATTTATAAGATAAGTTAAGTCTGATCTCACACGTAATTCTTGCCTAATTACGCTGATATTCCACTTAACAAATCCCACACAATAAGGAAAAAGATTGTTTGTGATTTCGGATCCTCAACCATGTCGATTCTTCCCAAAACCGAATGATCTCGGATTTCCCAAGATAAGATCGTGTGAAGATTGATCTTATCTTCTCTTTTATCTCCTCAAGCAACCGCCTACAACTGTAAATCTTCGTAGAAGATTGCTCGTAGAAGATATGGTAACTTGCCATTTATAGAAAGCCGCGTTCTTTCTGAGATGCGCTTCCTAAATCTGTCACTCGTTCCCTCCATCGTTCCTCACAATGTTCCGTCACTCGTGACCATGTACCTGTTTTCCTGAAACACTTACATGTAAAAGCAAGTTATATCAACCAGGTTTGTTATCATCAAAACTAAGAGAAACCACGGAACAACCATTGTTCCAACAAGTGTTCTATATACATTCTCTTAAGTGTAACTCTAGTCTGTCTTTCTGCCATGGGTTAGTTAGATTGTACGGTTAAGATTAGAAAAAACGTTCATTTTAATGAAATGGGGAGAAACACTAGATTAAAGCCCAATCCCGCTAATTTTGAGTTTTCTCTTTCCAAATCATATAAAGACTCGATATTGCCGACTTCTATTATTTCTATCCATTTTCGAAACCGTTTGTGTTCTCCCTCTCTATTGAAGGCTCTACTGCAATGATAAAGTCCAATAGATCAACATAACGTGGGGGTTCACACATCTAGTGCGCATATACTTGTTAGGCGGCCCAACATACAAGCTGAGTGAATTTCCATCATAAAACCAATTGAAATTAAAAAGATTCCTAGAACTTATATATTAGACTTTTATTCTTCAAACTTTAGTGTGGAAAACCTTTTGTTTGTCTCCACATCTATAATTTTTTTCCGAACAAGGTAAGAATTAGGTTGACATATTATCCTAGAGCATCTTTTCGGACGAGAACTAAGAGTTCTAAATTATGTAAGATCTGAATACAAGTGACAGGATGTCAAAGTCTAACCACTGTATCATCAATTGTGTTACAATGATGAGGCACATGCTTATTTTTAACAGCCTTGAAAGATTTTAAAGATATCCTAGTATGTGTTATAATCATTTAGATTTGCCATAGACATGATTTATTTATTTTTTGCAGCGTTTATCACACTCATATTGTCACTTTTAATTTTTTTTTAATGTGCCTTTTTCTCCTTTTTGATAGCATCATATTTTCCTGCATCTCTTACTTAATTGCTATATTGAACCAATTAATAAGTATTTTAAACTTTTTAGAATGATTAAAAAAGTCGTAATTTATATTTTTTAAATTGTCATTTGATATGTATGTATGCATGCATGTAAATGTTAGATGATATATTTCAGAAAATGCAATAAATTAGAGATTTTATAAATTAATAAAATATATAGTTAAAGATATTTTGGTCCGGATTTTATTTAAGTGGTTTGACTTAACAAACTATATTATATAAGGTGATTTTGTTTAAAAAAATTATAATAAATGGTTTGTTAAAAAAAACATCTATTACAAATGGTTATTTTTGACAAATAACCGTTTTAGAATTGAACATCGTTTATATTTTCGTGATCTATTTTTTTTTTTATATCTCTCGCTCGATTCGATTAGCCGGGGCCAATCTACGTCCGAACCGTGTACTGCAGAGACCCATTGTTGGGGGCGACCTAACGCCCCCTGCAATGGGCCTTTGCAGAACCGCGATCTATTTTCTTGGTACTATTTAGCTAACCTAACGCCAGGAGATTAATTTCACCCAAAAAGTAATAAAGTACTAATAGAATTCTGTTTTCATTATTGTGAATAATTATTATTTTCTATGATTATAATTCATAAAAGTATAACTTAAACATTTAAACTTATAGTATTTTTCTTAATTACTAAAAAACAAAGTAAGACCGACTTATATTTACTTGTAATGCTACTGATTACTATATTTACTTGGATGCAAAGTTATTATGCATAAATCTACTATATATATAAAAGCAATAAGGTTTGGAGCCTCCATGTTGCGCCACCTTAGCTTTTTTCACGTGTCGTTTCGAGAATATTCCACCTTGGATTTTGCCACATGTCACCTTTTCCTTAAGCCATGTCATTATATTTTTTACACGTCATATTATATTCTGCCATATCATTAACATGTCATATTTAACTATAATTAATAAATAATAAATAATTCAAATAAAAAACTACAATGATTATATATGACAATTTATAATAAAATCAAGAAGAATTTTAGGCAATTTATGTACAACCACCATATCAAGCCATATCAATATATATTCTTTCCAACTTTTCAATTAAAGAACGAATTGGAAATTATAAAAGAGTATATTTGTTTGATTGAATTCGTAATTTTTATAGTAACAATTATTTGATTTTATATGTGAAATATCTTCTTACTACATTTTTTTCAAATTTTACGTACAAAACAAAAAGTTTGGTTCGTTTGATTCATTTGAAAATTTTATAGATAAAAAATAAAATATTTTATACGTGATCTAAATTTATTATGATTTTTAATTAATTTTATTTATTAATTTTTTACCACTCTTAACAACCAATTAAGTTTTTTTTAATTAATTATTGATTAACAAATGTTATCTGTCATCTCTTTAAATAAAAAAGTACCATTTGTTTTGATTCATCCCAACTTCTTAGCAATTTACTTACAAATCAACAAGATATTTTTGATAATTTATTTAGTAAGCCACGGTTATTTGATTGTTTCACCGACAAATGGGAAATTTTATAAAATTGTTTTCTTATTTCATTTGATTATTCTAATTGAGGAAAATTAAATTAGGAATTCTTTTACCATTTTTTTCCAATTTACATACAAATCAAATTCGTTTTTATTTAAAAATATATTAAAAACTTTCTTTTAATAAATCTTTTAATCTATAATTGTTTTCTTTTGAATTGGATTTGGATTAAAAAAAATACTCATTTGATTGTTTAATATATTGGAAAGTTGGAATTTCGGCCATGTCATCCTATTATTAATCCACATAGGATTTTGCCACATGTCATTTAATCCTTGCTCCATAAAAATTATATATTAATTATTCTTTTCTCTTCATATTCCACATGGCAAATGTTTTTCACTTAATTAAAATTTATTTATTTCCCAAATTTAGATAATATCTTAATTTTTGGTAGGAGATAATATTTTAACTTAAAAAATATAACTAATGGTTAATCTTTTTAACATTTTAGTTGTTTCGTTCTCTCTCTTATATTAAAAGATAAATATACTCAATTACATATATTATTATTAAATTAATTATTATTTTTCAAAATCTCATCTCTTCCATATTTTCAAAATATATCTTTTTTGCTTTACTTCTTCATATTTTATCTCCTTCTTTTAAATTAAACCTATTTATGTAATATTGTCAAGGAAAATGAGTAATGTAAATTATTTTATCTTAATAATCCATGTTTATTCTCAATTTTAAACTTAATAATCTAAATTTAATTTGTTTTATTTGATTTCAAAAAATTTTTAAAAAAATAATTTTTATACATATTACGGGTAACAAATTACTTATATTATATTTTATTTATTAATATCTTTTTTATAGTATATATAAAAAATATCGAGTCATAGTCGTACATGGCACGACGGATCAACTAGTAAATTTATAATCCTATAACATACTCTAATTATTATTCTCTATGATCTACTGATGGTAGCGATTTTGATATAGAAAGATATATTTGTTTCCTTAATTGGAGAGATAACCCGTTGATGAGAGATTTGGAAATCTTGTCAACTCGATAGTTTCCAAATATACGCACGGTTGCTCAAGTATATATACTATACTCCCTAGCTACTTAGGCCGTGTTTGGTATGCTGTTGGAATTGGATTGGAATCAGGAATCGGAATGGAATCAAAAATCGGAATGAACCAATCTTGTGACATGTTGTTTGGTATGATGTCGGAATGAACCATGTTTAAAAGTTAGGTTTATACCTTATAATTTAGGGTTTAGGTTTATACCTTATAATTTAGGGTTTATGAATTTTAGAATTTATTATTTAAGGTTTTGAAGCTTCAGGATTTTAAGGTTTAAGATGGAAAATTATTTTTTTTTGGAATAGATGATATCTTTCATTTTCTGCTGGAATCAACTTTGTCTGCAGACTTGGAATGAGCCATTCCAGAAAATGAAATCGATTCCAGATTTTGATAAACCAAACAGTATACTGGAATTAACCATTCTTGATTCCCATTCCTGATTCCCATTCCTGATTCTTCCCTAAACGATATTCTGATTTCTCATCACAAAGTTGATTCTCGGAAGAAAAAAAAAGACTTTTCGACATGGCGAAGGAATATTTTTCCGATTTATTCGAGATAGCCATGAAGGCGGCGGACGCGGCGGCGAAGGTCGACGACGGCCGCTCCTCCGTGGAGGAAAATCGCTGCATTGATGCGCTTAGAAAGCTGCAGAGCTGCCCGCTCGATATCAAGATCCTTGTTGAAACTCAGGTATCTACTCTCGATCGCTCTGTTCTGATCTTAATTGATTTCATTAAATCACTATGATCGATTTTTATTTCTCTATTTAATTATTAAGAAATTGTTTGTGCTTAATTACCTAATCAAGATTGCAATGTGTTAATTAATTTCAGGCCGGGAAAAATCTGCGAAAGCTCACAAAGCACCCTCGGAAGAAGATTCAGGCATCAGCAGCCGATCTGATTGCAATTTGGAAGAAGAAATATCTCGAGGCGGAAGGAGCGAAGAAGACGACGGAGAACGCTACTAATCCCATTGTTGTTCTTAAGTGAAAGAAAGTGTAGCATGATTCTTCTTCACCAGCACCAACACCAGCAAAGATGGCCAAGTCGTCAGAGACGACGAAGCCGCCTTTGACAACGCTGAGTATGATGAATTGCAACGACGATGCACGCAACAAAGTACGAAGGCATATTCTGGAAGCCTTGCGCAAGGTCTCTGGAGAAGCAAGCGAGAGTACTGTTCATCAGGAACAGGTTAACCTATGTGATCCGATTCGGGTTGCGATCTCAGTAGAGACGGCGCTGTTCAAGAAGCTGGGGCGAAGTACAGAAGCGTTCTATTCAATCTGAAGGATGATCAGAATCCTGATTTTCGAAGGAAGGTTCTTCTTGGGATTGTGAGGGCTGAGAGTATCGCTGAGATGAGCAGCGAGGAGATGGCAAGCGATGCGAGGAGGTCGGAGATTGCGGAGATTCGGATGAAGAAAGCGAACCGAGGAGTGCAGGCATGTACTGAGGAAGACCAGGAGGAGTGCAGATGATTAGAATTGATGACAATATAATTAGAAATTGATTAGTTGATTAGGATCCAAGCTTAGCTAATTACACTAGCTATTTCAAGTTTATTATTGGACCGGATATATGTACGTACATTTGCATATACGATTAGAATTGATGGATTGTTGATCACACGGTTAATTTTTTTGATCAAAAGGAGAGGGCAAAGCCCTATATATTATTAAAACAAAACAGCAAGAGTTTACAAGGGACAAGCAGCATCAAAAAACAAAAAGCTAATAATGGAATTAGGTGGTTCATGAACATAAACAAGAGCTGAATTTTTATTCAAAGCTAAATTTGCTAATTGGTCTGCAACACCATTAGCTGTACGAGGAATGTGAGAAATCTTAGCCACCATGCTTGCATTCTTTAGCATCTGCTTGCATTGATCAATGAGGGAAAAATCCGGATGAGTGATCGGCATGTCAGAATTCAGCAGATCAACAGCAACAGAGGAATCTGATTCTATGAGCAACTGAAGGAAAGCCAAAGATACAGCCATTTTGATTCCATGAAACAAAGCCCATAGTTCAGCTCGTAAAGCAGTGCAAGAACCACATTTAAAAGTAAACCCTTGAAGAAATTTACCTCCAGAATCTCGAAATAAACCCCCGCCACCAGCGCAACCAGGATTTCCCTTGGACACTCCATCCACATTCAGTTTGATCCATCCAATTGGTGGAGCTGTCCAGTGTTTAGTAGAAACCAGATTTTGCGCAGCAATAGGCAAGCTCTTTAGCTGCAGACGGTCACGACAACTCCAATATTCTTCAGTGATCGATACCACAGTAGTTGAGAGTGTACCAACCATGTCAGTGCGATCAAAAACCATGGAATTGCGACACTTCCAAGTATACCAAATCATGTTTGCAAAGATAGATGCGGATTTGTCACAAGTTTTTATGTTTGCTTCAACCCATTCAATCAAGTCAAGTGAGAAAAAGTGGGCAGGCGGGGAATTACCATAAATGGCGAGCCACACCAGCTTAATGTTGTTGCAATTACGTAGTAGGTGAAGTTCAGTCTCATCCATGGAGCACCGAGGGCATGCTGGGGATTGGGCGAGGTGGCGGCGATGTCTATTAAAATTGCACATAACTCCATTGTTGAGGAGAATATAGAGAAAGTTCCTGACCCTCTGCTGAACCGGAATACGCCACACCGTTTTCCATTGCACTGTAGGCGTGACAGGCTGCTCAGTTTGATCACGGGCAATTTTCATGGCTGATTTTGTAGAGAATAAACCCGATGATTCAGGCATCCAGTAGAAACGATCCATATCGTTTGGATTCGAGCTCACAGATATAGACAACATGGCCTGCTTGATAGAGTTTGGCAAGTAAGAAGCAAGTGCATTGAAGTTCCAAGATGAGTCAGCCCAATATTCAGCAACAGTGGCCCCAATAAGATTCTCCGGGACAGGGGTAAGAGCAATATCAATAAGAGGAGAATCACCGATCCATGGGTGTAGCCAGAAGAAGGTAGTCATCCCATTTCCAATGGAGATACGGAGTCCTTTAGAAAGAATGGAAGCGTCGTGAACCACTCCTTTCCACATATGGGAGGAGCGAGGGACAGAGGTAATCATGTCGATATCTAAGCGACCCTGACACTGTTAATTGTAGTGCATTAGTGAGTGATGTTTGTGATTGCGTGGTGACATTTTTTCAGTTGTTAATTGTTTTTGTACCTACTTCCTTAATTGTAGTAATGGAATTGGAAAAAATGAAGAGTCTTTCTGTAGAATATACCCACGTAATTCCTATTTCTAGCTTGTCTTAAGTCTATCAAAATCATCCGACATGTAGTGAGGTAATAAACGATAATTATGTAGTTTACTTTTTTTTTTCTTTGATAGAAGAATGTACATGTACGTACGTTTACTTTCTTACCTATATTGGTAGTAAGTTTAGTCGAATGTGGAAAGAGATTTGGTTGCATTCCGGTGTTGCTAGCAAGATTAAAATAGAAATAGAAAACCATTGGTCGCAAATTAGAGTTCTTCTATAATGTGTGACCAATGGTGCTTTATCCACAGGATTGGCCAATGTACGATTTTCATGGCGAAGCCTTTGGAGCTTTGGGATTGCGAAATTGGATTTTCCAATTCCAACCGAGAAAGCCTTGACATTAGTGTATCAAGCTGAAAACAAGATGATGATTAGCCACAGAGTTCCTAATTAGATTCGCCACCAACAACGAGTCAGTCTCCACGAAAGCTCCAAAGACTCCTTAAAGTCGTCACTTCTTCTCTTCAATAAAGTTTCCCTTTTCTCTCTCTCTCGTAGAAGCACTTCAAGTCTTTCTCTAGCGGTTGATTAAGACCCTAGAGTGAATTCGTATTTATAGTAGATAATTAGGTATGATATTATTCTCATGCCATAGAATAAATATTTTTCCACCTTAATCACCAATAAACGATTTACACAATACAATCTTGTATTAAGATCTTTAACAACTTTCCTTATCCAAATCTTCTTCTACCTCCTTCTAGCCCACGCAATTGCCTTCTTCGTGGGATATGGTTTCCAAAGTATATTATTTCAAGTTTTTCAGCAGCCCGGCTCCACTGCTTCCAAACTTGCTACAAATGCTGCTACAACCAATTAAATAAGGCCACTTATCCCTCTATTTATCAGTTTTATAATTTAATCAATTAAATTGTAAAATTAAATTAAAAACAATTGATTTATCTTATTTCCTTTCTTCGTCCAAAATACAGACTTTTTCTGCTATGGATCAAACAGAAGTTTTCATGAAATTTTCACTTCTTTGCCACTTTTAGAATTTCTGCTATGGATCAAACAGAAGTTTTCATTCAGATTGCACTTCTTTGCTACTCTTGTTCTTGACTACACTGAAATGCCCCTTTATAATAATTGAATTTGCCTATGACTAGAGCATTAAGAGGATCCTCCAATGTCTCCATCTCAAGCCATAATGCAATATGCAATTATGTAAAGAAGAGAAATTGTCCAAATTAAAGCTACAATTCAAGTTTATAAAACTCTAATTCATTGGAAAAACCCTAATTCTAATGAGAATAAAACACCAGCAACCATATTATAAAGAATGAAATTAAAGTTTCTCTTACAAAAAAAATTAAAGATTCGCTCAACAAAATTGCCATGTAATTGTACAAATTTTCAGTTTAATTTTACACATATCAAACTCCAATGATGTATACGACTGCAACCGCTATCAAGCCGATGGAGCAGGAGGGAGAGCGGTTTCAATTGAGTAGAGTTTTCAAATCCAGGAAATATGACAATGTAATTATCCGCTTTTTCTTTAATTTCCATAATTTGATTGAATTGTAAAAATGGGAAATAGAGAGACAAATGGTCTTGTTTAATTGGTGTAGCAGTATTTGTAGCATGCTTGGTAGCAGAGGATCTAGACTGGTTTTTTTAGAGGATAATAACAACTCATTTTAACTGATAACGTGTTTTCTCGAAAGCACAACACCCTTTTCTATAGCTCTAGTCGCGTTTCTAGCACGACTGTTCCCTCTCACGTTGTTTTTCTCTAGTTTTCTTGTTCCCATTGCAATCTGTTTCCATTGTAATCTACATTAAGTTTGTTAATTTAATATTTTTAAAAGGGATTATTAATTTTAATTTAGGAATAGTTTTAAAATAATTTTCAAAGTGTTGTATTTTTCATGCCAAAACACTCATTTTCTTAATTTGCTTATGTATGAAAATTATTTAAACTAGAATATTATTTTGCATGTCAAAAAACTCATTTTCTTACTTTGATTATCTTATCCATTTTCTTATCTTAAATTTTTTTTGGTCATGTTTGACACAATTTAATTTGTATTCCTTGTATAATTTTTGGGCTGGAAACGTGTGTAAATATATAAGAGTTTTTTTTTATTAGGTAATAATTAGGAGGCACTTCCTTCAGGGAGAGCGTTCTAGGGCATCCTGACGGATGAGAACATTAAGTTCTAAATGGTTCCTAATAACCTCAATAGGGAGACTGTGATCCGGTTTGAGAATTTTGTCAGTCACAACATTACAACCCCTCTTGACATAAGCGATAGGAGACTGTGGCCCAGTTTGACAATTTCTCTAAAACTGTTCACAGTTCTAGCCCGTTCATGGGTGCTTTAGGCTAGTCCAAGTAGTACTTCTTGGGCTATCCTTAATCTTAAATGATAAAAAAAAACTAAAGAAGAGTTTACAAGTGTAACATATCAACTTCACATATAAACATGTCAACCAAATCTATTAAAATATTATTATTAGTTAAATTTATTTGAGAATATTTTGATTGGTTGGATTATACATATATAATTAATTTATAAAATTTATCTTTTTTATTTATATTTTTTGTAATTATTTAAAATGTCACATTTGACCTATCACTTCAATTCATAATATCAATAAAAAAAATTATTATTTTAAATGATAAGTGTATGACGACTTTTGGTGAGTTTGGATCATGCCATTTAATGTATTATTTTGTATTAAATTGTATTAAATGCAAGATTTAATGAAATTTGACATCCAAACAAGCCCTTTTATAATTTTGTGATTTAAAATATTTATTTAAAAATGTTCCATAATAAGTATTTATATGACTATTTGTCATGGATAATTAGTATATTTGAAAACATGTTTAGTATTAATATTTTTTAAAAATCAAAATGAGCTTAAAAACAAATTGAAGTTAATCAAGCATTAAATAAATCTAATTAATCAAAATTTTACAATCTAAACGAATCACTTACCACAATTTCACTCAGAAACTCATCTACAACCCTTGATTGGACTTCATTGATGGACTTCCGCTACGAGCATAATTCCACACACGAACTCTCTAACACCTTGGTACAAGCCACCTGACTTGTGCTTTGAATCCCACATCGAAATATTTCTAAAGGAAAAGAAGAGATTTATGCTATAAAAAGCATTGGCCATAGGGATTATTGACAGGTAAAATATGGGCTTTTCATTAATTGAAGGCCTCAAGGGCTGTAAAGGATGAGCAAACAATGCGCCGTGAGAGGGGGTAATTGGTACGATAGAGTTTGATCGCGTCTATTATAGGGGTTTGTTTCATTTCTCCCTCAAAACTACGTTTAGCATTAATATTTTTTTAAAAATTAATATGAGCTTAAAAACAAATTGAAGTTAATCAAGCATTAAATAAATTCAATTAATCGAAATTTTACAATCTAAACGAACCACTTTCCACAATTTCACTAGGAAACTCATCTACAATCCTTGATTGGACTTCATTGATGGACTTTCGCTACGAGCATAATTCCACACACGAACTCTCTAACACCTAGGCACCAGCCACCGGACTTGTGCTTTGAATCCCACATCCAAATATCTCTAAAGGGAAAGAAGAGATTTATGCTATAAAAAGCATTGGCCATAGGGATTAATGATAGGTAAAACATGGGCTTTTTTCGACCAAAAAAAAACATGGGCTTTTTCCGACCAAAAAAAAAACATGGGCTTTTCATTAATTGAAGGCTACAAGGGCTAAGCAAACAGTGTGCCTTGAGAGGGAGTAATTGGTATGGTTGAGTTTGATCGCGTTTAGAATAGGAGCTTGTTTCATTTCTCCCTCAAAACTATTTTCTACCCAAAAACTACATTTCCTTTGAAATTCGGGCTTCCCTACTTTTCAAAAAGATTGAAAGCCTCGCTACTTTTCAAAAAGTTTGAAAGCCTCCCTACTTTTCAAAAATAAGGTGTTTAAATATTTAAAAAGATTACAGATTTTATACAAAAATAAATCCGAGTTGAACCCTGAACTTATAAACCTATCTTAGTAGTTGAACCCTGAACTTAGTTGAAACCCGAATTTCCCCTGAACTTAGTTGAAACCCGAATTTCAAGAACCAAATAATCAGATGAAACCCAAATTTCAAGAACCAGATGAACCAGATAGGGGTTGAAACCCGAATTTCAAGAACAAGATGAACTAGTTAGGGGAAGAGGCGGTAGACGAATCCTTATACAAAAATAAACCTATCTTAATAGTTGAACCCTGAACTTTGATGAAACCCGAATTTCAAGAACCAGATGAACCAGATAGGGGTTCAAACTCGAATTTCAATAACCAGGTGAACCAGATATGGGAAGAGGCGGTAGAGAATCCTTACACAAAAATAAACTATCATAATAGTTGAACTCTGAAATTAGTTGAAACCCGAATTTCAAGAACTTGATAGGGAGGAGGCGATGGACGTGCATGGAGGGCGTCGTGGTGGAGCTGGAGGTCAAAGGGATACGGCGGACATGGAGGTCGGCGTGGAGGATGCGGACCAGGAGTGCAGATGAGGCCATGACCACTTGGGTTATGTGCATCAACCGCTAGAAATTCAGTTGACAATGTTAGTTAGTTGATTAGGGTCGAAAGTACGAGCACTGTTTTAGAGATTGTTTTAATATTTCTAGTTTATTGGACCATGGTATACTTGTACGTACATTTGAATATATGATTATAATTGATGGATAGTTATAATCACTTCTATTTGTAGTGCATTGGTGAGTAATGGTAGTGATTTCGTCGTGAAATTTTTTCAGTTATATATAGGTTGTTGATTGTACTTGTACGTACTTTTTTTTAGTAATGGAATTGATAAAATGGAGAAAGTCTTTACGTAGAATCCCACATATTCTTATTTCGATCCAAATCATCCAACTTATAGTGATCGAGAATCGAGATTGTTGGATCGGGTGTGTGTTCAGTGACAAAGCGGACATTCCTTCACGTAGCATAATAAAACACAAACAAAAATTTTCTCTCCAAACCTAATTAGGGTTTTGGTCTCCTAAGGTTCATAAAGGTTCAAGGAGGAGCTTCCCTTGATTGGAACCACCACGGGTCCACGGATCTTAATGAGACAGAGTCGTCGCCGACTACTCCACTGAGTGACTTCTAGACTTCTTTTCTTTCTTTCTTTCTTTCTTTTCTCTCTCTCTCTCTCACAAAGGTCAAAACCCAATATTTTCCATTTGAGAATATTTGAATGTAGGTGCTTCATTCACAACAATAGAAAGGATGATCTTGGAAATTTTGATCCTAGGAGTGATGAAGGCATCTTTGTGGGATATGCACCCAACAACAAGGCCTACACAAAGTTCAACAAAAGAACCAAGAAGTTCAAGGAAAGCATTCATGTTGTCTTCGATGAGTCAAAGTCTAGTGGGAACAACGCTAGCAATAGTGAAGTTTTGGTGATGTTTACAAGAGATTCAAATGATGATGACTCTCCAAGTTCCCACAAACATAGTCCATGAAATGACGATCCTCCCCATAAGACATGCACCGAAGAGGAATACTCCAAAGGTATTGATGAAACTGAGGAGGAACACCAACAAGACTCCTCACAAGTGGAAGATACATTACTTGTGACAACAAGCCAACAAGAGGAAGAGGAGTCCATCATCGATCCTACTGAAATTGAAACTAGAAAGTATCATAATAAGAAAGATCATCATGTTGACAACATCATTACTCCACATAACAAAGGTGTGCAAACTCGTTCTTCTCTCAAGATTTTTTTTTATTTTAATACATTTATCTCTCTTGTAGAGTGACGAGCACTTTTACGTCGCTATAAAAGCGTTGTCAAAGAATTATTCCTAACTTCCTAACCTTAGTAAAGTGGAAGTAAGGGTCGAACCCACAGAGACTCGGATTATTTGGATTTAAGTAATGTTACTAAACTAAGGGGGAGATTTTGTAATTATAAACTAAGAATCTAAGTAATTAAAACTAATTAAATCAAAGCAAGTAAAGTGATTTACGATTCAAATATGGAGAAAAGCGTCCAAACAGTTTCGTATCCGTTGCATACATGAGATTTGATCCTCGATTATCTTTATTTCAATTTCCCTTGACTAATCTATTGTGAATTTATGAATTCAAGCTTAAGATGGTTGTTAATATACACCGTCTTTAACAACCTTTTAACCAATTAACCTAGAAAACCTTCTATGTCGAATTGATCATGCAATTAATTTTAAAGCATTCAATAGAAACAATAATTCATGAATTCCACCGTCTATTCACGAAGTCTTGTGATTAAATTCTCCGCCTTTGATTAACCTTATTCCACCGTCTATAAGTTTAATCAAAGGATTCATCCATGAATAATCAAATTCCACCGTCTATTTAATTATTCTAGTTGTAATTCAACCTAGAAGTAGAATAGGTGACCAATCTATTATAATCCTAAGTGAATTTGATCGATTAAGCACAGAGAGATTCAATCTAGTCAAGGCAAACTAAAATAATTCAAATCTCACAAACAATCATGCATACAACTTCAACTAACTAGTTGGACATGAGAAAATTAGCTAGACATTGTCATTGAAGAAAAATAAAACTTACAAGAGTCAAATTGATCTTCAATTGCAAACTAGGGTTTTGTCTCCACAAGTCTCCAAATTCAAAAGCTTAGAACACAAGCAATAGATAGCATAACATAATCCTCATAATAAAATCTAAAGAAAGTATTTATATTTATGTCTAAAAATATCTTAGAAGGCAATACTAAGTCGGCCCACAAAATCTCGCAAAGCCCAAGTTGGCGTCGCCGCAACGCGCCGGAGCGTGGTTTGCTCCTCCCCAGAGCGCGGTCGCGCTCTCCCAGGTCTGCCCGCGTTGATGCCGCAGCAAGTTCTTCCTCTCGGCGCGGTCTTGGCTTGGCTCCGCGGTTTGGTCCCTTCATTCATGTCTTGTAGTTCTCGCCTCGGGTCTTCACTTCAACGCTTCCTATGCATCCCGAGTTCCGTCCTAAGCCTTCCATCTACCATCTTCCACCATCCGACCTACAATTATGCAAAAAGACGCGTAGATTCCGAACCAAACAAAAATAAAACCTAAACTAAAACTTAGAACGAAATTCTAGCTAAAAATGCATATAACGGGAATAAAAACATGCTCTAACAACTATACCTATATGCTCTATCATAGAGCCCAAGAATGTGGTGGAAGCACTCAAAGACTCTGATCGACTAGATAGTTGTTATGCAAGAGGAACTTCATCAATTTGAGAGGAGCAAAGTATGGAGATTAGTTCCCAAGTCGAAGCATAAAATGACAATTGGAACAAAGTGGGTATTCAGGAACAAGCTTGATGAAACATGAACCGTCACAAGGAACAAGGCGAGACTTATAACAAAAGGTACTGTTGGATCGTAACCGGTTAGCTAGAGCTTGGGAACTGGCTGTTAAGCTGTTCCCAAGGCAGCGGAAGGAATTATCGCAAGTATTAGAAAGACAGAATGAACACAGTTCCTTATAGAGGAACCCCACTACAACCAACTAGTTGTATGGGTAAACCTCTACCTCCGCTTGGAGGATTTTGAATGACTTACTTATATTATTGATTTGTTCCTTAGTTACAAACAGCCAGATTCAAACTTCTCTGTTCCTACGAGTTCTACCTAACTCTAGCAACACTAATGAATCTTCTCAACTGAGTTCCTAAGCGAACAACAATCACTAAATAAGTAACTCAAACCTTACACCGAATCGCGGTTCCCTTGCTCCTGGGAACTCGGCTTCACCGTCGTCGAGATCAGACACTCGTCGTCGGGGACTTCTCTTCTTCTTTCTCTTTCTCTGTTGTGGGTATTTGTGAGTTCTGGGAGAAGTACTCAATCCGAGCACTATTCATTTGGCTTTATACTCGAGTGAACTTGGACTTCAATCGCATCTTTCATTTGTGTCCGAAATGCCCTTTGCTTGATGCCCAAGTTGTACTTTCTTCACATGTGACTTCAATTTGAACTAGGTCAACTTCTTGAATTGATCGGACCGTTGGATCAATCGTGACAGTCTGCTCCTCAGACTGTGCCTTCATCCTGTCCAAGACAGGATCCCGTGATATGCGCTGATCGGTCCTTGTCCTCACATGTGAGTTCCCATGTCGTGGGAACTGTCCTCTTCTGAGTTCCTTTGAGAGAAACTCTTCATCGTGTAAGCCTTTGTTCTCTGGTCATTCTTGGGAGTTCTCATTTCATGGGAACTTTTCTCTTCAGAGTTCCCTTGATGGGAACTCTTCATTGTGTGCTCCTGTGATCTTTGGTCATTCGTGGAAGTTCTTTGCTCAACCTGTGTTCCTTAGAAATACTTGATCGAAGCACATTAGTTCCCTTATAGCGTTTGTCATTATCAAAACTCGGAGAACTGTATCGTTGTTCCGATGTTTAAAACCAGAGGTCCCAACATCGTTCCAACAGGTACAACCAACGGGAGGGTATCGACTATGAGGAGACATATGCTTTTGTACGTTGCAAGAATTGAAGCCATTCATTCATCTACTAATCGCCTACCCTACTCACAAAGGATTCAAGCTTTAGAAGGCTCCAAAGCACAAGCCAACTATTGTATGAGAGGTTTAGGATGCTAGGAACAGCACTAAAATTTCAACCCAATCAGAGGTTGTTTGGTCGTCGATCGGGGAAGATCAAATCCGAGGTGCTAAGACCTACGAGATTTTTCTACCACTTTTCTCTCTTTCTTTTTCTCCCCCTCTTTCCGATGTTTCTCTCTTACATTTATCAAGACCCTAAAAGTGTCTTTTCAACTTTTCTAAATTTCTCTTAGGACTTCTCCAACAACTTTCCTAAAAAATTCTCCAAAATGGAGAAGCAAAAGTAACAATTTTTAGCTTATTTGAGATTTAGCTTTTCCCTAATGGAGAATTATCAATTTATTTGGGGAATTTTCCGGATTTAGAGAAACTCCCTTCTTTTATCTCATCCTTTCCTATTTCAAAAAATAAGACGGTGAATTTATTTTTACTCAAAACAATTTTAAAATCTCAAAAGGCTTAAAATTTTCTAAAATAGAGAAGTTGTTGGCCTTGTCGTAAGTTTCTTCTTAAATGGGTCGCTAAGAGTGGGCCCATAAAAGAAACACATTGGTCCAAATCTCATTTGGACTCTTCCCTCCTTAGGAGGGATAACACAATACTTAACACATATCTTGTCATGATTTATGATGTATTTAACTCATTGTTGTGCAGGTTCAAAAAAGTGGACAATGGTAATAGCGAGATGAAGTAATCTGTCTTTAATGGGTAAATGTGTATTACGAAGACTTGACCCAACAACGGGTAGGTGTAAAGTACGCGCGCGCGTAAGATTAATTACGAAAGGATTTTTACCAATGCTCTTTGTTTAGCCAAGGACACGGAGAAAGGCAATTTTGTACTTGTATCCAGAGCAACGTACTAGTGACCAAGGAGGTAAGGAAAATACACATGATACAACTTATGATCGATCTAGAATAATTAATTGTTTGATTTCTTAATTATATAAGTATACAAGATGGAGTATTTGATGTTTCTTTTCTAGCCTAGGTACGAGCCAACATAAAGAAACAAGTGGTGCATATAATTTATAAATCTTGACAACTTAAACACGTACGTACACTTGCACTTTATGACTTTAATACTGAAATCAACAAAATGCCATCCTTGCAATATATGTGTAGTAATTTTTACAGAGAAAATATATCCAGCAGCAGAATAGAAGAGAAGTACAACCATCAACAAATTAAAAGAAACAAAGTAGGTTAATTAATTGTGTGGGAGTGTGAGAGACTCTAGGGTTTCAACATAAGTGGAAATTCCAAGAGTATTCCACAATCCATCCGACGGCTGTAGGTGAAAACCGTGCTCGGTAATCTGAGACCCATCCCAGGAGAACAACTGCCCAGTACGTTTATCATCAAGAAGAACCCTTTGGATGTCAATCTTGCCGGTTGTAGTAGAGTAGCATAGCCCTATAACATTTTCAAACAATCTTCCGAAGGCGGTCTGGCACGAATACACCTTGGTCCAAGATTCTCTGATCCCGTACTCCATCATCACCCACACATCAAACCTGTCACAACACCAATCGTATTCCATGTCGTCGAGTATGTGTGGCACGTAAATGGCGGCAAGGCGATCGTCTAACAACAACAATCCGCCCCTAAGGCACCCATCATTGTCACTAACCTCATTGTGATAATTATGGGGAGGTCCTTCTATATACCCAAATGCCTCCTCAGCTACATCAAACCGTAAGATGTGGTCATACTCGATATCTAACCGAGTATCTAACCAGTGCCAGGACCCATGGAGGAAAAGCTGCGGGCACCCTACCAAGTCATAATCGATGAGCAACGGAGTTTCGATCTCGCCTTTTCCATTAACTAACCCGGCCACTGCCTTGTTATCGTCATTAGAATAATACTGTGTGCCACGTTTGACATCCGCGATCTTGTCCCAGCTGCCTCGTTTGAGGCTGTACACGAAGCTCACGAATCGAAAGTCTTGACCGGAGAGGACGATCACAACCACCTTATAGTCCACTACGATCCCGGACTCGTTGCAAACCATGCCGAAACCATAGTGCACTTGGGAAGGCCTTCGAGCAAGGTCGGATAGTAAGGCTGCGGATTCCGGAGGAAAAGGGTTCATAGCTTTGTAATCTTTGGTGGCGTTGTTGCTCAACGCGATCAGGCTAGTGGCCACGGAGATTCGCCTCGGCCTTTGACGGTCGTGATCGACGGTACAATAGACGCCGTTGTTCAGCGGCCCTAATACGCAGAAGTAGGGCGACATCTCGTTCCAAACATAGTTGTCGTCGTCGTCGTCTTCGTAAGGATCAAGGAGGGCGAAATCGAGCGGCCATTTCTCGCAGCGAACCGGGGGCTTCCAAGTGAATTTGTACAGCGGGGGACTAGTGACCAACTCGGAAGAACAAGAGAACATTAAATGGGAGGATGGTTTCGTGGGATCTTCATCGAACCGAGAAAAGAGAAGGCGGTTTTGGTAATCGAGGCGATGGTGACGGCTGTGAGAATGGATGAAAAAGGGGGATTCGATGAGGGATCGCCAGCTCTTACAGCTGGCTTTCAATCGGAGGAGTGATTTCACTGGGAGCCTAACAAGGATTTCCTCCAAAATTTCATCTACCAATACAAGTAGTTGTTTTTGCCCTTTCGCGGATGAGGCTGCCATACACAAGTAGTTGTTTTCTGCTAATTCAAGAGATCGATTGATGGATGGATCTAGATATTAGGGTTTATCCAAGAGAGAAAAGAGTTAGCTTTACTAACAACCCAAATTGCTTACGGAAAGTATATAACCCTAAAAGATAGAATATGGTTACTTTAGGGGAAATTTTTCGACCCTCCCCCGAATCTCGAAATTGAAACGATCCATAAATGATCGAATTGTACGTAAAACCCTAGCCCCTCTGTGATTGACTTGCAATGAACGAACATAAAACAAATGATGATTGCGTACCAAGTTTCATTGAGAAGAACGCTTGTCTGTTAAGTTATGATCTTTTCCTATATTTTTTTTTATTTTTATTTTGATAATTGAATTATATGAAAAATGAATTCAAAGCATATAAAAATTAAACTTATTATAAATAAAAAAATAAACTCGTAAAATATGAAAATTAAACTCATACAATATAGAAAATTGAACTCCTAACAACATTTTTAAAGCTTTTTTTAAATAACATAATTTTAAAAAGAAAAATTACTCTAAATACCCTAACCTTTGAGGTGGTTGCACTCTCTACCCCGACCTTTCCGAATTTCATATAATACCTTATACTTTGTTGTTCGTTGCGCACTCTACCCACAAAATATCCACACATAGGATAAATTTGCGAATAGACCTATCTTCTTTTCATTTTGGGACAAAAATATCCAATTTATGTACAAACAAAATGTATAAAATTATAACTTGGGGGAAAAGTTGTTGTAATTTTGGTGGTTTATAAAATTTGCGAATAGACCTATCTTCTTTTCATTTTGTAATTTTGGTGGTTTAATTTGGGGGAAAAGTTGTTCCTTTCACCCAAAAAGCTGTAATAAAATTCTAATAGAATTCTGTTTTCATTATTGTGAAGAATTATTATTTTCTATTATTTTGATTTATAGAGAGTTTGGTTCAAATAAAACGAACTCTTATCCTGAAGGCGAAATCACCGAAAACCACCCTTATAATAGCCTAAATTGCTATAAACCACCCACTATACTTGAAATTGTCTAGAACCACCCTGATATATAGCCCCGTTAAAAATCAACCACCCTCCCCACTAATCTATTTACAATCTGTTAAATGTATGCTTTTTTTCTTTTTGTATTCCATATATTTAAGAGGATAATAAATTCAAAAAACTTAAAAAATAAAACAAATCAATTTAGAAGATTTTATCGCTAAAAAATAGAATCATGCTCCTCCTGCGTCATTCAATTCAACGCTCAAATTAGGTTTTTAGAAGAATCGTGCTCCTCCTGTTGAAGAAAGACTTTTGGAAGAATTTAAAAACCCTAGTAAAGTGGATTTATTTAAAGAGTTTGATTGCGGAATCACACATATGAACCCATGAAGATCAATTCACTGTAGCCACCAAATTGATCAAGGTTATGGGGTCATTTAGCCGCTTTACTCAAATTAGGTTTTTAGAAGAATCATTCCTCCTCTTGTGCGACATTGAATAGGTATGAAATTTCTTTTATTAGTGTGCATTATTTATTGAACGGGGAAGTTGATGGAAGCGATGTTGGGAGCGGCGTTGGCAACCGGCGTCAATGTGCAATTTTGGCAGCGACCGTCGGAGGTTCGCCTGAACGGGGAAGTTGACGGAAGAAGAGAGGCACCGTAAAGGGCTCCTCATGAACACAAACGAGGTGAATGGCAGAAAAACGACCTTGATGCGGCGTGAGGGAAAATGGAGGAAGCTTAAAGTCTTAAACAGAGATGAGCGGAGAAGAAGTCGATTCAGTCGATACTCTTCTAAATTGATTTGTTTTATTTTTTTAACTTTTTTCTTTTATTTATTATCTTCTTAAATATATGGAATAAAAAAGAAAAAAATCTTACATTTAACAGATTGTAAACGGATTAGTGGGGAGGGTGGTTGATTTTTAACCGGGCTAAATATAAGGGTGGTTTTAGACAATTTTAAGTATAGTGGGTGGTTTATAACAATTTAGGCTATTATAAGGGTGGTTTTCGGCGATTTCGCCTATCCTGAAACGAACTCTTATCCTGAAACGAATGCACTTTTCCTAGTTCATACTGCACTTTTCTTACTTCATCGTGCACTTTTTCGCATTTGCACTTTTCGTACTTTGTAGTGCATTTTTCGTACTTTTTGTAGCGCGTTTTTTCGTATTGCACTTTTTGTATTTTGTAATGCACTTTTGTATGAAAAGTGCACTAATAACTAGAAAAAGTGCATTCGTTTCACGTTTTAGGATAAGAGTTTGTTTCATTTGAACCAAACTCTATAAGAGTATAACTTAAACATTTAAACTTATAGTATTTTTCTTAGTTACTAAAGAACAAAGTAAGACGACTTATGCAGTGGAAAAAGAGCAACAATCAAGGAAACAATCAAGAAAAGAAACCCAACCAACGAGTTGGGTGATTTTTATTGCTCCCTTTCATGTCCACCCCTAACCCGAGTACTCCTGATGCTCCGATGGCGGACGCCTCCGCGCCCGCCTCCACTCCCACTCACCCGACCCCCAGAAAACCACCAGACCCCACGCCGTCCTTTAAGGAGGTTCTCACGCAGGAGATGCTAGCGCAACAGAAGGACGTAATGGACGATGCCCTCCTCGCAGCAAAGATAAGGGTGGAGTTCCCACATGGCGAAAACGGCATCCCCTCAGTTACAGTCCCACAGGACATCATCTCGTCCCTGGCGAAAGCTTGGGAGAAGTCGGTTATCATCAAACTCCTGGGAAAGCCGATTGCTTACCAGGTGCTGGAAAGGAGACTCCTGGAGATGTGGCGCCCAAGCGGCAAGTGGATTATCATGGATCTAATGAATGGTTATTCAGTAGTCAGGTTTGAGCTAGACCAAGACTACTGGACGGCCCTAGCAGGGGGTCCTTGGAATATCTTCGGCCAGTGCCTTATGGTCAAGAGTTGGGAGCCATCCTTCAACCCAAGAAAGGATGAAATCAAGTCCATCTGCACCTGGGTAAGGTTCACCAACCTACCCATCATCTTGTATGAAGAGAGAGTCGTCAAGCACATAGCAGCCAGCATCGGCCGTCCCATCAGAGTCGACAAGCACACCCTAATGGCGACCCGAGGAAAGTTCGCCAGAGTGTGCGTTGAACTAGACCTCACTAAACCACTCAAAGGGGCCATTTTGGTCAATGGGGAGACTATTCTAGTTGAGTACGAAGGACTCGCCGAAATATGCATAAGGTGCGGAAAGTACGGTCACCAACTTCACCGCTGCCCACGTAACGGAAAAGATGAGGTTCAAAACACCAGCAACTCGCCGGAGAAGGGAGATAGGGGCGAGACAACATCACTCGCCGAGGGAAGCGCAGACAACAGAGCAAGCGCGGGAACTAACCGATCGGAATCGCCAACAGAGGACTCCCCAGTGGCCGGTAATGTCCTTGGACCGTGGATGGTGGCGCCACGAAACCCGAGGAAGACAAAACCAGGGAAGCAAGATCAGAAAGGTCATAGGGAGACAGCGCAGTTGCAGTCGACAGTCAACCGCTTTTCTACCCTAGGATTGGAAATGCAAGCAGAAGATGCAGGAAAAGAGAAGGAGACAAAAAGCGAAAATCGAGAGTTAGCGGGAGTTAAGGTAGGTGAAGGTACGGAGAAAAGAACTGACGGCTGCCAGGAGGAAAAAAGAGAGGTAACGTCCACTTTTGTGTCGGGGCCTGGCGAGCTGACAAACAGGAAAAAGAAGGCTGTCAAACCTGTGAGAAACCCTAGGACCAAAATTGCGATCGTTAACGGACCGAAGGAGCAGGAAGTGGGCCTAAGAGTTGGGCCGATCAAAAGGCACAGACAAGACGAGGCCCAATCTTTTAGTAAAGCTCTGGAATCCAAACGGGACACCATTAGCCCAAATTGTCAAGGGAAATCAGCCCCGATCATTCTCACTAATCAGGAAGAGTCAATGGGTGCCCAAAATATTAAACCAGCCCCTAACCTTCAGAAAACCCTCGACTCGCCCATCCAGATAGAAACAGAAACCCAGGATTTGATCATTCCTGCGGTGGTTGTCCTGTCCAGAGACGAAGACGATGTCATGGTGGAAGGAGATGAACGCCCTGCGTCCGATGGAGTCCCCACCGGGGCCTGAGCCGACCGCCCCTCCTGATCTCTATGTTGCCATGAACTGCTTAATGTGGAATGTACAAGGAGCTGCAAAGAAAGGGTTTCGAAGAGCAAGCCGGTATGTCCTCAAACACAATAAAGTGGATGTACTCGCAATCTTTGAGCCTAAAATCTCTGGAGCTACGGCGGACAGAGTTTGTAGACGGCTTAATTTCGCTCACTGCGAACGAGTTGAAGCCAGAGGCTTCGAAGGAGGTGTGTGGCTTTTGTGGAACGAGAATAACATTGAGGTGCTCCAAGTAAATAAATACCAGCACTTCATCCACGCGGAAGTCAAAGTAGACAACTGTATGCTCAACCTTATAGTAGCCTATGCCCCCCCATCCCCGGATAGAAGACGAGAACAATTCTGGCCTGTTCTGGAAAGCACTATTAGCCAGTTAAGAGGCCCCCTGTTTGTTGGTGGGGACCTGAATTGCATCCTCACCTTAGATGAAAGGCAAGGAGGACCAACTTATATTTCTGAAGATGCTGAGATTTTTGCAGACTGGATCAATCGTCTAAGCCTGGTGGATCTCGGATTCACAGGCCCCCGGTTCACCTGGTCTCGAGGCACAACAGTTCAAACAAGAATTTCAAAGAGGTTGGATAGAATCCTCACAAATACAGAAGGTAGATTGAGATGGAGTGAAGCTTCAGTGAAGCATCTTCCAGCCCTATCGTCAGACCACAATCCCATCCTTCTCCAGCTTCAAGGCCAGGAACGGTGTAATAGAGGACGTCGACCTTTTCGATTCGAAGCAGCATGGATAGAACACCCGGGCTTCGACAGCCTTGTTAAGACTAATTGGAGAAATGACACTGATCCTTGCACAGCCCTGTCTGCCCTTAAAGATCGATTGCTAGAATGGAATAAGAGTGTCTTTGGAAACATCCATCGCCGGAAAGCTCGCCTTAATGCGGATCTTGCTAAGATTCAAGAACTCTTAGACAACGGAGTGTCAGACCAACTGCTTGCAAAAGAGGAAAAAATCCGGGAGGAACTCGAAACAACACTGATGCAGGAGGAAACCTTGTGGTTCCAGAAATCGAGGCAATTATGGCTGAAACTAGGAGATCGAAACACTAGATTCTTTCACTTGAGCACAATTATACGACGTAGCAAAAATAGATTCAAAGCCTTAAAGAACGAGGAAGGAATCTGGGTGGACAACCAACACGAACTCGAGAATATGGCGCTCTCCTTTTTTAAGAAGCTTTATACACTCCCAGAAACGGAGCGCCAACAATGCAACCTCCCCACTGGCGGATTCCCTAAACTGAGCCGTGGCGAAATTGATAATTTGATTGCTCCATTAAAGGAGGAAGAGGTGATGACAGCTCTGAAACAAATGAACTCGTTCAAAGCCCCGGGGCTAGATGGTTTCCAGCCCATTTTTTACAAAACGTGTTGGGATACGGTGAAAGGCTCAGTTCACTCTTTTGTGAATGACTTCCTCAACACAAGCAAACTGCCTCTTGAAGCAAATGAGACCTTGATCTCTCTCATTGAGAAAACCCCCAACCCGGACAGCCTCAGTCAGTTCCGCCCCATAAGTTTGTGCAACGTGCTCTACAAAATTGTCACCAAGATCCTCGCCAACAGGATCCAACCTCTTATGCCTTCCCTTATTAGTCCTGTTCAAAACAGTTTTATCCCAGGGCGAACTATAACTGACAATGTTGTGTTGTTTCAGGAAATCATTCACTCCATGAAGAACAAGAGATCCGGAAAGAAATGGATGCTCATCAAACTTGATCTAGAGAAAGCATACGATCGGCTCCGATGGGACTTTATTACTGACTCCCTGCGCGATGCTGGACTGCCAGAGAAGTGGATTGGGTGGATTGAAGAATGCATCTCATCGCCAAGAATGAGGCTTTTGTGGAACGGCGAGATCACGGAGCAATTTCAACCCTCCAGAGGAGTGCGGCAAGGCGACCCAATTTCACCCTATCTCTTCACAATAGCGGTGGAAAGGCTGAGCCACCTCATCAACTTTGAAGTCCAGGAAGGGAGATGGAAGCCCATCACGTTATGCCGAGGGGCTCCAAAACTATCACATCTTTTCTTCGCCGATGACATCATTGTCATGGCGGAAGCCTCAACTATCCAAATGCGGAGAATCATGGAATGCTTGAACCTCTTTTGCACAGCCTCAGGACAAAAAATCAGCCCTCACAAATCTAAGCTCTACATATCTTCGAATGTGTCCAGAGACTTGGCCAACGAACTGGAACTCATCAGTGGGTTTGCAGTCACAAGAAACCTAGGAAAGTACCTAGGCATGCCAACACTCCACGAAGGAATCAGAAAAGAAGCCTTCACAGATATGCTGAATAGAGCAAAGAAAAGATTAGCAGGGTGGAAGTGCAATGCTTTAAGCTTCGCTGGGCGGCTAACGCTGACAAGATCGGTTCTCTCCACGGTGCCGTACTACACCATGAACACGGTGCGCCTACCAGTTTCAGTATGGGAAGAAATCGATCGTATGAGAAGATCCTTTCTTTGGGGCGACACGAATAACTCAAGAAAGATCCATCTCGTTGCCTGGGGAAATATTTGTCTCCCTAAAGAATATGGGGGACTAGGCCTCAGGGAAGCAAAGGAGATGAATCTTGCAATCCTTGGCAAATTAGGCTGGCGCCTCATCACAGGACAAGGAGGCATTTGGGGTGAACTGTTGACCGCAAAGTACAATATCAGGAATGAAGGGAACCGCCTGGTGCAATCTTCCAGTGCCCAACCTTCCCCAGCTTGGCGGAGCATAAAATGGTGCCTGGATGAACTAATAATGAAAGGCCTGCGTTGGAATGTTGGCGATGGGAGGCGTGCACGGTTTTGGGAGGACTGCTGGCTCACTGATCGCCCACTCGCTCACCTCGCTCATGCCCCAACTGCGAGTGGAAGCAATCCGCCAAGGGTAAGGGACCTCTGGATAGTGGACCAAGGCTGGAACTGGCAGGCCCTAAATAGCGCCCTTCCTTCTGCGATCCTTCTCAGACTCGCATCGACGGCGATTCTGGATGAGCCGAACCAAGAGGACACGCTGCGATGGGATGGATCCCCCACAGGCTCGTACTCAGTTTCCTCGGGATATGCCTTGTTAATTCGCCCTTCTCTCCCAGCCCTCACGGAAGAAATGCGCCGACTGTTTAAGAAAATATGGAAGATGGCCATACCTGAAAGGATCCGATGTTTTCTTTGGTGTGCTATGCAAGGACGACTCCTCACCAACGCGGAGCGCTATAGAAGACACATCTCCAATTCAGTTAGCTGCAGCATTTGTGGAGCACAGGAAGAGTCCCTTATCCATGTTTTCCGTGACTGCCCAACCACAGCTCTTATGTGGCGCAGCATTGTTCACACAAGAGATATTCAACGGTTCTTCAGTGTAGACCCTGGGAATTGGCTGGAAGGGTGTTTAAATGGGGACTTGCTAGGAACACAGAGGGTCGAGAATGGACCTCTGTTTGCTACAGCAACGTGGTGGACGTGGCGATGGAGAAATGAATTAATTTTCAATGGAAAATCGCCACCACTGGACAAAGCAAGACTAATTCTTCAGCAAGCAGAGGAATTCCAAGCTAGTACTAGCAGAGGTCATTCAGAGGCTTTCAGGCTTACAAAGCAGGTCCGTCACATTGCGTGGGAGAAACCTCCGAATGGCTGGGTAAAGGTAAACACAGACGGTTCAGTTGAAGGCAATCAGGGCCTAGCTTCGGCAGGGGGCGTTATTCGAAACGAGGAAGGAAAGTGGACCATGGGCTTCGTTTGCAATCTTGGCATATGCACGACTCCAGCGGCTGAACTGTGGGGCATTGCTCATGGTCTTACGATTGCCTGGGAGAACGGATACAAGAAAATCTATGTTGAGACTGATTCCCAGCTGGCCCTCAACCTCATCACCTCGACTCTCCACCAATCACATCCGTTGCACAGCCTGGTTCGGAGATGCCAAGGCTTCTTGCGTAGGGACTGGACGATCCGGTTCCGACATGTCTTCCGGGAAGCGAATAAAGTCGCCGACCGACTAGCTTCGATGGCTCATGCCTACCCGATAGGCCTTCATAGGTTGCAGGAACCGTTAGCTGAAGTCCTGTCGATTATTTGTAACGATGCTAGGGGCGTCACGACCCCCCGCTTTTGTAATGTTACTAACTTATCAATGAATTCCGAGGGCTAACTTTGCCCCTCGCCGACCAAAAAAAAAAAAAAAGTAAGACGACTTATATTTACTTGTAATGCTACTGATTAGTGATTACTATATTTACTTGTATGCAAAGTTATTATAAATAAATCGGTTTTTCTAAAACCCTATTAGGAACTAAAACCCTGTTAGGAAAGTAGTGAACCCTTTTACAAAATCTAATTAATTCTAAATGGGTTTTGCTATTCGTCGCCCCGGGGGCGATAAATAAGAATCCTAAAATGGAAAGTAATTGATAAGATTTGTAATCCTTAAACTCAATCTTCTATTTTCTGATTTGGTTTAAATTTATTCCTTCCCCATACTCATCCAATTTAAATTACACCTTCCTAATTAATGTTCCTAAATTGATTTGGTTTGATTTTTATGTTTTTTTTTCCCTTTATGTGTACATAAATAGCTAAAATATCATATTTTATTGAACAAGAAAAAACTTCTAAAACATCATATTTTCATGAACGGAGGAAGTATGATTTATTGATAGTAGCGATTTGGATATAGAAAGTATATATATTTGTTTCCTTAATTGGAGAGAGAACCCGTTGAAGGTTGATGAGAGATTTGGAAATCTTGTCAACTCGATAGTTTCCAAATATACGCACGGCTGCTCACGTATATTAGTTTCCAAATCATTTCCATTTTAAGGTTCTTAACCTATACCCTTAGAAAAATCGTTATATATATACTCCCTGCCTACTAAATTAATTCTTCCGTAAACGGTATTCTGATTTCTCATCACAAAGTTGATTCTCGGAAGAAAAAAAAAGACTTTTCGACATGGCGAAGGAATATTTTACCGATTTATTCGAGATAGCCATGAAGGCGGCGGACGCGGCGACGAAGGTCGACGACGGCCGCTCCTCCGTGGAGGAAAATCGCTGCATTGATGCTCTGAGAAAGCTGCAGAGCTTCCCGGTCGATATCAAGATCCTTGTTGAAACTCAGGTATATATCTACGTATTCTCGATCGCTCTGTTCTGATCTTGATTTCAATATAAATCTGAATTAATTAACTAAGAAATTGTGCTTAATTACCTAATCAAGATTACTTACAATAATGTGTACGTTAATTAATTAATTTCAGGCCGGGAAAAATCTGCGAAAGCTCATGACAACGCACCCTCGGAAGAAGATTCAGGCATCAGTAGCCGATCTGATTGCAACGAGATAATGATTAGCCACATAAGTTCCTAATTAGATTCGCCACCAACAACGAGTCCGTCTCCACGAAAGCTCCAAAGACTCCTTAAAGTCGTCGCCACTTCTTCTCTTCAATGAAGTTTCCCTTTTCTCTCTCGTAGAAGCATTTCAAGTCATTCTCTAGCGGTTGATTAAAACCCTAGAGTGAATTCGTATTTTTAATAGATAATTAGGTATGATATAATATTATTCTCATGCCATAGAATAACTATTTTTCACCTTAATCAATAATCACCAATAAACGATTTACACAATACAATCTTGTATTAAGATCTTTAACAACTTTCTCTTCTAGCCCAAGCAATTGCCTTCTTCGAGAGATATAATTTCCAAAGTATACTATCTTTTTTTAGAGATTAATAACAACTCATTCTAACTGACAACGTGTTTTCTCGAAAACACAACCCCCTTTCCTATTGCTCTTGTCGCGTTTCTAGCACTATTGTTCCTTCTCACACTGTTTTTCTCTAGTTTCTTGTTCCCATTGCAATCTGTTTCCATTGCAATCTCCATTAAGTTTGCTGATTTAATATTTTTAAAAGGGATTACTAATTTTAATTTAGGAATAGTTTTAAAATAATTTTCAAACTTAGTGTTGTATTTTTCATGCCAAAACACTCATTTTCTTAATTTGCTTATGTATGAAAATAATTTAAACTAGAATATTATTTTGCATGTCAAAAAACTCATTTTCTTAATTTGATTATCTTATCCATTCTCTTATCTAAAAATTTTTTTGTTCATGTTTGACACAATTTAATTTGTATTCCTTGTATAATTTTTGGGTTGGAAACGTGTGAAAACATATAGGAGTTTTTTTTTATTAGGTAAGGATTAGGAGGCACTCCCTTCAGGGAGAGCGTTCTAGAGCATCCTGACGGATGAGAACATTAAGTTCTAAATGGTTCCTAATAACGACAATAGGGAGACTGTGATAGGGTTTGGCACTTTTGTTAGTCAGATCATTACAAGCCAAATTGCTTACAGAAAGTATATAGTCCTTTTCTAAGACATAAATTCACAACATATTCACTTCCCACTAATTATTTCAATAACTAGTTATATTCGTCGTGCCATCCTCGATTATGGTTCAGTATTTTATAGATATTAAATAAAAATATAATATAAAAATTAATGTAAGTAATTTATTGTCTGTACAATGCAAATTCAAAATTGTTTTTTGGAATTAAATAAAACAAATTAAATAAAATTAATTTTTTTAATTTTGAGAATAAAAAAAAATTATTAAGGTAAAATATGTACATTTATCATTTTCCTTGATGCTATTTCATAGATATTTAATTTTAAAAAAAGATAACATATGAATAATTTTTTTTATATATTAGAATATGGAAAAAAATAAGAATTACATAATATAATAATTCAGTTAATAAATAAGATATAATAAAATATGAAAAATAAAGATAAAAATAATTCATTTATAGAAAATAATTTATTTTCCTTTAAGGTGGGCCAAATTCATTTTGTGCATCGATAAAGTAAACATTAGATAAGATTAAATATTATATTTTTTATTACTTTTTATGTACCTTAATTTAGAGATTATCAAATATTTTAATATATCTATTAAATTTTATATTACCTATTTTTATTATTTTAAAAAATTATAAGTGTTATCATTAATTTTTTATTATAAAAGATATATATATATAAATTCGTGAAAATATATCATGCTAAAAGATAAAAGATATTTATACTTATTTTAAAATATTTTAAATTTGTTATCTTTAATTTTAAATATTTATATAAGGAAGTTTTCAAAAGATATTCTTATACTAAATAGATACTTGTTTTATGTTAAAGATAGATTTAAATAGTTAAAGAAGAATTTAATAGGAAAAAGTTAAAATATTAGGATTAAAAATTAATTTTGTAAATATGAGGTGGGGCCAAAATCGATCTGGTGTCTCAAAAAGGTATAGCTTTAATCCTAGTATGTATTCTCGTACCTTGTACGGGTTTTTTAAAATAAAATATTAACCGTAAAATATTTTCAAATATATTTATTATCAGAGAAAAATAATCATGTAAATTATTTCTTAGTTAAAAAACAATTCTATCTAAAAAAATAAAATAAATATTCTAGAATTTGTATGATATCATAAAAAATTATTTAAATGCTTAAATATAAATTTTTGTTATGATCAGCGTAAAAAGATATGGCAATTTCCCTATTAACATAAATTTTCTAGAATTTGTATAATAGCATAAAAAATATCCTAATGATCTTCTTGTCTATCATATCCAAAAATAAAAAATTGTTTAATAATGGAATTTTCTATCCTATATTCTAAAAACATGGATAAGAATTTATTATATCCAAAAATAAAAGCTTATTTTTTACAAAAAGGGGTGGTGTGGTCTAATATAAAAGTGACATGTGTCGTTTAATAATTTTTTAACCTCCGCTTTAGGTTATAGTTATGATATAGTTATAGATAGATATAAATAATCTTACTCTATTTTTTTCACAGCTATTTTTTTTTAATAATCAAATTACCCCTAACCCTAAAAGATAGAATATGGTTACTTTATGAAGAATTTTGTGAATCAAGCAAAAACGAAAGCGGAAGCAAAACAATCAACACTCACAATCGATTCAACTGAATCTATATTGATGAAGTAAAAGAGATCAATACATCAAGCGTTCACTGAGCAATAGAGCTCAATGGAACAGTCTGCATTCTCTAGAGAGAATTGGGGAACAAGTTACCCTAAAAGGAAATATCTAGTCCTATATATATAGAAGATAGAACCGGTCTGCGAGAGTAAACCCGGTTTAGACTATGAGTGTTAAAACCAGCAAAAACCAAAGAGTAAAAACAGAAGTCAACAATTGACTTTTATTGCCAAAAAATGCAGAGTATGAAAAACCAACTTGATTGTTCCATTCCACGCCATTGCTTTCTCTGGCTCCAATTTTGCAATTGTTGATCATCCATATTCTACATACCCCCTCAAGTTGGAGCTTGCTCTAAGCCCAACTTGGAAGAGAAGAGCTCATGTTGTTGTTGCCCGAGGGCCTTTGTCATCACATCAACAATTTGGAGGTGAGAAGGGATATAAGCTCTCTTGAGGAAGCCAGATTGAATCCATTCTCTAGTGAAGTGACAATCAAGGTCCACGTGCTTAGTTCGTTCATGGAAACACGGGTTTGCAGCGAGTTGTTGTGCAGCCCGATTGTCACAAAACAAGGTGACAGATAAATCAACTTTCTCATGTAAATCAGCCATCAAGTAAGAAAGCCAAACAAGCTCAGTTGTAGTGGTTGCCATGCTACGATACTCTACCTCGGTGGATGACCTTGAGATAGTCGTTTGCTTTTTGGTCTTCAAAGACACCAAAGTGTGTCCAAGGTAAGCACAATAACCACTTAACGAACGTCTGGTAGTCAAACATGACCCCTAATCCGCATCAGTAAAGCCAGTAATCTTCAAGCTATCTTGGACTGGATAAAATAATCCAAGAAGAGAAGTGCCACTCAAATACCTGAGAACATGTTGTGTTGCAGTCTAGTGTGGTATCTTTGGGTCAGAAACAAATTGACTAAGATGCTGGACTGAGTATGACAAGTCTGGTCGAGTAAGGGAGAGATAAAGGAGCCTGCCTACCAACCTTTTATACTTCTCTGGTTCAAGAAAGGGTGCCCCTTCATCTAGCCTAAGTTTGAGGCCAGTTGGGAGAGGAAATTTGGCAGGCTTGGCTGTCTCCATATTACAATCAGTCAGCATATCATGAATATTCTTTCTCTGGCTCAAATACACACCACCTTCATCTTTGTACATCTCCATCCCAAGAAATATCGAGCAAGACCCAAGTCTTTAATAGTGAATTTGGAATGTAAGGCAACTTTTACTCTCTCAAATTTTGTATCTGAATTCCATGTGAGAAGAACATCATCTACATACACCAGGAGCATTGTGAGGGAATCGTCAGTTTGTTTAACAAAAAGAGAATAATCAAACTTGGACTGATTGTAGCCTAAACTAATCATGAAACTGGTAAATTCAAGGTTCCATTGTCGTGAGGCTTGCTTCAAGCCATACAATGATCTCTCAAGTTTGAAAAACCTGCCCTTGAGTCCCTTTGTGGTATCCCTCTCGTATTTCCATGTAAATATCTTCATTGAGATAACCATGGCAAAAATGCATTGTTTACATCTAATTGATGTAATTGCCAATTCTTTGTTGTTGCAAGAGCTATAACCACTCTGACTGTGGGTAATTTTGCAACTAGGGAAAAGGTGTGTTTGTAATCTTTCCCCAGTTTCTGGCTAAAACCTTTAACCACTAAACGCGCCTTATATCTTTCAGTGTCACCATTGGGCTTGAACTTTACTTTATACACCCATCTTGACTTGATAGCTTGCTTACTTGGGGGCAATGTGGCCAGCTTCCAAGTTCCATTGGTCTCAAGGGCCTTAATTTCAATATCCATGGCTTCTTTCCATTTGTTGTCTGCTTGTGCCTCAGTGTAATTCCTTGGCTCTCGGACAGACATAGCATGAGCAAGTGAAGCATAGTAATCTTGAGTAACATGGTTAACAACATAATCATTATGCCATACAGGTGCATTTCTGACTCTAGTAGATCGCTTGAGGGGAGGATGAGCAACTCCTGTTCCCATTCTCTCAGGACATTGAAGAGTGGAAATGTGGGAAGAAGTAGTAGTATCTGCAATAGTAGGATGAAAGGAAGACTCTACATCCTTGCTCATGAAGATTGTATGGGTTTGTAAGTCATAGAGCTTATACCTTTTTTGTCCACTAGGGTAGCCTATGAACACACATTTGCGGCTTCTAGGCTCAAGTTTATCACTGGGCTTAGGTGCTGAAAAAGCATAGCAAAGACACCCAAAAGCTTTCAGGTTGTCATAGCTAACAGGTTTAGAAAATAATATTTCAAAGGGAGTTTTCCACTTCAAAACAGAAGATGGAAGTTTATTAATCAGGTAAGTGGCAGTTAGCACACACACACCCCCCCAAAACTTTGAAGAGAGTCTTGTCTGATTCCTTAGAGCACGAGCTGTGTCAAGAAGGAATCTCTGGGCGCGGGCTTATTAATCATGGAAGTGGCAGCTCAAAGCCCGCGGGCGCGGGTTCGTCTAGAAACACTGATTGAACAAAAAAGTAAAACCGATCCCCCGGCAACGGCGGCAAAATTTGACTCGACTAAAGTCGTTGTTCCCAGATCAAAAATAAATTACCCAAAATTACAAAACAAGTATAGCATGCAAGTAAGGGGTTGAACCCAAGGGAATCAGGATTTCTAAACAATCAGCAAAGAATGGGGGTTTGAGATTTAAGCAAGCAAACAAATTAAAGTTTCAAATCAATTAAAGGAAAACAGAGTTCATTCAATCAATTCCACCTTTTTAATCCTTCGATCATCGATCATCCACTTTTCTATAATTCCTAAGTTAATTCCAATCCTTATAAAAGATTTCCGCTTGTCCACGGTCCAAGCGAAACTATGATATGAACAAGGACGCTTAATTCAAATCATGCAAAGTATTAAGGATAATAGGAAATCAAATCATGCAATCAAACAACGAGTCTCATGCATAAAATAACCATCAAATACTCTTTCTCAATTCCAGTCCACGGTCTTGGAAAAGAGTTGTTTCAAGGATAAATAAGATTGCACAGACAACAATCAAACCTAATCCAAACAATAGATCTAAGTCAATCAAACAAGTTGATCAGGCTCATAAAATCAAACATAGATCATGGAATTAAAAACAAGAGTTTTGATATCAACCTTAGGATAGAAAAGTTACCAGAATCTCACGAATTCAATAAAAAAGGCTTCTTTGATCAAACAAACTCCAAAGAAAATTAGTTCTCTAAGCAGAATAAAAACTAGGTTAAACTAAAAAGTAGTCTCTCTAAAAGTATGCTCTCTAATGAACACGAAACTAGGTATAAATACTAGAAAATAACTGAATAAACCTAAATACTAAAGATATAATAAAGATAAAATAAAAGAACAAAGTCGGCGTTGGAAACTCGCCACCCGCGAGCGCGGGTCAGCGGTCGCGGTCGTGGGTCTTCCTCGACTCAGCTCCTCGCGGATTCAGACTCACCGCGGTCTCGGGTCTCAAACCGCGGTCGCGGGTCTTCTGACAACATTCTGGTGTCAACGTTGGAGGTGGTTTTGACCCACTTAGAGTTGGAATTTGAACTTGCCGTAAAAACATGAAATGTAGCTCTTTGAGTTAGCTTTCCAATGATATCAATTTTAGCTTTATCTGATCATTGTAGCTCCCGAACGATGCGTCACAAGAAAAAGGCGTCAAAACAACTCCAAATCAACACTTGTCTTCAAAACTCTTGCAATTCTTCAAATCGTGTCTTCGGTCTTCATATTACTATTATGATCAAAACTACCTAAATACACTCAAATCATGCCTAAATTACAAGAGTTAACCTCTACTAAACTAGAGCGTATCAAATTCCCCCATACTTAAACCTTGCTCGTCCTCGAGTAAGCTCAAAATAAATCTAACAAGAAATCCTATCAAGGTTTACAACATAGTACAAGAGAAGACAAAAATAACACTCACCTCACCAACCCGAACCCAAAATAGAGAAATAATGAGCAACAACATGATAGCTAAAGCACACACCTCACCAGAACACATATAAAAATCAATTCTCAAGCTCTAAAAATTGTAGAGCATCCTAGGATCTACCCGGCATCTAAGATGTAATCCCCAAGCCCCAAAGTAGAATGAAATCCTAAACACTCCAATTTTTCCACTCAATTCTACTTAGGCGCCCTTTCGGGTTTTCACCTAATCACTCATTTCATTTTTCTTATAGGTGTGCTCACATATGCTCACAATCACTAATTAACCTCTTATTACCCCAGCCTAATGCTGGTCCGGGTTACCTTCTTTTTACCTGAGCCGCCCTTTCGGGTTTTCAGCTCATCCAAGGATTTTCTACGCCTTTTTTCAATTTTTTTATGGCTTTTTTTAATTGAAAGCAAAGCAACTGAAAATAAACTATCTATGATAGGCGTAGCGAGTACTTCCTCCCCCATACTTAAATCCTTCATTGTCCTCAATGAAGTAAAGATAAAGGAATTAAGCATAGAAGAGGAAAATCAGAAGACTCACATACAAAAGAAAATACGGAAGAACTCTTCAAAGGCATGGATGGACAGCTCGGAAATCTTCAAACGGTCCGTCGTCAGGAAAACCGCGGGCGCGGTGGCCAGGCCGCGGGCACGGGTGCTCCGATCGTAAAAAAAATGGTTGATTCTGGGCATATACCGCATACGCAGTTTGAAGCGACAATAGAAAACACAATCAACAACAGTGAACACGAACTCACGAACGACCTCTGAATCTCGCCTTAAGCATTAATGTAGTACGAGCCTTGAAGTAGAAGAATCCCCCCATACTTGAGGATGACCACGGGCGACATAAAAATCTCCAAAAAAGATGGAGATAGAAGAAGATGAAAAAGATAGAAGGATGGAAAATAGAAGGTAGAATCTTTTATTTCAGGGGTTTCACCCGGAAACCTTTTCTTTCGAGGGTTTCACCCGAAAACCTTTTCTTTCGAGGGTTTCACCCGAAAACCTTTTCTTTCGAGGGTTTCACCCGAAAACCTTTTATTTTATTTTATTTTTTTATCGAAAAGAAAAAACTTAATTCCGTCAGGGACAGACCCGCGAGCGCAGGTCCTAGGCCGTGGGCGCGGGTCCAGTCGCGGGCTCAGATCCAGCCACGGGGCGCACTTTCTTCTAGATAGAAACTTTACCTGCGTGTTAGCCTGACAAATTCAAATGAAACTAAAACTAAAACTAAACTAAAAGGACAAAAAGAAAAGAAAGAAAAGAAAAACTTACCTCGGGTTGCCTCCCGAGCAGTGCCTTTGTTTAACGTTGTTGGCCCGACGTCATTTTATAGCTCAAAAAGGGTCCTCATCTAACTGAAACTAGACCTTTTTGCCATCATGTGCCATTGATAATAAGCCCTTGGCAACATCTATCACAGCGGATGCAGTCTTCATAAATGGATGACCCAACTAATAAAACTGTGTCGTATCTCCCTTTACCTATTTTCAGCACGTAAAAGTCCGTCGATAAAATCAAAACGTCCACCTGTACTAAAACATCTTCCACAAATCCTTTCGGACGCACATTAGAGTGATCAGCCAATTCAATAGTAGTATTTGTATCCTGTAATGGCCCTAGACCTAATCGCTCATACATGCTTAGTGGCATGACATTTATAGACGCTCCCAAGTCAAGCATAGAACGCTCAATTTTTGTCTCACCAATGGTTACGGGAACAGTAAACCTCCCGGGATCTCCATATTTCTTAGGCAATTGCCTTTGAAGCATGGAAGATAGATTCTCCACATTCTCTACAAGAGCGATTTTCTTAACCTTCCCTTTCTCTTGTTGTTTCCTCTTAATAGTACATAGCTCTTTAAGAAATTTAGCAAACCGAGGAATACTCTGAACAATTTTAAGTAAAGGAACATTTACCTCACATTTTGAGAAGGTTTTGAAAATTTCCTTGTCATTGGCTGGCTTCCGAGTATCCTTGAGTGCCTCGGGAAATGGTGGAACAGGCTTTTGTGAACCCATGGGAGGAAACGAAGGCCGAACGTAAGTATCTGATTCAGTCGGAGAAGGGACCCGCGGGCGCAGGTGGGCCACCGCGGGAGCGGTTTTGTTCCGCGGTCGCGGGTTCTGTCTGACGTTCAGATTCATCTTCGTCTTCTGTACCGCGGTTGGGGCTGTCCTCCTGCGAGCGCGGTTGGTTTCCGCTGGCTGGGACTTCGATATTCAGTTCCTTCCCGCTTCTCAATGTGATGGCACTCAGATTCTCTCTCGGGTTTATAGTCTGAGATGGAAGTTTCCACGAGTCTCTTGCTTCTAAGCGATTAAGAATGGTTGCAATCTGGCTTAATTGATTTTCAAGATTTTTCACTGCAACCTTGGTCTCTTGATTCTCCTTCATGAGTTGATTAATAATGGTGGGATTTTCATGAGGAACTTGGGGCCTTGGCACATAATTAGGCTTGGGAAAATAGTTGGGCTGACCTCCTTGTTGTGGAAAAGGTTGTTGAGGTTGTTGATTCCATCTAAATTTGGGATGGTTCGCCCACCCTGGATTGTATGTATTCGAGTACGGGTCATTCCGGAGCCTTGATTGATCATAGTTTTTAATAGCATTGACATCAGTTGCTGGCTCTTGCATAATAGGGCATGCATCAGTAGGATGGCTCGTTTCACCACAAATTCCACACGCCCTTGAACTTGAAGCTCCATTACCCACCAACAGCTTCTTCATCATAGCCTTAAGATCCCTTACTTCAGCTTTAAGGGAGTCATTCACAAAGTTTACAGACCTATTGTTGGACCTCTTTCTCTGGTTCCTGAATTGTTCAGCTAGTGTCTCCAACTTTTCAAAAGCTTGTTTCGGGGTGAGATTTTCATAAGAACCTCCACAAGACGCATTCATCATGCCTTTATCAGCATCACAGAGCCCTTCAATGATATAGCAAATCAGATCTTTTTCAGAATAGCCATGATAGAGGCAGCTGGCTATGAGCCTCTTGTAGCGCTCATAGTATTCATACAGATTCTCATCATCACCTTGCTCTAAAATGCTCAGTTGCTTTTTGATTGATGTTTGCTTGGCAGCAGGGAAATAATTTTCCAGAAAAGCACCCTTCATCTGAGCCCATATAGTAATTGTCTCAGGTGGTAAGTATAGAAGTCATTCCTTAGCCGAGTCAGCTAAAGAAAATTGAAAAGCCCTCAACATTAGTTGATCTTCAGTCACATCAGCCGGCTTCATTCCCAGACAGACAGAATGGAACTCTGTAAGGGGTTTATTCGCATCCTCACCACTCAATCCATGGAACTTAGGCAAATAATGGAGAAGACCGTACTTCAGCTCAAACTTCACCCCTTCCCCTAGTGCGGGAAATTGAAGACCAAGCTGTTGTTGCTGTAGATTAGGCGCAGTCAGTTGCTTAATAGTTCGATCTGCCATTGTTACTAGCTGTTCTTCAACCTCTTAATCAGATGAGGAAGAAGAAGAAGATATTACAGGATCAAACGGAATGCCTAAATCTGTAGCTTGGACTTGACGTCTTAGTTCTCTTAGAGTCTTGTTAATTTCTGGATGAAACGGAACAACAGGTGAATTATTAGTAGAACGAGTAAGAACCATAAGAGGTTCTTACCGATTCAGGAATTCCGGGACGAAAAAAACCACAGGCGCGGGTGTCAAACCGGAAAGAGTTCATTTCGCTATTACGGCTCAGTTCTTCCGCGAGCGAAGACTTGTCGCGGATTCGTCCAGAAACGCTGATTGAACAGAAAAGTAAAACCGATCCCCCGGCAACGGTGCCAAAATTTGACTCGACTAAAGTCGTTGTGCCGAGATCAAAAACAAATTACCCAAAATTACAAAACAAGTATAGCATGCAAGTAAGGGGTCGAACCCAAGGGAATCAGGATTTCTAAACAATCAGTAAAGAATGGGGGTTTGAGATTTAAGCAAGCAAACAAATTAAAGTTTCAAATCAAGTTAAGGAAAGGAGAGTTCATTCAATCATTTCCAACTTTTTAATCCTTCGATCATCGATTTATCCACTTTTCTATAATTCCTAGGTTAATTCCAATCCTAATAAAAGATTTCCGCTTGTCCACAGCCCAACCGAAACTATGATATGAACAAGGACGCTTAATTCAAATCATGCAAAGTATTAAGGATAGGAAATCAAATCATGCAATCAAACAACGAGTCTCATGCATAAAATAACCATCAAATACTCTTTCTCAATTCCAGTCCACGGTCCTGAAAAAGAGTTGTTTCAAGGATAAATAAGATTGCACAGACAACAATCAAACCTAATCCAAACAATAGATCTAAGTCAATCAAACAAGTTGATCAGGCTCATAAAATCAAACATAGATCATGGAATTAAAAACAAGAGTTTTGATATCAACCTTAGGATAGAAAAGTTACCATAATCTCGCGAATTCAATAAAAAGGCTTCTTTGATCAAACAAACTCCAAAGAAAATTAGCTCACCGTAATTGCAGAATAAAAACTAGGTTAAACTAAAAAGTAGTCTCTCTAAAAGTATGCTCTCTACTGAACGTGAAACTAGGTATAAATACTAGAAAACAACCGAATAAACCTAAATACTATATATATAATAAAGATAAAATAAAAGAATGAAGTCGGTGTTGGAAACTCGCCACCCGCGAGCGCGGGTCAGCTGCCGTGGTCGTGGGTCTTCCTCGACTTAGCTCCTCGCGGATTCAAACTCATCGCGGTCTCGGGTCTCAACCCGCGGTTGCGAGTCTTCTGACAGCATTCTGGTGTCAACTTCGGAGGTGGTTTTGACCCACTTAGAGTTGGAATTTGAACTCTCCGTAAAAACATGAATTGTAGCTCTTCAAGTTAGCTTTCCAATTATACAAATTTCAGCTCCATCCGATCACCGTAGCTTCCGAACGATGTGTCACAAGAAAATGGCGTCAAAACAACTCCGAATCAACACTTGTCTTCAAAACTCTTGCAATTCTTCAAATCGTTTCTTCAGTCTTCATATTACAATTATGCTCAAAACCACCTAAACACACTCAAATCATGCCTAAAATACAAGAGTTAACCTATACTAAACTAGAGTGTATCACATGCATTGCTGAGATTGGTAACTGCTTGCTTCATCTGATGGTCCAGCTCCAATCTCTGATCTGAAAGATGTCCAGTCTCCATTGGTGTATGTCCAACAGGATGAGTCTTAGTCTCCAAATTAGTTGCAACTCGAGGCCCCTTCATAGCTCTTTTCCCTTTGAACCAGTCAGGGAACCTAACTATCTCAAAGCAATAGTCCTTAGTGTGTCCTTTCTCCTTGCAATGAGTGCAATACCTCTCCTCGTAGCCCTTGGCCTTCTTGTAATCACGCTTATCCCCACTGGAACTCCCAGTCTTGGATCCATCATTGTACTTGCTAGCAGATCTGGAGTTGCTACTTTGATTGGCCAAAAATGCAGTGTGATCAAGAGTAAAACCAGATGAAACCCTCTTATGAGTTTCACATTGCTTCACAGTGTTGTAGGCCTTATTAACATTCGGCAGTGGATCCTGACTAAGAAGATAGCTCCTAACAACCTCAAAATCACCATTTACTTTGAGCAAAAACTACATTAGTTTCATCACATTGCTCATCTCAAGAACCTTGGCATCTTGCAAGCTTCAAATGCTCCATAAGCACAAGCTGGTAAATCAGACAGATTATTCAATTGATCCCACAAACTCTTCAGTTGCACGTAAAATGCAGTGACAGACAAATTACCCTGAGTCAAACGAGACAGCTCTTGTTGCAATTCATAAATCATAGGGCCATTACTCTGGTAATATCTCTCACGGATTTCCAACCACAAAGTACGAGCTGAATCAGTGTAAATAAACGCACCTGAAATATCAGAATTCATGGAATTGAGAATCCAACAAGTTACCATGGAGTCACACCGTTTCCAACGTCAATATTTAGCAGATCCTTGCTTCGGATTCTTCTCCGTACCATCGATGAACCCAAACTTCATTTTGGCCATCAAAGCACGCTCGACCTGCCGGCTCCATGGCAGAAAATTCGTGCCATCAAACGGAGTAGTGGTAAGGCTCATCCCGAGATAATCAGAGTTCCCAAGCATCAAGGGATCTTTCATCAACGCGATGTGGTCATGAGCATCTTCCTTCTTCTTCATGTCCATCGTGATGATTGACAGCAAGAATCAACGAGAATCAACAAGATAATGAAAAATAAAAACGAACAACGATCCTGAGTTCACAAAAATCCTCTCAAAGCTCTGATACCATGAAGAATTTTGTGAATCAAGCAAAAACGAAAGCGGAAGCAAAAGAATCAACACTCACAATCGATTCAACCAAATCTATATTGATGAAGTAAAAGAGATCAATACATCAAGCGTTCACTGAGCAACCGAGCTCAATGGAACAGTCCGCATTCCCTAGAGAAAATTGGGGAACAAGTTATCCTAAAAGGAAATATCTGGTCCTATATATAGAAGATAGAACCGGTCTGCGAGAGTAAACCCGGTTTAGACTAGGAACGTTTGAACCGGCAAAAACCAAAGAGTAAAAACAGAAGTCAACAATTGACTTTTATTGCTAGAAAATGCAGAGTATGAAAAATTGAATTGTCATATTTAATATTTTTAAAGTTTATTAACAAAAAACATAATATAAAAATAAGTAGGAAAAATTTTAAAAATAAAAAAGACTTAAGTAAATGCACCACTTTTGCTGAATCAATTTCCACCACCAGATTAGAGATGCCCATATTAGTAGCAAACTTCAATCCAATCGTCGTCATAGCTTTGAGTTCAGCAGTAACAGCGTTGCAGCTACCTCACATGAACATGAATCCACGTATAAAGTTTCCATCGTGAGCACGGATCAAGCCACCACCACTAGCAATGCTCGGATTTCCTTTAGAACATCCATCAGTGTTGAGCTTGTACCATGAAGGAGGAGGGGTCGCGGACCACTTATCAGGAATTGGGGAAGCCAACTGATGTAACACCTCTCAAGCCACAATACCCTATTGAGAAGACCGGTATACTTCCGTCATGGAACAAACAACCGTCGTAAGCTTGGAGTGGTCGTCTTGGCCTTGAAAGACCAAATTATTGCGACTTTTCCAAGAATACCAAATCATATTAGCGAATTGGGTGCAACTTTGATCTTTTCTTTTGATTGAAATTACAAGCCATTCTTGGAGATTCATACAATCAAAGAAATTGGCAGGTGAATTGTTGCCAAAGAGGCCAACCAAGCGCATTCTTAATGGGCGCACAATCTCTAAGCATATGGATTTCAGTCTCATCTTGATTACATCTCGAATAGCTTGCCGAAGGAGAAGGTGCATGCGGAATCGATTGGCATTACAAAGAATGCAATTGTTGGCCAAAAGATATACTCCTTCCATTTCACAAAAGATGTTCATTAATAAATTTGCACACATATTAAGGAAAAAAATTCTCCCAAAATTACCCCTATGACTCTATTAAATAGTACATCTTGGGAAAAGTGTATAGGATTAATGTGGTGTAATTATTAAGGGTACAAATGGAAAAAATGGACAAATTTTTTATATGGACGTGTATTGTGAAACAAGAAAAAAAGGCTTTATGAACATCTATTGTGAAACGGAGGGAGTATGAAATTTCAAACCCTTTGCTGAACCGGCATTGCCCAAATTAAAGACCACTTGATAGACAGTTGAACTTGAGGTTCAGAATCCTCCCTGATCAACAGCATTACAGATCTAGAAGAGAAAACACCATTGGGCCGGAGTAGGGCCCCAAAATATTCTATCTTCCATATCATCATCTTCTTGAACTTGAATAGCCATCAATTGAAGGCAGACTTGGTGGTCAAGGAAAGGGTTGATTAATTCCTAATTCCAAGTGTTTCCAAGCCAACGTTCAGCAACAGTGCACCCACTCAAGGGCTTCGGGATCGAAGCGTTAAATCAATCAACGGGGTGTTAGACACCCATGGATGAAATCAGAAAATAGTGGATTTCCCATTACAAATAGAGATTCAAATTCCTTTGGATAAAAATGCAGCCCCATGAACAACCCCCTTCCAAATATTTGAGGAGTTAGGAATCGAATTGAACATCTCAATGTCAAGCCGTCCATGGCAATATTTCCCTCTCAACAATTGACACCATAAAGCATTAGGATCATTAAGTAAGCGCCAACCAAGCCTTGCCAAAGTAGCCGAGTTTGAGTTACGCATAGAATGAATACTAAGTCCACCTTCATTTTTCGGACGAGCAATTTTCTCCCTAGCCAAAAGATGAATTCGCTTCTGATCAGATGTAGAGCCACAAACAAAACTTGCAGACCTGCTTGTTTGTTTGCATCACATAAAGAGGGAGGCTAGTCAAAACCGAATTTGCCAAGGTAGTACGGCCAGTCATGAAAAGCGTATGAGTATGCCATCCTCTAATGCGTGAGGAAACTCGATCAAGGATGAATTGGAACCTTTCATTTGTCAAACGGTCGTAGACAATAGGAGTACCCAAATAAGTGCCAAAGTCATCCACCACCGACATCGTCGTGAATTGACTAATGTCCAGCTTCACCGACTCCCGTACTTTCCTAGAGAAAAATATGGATTTATGGGATTGTTCATTCTCTCCCATTATGGATTTATGGGATTGTTCATTCTCTTTCTTTGTGTAGTTGTTATAAATTTATCAAGATTCATCCATTAGACCATTACTAATCCTATACCTGTCAATCGGGTTGGTCGAGTCGGGTTCGGATCGGTTTGAGTCTTCATAAGTCGAGTCATATCGGGTTTTCGGCAGGTTAGGTCGACCCAACAGGTCAAGAAAATTGAAAAAAACAATTAATTATTAAAATATTATTTGATTTAAAAAATAATATTTAACAATAGACTACTATTTTTATATATTATAATAATAAAATACATTATACTTTTCAAAATAAATTATATATATTCTGAAAATATAACAAATCAGGTCAACCCAGAGGATTTTCAGGTTTCTAGTCTATCGGGTTCACTTTATTTCGGATTTCGAGTTCAAATCTTTGGATCTTGACCTAAATTTGTTGGGCAGTTTGGATCAGATTAACTTTTAAAAACTCTAATCATAACTATAACCTAAAGAGGAGGTTAAAAAAATATTAAACGACGCATGTCACTTTTAGATTGGACCACACCACCCCTTTTTTTAAACTAATATTTGAAAAAAAAAACCATTAATTTTAAAAAATAATCTCTTACTTTTTGGATATGAAAAATAGGTAGATTATTAAGATATTTTTTATGCTATATTTTTAGATAGAATGCATATGCTAGGTTTAGATATTATGCTCATATTTTTCTAAATATGTATAGTTTTAAAAAAATATCTTTACCTATATCAATTTAATCAAAATTTAAAATAAATAAATAAATCTATAATTCTGTAAAACCCCATGCAGGGCACGGGAACTAAGACTAGTTACTACCTATTATACATGGTATGATTATTCAATACATTATAGTTTAGAGTTTGGTTCAAATGAAACAAACTCTTATCCGAAAACGAACTCTTATCCTGAAACGGATGCACTTTTCCTAGTTCGTAGTGCATTTTCCTATTTCAGAGTGCACTTTTTCGGATTTGCACTTTTCGTACTTTGTAGTGCACTTTTTGTAGTGCATTTTCATATTGCACTTTTTGTATTTTGCAATGCACTTTTGTATGAAAAGTGCACTACAAACTATGAAAAGCACATTCGTTTCACGTTTCATGATAAGAGCTTGTTTTATTTGAACCAAACTCTTATAGTTTAATGAGCAAAAACCTAAACTATTATTTTGTAACTAATCTATAACTACAATATTATATATATTAAAGTTATACCTTTTCGAGCCACCAGAACGATTCTAGCCCCACTTCATATTTACAAAATTAATTTTTATTCCTAATATTTAAACTTTTTTCTATTAAATTCCTCTTTAACTATTTAAATCTATCTTTAACATCACTATTAAAGCTATACCTTTTCGAGCCACCAAAACAATTCTAGCCCCACTTCATATTTACAAAATTAATTTTTATTCCTATTATTTGAACTTTTTCCTATTAAATTCTTCTTTAACTATTTAAATCTATCTTTAACATCAAATAAATATCTATTTAGTAGAATAATATCTTTTGAAAATTCCTTAGACATATATTTAAAATTAAAGATATTAATTTTAAAATATTTTAAAATAAGTATAAATATCTTGTATCTGATAGCATGATATCTTCTCACGAATTTATTTATAGATATATATATATATATTTCTTTTATAATAAAAAATTAATGATAAATACTTATAATTTTTAAAAATAATAATAATAGGTAATAAAATATTTGATAGATATATTAAAATCTATAACTATATATTAAAGTTGTACATTTTCGAGTCACCACAACGATTATGGCCCCACCTCATATTTAAAAAAATAATTTTTATTTTTATTATTATAAATCTTTCTATTAAATTCTTTTTTAACTATTTAAATTTATCTCTAACATCAAACAAATGTCGATTTAGTTTAACAATATCTTTTGAAAGCTTCCTTATACAAGTATTTAAAATTAAAGATAAAATTTTTAATTTTTTTTAAAATAAATATAAATCTTTTACCATATATCTTTTGACAAATTGATTTATAGATATATATTGATTTTATTTTATAAAAAAATAATGATAAATATTTAAAATTTTTAAAATTAATAAAAATAGATAATAAAATAATTAATAGATATATTGAAATATTTTATAAACTCTAAATTTACGTATATGAAAAGTGATAAAATATGAAGAATATAATATTTGATTAAAAAATTATACACTCTACGAGCAATAAATTAATTATATTAAAGTTTATATTATATTTTTATTTATTTATAATGTCTATAAAATATCGACTCTTAGTCCTACATGGTACGACGGGTAAAACTAGTATCAGTAATATACAAATTCATATACATACAAATAGGTTAAAATATACGAATATAAACTTTATACTAGTTGTACCCGTCGTGCCATGTACGACTACGATTCAATATTTTATAGACATTATGAATAGGATATTAAATTATTAATAAATAAAATATAATATAAAGTTTAATATAAGTATTTTATTGCTTGTAGAATGTATCATTTTTTAAGCAATATAAATGATTAAATTTAATGTTGAGAATGAAGATATATTATTAAGATAAAATAATTACATCTCTCTTTTTCCTTGATGATATTTCATAGATATGCAATTAAAAAAAGAAGATAAATATTTTATTAACTATTTTTATTAATTTAAACATTAAATATATTTATCATTTATTTTTTATTATAAAATAAAATCAATATATATATATATATATAAATTCGTCAAAAGATATATGTTAAAAGATTTATATTTATTTTAAAATATTTAAATCATTTATCTTTAATTTTAAATAATTGTACAAAGAAGATTTCAAGAGATATTGTTATATTAAATAGATGTTTGTTCGGTGTTAGAGATAAATATTTAAAAAATAATTTAATAGAAAGAAGTTATAATAATAGAGATAAAAATTAATTTTTAAAACATGAGGTAGGGCTAGAATCGTTCTGATGACTCAAAAAGGTATAGCTTTAATATATAGTTATAGATATTCGATCAATATATTATTATGGTAATAGCAATGTAAAAAACAAATTATTTTTAGAAACAAAATAGTCCTGCCAAATTATATTATATTTTTTCATAAATATGTTATTTATAATTAAAAAAAGAGTTTTAAAATTTAAGACGTAGTTGGTAAAATAACTAATATGAAATTTTATTAAAACTAGTTTTACCCGTCGTACCATGTACGACTATGATTAAGTATTTTATAGACATTATAAATAGGATATTAATAAATAAATAAATAAAAACTTAATATAAGTAATTTATTGCTCATAGAAGGTATATTTTTTTTAATCAAATGTTATATTCTTCATATTTTATTATTTTCCATGTAAGTAAATTTAGAGATTATCAAATATTTCAACATATCTATTAAATATTTTATTATATTTTTTCATTAATTTTAAAAATTATAAATATTTATCATTAATTTTTCTTATAAAAGAAAATCACTATATATCTATAAATAAATTCATCAAAAGATATATGTTAAAAGATTTATATTTATTTTAAAATATGTTAAATATTTTATCTTTAAGGAAGCTTTTAAAAGATGTTGTTATACTAAATACTGATGTTTGTTTGATGTTAGAGATAAATTAAAATAGTTAAGAAATTAATAGAAAGAAGTTATAATAATACAAATAAAAATGATTTATTTAAATATAAGGTGATCACAGAATCGTTCAGGTGGCTCGAAAAGGTATAGCTTGAATATATAGTTATAGATATATAAGTAGATGTGTCTATTTTTGTATATATATTGGTTTTAAAAAGTATTATAAGAAATTGCTTCTCGGAAATTACTTCTTGTAATTGGCGGTTTGTAGCCAAGAGAATCACAACTTTAACTTATTAACCGTCAAAAAAATTAGGGGAGAGAAATGGGCCGAAAAGATGATTTTTAGATGGGCCCAAGACAAATAAAAGTTTTCTGTCCTTTTGGAGAATCTCCAAGGAATTCCAAGCTGTACTTGTGGAGGAAGTCGAAATTGCATTTGCGACTTGTCTGAAAAGTTTCAAGAAGTATTGAACCAAAACTAGTTGATGCAGTTTCTATTAAAACTGAATGATCAATTTGATGCAGTGAAAAGCCATATTCGCTCCATGAATCCTTTACCAAAGGTCAACAAGGCATACAACACAATTGTTGAGACACAGAAGAATGTAGTGATGAAAGTTCAGGAGACGGTTGCTAGTTTCTCTGTGAATTCTTACCATGGAAAAGGACATCAAGAAGAAGTAAGTACATGCATGAATGCTTTTAGTCGGAATTCTGATGACAGGAAAGATGTGAAGAAATGGAAAAATGGAGATAAGAAGTTCTGTTTTTATTGTAAAGAGCTCGGGCATGTTAAGAGTAATTGTTTTGAGTTGATTGGGTACCATGATTGGTACAAAGACAAGTGCAACAGAAGTGGATTTAGAGGTGCAACTCAAGTCAGTTTAGAACAAGATGAAGGTGCAAAATAGGATACACCTTTTGAGTCAAATGCAGGGGTGAGTCACGAATTGGTTCAGGCTGTTTGTCAGGAAATGATTAAAGCTTTTAAGGACAAGGCGGTAATGAATGTTGAGGGTATTTATTTATGAAGTTAAATTTAAGAAATTTCGTTCTCTCGCGCTCATAACTCATAACATAAAAAGACTTTCATCAATAATAGGCGGCAATGGAGGATTCTGTAAGATGGATTTTGAAGAAACCAAGATTCTGCAGCCTGTGGAACCACTAGCGGCGGGTTGTGTTGAAACCAAAAATAAACCGCGCTATAAACGGGATTATAATAAATACTAACTTTCGGTGGATTATTCCTCCTCCCCACTCTTCTGCTGATTTAAAAGAAGAGTAAGATTGTATTGGGTTTTGAGATAATTTTCACAAATATTTTGGAACAAATTAGTGTATTTTTTGACAAACAAAAAGAAACGGAGAGAGTATATAATAAGGGAGAGTTGCTTGCTTGTGGATTTTCCGTCGATGTGGGACAAATCAAAATTTACTTTTGACAAATAAATACACGCACATGCTCAATGTGGGATACATTTCATGAGGACGATGAGCTATTTTGCATTTGCAAGCCTAAAAGCCTACGTGGATGTGCATCTAAAAGAGAATTGGTATCACACCACTTGAAACGTGTATGGGCCAAACCCATTACTTGCTTTTGTTAATGGGCCGAACTGATGTGGCATGAGTCAGGCCCTTTCGTGCCTCCATTAAACCAAACGAATGCATGAGTGATGAGATTCCAGGTAGACCATGCACCCTCGTAGCAATGCTTGTATGCATATAAGCAATGCTTGTATGCATATATTTTATGCATGCACCAATCCGAATGGAGGATATATCATTGTCTTTATATATCTTCCATACATGTTGGACGCGTATCATGTACACCTTGACATGGATTATTTCGCGCGCCATCAAGTTGGAATTCCGATTCACGGTGGGCTGTGAAGAGACTTAGAGGCTCCACTCAGGTCAACCCAGAATTTCAAGAAGCTAACAGGGGAAGAGGTGGCGGCAGACGTGGTGGAGGGCGGCGCGGTGGAGGGGGACGACAGGGAGGTCGAGGTGGAGGAGGCGAAACTGGGCGGCGTGATGGAGGAGGCGTGACTGGGGTTTCGGGAATTCGTCAAGAAGTTGGGGTATTGACTTTGAGCAGATGAGAAAGATTTTGTAAGGAAGTGTGAAATTGTATTGGGAAAATGTGAAATTGTATTGGGTGAATAAAAAGTAAAGAGAAAGATAAAATTAAATTGATTTTGTAATGATGTTAACCAATAGAAAAAAAGAGGGAAGAGTAAGATTGTATTGGGTTTTGGGATAATTTTGACAAATATTTTGGAACAAATTATTGTACTTTTTGACAAATAAAAAGAAACGGAGGGAGTATATAATAAGGGAGAGTTGCTTACTTGTGGATTTTCTGTCGATGTGGGACAAATCAAACTTTCCTTTTGACAAATAAATACACGCACATGCTTGATGTGGGATACATTTCATGAGAATGATGAGCTATTTTGCATTTGCAAACCTAAAGGCCTACGTGGATGTGCACCTAAAAGAGAATTGGTATCACACCACTTGAAACGTGTATGGGCCAAACCCATTTACTTGCTTTTGTTAATGGGCCGAACTGATGTGGCATGAGCCATGCGCTTTCGTGCCTCCATTAAACCAAACGAATGCATGAGTGATGAGATTCCACGTAGACTATGCACCCTCGTAACAATGCTTGTATGCATATATTTTATGCATGCACCAATCCGAACGGAGGATATATCATTGCCTTTATATATCTTCCATACATGCTGCACGCGTATCATGTACACCTTGGACATAGATTATTTCGCGCACCATCAAACTTAGAGGCTCCACTCAGGTCAACTTAGAATTTCAAGAAGCTAACAGGGGAAGAGGCGGCGTACAACAAACGCAAGTGTCCCTACATCCTTGGTTTCTTGGTTACTTTTGAGGTGATGATGGAAGATTTTCTTGGTTTCTTGGTTTCTTTTTAGATTCCAATCTGTATTATTCAGTTGGTTTTTTTTAGATTCCAATTTGTATAGAACAGATTGATTTTATTCAGGTTTACCGCATTAGGTAACAGCTCATCAAATTGATTTTGTTTTTGTTTGGTATTAGAAGGAAGATGGACATGTAATGGTTGTAATAAGACAAATTCAGAAATGACAAAATACTTTTTCTCTCTTCTCCTCTGTTTCTCCTTTCTATCTCTGGTGACTGGCATGATTGTAACAGTGTTCAACACCCGGTTGGTTATGTAATTCTTCATACCAATCACTTGGCCTTATATTTACTTGACGTCCATACCACGTATTTCGGGTTCGTTTGGATGACCAAAATTTATGCATTATGTGTAATGCTGAGCATAAATTGATTTCTTATTTTAAAATTTTAAAATCTGTTTGAATTGATTTAAAATTTGGGAAAAGGTTGCAGATCAAGTACTGCATGTCTGTATGAATATGGAAAAGTTAGCATGACATGAATCCAAACAGACTCTTCATAATTTCTCTCAAAAAAAAGTATTTCATAGTTTAAAGAGGTGAAAGAACTAAAAGGGGATCGATCACAAAGCTACGAGCACTGAGCACTACTATAGAAATTGTTTGCATTAAATGCTGAAGGAAATGTCGTACATACATTAGTAGATTGCCCTTAACTTCTTCTCAAAAAAAAAAATTGACCTTAACCTATCCTCAAGGAGGAAACTAAGCAGGATCTTACAAAGGACAATTTGTTTCAGTTTCACATTGCAAAACTGTGTTTAATCTTCCAAGATATTGCAAGTGAAATCATAAGCTATGAGGATCCTGCTTTTCCAAAACTCAGTCATTCCCTCCTTGATTGTCCACAACTTCACTCTTCTACTGCCCCCAAGTCATCTCCTACACAACGTTGAGTTCTTTGAGCCAGGAAGTGTGCAGAGGGCATGGATCGGGTTTCCCTTGAGCAATAGCCTTTTCAGAGAGCGAATAGAACCATCCGTTTCTCCATTTGAACTGCCAGACACACAACAACCAGACACAAAATTAAAATCCTTCAACAAACAAACAGTATATAGATACAAAGAATTCTCTTTTTTTCACCTCTTTCACTGCAGTAGGAAAATGAGCCACAGCGCGGGAATATGCACACAAACGCTCTTCCATGGCTTCTTCGAATACAAGCCCTTTCTCAGCTGCTACAGCAGATGCCAGCTCTTTTATGAGGTCAGATACCTGAAACAACAATTGTGTTGTTGCATTTCAACAATCTTGATACAAGTCCACTGACTTATTTCAGACTAAGCATACTTAGACTATCTAAATAAATAAAGAAAGTGTCTCACAATTTCTATTGCAATCCAACTTTTGTATATAATTAATGATTGCCTTACCTCTGAGCGATATTCTTTCTCAACAGCACCCACGGTTGCTCCTGGATGACGTGCTCCGACGAGCATAAATGCTGAAATCCATATGAGTTTCTCTAACATTTGCTTCTGAAAAGCTTCCTTTTCAAGAACCTGCTTGGCGTTATCATCAAAAATTAATTATGAATAAAAATTACCAACTCTGATTAAATCATCTTCATCTTAACAATAGGCGAAGTGTTCACCATGAATAATCTCTTCATGCTAAAGATGAACTTCAAATTCAATTGGCTGCTTTAGAACCTTCATGAAATCTACGCATCCAAATGACGCGCTACAATGTATACAATCATAACTCTAGGGATGCCCCAATGAAGCTTATTCCCCCAAACAAAGCTAACACATTTACAAATTTAATTAATCACTGTCCACATGCAATTCCCCATCAAAAGCTCTATCTGTAACCCATTGAAAAGAAAATTGAGCAAAGTTCAAGTAGAAATCAGACATGTTTCAGGTGATCTAATTGAAAAATAAAACTTCTTGTATTGTTGTTTTTCATTCCTATTCCTTAAACTATAGGTGGTTTACTACATTAACACTTTAACAGGCTGATGATATTAACAAAATCTGATTGCATAATGAGCAGCACAGATTATTTGCTAAGCTAATGTTGAACCTTGCAGGAAAGTCCTCCAGCATTCAATCTATCAGCCACGGAAGAAGCCCATTTCCCAAATGCAGCCGTTAATCCTTCAGGATTAGTATCAGTCTTGCCATCAATCGGCGCTTCACCGAGTTTAGACACAGCAAAGTAAGCCAAAACTTGATTTGCATCCTCAAGCCCTTTGCTTTCAAGCCATGGCTCCAGCATTCCGTTCTGGAAAAACACCAAATCTGTTGGATTTCTTAGTATCAATCAGAATTCTACTCGCACAGAGCCACAGCAAAAGAGGGAAAAGGGGAAATTACCGCTCCAACGAGATTGGGGAGTAGCTTGAAGAACAGCTTCAAGATCATCGTTCCTTGTGCAAACCAAAATCGGACCAGGGAAATCGAGGGGCACAGGATCGCCTCTCTTCACAAGCAAATCTTCACCGTTGCCCATGTCTTGTAAGGCCCTTCCGACTCGGCCGCCGCCGACGATAATGGCGGGGGCGACGCTAACCCTAGCCGTAGCCATTATTGAAGAAGAGGAGAAAGAGCGAGGTGGAGGAGAAGAAAATTGAGAAATTGAGGTGAAGGGCTTGAAAAAGGCTCTTCCGGGTACGAATTGGGAGAAGGTGGGAGTTGAATTTGAGATGGGAAGCAGGGCTTGAACCCTAGCAATTGGGGAAGTGGAAGGAAAGGTGAGTGGTCTGGCCATGGAGGATTTGAGAAGAGGAAGAAGATGATGATGAGAGTGTTGGAGCCATTGGTTGTGGGTTTGCGAAGGAGGGTTTATTGGGAGAGAGTGATGACTGATGAGGATTATCTACTATCAACAATGGAAAGTCTTTAGCCACTCGTTAAACTCTTGCAAGGAAAAGGAATGATTTTTATTTATTTTTTTGTCGAAAAGGAATGATTTTTATATTCACAAAAATGTACAACACGTTAAAACAATTCAAAACGACATGATCTTTATTCAATATATATTCTCATCTCTCACCTTGAAGTTCAACAGAAAACATTCAACAACAATAGAAAATTGAAATCAAATTTCACCCTTCTTCGTACTCACTATGTTAAGATGGTTGGTGCAAGTCAGTTTACCTGATTCGTGTGCTTTGTTGACTAGTTCACGGATCCGAAATTTACTACAAAGGTAGCTCCCTAGTTAAAAAAAAAAGTGATTCCAAATACGTACGCATGATACTACCTTTTCTTATTAGCGGTCACATACAAATACATGGGAACACAATCAAAGCAGGTGAAGTTAAGAAAACACCACGAAGAGTCGAAGACACAACACATTGCACATGCACAAGTGAAACTCCATGAAAAAACAATGCAAATATCACTACATCAATTGGCAAAACATACCAAAAAAAAAAAAAAACAAATCAAACAATGCTCAAAGCTATGCAATGAACTAATCAGCTACACTAATTAGACGTATGCTTCTTCCATGAAACATCGATATGTCTCTTATGACATTGTTGCGCTGCGACCGATCTTCTTTCCATTACTAACTTCCTCCGTAAACTGCTTGAGCTTCATCAACAACTGCGACCTCTGCTTCCTCTTCTTCTCCAGGCATTGTGAGTGCGTCGTCTCCGTAATGCTTATCACATGTTGATATTGGATCACTAGTTTTATGGACGTTTCACCGATATTGTTTATCTCAACACTAGGATCTGCACTGTACCTCTCACCATTATCGTCTTGGAAAAACCTATATATTCACAGGTTAAGAAACAAGAATTGATCAACAACGTACATATCAATTATCTTCATCACATGCATGCATCTTATTGATCGATGAATTCTTTTCGTAGGATGCAATGAAAAGATTCTTACTTGAATATTTTGCCTTCCAATTCCTCTAACATGTCCTTAGTGTAGCTTGGGTCCAGTGTCAACTCCACCTGGTCATTTGGATCGGGTTCGCCTTTGAGGTTGATGATTGGTATCAAAGCTAAAGCCGAATTCGGATACAAGGCTTCTTCTTTAGTACCAATCACAGTAAATGTGGTTGCCAATACGTTCATACGTTTCACTTCTAACTGTAAATAAGTAATATTTAAATGGGTCAGTCCTCTTATCACCAATTAATTAATTTTGAGATAGAATCTCATTGAACCATTATGTTAGGCTTGACAGCTAAGGCCGTTTCCCTGGCCAAACCTTGTATAGAAGTGATACTATATGTGAATAAATAATGTGATACAATATATATATATATATGTATAACCTCATTCTTTTGGATGATGCATTTATCACCAACATCAAACGGATGGTTAATGAATGTGAAGATGATTCCTTCAAATATCTTCTTAAGAGTGCCACCAAACACAAATGTAGCCCCAAAGAAGGGCGACACGATAAAAATGAGCATTTTTGTCGAGGCGAGGTCAGTGAGAAGGAGCCAGGCTACAATGGCGATGACAACCAAAACAAGAGTCAAGACTCTGTTCAAGACTGTTACCACTCCTATTGCATCAACGAGCGTGTGTCCGAGTTCTACACAATTCTTGTGAGCCTTTACCTAATTAATTAACCATATATTAGTATTTAAAAGGAAGAATTTTAATTAAACAAATTAAAGAGGTGAGAAAATTTGATTAATAATGTATTGATCCATGATTTGACATTCAAAACTATGGAATAATATATTGAATATTTTGATCGAGATTCAAAACTTTCAACCCAAATGAAAAAAAAAAAGATTCAAAACTAATCATAAATTTACCATTGACTTCTCAAAATGTTTATACGAGACTTCTTCATCTGATTTATGCCCTGCCTTTAACACCTCGAGCAGCCTTATGGCATCACTGTCTTCCATGTCGAATTTTTTGAAATCTTCTTTCCTTACACTAAAATCATATAGAAACAAATTAAGAATTACAATTACGTCCTAATTAGAACAATATTACTATTTTTTTTCCCAAATAGTAATAGTTAATTAATTAATCTGGTAGTTTCCCAACCCTAATTCAGATTAGGGTTGAGCCTCGGTTCATAACTAAATCGAATCGAACTAAAAGAAAAACTCAATTAGTTCGGAATAGTTGGGTTTCGGTTTTGTCGATTTGAGATAGATAGAAGATTAGAAGATTATCCTTATGACAACCCGATAGTCTTTTAGAGGGAACTTGGGAAAAAATGAAATCGAATTTAAAAAATCCTAAACGGAATCGAATAATATCATTTTGAACTATTTAATTATTCGGCAGATTTGACTTAAAATTTCAGTTTGAATCAACTCATCTCGACCCTAATTCAGATTAATTAAATGATGGATGTAAATCTATAAAAGTGAAACCTTTAATTTAGTATTGCATAATCACTAAGCTAGTAACAGATTGGCCGTGCCTAGCTAACAACTCGAAATTAACCCCATCTTTTTTTTATTTTCCAAGGACATTGCTCATGAAATTCGAAAACAAAAATTTTGTGGTACTATTCTAAGATCCTAGTTAATTAACTAATGTCTGATTGACTAGCTAGATGTCCCAAAGGCATTAACCATACCTCATCTTGTAATAAAAAACTCAAAAGTTATATATCTAGGTGACACATGATTATATATGTATGATAAAGTCCGTCCAGTGAACGGATAAGTTACGAATCATGTAATAGGCCTAGCATACAAATCTAATAAAGTACTAACCAATTTTAGTCATGTGGGATAACTCGATCTCAACACTCAACAACTATATTGGATATTTGAAACTAGAGATGCTTACTCTTGACGGTCGCTTCGTTTAATTTTTCGGCAATGGGCCAAAACTTCGGAGGTTCCATCGTCTTCTCTGGAAGACGACTTGGAAAGAACAACGAAGTACTTGGCCATCTTCTTGATATCATATATGGTGGCGTCATTGTTAATAATTAACAGGATGTTAGCTTTCTTTTTTGTTTCATGTTCGTCGTCCTTGGGTTTTTCGGGTTGCTTGTCTTCAGCATCAGTGGGAAGCACTAGAGGCTGCAACTCCTACAATTACACACACATATATATAGGACCAGGTTCCATGAGCTATGAAAACAAGATAAAACAAAAAAAGTTCAAATCCACCTTCTAACTTATTATAAATTAAATATATACCTGATGATCATCCGGTACGTTAGGTAACTTATTAGGTTGATCGTCTTCCTTTTGATCACGCTTATGCCACCCGTAAATATGGCGAAGGAAGTAGCACATGGATCCGATGTTGAGAATCCTTTGTCGGAATCGGTTGTACACGGCGTCCGCCTCCCAAATGAGCAACACCACATTCTTCAGCAGCCAGAGGAGAGCCGCCACTGCGACTGACACGAAAGTCCATGTCCCGATGTGAAGCAAGTCCTCCGTCTCCCCTGTTTTCCTTATCCCATGGCTCGTCCGGAAGTAGAAGATCCACGTCAGCAGAACCGAACCCGAGTGCAACACTAGGCTCATTCTCCTCCTTAACCCTTTCGTGTAGTACTCTGCCTTGTTCCAGTTCTGCTTGAAGTTGTTGTTCTTCCGCAACAGGTACAACATGAACCTGTTGCATGCGTATAATTACATATTATTATTATTTTATAATCTCATAAGCTACTCCACTCATTGTCATATTAAGAAACATATACCTGGTGGCCTGGCTAAAAAAATGGTAGCCGCAGAAGATGAGGGTGAGGAGGAAGGTCCATTTCCAGAGGTGTGAGCCCAAGATGTCCTTCTTCCTCAGCTCCGGGACAGAGAGGTTGACTATGAACCAAGCTAGGCACAGGATCACGAGGCGGCTTCGGAGCAGCAGCGGGATCTTGGCCACGCGCACCCGCATGGTGGTTTTCTGAATCTCCCTCCGCGCCCTTTCGAAGTATCCCTTGTCTTTTTTCTGGGTCCCGTCGTTGCTCTCCTCAGAGCCGTCATTGCTCACTTCGTTGACCAGGCCGCAGAAGAACCATCCTCCGGCCAAGTACATCAACAAGAATGGGAGTGCCACGATGAATGCTATCACTAGCACGGTTATGAGGACCACGTTGCCAGCCTTCTCTAGGCACCGCTTGGTGAGACTTGATGGGCGTTCGTCGTCGTTGTTATCGTGCTCTTCGCTCGGGTCCGGTGGGGTTTTGGGTGGGGACGTATCTGAGGTTTCCATGTTAGTGATTTCGACGCTTATTTGGGGCGTCGACATGGTTGATTGGATTTAAGTGTGTACGTACCTAGATAACGCATGCATGCTTTGCTTTATATATAGTGTTACGACTTACGAGATCATCACCTCTACGTAGTAATTGGCACGTCGATGTCTCTTAGCTGTACGTGCTATACTCCAATACATATGCATTCCTAGTATTAAAAGACTGCAACTAATCAGTAATTAAGAGTATTATTGTTACGACCAAAAAAAAATTATTGAAAGTGTATTATTGTTATGACTTCATCTTCATGCAGTCAACGTACTTAGTTTATAGCTGGCTAGCTTTCTTGCTGATCACAGCTGGGTTAATTATTCCCTAGTATATAAGGTATGGCTTTGATTATTAACAAATTCTTATAATATCTACATGACCAAAAAAAAAACTATATCAACGGTTTTCTATCTTGTATCCATCAAATTCAAGCAAGCATGTACAGTGGCCACATGCAGCCATATAATTTTTGTTGGTTGGAAATGGAACATGAATCCATATAATTGGATGTGGCCACTTGGTTAATATATTTCTTTTCATATGAATTAATTTAGTAGAGAATTAGCCATATGATTAGCTTCATGATGTGGCCAATATAATTACCTTGTGACTTGTGAGATGGGATTTGGAGTAGTATATGTTGTATATGGCGTGTAGGGGGTTGCACGTCTTGGGTCGTTGAGCCTACTGCCAGCTAGTTTACAGTTAAACTAGATTTCTGCTATAAAAAATACAAGTCTGGAATTTTCTTCTGTACATCGTTGTTAGAAACTTTTAATCTTTTATACGACATCCGGCTCAAAATAGATCATATCCAGGTCTGGTTATCAGGACGGGCAAAACCTAGTACGTTTAACCTTATCCTTACAATATATGTTGAATAACGGCCGTCTCAAAACAAGATCACAGATCCGTCAGACCGTCACAAAACATCTTGGTTTTATTCAAAAAAAATAAACCGGAGCAAGCACTGCTGCTTTTTTCCAGCATTAAAGGGTCCGGAACAAACTATAGAAGACCAATGCGAATCAAATCTTAATATCCATTGTCAATGACCACAGACTGAATTCAATCTCAAGAGCTATCAATTTGCAGTAACATGATACATGATACTCCTTTTCCCTCTTTCTGCTTTGCAAGGTCAAAAACTATTCATTACTTCTTGCTACAAAGGCGTCCTGATACAGAAAGATTTTTCAATAAGATGAGACATAGAAGTTTAAGGAGAGATCAAGGCTCCAATTATGAGAACATACCTTATTACTGAGGTCGCGATTTGCTGTATTGACCGGCAGCTTTGGATAGTGACTGTATTGAAACTTGATATCCAGGACCCATCTACAGATGTAGAGCCATAAGAAATACATGACTATGCTTTTGAATTTTACCAAGACTAAAGATCGGCTCTGATACATGTCATTCTATACTATGTACATTATAATCCATTTTAACCCCCTATAGACCATTCAAACTCTTCTTTTACCCATAATCCATTGTTTAAAAAAATCGCTTATAATGGCAAATGTGTGCAGTCCGAACAGACCCTACGACAACAAATTGAAATTTAAATGAGCATCAGACAAAAACAGCCATATGTAAGCAATGGTAACACCTTATGAGCATTTGGTTTAGACGGGAACTGGACAATGCTCATGCAGTCTAAAATTAGATTGTTGCTTTGGTTAATTAAATGTCGGTAAACTAATCCTTGCCAATCAGAGTTGTTGATGAACAAGAACAAAACTCTAGCATCATTACTATTTTACTAAATTTACTGCAGCAAAAGAGAGAGTAGCCCAATGACACAGGTCTTACCGTGCTACACAAGTGGAATGAGTTAACATATCCCGCATATTTAGAAGCTGCCAAAAAAATAAAAAAGAAGGGAAGATATCAGTAGTTGAAATAAATACAGCCATGCCAATTAAGAAATACACACGGTTATCACATGTGCGACTACTTAACCAGGCGAACCCAAACAAGAATACATGTAAATCAAATGAAAGAAGACGAAAGCACTAACTCTTCTTTAAGCCAGGTGGTTTTGCTTGCAAAAGGGCATTAACAAATGCACCAATATTCTCACGCAAGGCCTCCTCTTTATAGCTCACCTACACTCAATGCATTTCCTGGTTAATATTTTGCATAAATACTACCAACTCAAAATTCAACTACTATTTAACAATGCAAAATCACCTTCCCTAGCCCAACATGGACAATTGACTCCTTCATTTTAAAATCTATCAGCCCTTGTTTAGCTTCCTTCACTGCAGCAGCTACATCATCCGTCACAGTGCCTTTCTAGAACATTGTTAGTAAGAACACATAAGATGGCGCAAAGTCATCAAGAAATATATATTGTTGGAAAGAACCTGATAGGTTGATATGATGATACTTACTTTAGCATTAGGTGTTAAGCCGCGGAGAATTTTGCTTACACTCTGAACCAAAATTTTAGTTAAAAGTCATGCCCGGCAACAAAAAATAAATCATTGATATCACAATAATTAAGTTCAATACACATACCGCAACACGCTTCATCATCGAAAGAGTTGCAATGCATTTGTCAAAATTTAGCTTGGATCCTGCATGAATTTGAGAATGAAGCTGTAAGTTAATTATAATTATGTGTATCAAAAAAGGTGCATCATAGGTAACAGATGAGAGATCCCAAATTAACAGGTCTGCAGTACAAATGCAACTAACTTTCACAAGCTCAAAGATCTGGCCTTTCCAAAGAGTTTGTAAAACGTAGAATTCTATGTTATGTAGATAAAATAGATGTAGAAGTAAATGAAAGTGGTTTTATATTGACTCTACATTCTTTCTTAGAATGGAATCATGCAATAATAGGTTTATTTGCAGGTATTAAGTAAAAAAGGATGGTAAATAACCATTCTTGATTTGTTGAATAAGCTCATCGCCCCCGACAACATCAGCTCCAGCAGCTCGGGCTTCTTCAGCAGCAGGACCTTCAGCAAAAACAGCAACCCTTACAACCTGCAAAGATTTTGTTTGCAGAATGTTAACGAAATGATTTGTATTGACAGGGAATTAAGACATAAATTAACATTAACATCTCATTGAGTCATTGATATATTTTCCAGGTAAAATTACCTTTCCACTACCATGGGGCAGAACCACTGAACCACTAACTCCCTGTAAATCTCATCAAGTTAGTCAAACATTAACAAGCATAATGAGGTGAAGCATTAAAAAATGTTAAATGACAACATCATACTGCAACAGCATTACCGAAGATCAAACCATTAAGTGGTTCTTTTAAACAAATTGCACTGAGTGAAAAGCTACTAGAAGGTGAAGACGAAACCTCCATTTATATTTTATTGTTTACACATAAGCTATATGCTACCATATCCTTGAAATGATATGATTGGTTAGTACCAGTTCTTGAGATAGTAAAATTTGATGTCTATCAAAACTCACTTTGGATTGTTGGGTAACATAAAAAGAAAAAAGACCCACATCATGAATAAACCTCAAAGTTAAAGTCACTTAGCAGATGAGGGGAATTTTTAATTACAAAAAATGGACATTTGCTCTTATAGCTTAGTTCCATACCCATGTTCCAAAAAGAGCTGCACTTTAGTGACCATAATCTACATCTTATTGTTGTTGACTAATCAAATTTTGGATGTCTTTAAAAGACTAATCAAGACAACCAGAACCTCAAACATTATCAGTTTCTCCTGATCTTGGTATAGTACTATGATTATTTATTGTCAGATGCAATAGAGCAGGGAAAAAGCAGCTAATTTATAAGAAATTGCACATCAGTGACAGTGTTGCACCCCCACTCAACCAATTAGAAAGAGAAGTACCAGGTCACTTCGTCGACGATCAATACCCAAATTTACATGTGCTTCCACAGTTTCATCAAACTTCTTTTTAGCATTAGCCTGAAAGATATAGGAAGCAAAAATTCACGCCAACAAGATTACCAAATTAATATGCCAGATTCTTATATGAGCTTAATAAGAAAAGCAGAGAAGCAGATAGAGGTAGAAAGCAAACCAAGGATAAGAAAAGAAAATGTCAAACTGTCAAAAGAAAATAATTACTGGAAAAAAAATCAGCAAGTATTTCAAATAGTATAAAACTGATCAAGACAACTAAGTGGATGGGCAACTTCATTCATATACCTCTTTTTATCTTGAGTAATATACTTCAACTATTTCAATTGATGAAGTCATGAAGCAAGTGGCTTCAATATCTTGTTTTATACAGAGGACTTCCTTGCTCCACATCTACTTGGATCCACTGACTCAAACAGGAAGGAAACTGACATAATCAGATGCACCTATGCTTTAAAGGCCATACTAGTGATAAACTAGTTGCATTCCACTATATTAGCTCTTCAGACAGAAATAAAGGACTCTCTTGACTATAATTGATCAAAATGTAAATCACAAGAAGGACAATCCCACATGTATGACTACATTGTCTTGATACTCCTGCTTAATTACAAGTTTATAAATAATCTATGATTCTCAAAACCCGATTAAAAACCATCTTAAACCCTAGTACCTTGTAATCTGTAGTTGTCACCAAATTTCTGATTAACCAAATTCTCCAATTGGTAACATAAAGGAATAAAAGAAAAACACAAATTACCTATGAGAAGTGAGGAATTACAAATCTAAAGGACCTACCTTGACTTGGTGAATAGCATCTTGCAAATCAAGGATCTTCAGCTCTTCCTTCTTCTCCTCCACCTTAATGAAAGTAGGAAACGGCAAAGGCTTCTCTTCCTCTACAGCCCTATACACCCTCCTAACCACCCGGCTATCAGCCTCAATCCTCCTTCCCTCCGCATTCAAATCCCCAGCCTGTGACGCCGCCCTATCCTCCGGCAAAGGCGCGACCTTTTTCTCGTGCGACACCGACGCGTCCTTGAAGTAACGGGCCTCCTCCCTAGTCAAATTCATTTCCGCCGTCGAATCATTCACCGTCTGCTGCTCGTCAGCGGACGGTTTAGTTGAGGGCAACTCAGAGGAGGGGGAAGATGAGAAGAGTCGGGGCGAACGGAGAAGGAGAGAGATTTGGGGGCGAGAAATTCGGAAAGCTTGCGAGCGGAAGCGTTCCAGAGCCGCCATTGTTGCTTCTTCTCAGTCTCAGGTGTCCGGGGGTAATAGAGGGCGACGGAAAATGAAGGGTTTAAGCGCTTTGTGCACACTGTGTAAGAATGTGAAGCAGATGAAGAAAGAGATCCGAACCCGATAGCCCGTGTAATCTGGCTCGCTTCGAAGGCCCGCTTAAACAAACCAAAATAACTTACTTACCAGCCCGGGCTCTTAAACCGGATAAACATTATAAAGTTCATTTCTGATTCCAAAAAAAATGAGATTTCAGTTAATAATTCTAAAAATTATTTTGCCGAATAACATTAAAAATATTAGCATAAGTTGTTTCTTACCTTTTATTGTTGCGGCTTCTATTTAAACTCTTGTAGTTTCAATGCATAAATTATTGAATCTTAAATTCTCTCTCTATAATTATTTCCTAATCAAATTTGATATCTAAAAAAGTAAAATATAAAATAAAATGATCAAATCTCTTTGTACCAAAAAAAATGATCAAATCTTAATCTATAAAATTATATTTTAACCATGTATCGAAATTAAAAAAGAGAGACATGAAGTGGAGACGAAGATGTGTTGTTTTATAATTTTGATGCTTCTTCTCGTGGGTGCAAATGAATACAATGTTCAGAAATCTGCTTCATCTCCAGGTATACTAATGAATTTGGATCTGAGATTGATCGAGGAACAAGATATTTTGGTAGCTCACTTTTGAGAGAGAATTCTGTTACTCTATTCAACTGAAGTTTAGTTACAACTTACAAGCCCTCCTATTTATATGAACTGGAGTCTTACTTTGACTTAACCAGCTACAATACATCCACGTGGACAAACTCATTTAAGCTAATCAACTAATTACATCTTATTATATACATCTCTTTGATTCCTCTTGTGAATTCTCATTCGTTCTCAATCGGTTTCATAAACCCATAGTAACTTTCACCATCTGAATCTTCTGCATAGCAACTTTCACTACTACTACTACTAAAACTCACCTCTTCTTCAACAATGCCTTTCCCCTTCACATCCTCAATCTCGATCTCAGAACACGAGCAATCGCTACGAGCATCCCTATAATACAAAGGCAGCATAGAATTCGATCTTTGTAGAGTTGTAGCTTCACTTGGCAAGTCACGGCCTAGGCTATATGTCGTTGAGAGCTTCCGCTTTAAGCCTTCCCTTTCTCTCACCAAATCACTCAACTTTTCAATGACTTCGGGAGCGGTTGACACTTGCTCCTCTTGTTCTTCTCCTTTTACAACAGTTGTATGCTCGAGCTCTTTGATTGATCTATCGTATTCCTTCTTCATTATGCGAAGCGAACGCTGAAAATGCAAAAATATACTGATAAGAAGCCAAACAGATCCTAAGATCAAAAAGTGTATCAGTTTTTTTAGGCTCACTCTTTTTTCAAGAAACTGACCAAGTCCTTGATTTTGTAGCTTTCTTTTGCTCCAAAATATGCAGCAAAACCTTGCAGCAATGGCCATTGTAACCAGTATGATTGTTTCGAACAGGACGAATAGGAGAATGGATCTTTCATTGCCTATAAAGGAAGAACAACCGACAAATTGGACAAACATAATTATTTCTTCTGAGATCATACAAAACGAGATCATATACAAAGTGACAAGCTTTTACGATCATACTTGTATAAACACGGAGAGTTTTTGATTTATGTTCTGAACATGTAGGTGCAATCCTCTGGCCTGAAGATGGACAAATAAAAGGTGTTAAAACTGTTATTTCATAACTTACAGATCATATAATAGCATTAGGCTGGAGATGAATGAGAGTTGTGAATAATACTTGTGATTCGGCATGGAAGAGGGTTCCCAACATCTGCAATTTAAGCTTGTTTCAGTACTAGAGACAAAAAAAAATATTACAATCTGTTTATGAAAGCTAAAGATAAAAAACACTCACTTGAAGCAGCAATAAAGGCAAGAAAAATGGCTTCATTGAGAACAAAGTGCTTCAAATCACTATCAGACAGGTTATAGTTAATAGCACCTGATAATAACCAAATGCAAAAAATTTCAGATGAAGTAGATTATAATAACACAGGACTAGAGATATCGATAGGAGCTCATACCAGGATATGTTTCGGACCAGTGAACATAACTTGTAGCAGGAACCAAGAGTGTGAAGAATACATTCTTAGGCTTCAATGTTGAGACAAAAGTGAACTCACCAGAATAAACACTCCTTTTTCCCTCCATCTCGGCTTGAGAAATGTAAATGCCGAATCCAGAGCAGTCAAGAAATGGGTTGGCTTGAACTACATTGTTTACTGGTGATCCCTTTGCAAACTTCCTTATGTCGCCAGTTGGTGAAATTGAGTACATGAATCCATCCAATGAGCCTATTGACATCCAACCTGATGACACCAAAACAAATCAAAACTTATTCACTTACAAGTTAATAAGAAAAAAAATATGATTGAGATGGCTTATTTACTTATTTATTTACCATTCGAATCAACTACTGGTTTGTAGTCAGTTGAAGTTAATGGCCCAATGGATTTTTGCCATAGAATATCTCCACTTGAAACAGACAAAGAAAAGACAATAGCCTTGGCTGGTATTGTAACGTATAATCGGCCATTGTTCCCTGGAGTTACTGTCAACGCTACATCGAATGAGCTAAAATCCTGCATCCACTTCAGCTGAGGACTATGAATCGACAAGGAGAAGAGTTCTCCTTGGTTATTCGAGATCTGCATTTTATCAAACACAAAAAAGTAAAAAATTGGCCTTTAGACCATGCCAGTCATATTTTAAACAAAAGTACACAGCAGCACAAAACCATACTTATTAGGGTGCGTTTGGCAGGTTTTGAACATTGAACATATACTAAATAACACTGAATGAATAGGAGAATAGGAAAGAATGTGAGCCATACATAAATACTGGCTTCACACTGATCAATCACTGGCGCTGAGGTAAAATAACAGTCTGTGACATTTTTCCTACAACTTTGACGATAACCCAAGGAATGAACAACTGTTGTAAGATGCCACCTAAGCTTTCCTTGAAACGTGTATGCGTAGAGCCCTCTTTTCTTAATGCTTACAAAGACAGTAGATGTTATCATGCTCGATGAGATCGCTATGATCTCAAACTCTTCATTGCTTTCTTTTCTTGGATCCAAGAATGTTTCCACAACTTGTTCAGGACTTGCAATGTTTAAAAATTTGATCTTAAGAACTCGGTTTTCTGCCACCAGATATATCTGCAAGCATAATTCCAAACTTAAATGCATTTTTATATGTAATTCAAACACACTCTTAGAGTCAAAAGTATGATAAATAAGAAGCTTACTGTTGTTTTGCCTCCATATGCAAGATCAATGCCAGCATTGCAGGTGTAATTCAGATGAACTGACCAAGCAATTGTGCCATTTCCTTTGAACGCGTAAATGTTCTTTCCAGAACACGAGAATATGATACCATTGTCTCCAATTAGAGGCTTCCCTAGGCTCTTAGTAGCTCCTACTAAAGGATTTGCAGCTGAAACATTCAAAGCATAGAGATCAATCACTCTTTTGGCAAATAATGTTACCAATAAAAATAGCCCTTAATAATATAGCACAATATGACGATTGTTATATAACTAGGATGTATGAATGCAGTAGCAAATTGCAATTTACATTATCATCCTCTGGGAATCATAAACAATTGCACAGATAACATTAAACATCCAAAACCTAGTTATAATTTTTCTTTCAAAACAAAACAAAAATAAATTTACTTTGTGAATCTTTAAACTCACAGTAACTCACTATATGCTTCAGAAATGCCTTCAAATTTGAGGTATTTGAGAAAGGGATTCTTTTTTTCGTTCAGCAGATCATAATAAAGTAAATGAATTCAATTTTTCCGAGCTCTGCCCATTTACTGACTAAATCGAAGGAAAATAGAAGAAGATGGAAAATTATAACAAAATGACAGTTGAAGAAAGAGAAACCTGATAAACCCTGGAAAACGGGAGAAGCAAAAGCCTCCAATGGTAGAAAGGCCAAAAGGCAGTAGAAGCAGTGGCGGAGGCAGGTGGGGGCGCGGGGGGGCGGCCGCCCCCACCAGCGACCGGAGTTCTCAGCCAGCGTCACAAAAACAGTGAAAATTTGGATCTTTCTCAATTGAGAAATAAACATAAAAACATTAACAACAAAATTCAATTGAGAAAGACATGTTCGAACCGATCAATTTTGGAGACGAATTTGCAGATTTTGACGAGGCAGAGAAGATATGTCGGCAGTGAGGGATTCGGATTCTTTCTCCCGCGTCCGTTCCGATTCTCAATGACTGTTCAAACCGTTCAAGTTTAATAAACAAATCAGTTGAATGAACTTGCGCCTATTTATGGACAGGCCCGCTGGACAAATAAAAAAAGGACAAGCTTTGTAATCGGCCCGCTAGACCAAAAAAATAGAACTTGGATCTCATTATAGACAAATGAATGAACTTGGTAATTAGTTTAAGATCCAAGGGTGATGGTTGTATAATTTGTAATATTTCATGCTATACATATAAAGAAATTTGAACCAAACTACATAATGAATTAAAATAATAAATTTGCTAGTAACATTAGTAAGATAAACATATATATTTTATCTAAAAACTTACCTACTTCTAAAAAAAAATTATTAAAATAATTTAGAATATATTTTCATATAAATTATTTAAGATTTATTTTAGTGCTAAGAAATAATAGTTTAAATACAAACTCTAAAAATAAATATATCAGATTTTTTTTAAATCTTATTTAATAAAATAGAATCTTAAATATTCTTTTTTAATAAAAATATCTTTTATCCTATTAAAATATATTCATCTTCACATTAGATATGATGTTGATTTTAAAAAACAGTGAATAAAAATAATTTCTAACACAAAAAAAATTCTATAAAATTCACCTATATTAACCAAGTCTTTATTAAAATTAAAATAATGTATCGTTTGTTGGTGAAGTGGTTGGTTGAGTTTGATGACTCTATGACCATCTTTTTTGGTCTTCAACTATGTTTCACGCTCCAAATACCTTTTATTCCTGTGGAAAGTGATTCTCTATCAATTTTTCAAACCATTAACAATTTCAACTCCAATCTCATATATTTAGGTTGCTTGTTTGAAGATATTAGATCTATTTTATCTACTTTTATGGGTTCTAGATCATCTTGTATTAGTAGAGCGAGCAACATTGTGCTCATTATATAACTTGTTTAGTGTCTTTGTCATGATAAATTCGTGTATATGGGTCTGATGTACTAGTATTAGTTGAACTTGATATTTAATAAAATACTTATGATTTGACTAAAAAAACTATGTTATTTTAGATTAAAAATAAGTTAGTAGTGTGATCAAAATTATGTTTTTTGCGTTCAAAACACTCATTTTCAATTGAGTAATGCAATGTAAAGTCAAGGAGTTATGCATCCAAAGAAGGGCTAGCTTATTTGATAGATCAGCTACTTCATAGACAAGGATGTCAACCAAATGTTCAAAACCTGTGCCAAACGCACCCTAATAGGCTCCAACTTTGTCTTCACTCCCCCTACCAGTCCTACAGCCTACAGGTCATACTATTTGGTAAAGACAACAAAATTAGAAAAGGTACTTGCCAAACGCACCCTAATCCTCAAATTGTAAATTAGGGATTTCGTTAAGCGGGAGGAACTTCGTGCCTCACGCCTTTTTTTGGTTTCCAAATTTCTACTTTGACCTCCTTCTTGCCAGATTATGGCGGTTAACCCGACCCAGTTTTCTTTCCCTTCGAGGCTCGTAAGACGGAAATTTACGCTTGTCAACGGATCCGGTTGACCCGACCCGTTTGAACAAGATTTTGATACAAATTGGCATTGATTCTGCAGTCTGAGGTCACCATTGAAGATTTGAAGGCGATTAATGTTTCTTTAATGAAATTAGGTATTGTTGAAGTCTTGAAGAACCTTGTTCTCTCTCATCTTTAATTCCTCGTAGTGCTTCTATCATCATCATCTGCCTTTTTATTTCAGACGATTCAAGTTTGATCTTCTGATGATTAATCCGGAATTGGCGGCCTTCCAATTGATTCTGAAGTGATTGCATTGAGTGAGAATCTGAATTTCGTCGTTCTCTTTACACCGTCCCTTTCAAATTGAAACTCAGGTAAGCATTTCTCCCAAATGAGTCCTGCGATTTGGTGTGCAAGCTGAATATCTGGCTTAGGTTTAACGGCTTCTTGGAATTTCCCAGCCCTCTCTTGAACAGATTTTCAACTCTTAATTCATTAAATTTCCTCTTTTATCATCGTGTTTTTTTTGCTCTTTTGGAAGTTCAGTTTAGCATAATGATATACATGTGTGTGAATTGTGGCGCATAGTATCGTAAAGGACTAAAGGAAGTTAATTCGTCTTGGTTTAAAGCAATTGTGTTGTGCATTAGATTATGGGGTCTGAAGTTTAGTTTAAAAGGTAATTTGCTCCTTGTTTTTTAGTTGCTTTTGATATATTCCTCACAAGATGAATATGACCCGGAACATATTTGACCAATGGGTATGAACTGGTTATTGTATAGCATTCACTAGGCCAGATTATGGAGTTTTTGTAGGCTCAAAACTGCAAAGCACAGAGAGCACCAATTTGGCATTAGACGTCTCAAAAAATTACAAACCAGCCACCATAATTTCTAGAGCTCAATAAGTATGGATCAAAAAGTGGCAAAGACCTTGGTTAGCAATTGCAATATTGTTTGTATTATCATCAACAACTTTGAATGATATGTTTGTTGATATGTTCTGTTTGACCTGTGTGGAATTCTGTTCTTATTTCCTTTGTAGAGCACTGAAATACAGTATAAGGAGATTTTGTTTGCGGTTTTCATACCATACGAGTTTGTGTTCATGTTGTACTTTAGTAAGCCTGCTCCGTAGGTACTACAAATAGACATTGTAAGAATATGTCAATATTGATCACCTCTCATTGTAGATTGTGCTGGGAACTTCTTATAATGGCGGATCTAAAAGAACCTCTCCTCTCAAGAAAACCTGCATCAGCTATGACCCTTAGAGAAATTGGTCAATTTACATCAAGCTCTGGCCGTGCACCTTTTCAAGGCATGGATGTTTTAGGCTTAAAGAAACGCGGTCAGAGCATCCGTTCATGGATTCGAGTTGATTCATTTGGTAATTCAGGTGTTATAGAAGTTGATAAATTTACCATGATGCGCCGTTGTGATCTTCCAGCACGTGATCTACGTTTGCTTGATCCACTCTTTGTCTATCCATCTACTATTCTTGGAAGAGAGAAGGCTATAGTTGTGAATCTGGAGCAGATTCGATGTATAATTACAGCAGATGAGGTTCTTCTTTTAAACTCACTCGACAGCTCGGTTCTACAGTATGTTGTGGAGCTGCAGAGACGGTTGAGGGCTTCACCAGTGCGTGATGCTTGGCAACCAGAAGATAATAACATGCTTCGGAGGAGAGGGAGTAGAAACTTTGATAGTTCTTCCCCTGATTATTTGCCTTTTGAGTTTAAGGCTTTGGAAGTTGCGTTAGAGGCTGCTTGTACATTTCTTGATTCACAGGTTTGTTCCCCTTATTTTCTGAAAAAAGAAAGGCTAATACTGTAATACAGTAATAGTGTATTTGGTGGGAAGAATCTTATCATCTGCTTGTTTTTTCACATAGTTTGACGTATGAGAAATAGTAATATCTCTCAATAATATGTGCATGTATATTTTCTCTGCTCAGATTAAGAAGCATCGCATATGAATAGCACTATGATTTTTTGGTCATTTCATTGATTTTCATGTAATTTGATCTAGAATATTCCCTCATTATCAACTAGGATATGGATAATGGCAAAAGCCTCAAACAGTTTCAATTAGATAAAAACGAATTCTAAAGTTTAACATGATTTTTTTTTTCTAAAATTAAGGTATAACATGGAAATGTACAACAAAGGGCAGGTCATTGCTTTGCTTTGGTTTTTGTTTTCTGTTGTTTTTTTTTGTGTGTTGGTTTTACTTTTGTCGTTCCTTTCTCACCCTTGGGTCTATCGGAAACACCCCCTAGACTTGCATGGGGCGGTGCGTACATCTAGACCCCCAGACCTCGCTGACGAGATATACTATGTAGTATTTGTTTGTTTGTTTGTAACCTGGAACCTATATGATGATTGATGAAGATTGTTGTGGAAATACTATAGAGGTGGCATACAGAAGAAGATTTCAAATGAAAATTCTGTTTAGATTTCATGGCTCAAATGTGATGGGAAGTCAACAATATGACCAAATAAAAGTTATCATTTTTGTAGTTCATAAGTAAAAGCTTTGAGATGTGAGCTGTTTTGGACTTTTAGAAGAGAAGTAAATCTTAATTATGTTTCCTTATTAACGGATGGGTGCATGTATAGATGCTTTTCCCTTATAGTTTCACACCGGCTAACTTGTAAAAGAAAATCAAAATGTTTATAATAATTGGAAACTTGTCTTTACATGTTTATGCGATACATGTCTCTTTGACTCTGGCACAGGCAGCTGAACTGGAAATCGAAGCATATCCTTTGCTTGATGAACTGACATCTAAAATCAGTACCTTAAACTTGGAACGTGTTCGTCGATTAAAAAGCAGACTTGTTGCATTGACCAGAAGAGTTCAAAAGGTATTATATCTTATACTGAATGGTGATTCTTATACCGGGTAGCAAAACACCTGTAACTTATTTACCTGAAGCTTAACAGTTAATTATGCAATCATATGTGGAACTTGTCTACTCTTTTACTTTATAGGTTAGAGATGAGATAGAGCAGCTAATGGATGATGACGGTGATATGGCAGAAATGTATCTCACGGAGAAGAAGAGGCGAATGGAATTTGCGTTTGATGGTGAACAATCTTTGCTAGGATTCAGATCAACTGATGGTGCACTGTCTGCATCTGCACCTGTATCTCCTGTTTCTTCTCCTCCTGAATTAAGGAGGCTTGAGAAAAGCTTGAGCTCAGCAAGAAGCCGCCATGAAAGCATGAGGAGTTCAGATAGCACTAATGAGAGCATAGAAGAGCTAGAGATGTTGCTGGAAGCATATTTTGTCGTGATTGATAGCACGCTCAACAAACTAACATCAGTAAACTGCTAATCGTCATCATTACTTGTTGTTTCATCTGAAATTAAAAATTGGAATAGCTGATAACCTACTTTTTGTGCTTTTGTGTTCAGTTAAAGGAGTATATTGATGACACGGAAGATTTTCTCAACATTCAACTGGTATGTGCAACTTTCTTGATCATAGCATGGGAAATCTGATGGCTAACATATTTTCTTAATCATATCTTTATTAGTTTATTATATGATTTTCTCAACATTCCCTGAGGATTGAACTAAGGTCATTATATAATTTTTTTAATCATACATGCTTTTTTGAGTATGTTCTTATGATGCTCACTGAAGTTTGAAACGATATAGATTATAATCTTTATTCTACTTTCATTGAGTCATCATCACTTTCCAAAATGGCTTTTTTGGTCTTTATGCTTTGCCATGTGTGCTTGCAAGATTGTAGTCAATAGCTATGAAGCAAAAATCCACTACTCACAAAATGAGTGCATAGATTAATTTTCAAAAAAAAAATCTGTGTTGCTTGCAGGATACAGTTCGAAATCAGCTGATCCAGTTCGAACTCTTACTAACAACTGCAACCTTCGTGGTAGCTATATTTGGAGTTGTAGCAGGTGTCTTTGGCATGAACTTCTCAATCCCATTGTTCGACGACGAAGGCGCATTCAAGTGGGTCCTGACAATCACAGGAGTGACTGGCCTCGTTATATTCTTTTCGTTCTTGTGGTTTTTCAGGTACAAACGGCTAATGCCATTGTAAGTTGAAGACTTGGTGACTATATACCATATAGCTGCATTTGGGGAAGACATCGATTTGGGTTCCGTTTATGATATCACATTTGCCTAATACAAAAGCAGTATGTTAGTATGTACATTTCATACTTGTTGACGTTTTATTAAGAATAATTAGAATGAATTTGTATTGTATGTGGAATCATTCAGTAATCATCAGTATGTACAATGTGTAGTTGAATGCTGCAACTTTTTCTTTAAAAAAAAGTGTGGTTTTGTACAGTGACCAATATTCAGGATGATGTGCTGTTGTTTCTCTGTGATCAAGTTCAGGATTCATCCAAAAACAAAAACTGTCACCTAGGATTTTGGTCAAATAAAAATGTTAAAACTCTTGGTCAAATATGTAGTACGGATTACCAATTATTTTCAAAAGGTTGGTCAACTGTCGACATTGTTTGAAAATTTGGAACTTGGGAAGTAGCAACGTTGTCAAGTTGCAAAGACGGCGGTCCAGTCGTCCACACATGCATTCTTGAATAATTTTCCATGCATTCGTCGGTAGCTAAACAGCCATTAATACAGTATTATCCACTATTTCCACATGGAAAAGTCTACGTTTCATTACAACTAATCTCCAATTCAGAAGACACCGCCAACTTAAGAAAAAATGTGTCTTTTCAAATTGGGCAAAGAAAAAAAAAAGGAAAAAGTGAGCCTTGACAATTTTTCCTGGGGTGTCCTCTCCAGATTCCAGATTCAATTGCTATCTATCTATCTGAAATCTCCAACTTCTAACCAAATGAAGAAGTATTTACAATCAATAATATATGATAAACTCACTAAATAAACTAAGCACTTCCATCTTCTTCCTTCCTCGTGATCCCTCCCTATTTGTCCTTTGATTCGGCGAACCTTGCTGATATGGCAGCTGCAAGCGCAGCTGTGAAGCTCGGATCTTTCGTCAATGAGCACGCCATTTGCTCCACCATGAACTGCTGAAACTCGGGCGCTTTGCTACTACTATCAACAATGACAGAATTAGTAGTAGTAGTAGTTACAGGCATGGGTTTTGGTTTGGTGAGGTCAAGAGTGACAGCTGTCGATCCACTTGGCACCACCGCGTTTTTGTGGTGGGTCCCGGTGGCTGCAGCTGATGACGTGTCTTGTGGTGGTGGTTGTGATGGCGGTGGGTGGTTGTGCTCTCCTTCATAGGTTGCCACTAGTATTGCCTGATCCTCAAGACTTCTTTGCACCTGTAAGATTTTCGTCACCAATTATTCAGTCTCTCGATTTACCAGGTCTGTCTTATAAGTAAAAAAAAACAGCTGAAGGGATTTATACCTTCTTTTTGACAGGGCAGCTCGGCGCGAATGAGCATCTAAAGTAGGCTCTAGGGCAGGGATTATCTCTGATCACCTTTTGTCCGTACTTTCTCCATTGATACCCATCTTTCACAATCTGCATTTTACAAAAAGAGTCAGAAACTTGCACTAATATAATCCAATGTTGAAACTGTTGAATCCATTGGTTTAAACTTACAAGGCTTGTGTCAGAAGCTTCAGTCTTGACATATCTCTTTGAGATATTCGTAACCGTTTTCAAAGCCTCTCCCTTGGGCTTCTTTGCACACGAGTCGTCTTCCTCATCACTCGAGCTGCTCTCTATCGTCGCTCCATTGATCATTTTGTTGTTGTTGTTGTTGTTGCTGCTTCCTTCTGGAGACTTCCTCTTCTTAGACCCTCCTGAGCTCGTTGTACTATTGTTAATGTTGTTAGAATTTGGCGGGAGAATTATGCTAGTGTTGTTGTTGTTGTTGTTGTTGTTGATGTTGGCATTGCCCATGTAATCCATCATCTGGGTTTTCAGTGCATTGTATTTCTCATAAGCCATTGATAGCATTTCTGTCAATTTCTTGTTCTCTGCATTTACCCTCTTCAATTCCTCAGCTAGCAAAGCTCTCGATTCATCAAATTCCTCCTGCAATCATCCCAAACCCAAGAAATTTTCAATTCACTACCCAAAATTTTGGTTTTCTTCAAAAAATAACCCAAATTTTGTCCTTGTCAAATTAACCCACCTGAAAATCATGATGATCTGGACGGCTGAGGGCGGAGGTGGCGGTGGTGTTGGTAGTGTTGATCTGATCTCTCTTGATGTCTCTTACGGGTGAATCGTCGAAAAGCCGAAGAGTGGTATCGCCATTTCTTGATGTGTTGAGCCATGTTGGGAGATCCATTGAACTAGTTCTTAGGCTATGATAAGAAGGGAAAATAAAAAGTGGGTAAGGTCAAGTTTTTAGTTTGAATTTGGTTGATTGTAAGAATTGAGTAGTCAAATTGGAAGAGGGGGGTTTTATATAAGGGATTGGAGATGGGAAGAAGACAAAACAAAAGGGGGGGACAAATTGAGGTGGATGGATGGAATTGAAGAGGCAGGTAGGTTGTTGGTTTGGGGTGGCTTGTTTAAGTCATGGCTCATGGAAGGAAAGCTCAAGGAAGTAGACTATTTTGATGTCACAAATGACACACGCATCAGTATTAAATTTATTTCTCACTTGACCAAACAAACAGATTTGGGGTACAAGTTGGGGGTGATCATTTCCAATTCTAGATTCAAAGGTACCTTTGACTTTGACTTTGACTTTGACTTTTTAAGTTGTCACGGGATTAGAGATTTTGTTACTCATTTTCCACCCTAGAAAAAAAAGAAAAGAAAAAGTTTTTGGTTTTCCATGTTTTTTTTTTTTTGTGAAGATTGGCACTCCATGTTTTCAATGTAAGGATATTTTTAATAGTTGACTTTTGCATTCATCAGAAAATTATAAACAAAATCCCTTTTTTTATCCGGCATTGACTTGGACATAACATTTTATACAATTTTTTTTTGTTTAAATCTAGTTCTTTGTTTGATGGACACCACACTTCCAAGATTAAATAATCAAATGGGATTAAGTTCTTGTTTTCGGGGACCGAAAGAAACGGGTGACACATCTAGAAAGTAAATATAAGTTTTTGAGTTAGAAGGTGGATGCCGAACTTATATACGAAATGATTTATTTCCCGACATGTCACTCGTTTCTTTCGACGGAGGTTACTATAAGGACATCGTCGACGCCTTATGAGAAATCAATGTTGTAATAACATATAAATGAGTTAGCCTTTTGAATTTCCTTCTTCGATGTTGTAATAACATATAAATCAGTCAGTTTTTCGCCTTCCTAACCGTCAACCTCCCATGCATTATATATATATTCGTGGCCTCCAGAGCATGAACCTTTCATATATTCTTAGAAGCCAACAAGCATCCAACGTCAATCAGTCGACCTTTCATTTTCAGAGTCAGCTTGCACACGCATTTGAAGAAATAATATAGATAGCATTTTACTCTCATATTAACATCTCTTGCTTCCATTTTACTTTCATACGAACAATCGCGCAAATATTACAAACAACTAATAACCATTACATTTTGCATTTCACATGTGTATGGAAAAAATTAAGATATATGATAAAGTTATGTTATCCCGAGTTAAACATACTTAATTATATTATTGCACGTATACAAATTTACCAAACTAAAAAAATAACTCCTGGCAAAGCCATCCAGCTGTTAACTTGTTATGTAAAGTAGTATCCTTTACCCAAAAAAAAAATTAAACTCTATTTCGACCCAAAAAAAAAATTTAAACTCTATACCGTTGACAAGAAATCAATAAATTTATGATAGGTGAACTCCACCAAAAAAGTCATTAACCCTTAAAAGACGAAAGATGATATTTTATAATAATAAAATTAAACGGAGTCAAAAGGAAGCGGTGGCATATTTAGATTTTAGAAGGTTGAAAACTTGAAATTGTGTTCGTGTGAACGTTGGAGACAAGTATAAGGGCTCAAAAGTTTACCTTACTTTTCTTTACAGAAAAAGAAAAAAATCGAGGTCAAGGGTCAAGCTCACCGTCCGTTGAATTGTCCACAGTTGCAAAATTGGGTTTGGCTATCAAAATTCAAAAATTAAAAATCAAATGTGTGTTTGCTTCATCACTTTATAAAATTAGGATTCGGATGTTGTTGTTACTTGTTCGTTGCGTAGTTGCGTGCGTCATTGCGTCAATCTTCCAACGTATACTGCCAAGTAGGAGTAGTAGTAAATTTTCACCTTTGACTTGCCATTGTTACAAGTTGTTGTTTGCATGTACCAATTGAACATAGAAGAAGATTCATGAAACTCATTAAGTCCATGTCAGCGTCATCCCCACTAGCTCATTGGTTGTTAGTTTATGGTAACGCCGTTTGTATTAGAGATAATATAAGAGATATTTTAATTAAGTAAATATTTGTACTTATCTTGTTAATATTCTTGCTTTGTTTATGGCCCGTTAGGTCAAAACTTGTAACTATGTATTATAATCTTGTTCACTATAATACACAAGAGGAATTTCCAGATCATTAGCGCCTCTGATTTTACATGACATCAGAGTCAAAATCCTAAAATATGATTTCCCGTCCCTGCGTTGAATTCCTCTGTTTCATTAAGAATTATGAAATTACATTTTGCATGCATCTTGATATGTATATTTGTAGTAAGATTTTTATTTTTATGCTTAATTTGTAGTGATCGTAAACTATTAATATGTATTGAATTTGCTCTTCATTGGTACCTATCAGGGGGGTGGGAATAGTGTCCCCGAGGGTTGTCTCGTTGGACCTACGACCCATAATACAAATTAGGGTTTTTAAAGTTTTTATACATACTCTTAAAGTGTCTTATAATTTTAAAAATCTGGATCTTTTGTTTCCTAGTAAAATCAATTCTCCTTCTGTCTATAGACGTTGCTAACGCAACATTAGTAAAACACGTAAAATTACTTCTCCTACAGTTCTGCATTTAGAGTAACCAACACAACATTAGTAATTTTCACATCTGTTATAAGACAATTAGGGATTTTTTGCTTTATGATTTTTCACTTTCTTTTTTGCCTTTTGTTTACCATGCTGACACAACTTAGCAACATATTCTATTTTTTTTTGGTCTTGGACATTGTCCGTAAGAGTCGAAACGAAAACATCATGATACTAACCTGGGACAAGAGTCGAAAGAAAAACCTCATAGTACTACCATGAAATCTTGACCGTTCGACCATATGCCCGAAGGCTAGTAATCGTGTGTACGTAGCCAAGACTCAAGATCGAGCATAAATGATTTGCCAAATAAATATAGTCATAAATTAATTAAAGTTTTGGAATGGAGGCCGTTTGAATAATACTTTTAAAATGCATTATCTTACATTCTTACATTATTATATAAGAATACACTTTTGAAATGCCAATCCAAAGTCCAAACGACCCTAGTCACAACTCACAACTCACAAGGGGCTTTGGTCAAAACAAAAAACATATTTTTCCTCGCACTACTAACAAGAATACTTTATTTGGGCCTTCAAGAAATTGATGAATGAAAAGTGAAACATCTTTTGCTAAGAGTGAGCATTCCACAACTCCTCTTATAAATTTGAAAAAAAAATCCAAAAACCCCTTTTGTAATTTTATTTATAAAGAAAAGGTGTTGTTTTGTCGTAGGATGAAAAATGGGAAATTTTGAAGGGACACCACTCACAGAATGTTTAATAAACTTTGGACAACAATAACCTTTAACATTATATATCTACAAATCAACTTGTTCATCAAAAGAAATAATGAATTGGTAACAATTTCCATTACAAAAGCAAAGTCGTGACTCGTGAGATTTGAATTGATGATAATACATATACAATGGATCACGTGCTTTTTATATTTGCTTACATGGTTGATTTTTCTGGACGGTGCAAACTGGAAACCGCGTGGAATTTGAAACAAATGCATCGTATTTCTGTGAACGATGGAATTTGACAAGTATATTGTTGTTGTTTTTATAAAAAAAAAAAAAAAGAGAAGAAAAAAGTCAAAAAGATAAGCCAACCACAAAGACCAAGTCCACCAAATGAAGGGACCCCCTTATTAGCCTTGAAAATTGACAAATAATAGGTATGATCATTTTTAATTCCGATTATTATATTTTTTTAACATGTTATAAAGATGGACCCTTAGCCTTGACAATGTTAATCTTGTAACATTCGTATTGCATATTAAAATAAAAAATTATAATATTAATCTCTTATATTACATCATTAATTTAAGAATTTTAAAATAACAAATTATAATATCAACCTTTGATATTAGAGGCTTGTTATAATGTTTACTAAAATGTATTTTTTAATAGAAAGTATAGTAAGACTTAAAGCTAACATGAGATAAGATTAAATCAAATTTTTAATATTTTATAATATTTTTTTCTCACTATATAAGTTTTTTATTTTGTGTATGATAACTTCATCAACTATTAAGCTAATGATAGAAGACAACCTCAATTTGTAAGAAAGAAATGATCGAATAAAAATACAAATTGAGATTGAAGAGAATATTAGTATTCTCTTGATTTGAAAGAGTATTTTTCATTATTCATAATAGTTCCTCATTATACGTATAAAATAGAAATGAAGGAAATGGGTCAAGACTTAAAATTTTATGGTGAAGAAGACTCAAGGAGTGAAAGGTACACGATTTTATGTAAAAGTTTTTATTTTTTTGATGTATAACAATTTTAAATTAAGTAAGTATATTAAATCAAATTATTTATACACAACACTCTTATTAAAAGGATTTCAATATAATTACTATTTTTTAAGTTTGTTGTCATTTGTATATGCATTGAGTGAGAGAACCGATCCGTTTAGATAAAATTAAACCATCATTTTGCAAACTAGTATAATGTAATATTGATCCTTTTTTCGTATTGGATTTTAAACTGTTTCTACCTACAACTCTAAGATACGATTAAAAATAAAGGAATAATTGTTCATTATGAATGTACAAGTATAATGTATTCCCTCCGTCCCACAATATTTGTCCATTTTTTTTAATTTACAAAGAAAAGTGGACAAACATGATTGGACGGAAGGAGTATATATTCAATCAAAAAAAGTATAATGTATAATATTAATAAGTATAATGTATCACGTTATTAATTATGATTTTTCTCACTCTACGAAAGTGCAAAGGTCATCTCAAAACAGGTCACATGATGGGCTGCATGTTGTAACTTTCAAATAATTTCAGGTCGTATGACTTCGAATTTTCGGATGATTTCGGGTCGGGTAGCATTGGGTATCGAGTTGAATCAAACTAGTACATTCAGATATAATCGATTTCAGATTTATCTCAGTTTCAAGCTTTTTACCGAATCGGGTAAAACCAATTTCGAGTATACGCTTTTTTGTTTTTTCGGGTATTGGGTTGGGTTCGGAGTCGGATGGATCTCGTCAGTTTCTCAAATCGTGTTAAATTTTGATAGCCCTAGTTATAATAGAATTGTGAGTAATTAAAATTTTCCTTCTTCATCTCTCTATTATCACTTTCCCGTTTTTCATCTTGCTTGAACTCTAATATTATAAAATTTAAATATTATATAATTAGAACCCGACGTAAAATAATTTAATGTCTACTATATAATGAAAATTATTTGACATTTAAAATTTTAAAATATAAAATATCATCACGATAAGTTAACACTTTTTTCAGATGCCATAGAATATCATTGAAGATTTGAGGTGTTAGAATTCTTCCCCGATAAAGAAAGAAAAAAAACACTTTATATATATATATATCCTAAAGTGCATATTATTATATTTTTGATTTTGAAATTCACTTCAAAACATGCGTGTATATACTGTTATGTATCTTAATCTATCTCTGTAACTTGTAAACATACATTCATACATAGTGATGCACACAGAGTAGGTAAAGAATAGGGGGCTCGACACATATATAGCTTGACCCCCTTGTACAGACTCTAGTCTGAACTATGATTCACTCGCTCGAGTCGCTTGACCACCTTGGTTAAGTATGGCTCGAAGAGTTTTGTTGTTGGAAGAAGATGGGTTGTACTTGAGTGGTTTGGGCCATTATCTCATAAGAAGACGTCTTGATGGGCATGCATGTCTGGTTAGTGGGCCTTATCCGATCTGAGCTTGATGATGTCTCATTAGCTAAACGCTACGTTTGGTTTATGAAGACGCTTTTTAATTGGAAAGATGTCGTCTGGGGTACTAAGGTTATATAAAAGCTAATGAGGAAACCCTAGTGCCTCGCCTTTGCCATTTCCTTCGTCGCTGTGAGAAATTAGGGTTTGAGCTCTCGAGCTTTCTCTGGTTCTTTCAATTTGGTGATTTGAGATTGTGAAGCCTGGAGATTGGATCCTTGGTGGTTTGAGCTCTTTGTGAACATGTCCGATTCCTTCTCTGTTCTTCCTCCTGCTTTGTGCTACTTTCAATTCTTCGTTTTGTTTCTTAGCTTTTGTCATCTGCGGGTACTTGCTTTGTAAACGTTTGTGTGTTGGCCTTTGATGCCTAGTGGATTGGGTGAGCCCCCTCTTAAGACTCCACAAAATAGGGTAAAACCGAATTGTTTAAACAAATTACTTGTCTAGTTGCGTTTTTTACTTTTGATTTCAAAATAAACCAAGTCAATCCAAGTGGATATAAGATTTTATGCTTTACGTACATATACATACCTCATATCATCTTATTCTAAGTGGATATGAGATTTTATGCTTTACATATACATACCTCATATCACCTTATTCTAATTTGTCAGACAGCGTGACATCAAATCTCACTTTACATATTACCTTTAAAAACACGTTGGATTTGCAGCACCAATGTATAACAACAAATTAAACTAACAAAAAAAGAAGAAGAAGAAGACATGTTGCACGTTTTTCAGAAGCTTTGCCCATTTCTACCCCAAAAAAAAAAAAGAGAGAGAAGCTTTGCCGATAGCCCGATACATCTATATCGGACCATCTATCTACTTCATCTTGTCGGGACTCTGGATAAAATTAAAGTCAAAATTCATGCACCAACTCATATTATTTTAACGATTTTTTTTTGTAGTGTTTTAAGGTTAAATTATAAGGATATGTGAGAACTAAAGTCTAAAAAATATTATTAAAAAAACTTAATACATTTAATCAAAATTTTAATTAAAACTTCTTATAATGTGTCTTTAGAGTTTGCATACATTATAGAAAAATTGTTTTTTTAAATCCAATTCTACATGACCGAAATACCCCATCGCAAGGTTATCAGAATCCAGATCCGATCATATGATTCTAACGATCCTACGATCCATAACGCGCAAGACGATCATAAGTAAAATATTATTGGAGTAGGATCTTAAATGGTTTAGAATTCGATCAGTTCCAAATTTACATACGATTTTAACGATCTTATAAACGATTTTAACAATCCTACAAATGATTCTTACGATCCTATAAAATGAAAATTATGACTACATATTATTAATAATTTCAAGGTTAACGTCTCATTTCCATTAAAATAATTGACTAGTCCATCCTACAACATTTTTAATAATCAAATTAATAATGTTTATCATTTTATTACTTCATATATAACAAAAATATGCAATCTATTAGGTTATCCTTGCATACTTTTAATTATAATGTATGATATGATTCAACGATCGGATTTTATGATCCGATCAAAAGGCCCTATTCGATCCGACCTACAATACCGATCTTGATAACCTTACCCCTCGGAAGTTCATCTGTATATAAACATATACAATACCTCATAATTAACCGGCTCAATCCTCGCAAGAAAATGAGCAACAAATATTACATACTCAACCATCATGAACGCAATAAATAAAAAACTGAAAAGAGGAACCAATAAAATTATTGTCATCATACAAAAGGTGATCATAAGAGCGAAATGACTCCTTGCTTTGATACTCCGACCTCATAACTTTTTCCGAAGTAGCAACTTGTTCTAGAGAAGTAGCAACTTGTTCTAGAGGAATGACACTCATCATTCATGTTCCTTTAGGGCCAATGCGTTTGGGCTAACCCAAATATATTCACTTATAATCCAATCATATTTTGACCCAAAAGCTCCTTAGTCCTTGCAACTTTCCAAACATGCCCTTAATATAATAAGTCCAACTGTCCAAACACCGGACATCTCAGGCGTGTATTAACCAATCAAGCTTGTACATGTCATCATACATCCACATGTAAGCATCTCATTGGTTCCTTTTTTCCCCATCATACGTAGCTATTCGCTTTCATTTACTTCCTTCTCCGGCTTCGAGTCATCACACGCGCGCCCTCCCCGAAGAAAACAAGAAAGTAACAGAAAATCTGAATCTCTCCACCACCTCTCATCGGAACCGGAGCTCCGCCGTATCCTACGCCTCCATCGGCGGCTCTACGACATTTGGCCACCGTGGCTTCGTCTGATCAATCTGAAACTCTGTCCCGGAGAAAATCCGCTGCCGCGAAGACCTCACCGTCTTCTTCTCCTTCTTCCGATTCTAGGGCTCAGACCTCGGCCCCAAGACGAATCGTGTACAGGGAGTCGTCACCGTCGGAATCTTCCCTCCCATTTTGGCAACAGACTTGGTTCATCGTGTTGTTGTTTCTAATGGCGATAAGTTTCTTTGGCTTGGCTATCTTCCTCTTTCTCTCGCTGGATTCCGATTACTTTAGTTCACCTGTCTCTGCTGTTCCTGAAGGTGTCGAGGTAATCAGTTGATCAATTTTTCCTCTTTTCCTTTTGTGTGTGGTTTGACTTTTATTGTTAAATTTAGATTCTTGCGGTGAAATTAGAAAACCTAAATTTCGTGAACCTAAAGTTTATTTTCCGGAAACGGAAATCTCTTGACTGAAAAGTAAACACTGATTCTTAATAGGATTTCTGCATAAAATGTGGCTCTTCGGAGTTGAGGATTTCATTGAATTGCACAACGGTACTCTACTTCGATAATTTTGATTTATGAATCTGAATTTGCCAATACTGCAATATACTGTGATCAGATAACCTATGGATCAGTCATCAAGCTGATGCACGAAAAGACGAAATTCAGGTTGCATTCACATGAGGTGCCATATGGTTCTGGTAGTGGACAACAATCAGTCACCGGATTCCCTACTGGTGATGATGCCAATAGTTACTGGGTAATTGTCCCACAATTTGATCTCTTAATTTTTGGCTCTGATGGATAATGTGCAAGTGCACTGGATTTTCTAATGCTAACATGTTCTTATTCTTCCAGATTGTTAAGCCTGTGCCAGATACATCTGCAAAGCAGGGTGACACAATCGAGAGCGGAACTATTGTCCGCTTGCAACATTCGAAGACCAGGAAGTGGTTGCACAGCCATCTGCACGCATCTCCGATTTCTGGCAATTTAGAGGTCCTTACTTTAAGCTCTGTCTGTTTATCACCTTATGTGCTACTTTCATTGACTTGAATTTCTAAATTGGTATGTATATTTTCATTGACTTCAATTTCTTAATGGCTTTAGCGTGGTGCAGTAGAAATTTCAATATGCTTAAGAACATAGTACTATGGGGATTTCTTTTATGCACTACTGGTTTTTGCAGAAATAATTGATGATACCTACTATCATAGTTTATGATATTAAAACATTTCAGACGCTCAAATATGAATATAAATCTCCTATAAGAATTTCTCTAGCTTCTTATAATGCTGGCAGGTTATCAAAGTAATTTGCACACTTCCCTTCTAGCTTTTGCTCTCTTCTTTTTCCTGTCCCTTTCCTTTTTGCTTTGGGCCCTCCTTAAATACCCTCCCGACTTCGAGTCGGGGTAAAGGTGTGTACATCTCGACCCCTCAGATCCCGTTCATACCGGGTTCTACCTGGGTAGATGTTGTTGTTGTTGTACATTTTTCTTGTTGGGCAAGGTGTGCAAATTACTTTCAGTGTGACCTTGATAAATTATTTTTGACATTGTAAACTAATTGTTCAGGTAAGTTGCTTTGGAGGGAACACTGAGTCTGACGCAGGTGATTATTGGAGGTGAGGTTTGCAAATGCTATGTTTTTGTTAATATGTTAAAGATACCTATTGGAAGTCGGTTTACATTTTTGTAAAAAATTAACCTTTTCTTCCATATCTTGATAGGCTTCAAATTGAAGGAAATGGGAAGACTTGGAGACAAGATCAGAAGGTTAGGCTTCAACATGTGGATACTGGAGGATACTTGCACAGCCATAATAAGAAATATTCCCGCATAGCCGGAGGACAACAAGAGGTAAAAACATGATTCTGATGCTAATGGTGTGCTTCTCTCTATGATGATAGCTATAAATATGTTGCATGAGTGAAATACTGAGCTAATTGTACATGTTAATGGTGCCTCATGAGTCATGAATGTCAACCAAATTGGATTTTACATGTATTCTAGATTTAAGAGAGTTGACATTTAGAGAAGTCATCTTGGTTAGAAGTAACTTTTTAAGAAAATTAGTATAATTGTCTTAATTGAGTAGGAAATGATCTAAGAAAGAAGAATAGGCAATTCCCCTCAAGAAGGGCTATTATGGAGATCCAAATGATGAAAGAAATTATTTTATATGGTTCTTTTTTGTTACAATAAAAGTTCAATTTGGTGTAATTTCCGTGGTTGTGGAAGTATGAAACTGTTCACAGTTTCTTGTGTGAATGTTTTTGTTTGGTCAAGACAATTTTGATCAATGTTCTCTTCCACTATTGATGTCATTCTCATCTTGATCTTCTTATACAATTATGATGCTACTCATGTGCAGGTTTGTGGTGTACGGGAGAAGCGTCCTGACAATATATGGCTTGCAGCTGAGGGCGTTTACCTCCCAACCGCTGAAGGGGAGGTGGCATCTTCTTAAACATTTGCAATCCTCCTAAGAATGATTTCACTGCTTATTACAAGAGCTAGTTCAACACAGCCATGCCCGTTCAAGTAGCCCGGATGATTGCCAGCATATTTGACATTTTAGCTTCCATAGATCACACACTTGCTAGAGTTGTTCCTCCTTGAAGATACATCAATAGTAAACCTTCAGATGATGCATAGGAGATTTGTTTTGGCTGTTATTAAGTGTACTTTTCAATAGACAAGTTTCAACTCTCACTTTTTGCAGCTCCACACAAACTGACCAACTAGACATGTATGGAAATTGATAATTGCTTTGAAATTGAATTAAGCATGCAATGGAATGTTTCGAGTCCAAATTTTAATGCTGATGGTACTGAATTTGGTCTTCCATTGATCAACTTGAGGTAGGTTTTTCCTTGAAGTATGACGAGTTTTAGTATTCTAATACATACTGTATTCAATTCTATGTGCTTCACTAGATTAGGCCTAAATCGTTACTATCAATGTCAATATGACATAACTTGATTAGACCTGAATCATTACTCTCATGAAAAAGTCAAGGATGAACCTAAAAATCGTTATTCTCGTGAAAATAATTCGCAACCCACTTAATAATCCTCTTGAAAATATTTCAGTTCTGATCCCGAGTCAAAGTGAAAAACAAGGTTCATCTTCTCAAAGTGGAAATGAACTTGGCCTGTTTGATTCTCATTCCTAATTCTCAGTAATGAAACATGCTAACAATTTGGGAATCCTTCTACAATACTTCTCACCTAGGGTCTTTCTAGCGTCGTGGAGGTGATATGAGCTGAAATTGATACGAGGCTAAAACTTATTTTAGTAGTTCAATTTCAATAGTTATTATTAGGAACTTATTATGTTATTGTTACCATATGTTATTATTATTATCATAGCTTAATGAAAGAATTTCATTTATAATTGGAGGGCAATATTTTAAAAAGTTTTCCATTAGCTTTCATCAATTCATATAAGCTTGTGGGTGTAGCTTATTTCTTGGGCAACATTTCAGCATACTTCTACTATGGCACACTAACAATCGCAGTAGGTTGATCTATTTGAATAAGCTTCAATAAACTTTCTTGAACTCAAATTTAGTCACACTCACACCAAACAAAACCTTAGTCACTGAAATGATCTCATCAGTATTGGAATCTAGATTTTTGTGGCATTTATGAAAGACGGCTAAGTTCATGGGTTGGATTCTTTGCTCCTTTGAATGAAAATCAAGATTCAAATACTCATCTTTATTCCTTCAATCACTAGCCAACTCATAAATTTAACATTCCCCTCTCCAAAACTGCTAAATACAACTAACCCACATTCAAAAATCCATACATTCCATCTTTGTTTTCTTCCATATTTTCTTGACCACAGTTCCATAGACTCTCCATTGATCACACATTCTCAGAAAAATATCAAATTTCACTGAATTGGTAAGTTTTCACTACATAAAAACCTTTGAACTCACAAGTAGCTAAGTTCAAGAGAGGGATTCTAAACAATTAAAATTTCAGTTACTCGTCAAGCACCCTCTAGTCTTTTTCACTCGCATACTTCCATTTCTTGTATGATCCAACAAAGCAAGATCAAAACGTGTAGTCTTGCGATTAATCACTTCTTTTTTCCGTTTTAAGTCCTTCCAATGGGAGATGAGCAAGGAAACATGATGGATATGGCAAGGTGCCTAGTCCAGTTGGCAACACCAGCAACAAAGCATCACAAGCCGATCCAAAACTACGAGTGCAAGACGTGTAGGAAAAGCTTTACGTCTTCTCAAGCACTAGGAGGTGCATTCTTGTTCGAGTCACAACTACAAGAAATCAAGATCCAGAGATCAAATTCAGCATGAAAATGGCAACACCGGTTCAAGTACTAATACAAGTGCCAAGTTGAAGGTGCATTCTTGTTCGGTTTGTGGGCACGAGTTCTCTTCAGGACAGGCGCTCGGGGGTCACATGAGGAAGCACAGGCAATTGAGTAGTGGTGATATTGCCTCCAAGAACAAAACTATGTTGTTTGATCTTAATCTTCCACTGGTGGAAGATAGTGATGATGGTCTTAATGAAGATGGAAGCTTACAAATGCCAGATAGATTTAAATGTTGAATGAAGCACCTGATTTTCTTAAGGATAGAAAGCATAGTTTATAGAAGTGTAACAAATAAGCAAATCAAATCTTTTTGGTGAAATTTTCCATCTTGGGTTTGTGACACTGTGCTGCATGATTTGTATTTCAGTTTGTTGACCAAAATTACAAATATAAAACGCAAAATTCAGACAAACTAAAACAGTAGCTCAATGTTAAGATTTGCTATTTTGGGTATCACTGTTTGAATGTGGAAACGGTAAAGCCTGTGCTAAATTTCAATAAGGTTTGGTAACATATCAAACATTGAAAGATCAAAGATATCTATTAAATTGTAAATCATTTGTTCAATTTTTTAGATTCTTAACCAGAGATAACGAAAAAACTACCGAATAAACACATTATATTATTCAGATAAATGATCTTGGACACATGCCATTGACAAAGAACATCAACGTGCAAGTAGCATGTACGAATAAAATTAAACCCAACAATTGAATATTAAAGTTCACATAACCTCTTTAAGGGGTGAATGTTGCTGATGATTATGCAATAATGCATCGTAAAAAACACAATTTAATTGAAGTTTCATTGAAACGAGGACGATCTCGAGCACAAAACCAGTGCAGAAACCTGGGTTACTCAAGTCCTAAGAAAAGGAAAGAGCTCAACTACAGGTTCTGAGTCGGTATTTTTCGGAACAAAAGCAAAGTTTTTCTAATTAAAGATACCATACACAATGGAATGAACAACAATGATTCATGAATCCTGATAGTCATACCTCCAGGAAGAAAATTTGCCACTTAAAGTACAGCCATCAAGGAAAAGAGGTGCAAAAGATTAAAATCGTCTTCATAAACATCAATCTAGGAAGAGTACAAATGAGAGAATCTGAGAAAAATGCATGTCAAAACTTTTTATAGAGAGAACAAACAAGCCTTAAGCCTAACAAAAGGGATTCAACTAGTAACTTATTGAGACTTGATGTGCTGCTGAACAACGTGGAGTCCCTCGTGCTCCTCCCCAAAGTCCTACACACAAAAGAAAAGAAAGTGTTAAAATCTAAGCAGAACCCAAAACTATGGTAATGCCATCAAGGAAATCCAAAAAACCTTTAATGTATTATACCTTGACAACTACACATGAGCAGCCAACAACCTTCCTTGCGTTGCCCTCAGAATCAATCTTGCATAGCTACATAAGATCAAACATAGAGCATTAGCTTCAAATAATAATGATGGCAAGTATTTGAAAAGTAAAGATAGTCAAAAGAGGACTCACCCCAGCCCACTCGCCCAAGGTTTTGGCGCTTGGAATGGTCAACAAGTTAACATTGTGGTCAGCACAGAGAGCTTTGACCAGCTTAACATAGTCTGGGGAATCACAGTCCTCAGCCAGCACACAGAGCTGAGCAGCGTGCTTCTCAATCACCTTTGCACCCTCGTGTAGGCCACGAACAAGGCCACCATGAGCAAGAGACTTCTTCAATACGAGTTGAAGACCAGTCATGAGATCCATTGGCTCACCAAGAGCAACGGGGGCGGGAGCAGCCTCGGGCACAACAGCAACATCCTCACTATAACATTGAATTGAACGAAAAAGGTGAGTTTTGACATCCATTTGATGCTAATAAATGAAAAATAGTGACCTATCAGATACTTCAAACATCTAGCAAAGCAGACGCTTTAGGCAATACAAATAAGCAAAATAATTTAGTCTATTTGCAGAAACATTCAGCAACATGAATCAGATTCTTCACTTCTATAGTTCTAGAAACCAAGAAAGACTAAATGTTCATTTGGCTTCTCTAAAAGCAACGGTATTGATTGACCACTTCTAGCAACAGTTTCAAGAGATGAATATCAACATTTCTGGAAAGTCACAAACTTGATTAGATGAAGTCAAAAACTTTCAAGGGGGTAAATCAAGAATCCATATAACCAAACAATGAGCGGTCAACAGGCAAACAGAAGAAACCAAAAAAATCTAAAGAGCTACTTTGATCAGTGATATAAAAATAGTGATCTGGATGATTATTGTTAAACTAAAACTAGAACCAAAGTCCATATCCAAGAACTAAACTTTCATTTGCTATACATGTCAGCTGTCTAGGACTAAAGAGAGAAAAATGCAGGTATAAAAGTGGTTGTGTATATACCTTGCCATCTTGAGTTAGTCTGATGGGGATGTCTTTGTTCCTGTATGCCAGAAAAAATAGAGAAAATGAGCAATAGCATATAGGTCTTATTATGCACTATTAAAGGCAGAGCAATACATGCCATTATCGATGAAGGATGAACGCACATTCATCATAGACAATCTTACTAAAGATATGGCCTAATCAATAGACATTTGTTTGAGACACAACTTTAAAATACATTTCCGACTCAAAAAGACGAAAAATTAATTGTGAAATCCTAGAGCGGAAAAACAAACTAAGAATCAACGCGTTGAGACAATTAAGACCAACACAAAAGCTTCATCCTTTTTACATCACATTACTTATAGGCACACTTAACTGATACTATCAAAGGAAAAATTCATAAGAGCGTGATTCCCTGCATAACAACGGCAATCCAGATCTTATATATCCGTTACGGTACACTGATTCAAAAGCATCAGCCAATCATTGAGCATTTACCAAAGCCAAAAAAAAAATGTCACAACAGCAACATATCGACAATTCAACAAAGCAAAGCAAACAAAAAGTTAACAGGGAGAACTATTAGGCGAAAACACTGCAATTCCGCATGAATGAATTCATCGAAGTACCGAGAGAGAGAGAGAGGGTGACCTTGATGAGCAGAAGCGGAGGAGTCAGGAGGTAGTAGTATTCAGAAAGGGAGGTTTTAGAAAATGAAGCGATCTTATAAAGCATAGAGAAACCCTAGAAGACAATCACGTTGGTTTTAGGTGGGCTTCTCTTAAACTTGGGCTGTTCTTATTAATTGGGCCGATGCAGCAACTTTACTACATAGAAGACAATCACCTTGGTTTTTTAGCCCCTGTTTAAACTTTAAATAGCCAATTTAATGTGTTAAGTTGTATTATTAATAAAACTTAATACATTAAATCCTACGATTTAAATAGAGGTTTAGTACATCGAAAACACGAAAATCTCTAAATCCGCAAGTTTTAAAGTAAACCAACTAAGTTAAACATAGCTTACTAACATATGTGATGTGAACATCATCTTTGGCATTAGATGATGTGATGTAATTGCAACAAAATAAGGATTTAGTTGACATTGGATATAATAATAAGTTCACATAAAGCATATATATGCTATCTTCCTTGGGAAATTATATACTATACTCCGTATATACTATGTTGAATTTTTTACAGAAAAAAAGGCCATTAGGCCATCTCCAACAGCTTCTCCATATTCTTAAGAAGTGTGTTTTTGGAGAATTTAGCCTAAAAAATTATCCCAACAACTTCCTCATCAAATTCTCCATTATGAAGTAAAAGAGGAAAAATCAACCCTCATTCCCTAAATGTAGGGGGTTCTTCATATTTTTGGAGCATGCATTTATGTCTATTTTAACAAAAAAAAAAAAGTTTATCTTATGACGACATGTCTACTATTTTAATGTGTGGAGTCAAAATAATTTTATTGTGCAAGGTATAATGGAGCATTTAAATTTTATTTTTTATTATCTCCGGTATTACACTAGATCTATGTATAAATTAATTTATTCTACTTTGTTTTAAGATGTAGATACGCTTGCTTAAAAAAAAGTTGTAGATATTCTACCAAAAAAAAAATTGTAGATATGCATAAACCTATATATGCTAAGCTACATATATATGATTATATGTAAAATAAAAAATATTCTAAAATGTAGATATGCATAAATCGATATATGTTAACTAAATAATAATTTATTATGTTAATATTTTAAAATATTTTTATTTCTTTTTATATAAAACAACAAATACAATTTAATATGTATTATTTAGGTTAAGATTCTAAAATATTTTATTTTTTATAATTAAAATAAAAAATAACTTCTCATTTTATAGGTTAAGATTCTAAAATATTTTTATTTTTATATTAGTCAAGAAAATATTAATTAATTATTGAATCAATATTGTAGAAGATTTCATATCATTTAAAATAGAAATAATAAATTTATATTCTCCAAAATAGGGAACTGTTGGAGTTAAAGCAAGTTTTTTTTTAGAGAATATGACATTTAATTCTCTATTTTGGAGAAAGATTTGGGAAAGCTGTTAGAGATGGCCTTACCTTACAGATAGAGAGCTTTTACCGAGCATAATAACGAGAGGGGTAATGTGACCGTGTACGCATTCCTTTTTCTGTCTTTATTTCCCGCGTCTTTATTTCTCTCCTCTGTTTCTTCTTCTTCACTATCTTTCCTTTTATTCTCTGAATTCTCTTGCAATTGCCATTAATCCCAATCAAGAAATTAAAAAAGGAATAGTAACTTTAGACGACCGGCCAAAAAGTCACGGAGGATATTTTAGCGGTGTTAATTGGGTGATCCACAAATATGGATCTTCTACTTCTCCACTCTTCTTCTTCTGCTTTCCAGTTGTCCCCAATTCATATCTCTCACGCCTCTCCCTAAACCCACGCCCAAACAGTAGCTTGACAACAACAATGAGTTGTGACTTGTGAGATCTAGTGTTCTCCCAGTTACAATCCGATTCGTCTTCCGACAGATCTGTTCCTCAGCTTCCCGATTTAGTCTACCGTCTTACTTCAAGAAGAGAGACGGACACCATGTCATCGCTTTCTTCCTCAGTCCTTCAATTCCCCCAAACCTCTCCTGAATAATTGTGAGCTTGTTCAATCGTCGCTCTCCATTCTATGTTTTTAAAGTCTTGTATTATTGATAAATCGTTTAAACTGTATTATGTATAAAAAATTTAAGAATCTGCTGAATATCCGATTGATATCTACGATACTGATATGCACAGATCTACCATGGTTTTTGTATCAAATTGACTCAAATCAAGTTTATTTTATCAAATTTGTGCATAGATCTTGTTAATTTAAGTCTGACTTGGTTGTTTAATGTTCGATTCGTATGATCATGTGGCAAATTTTAACCCCTGTTCGTTCTTCAAACACAGGGCCGCCAAATTTTGGGTGCTGCTATGGATGGAATAGACCGAGAATCAACGAGGCCAAGTCTGGTAATTCTCATAAAGTGTGATTTTTAAGCAGTGTTGCAAGTATATCGAGTTGTTTACGAGTAACTTGGTCTTCAACTTGATTTGAGTTGAGTTTAAGTATAATTTTAACGCTTTAAAAATAAATGAGGCAGAGTTTGAGCACAAGACAACCCAACTCATTTATCCATTGAACAAGTTTAATAATATTTTAACAAGTAAGTTTGATTATATGTTCACAAACAAGCTCCAACTAAACTAAGCAATTTTGATAGTTTTTTTTAAACTGCTCGGTTTATTTTTTAGTTCTATTTATTTGTATAGGTGATCAAATAAAAGGGTTGTTTTTGAGCTTGTCTTACAACCAAACTAAAATAAGTGGCTTGTAAGTTGAGCTCGAGCTCAGAGAACATTTAAGTGAACCAAGCTTAAAAAAGATTTTAATCTTGAACCAAGCTCGAGCTCACGTATTACTAATCGAGTCCAACCTTAGACAAGATTCATCTACCAGGCTTTTCAACAATGGCCATTGATGGAAAATCAAGATTTTGGGCTTAGAACTTGTTGAAAATTTAGAGTTATCTAATTAGTGTTTATTTACAATGAAGTGGCCTAAAAAAATTTTCTTTTTGAATGATGCCTTAAACTCTTATTCGCCTTTACATTATGCCTTACATTATGAATATTGACTATTTTCAACTCGCCCTCACACCCATGCATTCTACAATTGAGCATTGCACATATTTATATCCACAAATATTAAATTTACATAGTGACACTGAGTGTCATATTTTACTCTTGTAGTTATTATTATCCGCGTTTACATGGCATATAGGAAGTGTGGGTTGTCTCATCATTTGTGAGATAGAATGACATTAAACTTCCCATCGCAAGGGAGTTGGACTATGAAAAAGGAAATAAAATGTTCCTCAAAATAATTTTAGAAGCAACAAACGATTTTAGTGCCAAAAACATGGTGGGTAGAGGATCATCAACGATAGTGTACTAGGCGGACTTCTGAGATAGGTAAAAGGCCATCATCAATAGGATAGATGAGTAAAATACGAATTATATTGCATGATTTGAAAACGGGCTTGCCGTTTGAAAAGAAGTCAATCACTTAAGTTTGTTTCGTTCAATAGTCTATATCAATCGTGGAATTGAAAAACTCCTGGCATACGAGTATGTGTCAGGAGGACCACTTAATGATCAGTTGTTCAAGTACCAAGAACTTGATTACATCCCTTTGAAATGGGATCAAAGGCTATAAATTGCACAAGGTGCGGCACACAGTATCCAATACATCCACGTCTTTGTCACGTCAACAATTTTTATCCACCGAGACTTCTAGTCTTCCAACATATTCATTAAAGGATACATTATGACTAAAGTTTCTAGTTTTGGGGTGACAACTATTGACCTCCCCGTCGCAAACTAGAGTAGACCTATGAAAACTTATGGTTGTCTTGCACCCGAATATGTTAATAAGTATTGTTTACTAATTGATCTCTTTTATGGTTTTTTTCTAGTATCTTTTAATTAATTTAATATATTGTGTTTGTGTATGATATTTTTATTTGAAAAAATTGATTTGAAATATTTCTTTCAACCAAAATAATCTTATGTACGCTTTTGGTAGTTCATAATTTACTTACCAAAAAAGTCAATGAATATTTTACGAGAGTAGTTTATTATGGAACGAATCATCAATAGAAAGGCCATCGAAGAAGGAGGCTTTCAACGATGATCGTGGTTTAGTGCAATCTAAAAAATAAAGGAAAGCATTCGAACCATAGTAGATGGGGTTTTTAACCCTATAGAGGACAAGTGTGACATGATCCCTCAAGGTGAATGAGCTAGCTAGTAATGCACGATTGAAAGTCATTAGCAAACGCTATTGAAGTTTAGACATGCTCATGTGAAAATGATTGTTGGGTACTCCTCATGTAGCAGTGATGGGTCTCTAATGGATGACAAGTTTGGACAACTCAGACTCCACATGTCATGTCTTGCCTTTGCTCATTACTTTAACTTGTACATTGACTAGCTAACTCAGACGCCTTTAAGATCATATATGTCACACACTCATCTTCTGTAGGGCTACAAACCCATTTACTATAGTTCGAATACTTTCTTTGTTTTTTTAGATACGAGAACCAAGGTTGTAGTTGAAAGCCTCCTTTGACGACCCTTTTTCTACCGATGATTTGTTCCATGAGAACTAACCCATATGATATACATCGACTTTCTTGGTAAGTATATTATGAACAACAAAAAACATACGTAAGATTATCTTGGTTAGAAAAATAGATCAAATCAATCTTTTTTTGGAAAAAAATACCATACATAATAATACAATATGTTATTTCAATTAACTAAATGCTAGAAAGTGTAACATAAAAGAGAGCAATTCGTAAGAAAGTCTTACTATCATATTTGAGTGGTTGAGTGCAAGATAACCATAAGTTCTCAATGGTCTTCTCTCGTTGGTGGCGGGGTGGTCAATAGTTGTTAAACCAAAATTTGCAATTTTGGTTGTGATGTTTCCTCCAATGAGTATGTTGGAAGACTTGATGTCCCGATGGATATAGGTTGTTGGTGCAGCAAAGACGTGCATGTACTGGGGATTGTATGCCACACTTTTTGCAATGTTTCGCCTTTGATCTCTTATCAAGGGGCTATAACCAAGATCATGGTACTTGAACAACCGGTCATTAAGTGTTCTTCTTGACTCCTTTAAGAATTGCAATCTCATATTTGAATTTTGTAATGCAATATGTATTTTGCACATTTATCCTCTTGATGACGGCCTTGAACCATCTCGAAATTCCGCCCGGTACACCGTCATTGATGATCCTCTACCCACCACGTTTTTGGCACTATTGTTTGTTGCTTCTAAAATTGTTTGGAGGAACATTTAATTTCCTTTTTTCATGGTGGTCTGATTCCCTCGATATGGAAAGCTCGATATCATTTCATCCTCGTAAATGATAAGATGAGCCACACCTCCTACATGTCGTGTATAAGCATATAATGACCACAAGAGAGAATATGTCACCGACTACCACTATGTAAGTCCAATATTTATGGTTGTAAATAAGTGGTTACTCTATTTCGGAGTGCATAGGCGCGAGGGCGGGTTGAAGATGGTCAATATTCATGGTGGGAGGCATAATGTAAAGGATGAATTAAGTAAATAGCAAAAAAAAAGACTAATTAGGTGGATATTAAAGAAGGTGTGAAAATTAGGTAAATAGCAAAAAACCCCATCACCCTCCCCCCACCCCCACTCCCACCGAGTTGACTCGGTCGTTGACCGAGTTGACTCACCCGTTGACCGAGTTGACTCGGACGTTGACCGACCGTTGACCGGTGTTGACCATCATCACAATCATCACTTTCATAACCGTCATCACAATTTATTTCACCGTCATCACAATTTTTTCACCGTCATCACAATTTTTTAATGACAAAAAGTGTAATAAAAAGTAAAAAAGTGTCATCAAAATGTCTTAATGACACTTTTTGATGACAAAAAGTATCATCAAAAGCATTCAACCACATAAAAACAACCGTCATCACTGTCATCACAATTTTTTTCACCGTCATCACAATTTTTTGATGACAAAAAGTGTAATAAAAGGCAAAAAGTGTCATCAAAATGTCTTGATGACAACTTTTGATAACAAAAAGTATCATCAAAGGCATTCAACCATATAAAAACAACTGTCATCACACGGTTCGAACCGTCATCAACTGTCATCGTTACTTGATGACGGTTTGATTGTCATCAACTATCATCTCTACTTGATGACGGTTCGAGTAATTTGTCATAAAAAAGGACTTGATGACAAACAAGTGTCATCACTTAAGAGTCATCAAATATGTGTCATCACTATCATCATTGTCATCACTACTTGATGACGGTTTGATTGTCATCAACTATCATCATAAATGTCATCTCTACTTGATAACGGTTCGATTCTCATCAATCGTCATCGCTATTTGATGACGGTTCGATTGTCATCAATTATCATCACTACTTGATGACGGTTCGATTAATTTGTCATCAAAAAGGCCTTGATGACAATGGTCTTAAAGACAAACAACCGTCATCAAGTGTCATCACTCAAAATTTGTTTGTTTTTATCACCATCACAAAAAATAGTTGTCATCAAATCTCATCATCATCACCGCATAAAAAACAATTGTCATCACAAATAAAAAAACAAAAGTTGTCATCAAATATTTATCATCACGTTTAATTACTTAACCCACAGAATCAACTTCACAATAAGATGACAATGCACAATTTATATGTATACTTGGTAAGATACAATAACTTGCATCAGTACAGGGTACATCAGTAACCCATCAGTCGATAGTTTGCATATTTACATTTTCCACACCAATTTGAAGTTTTCAAAAATATGAGTTACTTTAGAACAATTAGGAGACAACTTCTCTCCAAAATCAAACAAGACATCAACAATTCAACACAGCTCGTCAAAGATATATAAGAATTAATACAAAATTGCATGAATCAATAACAAAAGACCATACCTAGTCTGCTGGTCAAATTGAAGGTGAAGAGCAATTTCCTGCTCATTTCTGATGTATTACTCATTTTGCAGAAATTATGTATTCAAAAACATCTTAATTTGTACCTGCATGACATTAATTTTCCAATTAGACTTAGTGGCACCCATTATTCACATAGACAAGGGAACAGAGAAAAGCAAGCAAAACACCATCATCAATTCAGACTACTACTTTGTTTACCTGCTTTTCTATTGTTTCTCTTCCATTTATCTGTTTACATTGTTTGAATAGGGAGAACAGGTGCGGAATTAACAGAGATTGCTTCCGTGGAAACGATCCTCCTCTGTCGTTCTCCTCGATTCTATCTACCGCTCAATCGACGATTCCGGCCACGAGCGCTCCCGGTCATGTTTGCAGCAGTTGAGGAGTAGTTGCTTTCTAGAGAGATCAGTGCGGAGAAATCATGCCGCTAATCGGTCGCTCTTCCACCGCCGCTAATCGGTCGCTCTCCACCGCCGCCGGTGCCAACCTTCCGATCTCCTCATTTCCACTTCCGACGACGTCGTCTTCAACTCGGATCGCAACCTCATGGATCTTTGTGTCGGGGATCTGCTCGTCGATGTCGATGTCTATGCAGTGGTGAGGATTGGGAGTATTGTAGCACTCTCATCACCATAATTGAGATAGCACTTCCCATCGGGGCAACTCGTGAAACAATTGAGTTCGAAATCGAGATTGTCGACAATTGAGTTTGAAATCGAGATTGTGCGAAGAGCCTAACGCTCCCAACTCGTTCGGCGGCAGCGTCGTCATCCGTCGCTCGACGATAGTGAATCGCCGGAATACTAGGGCGTCGTCATCCTTCGTGTGTAGGTGAGAGAGGAATGGTCGCCGGACAGAACACGGACTCGGGAGAGAGAATCTGAGGAGGAGAGCAAAAAAAAACCTTATATACTTAACAAAAAACTAATTTCTTAAAGGAGCTTAACAAGGACCTAAATAGAGTGACCCAAAATGCTTTTGGGCTAAATTTGTTCTAATGTAAATGCGTATAACAATTTGTTGCATTATTCAAAAAAAAGTTTTAGACCACTTCATTGTGAATTTACACTAACTAAATACTACTTTTTTTTTGACAAGTTCAAGCCCGAAATCTCGATTTTTGATCAAATTCATTTGTCTATCAAACTTTCCATTTTCACTTCTTATAAAACATAAGCCTACTTTCGCCTAGTCTATGTTCCATTCTATACCATTTACGAAATAAAAAATGAATTATATATTCCCATTATGTATGAATTCCTTAATTTGTTATTGTTTTTATTTCGTTTTGATTTTTTAGCGCATAGGTGAAACAAATGAAATATATATATCATCCAATTCACATTCATGACAAGTTAATCTGTAGCAGAGAAACAAGTTTGTAAACTCAAGAACATTCAACTAAAAGACAAGTAATATGGCTAGTTGTCTAGAAAATCCTTGGTAAAACTAGTAGTGTTGTTGGTGAATCTAAATGACACAATTAAATAATACGGAGTACTCCTTTACCGACATTCTGACTTTTATCTAGTTTCTTTCTTTTTTTTTATTTAAAATTCTCTTAACTCTATTATGAGTTTTATTTAAAAAGCAGGTTCAACATAGAGTTTACGACATATACTCAAAACATTAGATTTGGCCAGGACAACCGTCAAGGACTCTCAATGTAACAGAACTTGTCCAAAAACCACGGCTCGAATTTGCTGGGATCGAATTTGTTGGGATCGATTAGGCCGCTCTCGTCGCTGATACGGAGAAGCTCGTCCGCCTGCGCAATATTACGCTTTAAGATGGCGCAACATTTGAGATTTTCGTTTATACAGGCTTGGATGACCTCCATTCTTTTTTCATGGATGGCTAGCTCCCTTCTTTTTTCATGGATGAAAAGGATTAATTCGAGTTGTTCCTTAGAAACAGGGATAGCCTTCCCCATCCTACTAAACACAGGGCACAAGAATTAGTTTTTCAATAGACAATCAAAACATACACAAAAGCTGCTCCATCAGGCACACTTAACTGATACTAACAGAGTATAAAATTTAGGCCGAATACATAAATAGGTTCCTGAACTTTGACAATTTTGGCAACCATGTCCCTGTACTTTTCGGGTTTTAGATAGATCCCTGGACTATACATTTTTTTGCCATTTAAACACAAAAATCTGAACTGGCAAAACGCGTGTACGTGACTCTCGTAGTTGCGCGTTTGATGACTTAAAAAAGCACACGTGGAAGATGAGGCAGCCAACCAAAGCATATGTGGAAAAGAGGAAACAAAAAAGAAAAAAAAACAACTTAAATAGGGGCTTCTTCTCCAACGGTCATTTAGCTTCTTCTCCAACTTCTCCATTATCACCATTTTCGAAGTCTCCTTCCTCATCTTCGTCTTCTCTAACGGTCCTCTCCTTCTCTCTGTATTTTCACCATTTGGATACAAAACCTTCCTCATGTCTCAATCTAGCGGCTTCTCTCACTTCGATGGCGAGCAACTTCACTTCCCGGCATGCGGGTGTGGAGTTGCAGCGACTCTGAGGCATTCGTGGACTGAAAGGAACCCAAGAAGGAGGTTTTTCGGTTGCCCAAACTTTGGGGTAAGCTACAAGTCTTTAATTTTTTTAAAATTCAAAAACCCCCAAATTCTAGGGTTTGGGGTTTCATGGCACTGTTGAGGATTTAGGTGCAAATTGTGCGGCATTGTTGATGGATTTAGGTGCAAATTCTAGGGTTGTATAACTATTGTGTCTAATTTCGTGTGTTGATGCAGAGGAGAGGGGCTTGCAGGTTTTTCCAATGGCATGACGATCCATTGACAAACCATACGAAACATGTTATTGCTGGGTTGCTGAGACGAGTGAAGGAGCGGGAGACAGAGCGGGACAAGGCCAGGCGTAAGGCAAATGTTTTGGTGATCGTGTTGGTGTTGATTTTCACATTTCATGCTTTCAAACTCATAATGTAACTGTTGGCAAGGCCAAGCTGTGTAACTGTTGGATCGGTTGTAATATGCACCAATGTAAGCTTTGACAATGGAAGTGTAAGCTTTGTAACTGATTTAGGTACTTTGAAATGGAAATGTAAGCTTTGCAATGTTGACATTATTTGTGTCCAATTTGACAATATTTGGAATGGAAATACGAGATTGGACAAAAATGCACAGATTGCATAATGTTCTTAGCAATATATAGCAAGAAAAACCTGTTTACATGAGCAATATTTAGCTCCCTTAGTTGGTTACACAAGCTTGGCAAAAATGTGCAAAAACACAAGCTTGGCACACTTAACCTAGAATATTGTTTTACACAAGCTTGCCAATATATAGCAAAATCACAAGCTTGCAACACTTAACCTAAAACCAGTTTTACACAAGCTTGCCAATATAAATCAAAATCACAAGCTTGCAACAGTTAACCTAAAAACTAGTTTTACACAAGCTTGCCAATAATGAGCAAAAACACAAGCTTGGCACACATTAACCATCCTACTTAACACCTAAAACTAGGTTACTAACTTAGGGTTTGCTTGAACTTGTCTGGCTACTGAATGGGACATCACTTGGGTTGCCTCTTGAAGCAGCATCACTTTGCAATTGCCTTCTTGTCATTGCAGCTCTCCCTTGCCATTTCAGCCCCCTTTTCTTTGTACCAATCTCAATTGGCGTGCTTGCATCCCTCACAGCTTTTGGGACCCTCAGGACCTTGCTAGATTCATGGCCAGGCTGCAACAGGTAATGAAGAAATCAAAATCACAAGATTCATGGTCAGGCTTGCAAATATAAATCAAAATCACAAGATTCATGGCCAGGCTTGCCAATATAAAGCAAAATCACAAGCTTGCAACAAGTAATGAAGAAAAAATAAGTAAAAAATATAGGAGAATTGAAAGGAGCTTACTAACATTTAAAATGGTAAAACCAGTTGTAGGATTGATGTAGGTGCCCAACCCCACCATCCTTCCCCTTTTTTGACCAACACTTTGAGGAACATCTGTTGTTGTACCTAAAGCTTGGCTGCCTCTGTTTCTTGGAGACTAAAAAACCAGACCCTTTAGTAAGAATATAAATTGCATAATGAAAAAAATAAGTGTATGAAGATCAAACCTTGCGTGTTGGAGGCACTGATTGTGACAATCCTGACTGTTGGCTGCCTCTGGTTCTTGGAGCCACTGGTGGAGCACCTCTTGGAGTAACTGGTGGAGCACCTCTTGGAGTAACTGGTGGAGCACCTCTTGGAGTAACTGGTGGAGCAACTCTTGGAGTAACTGGTGGAGCACTTGTTGAAGCAACTGGTGGAGCACTTGGTGGAGCAACTGGTGGAGCACTTGTTGTAGCCTTCCTTGAACACCCCCTTTTGTTGTGGCCTTTACACTTGCAAATACTACAAGTCATCTCAGAGCCCTTCCTTGACATCTTGCCAGCTTTCTTGGGCTCATCTCTTGCCTTTCTTCTACTAATCTTTCTCCTTCCTCTCTTTTTTTCTAACCTGAGGTGGCTCCACAGGTGGGTAATCTCATGCTGGCCATAACTTCATGCCTAAGACTGGCTGAATATAGTGAGCATAAGCCTTGAGATATGTCTCCTTCTTAAGCCAGTGAACAACACTATCATCTGGGTTGATTTTCATATGAGCCATTGCACAGATTGCATGTTGACATGGGATTCCTTTCAACTGCCAAGTATTACAACTGCATTTCATTTGCCTCAGATCAACTATGTGTCCAAAGTCACCTTCTTCAATTTCAAATCCCCTGTCACCATTCCACATCAGATTGCACTGCATAGACAAATCCCTGTTTTTCTCCAACCTGTACAAGGCCATGGGTGCAAGATCACAGATCCAAGTTCTAGCAAAAGCATTCATCTTGTTTATCCTACACATCACTTGCTTCCTGATTTCTTCAAGCATGGAGATAATTGGCCTATGCCTAGCTAACAGAATCCAACTGTTGAAGGTCTCACACATATTATTTTCACATGTATCACACTGGCTATGAGAGCTGAAATAAGCCTTACAGAAGTTCTCTTTTCCATAAGCCAGGAAGTCATCCCTAAGACCATCACCTAACATGGCTAGGGCATCCAGGTTGTCTTTGAGTTGCATCTCAAATGTGGACCAACAACATTGCCATAATTTCTTGCTCTTGTCACCCCCTCTCCATATTTTTGCCCAATTGGCATAAATATGCCTTGCACACAGCCTGTGCTCTGCTTCTGGTAATTCAGCCTTTACAGATGCTGCTATACCCTGTTTCACCAAGAAAAAAACATATGTGATATCATAAACCAAATGCATAAAACAATGAAAAATAAAAATGCCTAAACAAGTTAGAGAAAGGAATTACCAAATGCATATCAGAAATGATTGTTAGCCCTTCTCCATTCCTAAGCTCTAGATCTTCCTTTAATGTCCTGATGAACTTGGTCCATGTGATTGTTGACTCAAACCCTGTGACCTCCCATGCAATTGGGTACATTTGCCCATTTTCATCCTTTCCTACAGCAGTAAATAGTTGTCCCTCAACTGCCCCTTTCAAGAAGCATGCATCAATTCCTATTATTCTCCTGCACCCTTCCTTCCAGCCTAGCTTCAAAGCATTGAAACAAGTGTATAATCTCTTAAAGATTTCCTTTCCTGGCTCAGATTCCTTGTCAACAACTAGAAAACATGTGCTCCCTGGGTTTGATCTGTTTATCTCTTCAACATATGCATGCAACTTGGCATATTCTGCAGTGTAGTCAACAACATTCTTACCCAGAGCCTTAGCTTTTGCTCTCCTACATGTAGACAGTCCCACATACAACTTTAGCTCCCTCCTACAAATCTGTTGAATCTCCCAAAGTTTCAAGGATGGTTGTGAGATGATTCTAGCCTCAATGTATTTGGCTAGGAATTTGGCACTACACGGCTTGTTAGTATTATACCTTCGACACTCATGTCTGGGCATGTATGTCTTTATCATGAAGTTCTGGCTTGCACCATCTATGCTAGCATGTATTCTCCATTTGCATACTTCATGGGCACACTTGGCTGTAACTCTTGTCTTGTCATTAGGTTTTAGTACTAGCTTCACACCCCTGCGCACTGCATACTTGGCCAATGCCTCCCTAAACTCTTCTACATTTTGAAAAACCATTGTGACCTCCCAAATTGGTATCTCACATCCAGGGTTGTACACAACATGTCTGCTTCTCCTTCTTCTCACCTCTCTCTGTCCATCTTCCTCACCTTCACTCTCCATGCTATAATCTGAGTCACTGGCATAATATGGCTCTTCTCCAGCAACCTTTCCCTTGTAGTTATGCCCCTCCTCTGTCCAGTCTTCATACCCTTCATCAGGCCCAACCTCACCCAATGTGACATCCACATTTGTAGTATTCTCCTTCTTATGAGCCTTCCTTTGAGCATTAAGCTCTCTTACTGTAACACCCCCTCCTTATTGAACTTGAGGTGTTACCGCCAGTAACCCTAATTAGTCCTAATTCAAGGTTACCTAAGGCTTTAAAACTTATAATCACAACAAGTATTATAACACTTTATTACAAACCATAGTAAGACTGCCTTCCATACACAAAAGCATAACCACAACTTGGACATAAGTAAAATATTTACAACAGACTTGTTCTTCTTCAAACGACCACTTTCAAAATCTTTTTACATTCTAAACTCCTTGGCTAGCCTTCTCTTCGCGGATTAACTTCTTTAGTAGCTGATGCGTCGTATACAGACGGTGGACACCAGCCGGCCATGCAATTGAATAAGGTGGTCAGATTAGTCTAATGAAAGACTAAGCAAGTGGAGAAAATGACTGGTTCCTATGGTAGTGACTAAACATATTGGCATCGAAATCCGAATGACAACCGGTCGATGATCCAACAGTTAGCAGTCCCATAGAGGATAAGAAATGAGGCATGCATAATCAAAAGATAGGACACCACAACTCGCGGTTCCATTAAGAAACATGAATAATTGTTGGGAACTTATATTAATCACACAATATTTTTAAAAGCCTCCATCGACTAATCAGATTGACTTAATCAAAGTTTGATTAAGAATCATTCATAACCGGGAGTAAGAATGGTTATCGAATAGACTAACCATTCAGGTGCATTAATGTGCCTAACACACTTATCTTTTATTACTTTCAAAACTTTTCACAACCAAGTTGGTAATCTTTTAAGCGGCTAAAACCGCAGAGAATCCACCTGTACATGGAGACGTCAAGATGAGAGGGATGAATTCCATGATCATTGACGAACCTAGTACCAATTTGCACTTAGCTAGAGTGCACGAACACCTCCTTTGATGTTGAACGAGGTATGAGTCATGACCCGAATGTTAGGATATGATAGTAACGAGCTAAACCTCCCAACATAGACTGTGTTATAAAGAGGTCATCGGAGACTCGGCTCCTACCCCTGAAACTAATTACTTCACAACAATGCCTCAGCATGAGACAACACACAAGGTCGCATATAACGGACCTAAATCCAGTTCTAGCGCAAACTGAATAATCAACATGGTCATTATTTCTAACAATATAACAACCTATCATATTTTATTAAGCATACAAGTTGTTCCCAACACAAAAATATTAAATGGGATTCAATTCCTCATTTAATAAAATTAATGCAAGAGCGAACCGTCCACTTGCCTTATAAGGCGTGCTCTACGCTCACAGCGATTCCAACAGAAATCTTTATCTGCCTTCTGTCAATTATAACAACAGATTCTTCAACCACAAGCTCATGGATACAATTCTTAGTTGTATAATCCAATTCTACAATTTCCTAATCGATAAACGATTTGATTTCCGAATATCGATATATATATATATATATATCCTTAGTTTTCATGCTTCAAGGAGCCATCTTGGCGGATTTATAAATAATTATCCGCTTCACTTTTGAAACAATTTTCTAAATAAAAATTGTTCATCAGTAACAGTACTACAAGATTACCAAAATTCAGCTCAAACGGATTAACGACGAATCCCAAGTAATTATCCGAAGTCCTTTACCTAACAATCGATGTCTAAACTTGTATTCGCTATAAGTAACGATCCAGACGTCCTTTTCTCGAGCGGTTTGAACCTGTGGAACCGTATTAATGTCAAGATTATAAAAATCATAAATTTACTTAGTAAAGCGGATCCGAAAGGTCCTTTCGGTGGCTCCGTAACCACCCCGCTAATTAATTTCGAGCGTTAATACCTTCACTCGAACTTCGAGCTTGTTCGGCTCGATGGCGGCTCGACCCAAGGGCCCGAGGGTGGCGGTGTGGTTTCCGGTGGCAACTCCTGGCGGTGGGGGTGGTTGGCGAGCTACTGAACGCCGGCGGCGTCCCAAACGAGGCGAAGAAGAAGTCGAAGACGAAGGTGGCGCTTACTTCTTTCCCCGAGTCCGCTCCGTTCTAATTCTATCTCCCTGCTGGTTCGGCTACGGGCTGCACACACACAAGAGGAGGAGATAGGGTGGTGGCTAGCAAGGTGGTGGCAAGGAAGGTGGTGGCAAAACAAAACCGGCGGTGGAGGTCCGAACAATCGCTCAAGTTCGTCCGAACTTCTCTCGACTCTCGGCTGGAATTTGGAAAGTGAAAGGGGAGGAGATGATGGTTGAATAGTCAACCAAAGTGGCTTTAAAATTCTATCTCCCCAAGTCCTTCGGTGTTAAGCAATTACGTCCCGTGTAATTTTCCGTCCCGAAACGGGGCTCGCGTTAAAGCGGTAAAATTATGTACCTCGGGTGGAAAAACTTACAAAACGGAAAACGTCCCGTAAATTATGTAGACCAATAAAACCAATTTTCCATGATTTTATCTTGCTACCTTCTATTTTTTAGGGCTTCGTTTCGTATTTTACATTCCTTCAGGTACATAATTAAAAAGACGGCTTATCCAATAAATATTCTTTTTCCACTGAAAAATCCTAAAATTCACATCAATCCATAAAATCATTTCTTTGTGATTTTAGGATATCACCAAGAATTTTCTAGGATTTAATCTCCAATAAAATATTGGATTAAGCGTTAAAACGGATAAAAAGGTTAAAAAGATATCCAAGAAAAATTCGAAAATCCCCTTAAAAACCGCAGCTATTACACTTACAACTTGTCTCACTTCTCTTAGCTCATCATCAATATCACTGTTATCACTCATATCCAATCCTAAACTATCACTTGAGTAAGTTTCTTCTGAGCTAGTTAATGATCCACTATCACTATCACTATCACTATCACTATCACTATCATTTGAGGAATCTGTGGCATCATCAATTGCCAAATCTGTGGCATCATCAACTGCCAAATCTGTGACATCTTCAACTGTCAAATCTGTGACATCTTCAACCCCTACACCTGTCTCTTCTTCAACCCTTGCATAAGTCTCTTCTTCATCACTTGACTCTGGCAACACAACAATTGACTCCTTTGGCTTATAGGGAACAATCTGTAAATCTGTCACAGCTGCCTCTTGAGCATGTTCAACATAGAAATGGACCACCTCCCCATCTACAACTTTGTTGGCAAGTTCAACCAAGGCTCGATCATCCATGTAAGTAAATTCACTATCATTCAAGCCTTTGTATAACACACCCCTAATTGCTTTATAGCCTAATTATCTCACATGGAAACTTAACTCACAAAGACTCAGAAAATCACTGTCAAAGCCATTGGTATTGTGGACCAACTCACCAATGTATGCAGGGCCAGCCACAAAGGTGCCACCGTGGTGCCAAACAATATTGATTCTCTTCTCTGCCATTCCTAGCAACCATACAACCCTAAAAAAAGAATCAACAAATCATTCTCAAGCTCAATTTTTGTTTCTCGATGCATGAAAACCCTAATTCTAAGCATGAAAACCCTTATTCGAAGCATGAAAACCATTATGAGAACCTTGGAAACAATGGAACCATGGAAACCCTACACTAAAATCCCCAATTTCGATAGTAATCGAACAATGGAAACCCTAAACCAAAATCCCCAATTTCGCACAACATTAGCCCAAAATCCCCAATTTTTCTAGTAATCAAACTCACCTTAGCTTACGAGAACCTTGGACTTCGATTGCGCCTTCAACTTCAACCTTCAACTGTCTTGCAATGGCGCCTTCACCTTCGACCTTCGACCGTCGCCATTCAACTTCTGTCTCGTGGGATTTGTAAATGAGGGGTTTGCCATTAATAACAACATGTTTATATATAAGTAGTTATAAAATAGTTAAATTTATTCCATAAAAAATAGTTAAGTCTATGTGGCATGAGTACGCTAAGGTGGCAAAATATGTGTACAAGTCAGCGCGAGTATATTGCACGCATATGAAATCTGTGCTTTTTGTGTTTAAATGGCAAAAAAATGTATAGTCCAGGGATCTATCTGAAACCCGAAAAGTACAGGGACATGGTTGCCAAAATTGTAAAAGTTCAGGGACCTATTTATGTATTCGGCCATAAAATTTATAACAGCATGATTCCCTGCATAACAATGGCATTCCAGATATATCTTACATACCCCTTACGGAAATATAGGTGAACGATTAAAGTCAGTGCATTGTTTCAAAAGTATCATCAGCCAATTATTTAGGATTTACCAAAGCCAAAAAGAAACGCCACAAGAGCAACATATCGACACTTCAGTTTAGTAAAGGAAGCAAAAAGTTAACATGGAAAACTATTAGACGAAAACACTGCAATTCTGCATGAATTGATTATCGAAGTACCAAGAGAGAGAGGTTTTGACCTTGATGAGCAGCAGCGGATTGGAGGAGTCAGGAGTTGTAGTAGTATTCAGAAGGGGAATTTTGAGAACATGAAGCGATCTTATACAGCACAGAATAACCCTAGAAGACAATCCCACGTTGGTTATTGGTGGGCCCCTCTTAAACTTGGACTGTTCTTGATTAATTGGGCCCATGCAACAACTTTATTACTCTAATACACTTTAGTAGATAAAAATTTAATTGACCAAAACATGCTTGGTGCAATCAAGAGATTATAATCTGGTGTAAGATGAAACTAGAAGCAAACAGATAATGTCAGAATAAAACTTTACACTATCATGATCCAACTCGGTAGAGGGTTAAAACCCCAAAGTTAACTTCATAAACTAAGAAGTAGGGCACCAAACTAAAGAGTTTGGACCAAAGCTAGAAAAACATCAAACAAAGAAAGTTTTAGAAAAAACTAGAGGAAAATAAATTTGAGCTTCTCTTCTAACGAAAAAGATAGTATTGCAAAACTTGACATTACTTCAACCATTTCTCAACCTATTGGGCAAAGCCGAAGACTTGAAACAACAACAAGCAGCGTGATGCGTTCCGCCTTTCGGGTGGATCGCACGGGTGTCCGATCTAGGCTCGGAAGGGCCTCAGATTTTCTCCAACAAATCGTAACCGGGATAAGCGCGAACCACAGGGTGGCTCGTGAGGAAAAACTCGACGGACCGAGTTCGGGTGGCCTAAGGCCGAGACAAGGGCGTTTGGAAAAAAGGGATAGAAAAGGGTCGGTTCAAGAACCGGGTTTGACGCCTAGGCCTAGAGGAGAGAAACTCAATCACAATAGGCAATCTGTATATAACAAGACGTAATTAAAATTGAATACATCAAGTACTTTAAATAGAAAATGCAAAACCTAACTAGGTCTAACTAATGGACCTAATTAACTATAGGGTCAGTCTCTTAAGCATAAGTAGACACACGCCCAAAAATAGTAACAATGTAAACCTAAATAGAAACTAGCTATAGTTAGAAACATGCCAAAATAGGAAATATAATAAATATAATAATAATGAGCTAGGTTGGAATCCAAGGCGGACATCAAGGTCTCGGTAGACTCGGGCTCGTTGTGATCGATCTAGTTCTAAGACCGGATCGCATCACAGCGTGAACCACATATTGGGCCAAAACCCATCATCCCAATAAAGTAGCACAAAGCTAAAAAGCCCGCCACAACCAAGTACGGAAATGTGGCTTGTCAAAAAGCTCACAAGAACCCTAGGATGAATAAGGGTCCACGTAACCTAATCTAAAAACGCACAACTTCGGCGTAGAAGAAAGTGCGTCGACAAGTAAGAAAACCGCAGAAAACGACCGACATCAGTCATGAAAGGATCTGACAAAACTATTGTAAAAAGAGATCAACGGGATCAACAAAATCCCAAACCGAAAGAGCCAACGATTGTCGAAAGCCAGATGGTCGAAGCGGTCCAACTAGGACTACCAATGGGTCGGGTTATGGGTGGGTGGAGCACTTCCACCACCCGGCTCACAAGTTAAAACGCCCCACCCGCCCCACCCGTCACCCGTGAAATGTTCAACCCGTCACCCAAACCACCCGTCACCCGCTGGTTATATGGTTGACCCGTTCAACTGTATAACCGTTGTATAACCCCTGTATTTTATGTCTATAAATAAATTTTCATACATAAACTAAAACAAATATCCATAATCCATACAAAAACAAATCTCATAAGCAATAATATTCAAAACATCATGTTATCTGGGATTCAAACATATACTAGGGTTAGAATATCTTTATTAGGAGAGGTTGTGAGGCGACAATATCTTTATCATGAAAAATACATACTAGGGTTAGCATTACTTAGAAAGTAGAATGGATACAAATAAATGAATTATTTGGGAAACAAATGGGCTCATTTATCAAAGGCTTGAAATAGGGTATACAAATGACTTCAAATGCCCACACACTTATTAGAATTATGGGTTGAAACGGGTTATACGGGTGGTTTGGGTGAAACGGGTGATGAGTCGGTTGATGGGTCGGGTTATTGGGTGATAAAATCTCACCTTACCCAACCCATAACCCGTTTCACCTATCACCCAAATCGTCTATCGCTCGCTTTGTTTGGATTTTCGCCCGTTTATTTCGGGTGGGTTAAACGGGTGGGTCGATCACCCATGAATAATTGACAACCCTAGATCCAACAAGACAAGCGTATTTTCTCAAATCGAGAAGATCGAAAATTTGAAAATGGTGAAATTAGACCAAAGAAGGCAAAATAATATCAAAATATGAAGTTTGGTATTGTAAAAATAGGGAAAGGAAACAGAGGATAAAACCAGATTCCAAATAAAGATCATGATTAATATATAATCATAACTATCACCATCTGAAGCAAGATTTAACAATATCATGAATTACTATTACCATATTTCAACGAGAGATCCACACACTTTCTATAAATAGATTCACAAATTTTTTGTTTTCACAAAGGAGAATAGCTGCATCAATATCGAAACCTTAGCTTTCTCGGCCGTAGAGGTTGATCAAGAGTCTCAAGATCAAACTTAGGCTTCGTTCGGCTGGCACTAGAGGGAGCTTTTTTTCCGCTTCATCTAGCGGAAATTGAAGAAGCTCGTGAGGAGGAGCTTCTTCAATCCGCCCAATATTCCGCTACCCTAGCTAAAAACGCTAGCAATTCTGCTAGTGCCGAACGGTGCCTTAGCCTTCTCGGCTTTGAGTTTGAGTAAAAGATTTGTAAAAAACTCAGCCTTCTCATATTTGAGTTTGAGAAATCCGAAAATATTCATATTCTAGTTTCAATTTTTCTCTGAAGTTGGAAATTTTCTCTATTACAAAATACAACTTTAGAATAAAAAAGAAAAGAGTTTGTTTAGTTCATTGAAAACACGAAAATTACCCCCTTTCTGTTTTTGGGTCTGTCAGAAATATCCTCCCAACTTCTACTCGGGGTAAGGGTATTTACATCTATGTGCATCTCTATACATCTTGATCCCCAATTATCGCACGCTTCGATTTCTAAGTGGGTAGATGTTGTTGTATTTATTTTTTGGTCGAAATTTCATTCCTTTCTTAAGTTCATAATCTATTTTTTATTGTAAAATTTAGTTATATAAAAAGAGATGTTATTATATAACTGTATAAGTGTGATTTTACTTAATTTACATTTGATGATTTGTTAATTATAGGATTAACATGATTTGTTACTCCATTAGTCCATTTCTTCTCCTTTCTTTGGTTTTGTATGTTTTGCGTCTTTTTCATCCCCTTCTTAATCTTCTGCTTTGGCGGTCGGTAGGAAGGAGAGGGCTCCCACTTCCCCCTCTCTATCAATCCTCCGTGGGTCTGAATTTGTCTTAAATTTTTCCGATTAATATTGGAAATAACTAAAAAAGATAAATTCTTCAAATTTATTTTGTCCCAATCAGCGACAAACCATTTCGCCGCCTCATATTATATTATATGACCTGCATCGAAACCCTAGCTTTTCAATTCATCCTTATCTCTTCGGATGATCTTCACAGGTTGGTTGCTGAATCCCAATTTATCATTATTTGTAGTCTACCCTTTTTTCAGTTTCTATTTTATGTCTTGTCAATTCATTTCTTCGATTTGTTTATGACGGATACATACGGTTGTATCTGTATTTCTGTTGTTTGAGGACAAATCGCTCAAATTAGGGCTCTGATTTGTTGCCGCTCTGTGTTTGCAGATCTGGTTCAGGGGTTCGTAGGCTGATTTATGGTTTGTTCATTTAAATTAGATCCAATCTTCAAATGTCGATTCTGCCAAAAAGCGATACAATTGAAATCAGAGAGGTATGGGGAGATAACCTGGAGGAAGAATTCGATCTGATTCGTGAAATTGTCGATGATTATCCCTATGTTGCCATGGACACTGAATTCCCGGGTATTGTTCTCCGGCCAGTTGGGAATTTCAACAGCAACTACGACTTCCACTACCAAACCCTAAAAGACAATGTCGACATGTTGAAATTGATCCAGCTCGGGCTCACATTCTCAGACGAGGACGGAAACTTGCCTTCCTGTGGAACTGATAAACACTGCATTTGGCAGTTCAATTTCCGTGAGTTCAATCTCAACGAAGATATCTTTGCCCATGATTCGATCGAGCTTCTCTGTGAGAGCGGGATCGATTTCGAGAAGAACAACGCAAAGGGAATTGATGTGAGGAGGTTTGGGGAGCTACTGATGTCTTCTGGAGTTGTGTTGAATGATAATGTTCACTGGGTTACTTTCCACAGTGGATACGATTTCGGTTACTTGCTGAAGCTTTTGACCTGCAAGAATTTGCCTGATACTCAGACCGAATTCTTCAAGTTGATCAATGCTTATTTCCCAACTGTGTATGATATCAAGCATCTGATGAGATTCTGCAACAGTCTTCACGGAGGATTGAACAAGCTTGCAGAGCTTTTGGAGGTGGAGAGAGTTGGGATTTCTCACCAGGCTGGGTCCGATAGTTTGCTTACGTCTTGTGCTTTCAGGAAGCTGAAAGAGAACTTCTTTAATGGACCAATGGAGAAATATGCTGGTGTTTTGTATGGTTTAGGGCTTGAGAATGGACAGTATTAGTCACTCAGATTTGTGGGAAAAGGAGAACACTTTCCTTATTTATGCCAAGTTTGCTGTACACATACTATTTTGTAGTCTTTATCCTTGTGTAAAAGCTTTCCATTAAAATGCAGCTGGTAATTTTTTTTTCAGATAAGGTCTGCTTCCTGAATTTGTTTTGTGCAAACCAATTTGGCTGAAACAGTATGGAAAATGTTATAGAAAACCAATCAAATTCTGCTAAAAAGGTCTGGTTATTCTTGGTTCTCACAGAGGTCTGTATTGTGATTGTTGGTTTTTCTTGGAGTTCTGTATTGTGATTGTGAGTTGAAGAATGACGAGTTGTAGCAAATCAGAGATCTATGTGGTTGTTCTCACACAAACCAGGTACCAGCGACTGTGTAAGAATGAGATTGAACATCTAACCCAAAGGGCTCAAAGTGAAACCAAACTAAACAGGTGATTTGCACTGAATACAAAAATAGAACAAGCTATGCTCATTTCCGTTAGATCGAAATCAGTAAAAATGAGTTCGAAAATGTAACCAGATACTTGTTGATTTTGACCTAATTTTGTTGGTTTTTTCTAAGCAAAGCGAATTTTGAACAGCCTACCAGTAGCCTTAAGAGCAATTCAACATTTGGCCAATTTGAAAAACAAATTCAGTGGAGATTTGTTTGCCTATTGGTCACAAAGATTAAATGTTAATCAATTACGGTTATGTCATTGTTGAATTGTTGGTCATTTTTTGAACCAAAAAAAAAGTGAGACACTTAACAAGAGGTGGGTGAATGCGTTGGTGGTGGGGAGTGGAGTATATAAGAGGAGGGGGACCCACGAAAGTTTTAGCTGTCGCGTAATCGCGTTAATCCCGTAACCAAAGAAGAGAAAAGTCTTCTAACTCCCGGCCCCCTCCCCCTCCGGATCCCAAACATCTCTCTCCCTTCACAATCACGCGAAGCCAACGGGAGAAAGAGGAGGGGAGGGATTGGATCACTCCTGAATTCATCCAATACCCCTGCAAATCCCGTGCGATTTCTCCAGTCTGTTGTTAGATTCTTGTCTTGGAGGTTCTGCAATCCGCCATGGAAGTCCCGAGCTCCTGGGACGCTTTGCGTAAGCAGGTTTGCTTCCCCTTCAATCTCTCGCCTGATCTTCTGCTATTTTAACCCTAGGTACTTGAGTCTGGATCGAATTTTGAAAGGTTTTTTCTTCTTTTGTCCTAATTCTGCACAATTGCGTCTGATTGTCGTCAATCGTGATGTGAATCTCCTCCGCTAGCGGTTTTTGGCTTGTGTGATTGGTAGTCGGAGGGCTCTCTCCATCTTGCTTGCGGTATTGTTTGTCGGGGGTAGGGGCACAAAAAGGGGTAATTTTTGTCAATTGATCTAGATTTGGGAGCTTCGGTTGTTTATATGGCGACAATAGTCGGTTGATTTACTTATTGAGTAAGATACTGCATTTTATTTCGTAGATCCTGGGCTTCTATGTGAGATTTTAGAATGCTGTGAAGATCTGGGTGTCGTATTGATCATATGATTCATCGAGACTTGTACATTTTATCCTATCTTTTCTGATATTGTTTATGTGATTAACTTACCTTTTACAAAGTTGCTAGAAGATTGGCCATGCCTCAGGCTTCATTGAGGTGTCTAGTATGTACACTGTATAATGGTGGGATTTGTCAGAGATTTTCTGAAGTTTTGATTTTTATTACTATGCATTTTTATATTGAATACAGGCAAGGAAACTTGAAGCTCAATTGGATGAGCAGATGAATTTATTTCGCAAATTGGTGTCCACAAAAGCTGATGCTTCTACTAATGATCTTGAGTCTGGAATTGATCAATTACTGAAGCAGCTTCAGCAAGTGAACGATCAGATGCAAGCATGGGTTTCTTCAGGAGGATCAGAAATGGTTTCACATACATTGACCCGACACCAAGAGATCCTACAAGATCTAACTCAGGTATTGTGGCTTCTTGATCAACTTTTTAAACACTAAAGATGCTGTGTAAACCATATTTTTTTTTCGAATATTGATGCTTAAAAACTTGATTATTTCAAGTGCAGTTGTGAAAATTGTCCTGTCTTGCTATTATTAGAGAAGTGAAGGGCACCTAGCATTACGAGTTATAAAGGACTTGTTCTCTCTTATTATCATCTGTCTTGCTTGTTGTTTGCTTAGTATTTCCTTTGTACTTGGGTTGTCCCACCTAGTTGAATTCTTGTGCCGTAAGTGCAAAGGTATCTGCTTCAGTAAGTTCTCCCAGGGGTTATCAGCCACTATACCCTCCAGAAGTTAAAGAAAGATCACGAAAAGAAGAGGGTTGACTCCAAATTTCATAGATATTTGTTCTTTTAGGGATTGTTCTGAATCCCTGCCTGTTTTGATTGATAATATGTGGTCTATCCCATTTGTTTGTATGATAGTAGAAAGAGTTCAGCAGTATGTGTTTACGTATGAATGTGTCAATGTGTTAAAATTGATATTGCATGTTAGTAATTAAAATATGCATTTGTTATTGTATTTTTTCTTTTATATATGTTCCTTATTACCGTGGCATGCAATTTTCCAGCGGACCTTTTTTCTCTCACTTATGGATAAATAGTTCAAATTTAGAAAGCCCTGATTTCCCCCCTCAAGGAATGAGGACATATTATAGTCACCTTTCTTTTTCTTCAATCCTGCAGCTGCTTAACAAGTTTACATGTTGTTCTTGATTGAATGAACCCTGTTTCTTTGAGTGAAATTCACTTTCTCTTGACGTGTTTAAGTGCAGGAATTTTATAGGCTGCGATCAAGCCTTAGAGCTAAGCAAGAACACGCCTCACTGTTGGAGGACTTTCGGCATTTTGATAGGAGTAGACTAGACTTGGAAGAAGGTGGAAATTCACCAGAGCAAGCTCTTCTAAAAGAACGTGCATCTATTAGCAGGAACACGGGGCAGGTAAATAGCTGAATATGTATTTTGGTGAGGGTAAGGTTAAGATTCTATCAAGGTTTATGAGCAAATTGTGGTTACCTGTTTAATAATTTAGCAATTCATTTTGAGATCCCTTTTGATAATTTATTGTTTATGTTTCAGAAATTTGATAAGGATAATTAGATATGGTGAGTGCATTCATATTGATTATGTAGCAGAACATAGGCTTCAACCTTAAGAAAATGTATGCTTTTTGTTTGTGTGAGACCTACCTTTGTCTGGGTAAGGCTGTGATTACCTGGATTCTTTCATTTTAGTTTGGTAGATGATCTTGAGGCAGAATTTGAATAAATTCAAGTACTAACGTATCTGGATCATGTTATTGGGTTTTTATTTGCTGTCCTTATGTGCAAGTTTACAGTGCAGTTTCAGTTTTTTTTTTTTATATTGAGATTCTCACCCTTAAATATATTCTGCCCCCGGATTTGAAGGGTATAAATAGCATACTATTGTCCAAATGGCCTCAATTGGCAAACCTATGAGGCTTAGTTCGCTATCACCTGGACTATGACTTGAATTTGATATTTTCTTTGAATTGCAGATGGATACGGTCATTTCTCAAGCACAATCTACTCTTGGAGCACTTGTTCTTCAGCGTTCAACATTTGGGACCATAAATTCAAAGATTGGCAACATCAGCAGCCGTCTCCCATCGGTACGAAATATTTTCTGTTGATTTTGCCTATCCAAAAATTTGCATCTTATATTGTGTCACATTTCATCAATGGACCTGAATTATATGACAGATATGAAATGGGTTTTATGTGGGAACATATCTGTGACACACAATGTATGAAACCATTTAACACACTTGCTTTCCTGGATTTGGCATTTGTGTACAGGTGAATCATATTCTTGCATCAATAAAGAGGAAAAAATCAATGGACACGATCATCCTCTCTCTTGTTGCATCTGTCTGCACTTTCCTGATTCTCATATACTGGTTGACCAAGTAGATTATTATACTTCTGTTTGAAGATTCAATGAGTTTCTTGATATCCACGTTGGTGAACAACCAGATGGTAACGGAAAGTAGATCTTAAGAAGCGCTGCATGAATGAGATTGTTCTATTGGTGGTAGTCATCAAATGCAAAGCCTTTTGCTGTTCAGATCATATGTTTTGACTCCTTGGTATTCATCTTCCTTGAGTAACGTTGTGGATGTAGAGAGTCTCCTTCATACTAAGTTCTTTAATGTGCAAAGCGAGATATATTTGTTTCCGGTTTATGAATTGTAGGAAAATGTCGTGTTGTTCTGAGATTTCATGGTGTTCTTATGCAATGAAGATGTGTAGCTTACATAATACAAGTAACATGTGCTGCAGCTTCAGTAACAAGTGTTCTATGGAAACGATGGGAGACGTCTGTGAATGCTTGAATTTAAGGGTCGGTTTACGTCTGTGAATGCTTGAATTTAAGGGTCGGTTTGCAGAGTCTTTGGAGGCCAAATTTTTTACTGCCAAGATTTGTGGATGTGCAACTCAGTTGAGGATACGTTTTTCTTCAATTTATTAATCTGCATAAACTGCGAATGCTTGAATAAGACTATATATAATCCATCTAAGACTGACTAGATAATTCACGAGACTTAATCCACGAGACCTAATCCGTTCTTGATTATGTATAATTACAGAAATGCGGTCAGTACACTTGGGCAAAGTACAATTAAAACAGAAACAAATGTACTTTTAGCAAAATTCAGTATCTTGAAAAGATTTACTGAAGCAAAAATATATGTATTCTATTAACAATAAACTAGTTAATGAAGACCAGGTTTACACAGTCACCAATACGTAATTATTGAAGAGATTTATCCTTGTCCGACCATAATAACCCTATCAATACGAATGAAGCATCAAATGATCGTGCCGAAACCAGGGGGATTCCAATATTCATGAGTTGTTTATGATTTGCAAAAGTTCCAATATTATAGTTGTAAATCCTGTAAGGATGCATAAATTTTCATCTAAGCAGCATGTAAATTGGCTAAGTTTTCATCTATTTCGTATTACGTGTGCAAAATGTTTTTTAAAATGTGAACGTGTTTTTAAATTGTAAGTATGGTTTAGTGTATAGATTTTTGCCTTAATGTCTATAAATAGTGACCTAAATGTGCAATTTATTAGAACTGTTAAAACATTAAGAAATAATCGTTAAAATGTCATTTTATGAAACATATCAGAAGACGTCATCTTTTGAGGTTAAATTAAGCCGAAGTCAGATAATTTGGGCCCATAGAAGTATAGAACTAGCTCATACAAGTCCATCGATCCAAAACGGGTGTTTTATATAACAAAGAACCAAATCAACATCAAAGGAGCATTAATTTGGTTACCTCAACTGCTTTGCTTGTATTCATAATCATGTAGAGCTAACTAGCTAAGAGCAGTGAGTCGGGGAGCTTTTAAAAGCATTTTCCGGTTCCAGAAATGAGAATACAGAATCAATTGATGGATGCATAACAAATTCTTATGCAAAGAAAGAAATCTGAACTCCTGATTCCACCACAAAAGCTATATACCTGTTTTTCCTTGTTTTGTTTGTTTCTTGCTATGGCAGGTAAATTGGTAAGTCAATCTTTGTTTCTTGTAATGTATCCAGCTTGCTTCCGACTGGGACTATGCTTCCACTAGAAGTTCCTTCTCCAAGCTCACTTGCCATCTTTAGAAAGTAGCTGTGCCTGCCATTGGAACAACAGTTTTTGTATGCTCATCATGGACAGAATTTACTGCCGGATTCGCTATTCAAGAAGCAAGACGATCTTACCATCGAGTGTCGGCTGTCAATTCGGGATGGAAAGCAGTGCCTAGGAGATTGTTCTGCTTAACAGCAACAATGACTTTCTTCTCGGATTCAGGATTCACCTGACCAAAAAAAGAAACAGAGCAATGAGATTTAATGATACTGGCCTACTGGGAATTGCTGGCTAATAAGAGTTACTACTGCACAGATGATCAAAAGATTCAAAACAAAGCGAAATGGTAGTCTTGAAAAGAGTAAAATCCAGGAAGCCATTTCAAAAAAAAAAAAAAAACAAGCAAAGCCAAAACACAATGTCATATATAATGCACTAAAATAAACCGACCGTTCTACCAAAAATAAGGTTCATTCTTGCTATAAAATGCACTTTCAAGTCACTTAACCAAAAGCTATGCATTTTCTGCTGCAATACTGTAGTTAAAGAGAGAGAAAAGAGAAACCTCTTGCTTGTTGTCTGAGGGAGCATCAGCATAGGCGAGTACTTGGACATCCGGACCAACTTCCAGAATAGCTGGTGCACGTATAAACACCCCTCTGAAAAATGGAGGACCACCTTCTGTATCCGCAAGCTCAGGGACGGAGAGGTCTGCCTCAAAGCTTTGAATCTGTATAGAATCAATATTTAAACCACATTATTATAAAGATTCAAAGCACAGATCACATGTCTTCAAGAAATAAAGGAAGGACGGATGATCAAATAATGCACAATCCTCTTATTAAGAGCAGGTTCAAATTTACACATAACAAACATATACATAAACAATAAGGTTGATTTCAGATAACTAATTAATGCCTTCAAAGCAGTGTTTACATTTAAGCAACTGATTCAGAAGTGTTGAGCATGAGATTAAAGCATGGCTGAACTTGTAGTGTCCACAAATAAGCATTCCTTCACCGAACATATTCATGTATATAGATAAAGAGCTTGAGACAGAGTGACAAGTACACAAAAAGGCTTATGCATCTAGGAAGCCTAGCCACAAGTCAAGAACAGAAGATTAGTACTAAACCTGGCTGCCGAAAAAATTTCGATGAACAGTGCAATCTAGACCACCAACTAGGTCCTGACCACCGATTTTTTGTCCTGTAAAATTACAAGCCACAATTTAAGGGCTACTCGTGTGTTTTATGTCTTAACAAGAAAAGCAGAATTAAAATAAGGGGTGGACTATGTGCTACTGACTGAGATTCCTTAGATAAAGGAAACAGTTATCTTACCAGTAGCTTTGTTTGCCAAGAAAATAAGTCCTGCACAAGTCCCCCAAACTGGCTTTCCCGTTTGAACAAACTCACGTAAAGCAGGAAACTGAACATATAAACCAAAAGTTAATCAAGAGTTCATGGCAGAAGCCCAGGATTATCCTCACAAAATCAGAATATGAATAGCAGAGTTGATCAGCTACGGTACTATTATGTGCAAATGAATTATAAACACAGCAAACCAATCAAACATGAATACGAATTCCCATCAAGGCAAAAGTACACCCACATTCTGATTTGCCAATAGAAAGTACTACTCACCATCCTAGAACAAGTCACTATTAGAAAGCCATTGACAACAATAACTTAACTCAAGTTTCTGTTGATTGGCCTTTTGGTAGTATCTATTACTCAAGAGAAGAAAAAAAAAATTCAGGAATAACTCCCTATGACAAGCTGCAAATACTACTCCTGTTGTATGGCAATCCAAAGGATGAAGTATAATAACCATCAGCTTCCAGCCTCAAACTACAATTCCAGTATTCCTCAATGGCCCAATCCTCAAACCAGAACCGAAACTAAACCCTAATTCGCAACTCCATGTTCTAAGACATCAAATAGAGGCGAGAATTCGCACGAATTCATCCACGAAATCGCAGAACAACACGTACATGTATAGTACAACGCAAAATCGCAAATACAGAAACACCCAATAGCAAGGGATTTTGAACGGGAAAGTAATCATAGTAGTCGAAGAACAAGTAGCAAATTCTAGGTAGAGAAAGAGGGAGATAAATTGACCAAATTGTGAAACTCGGCGAGCTTGGCCATGGTGGTGCTTTCTCCGCCAGGGATAATGAGGGCGGCGACGTTATCCAACTGCTCCGGCTTCTTTATCTCCACTCCCTTGACCCCCAACCTTCTCAACGCTACAAATTGGATTAGAACAAAATCACGCTTGGAACGAAGAAAAGGCAAAATTTTCAGGCAACAAAAGAGAGATAGAAAGAGAAGTGTGCCTGCGATGTGTTCATTGTAAGAGCCCTGCAGAGCGAGAACTCCGACCGTCATGGATAGAGTACAAGGGATAAAGATGTGGTGAGAGATGGAGAATAGGAGAAGGTAGAACCAGGAATTTGGCAGAAAAAGCAGCAGCCTCTGGTTTTTGGTTTGTGCGGGTGATGGAGGCTGTAAAAACCTATGACTATGAGCAGCGTTACGACGGCAATACAAAAATTTGTCCTTCCCTCTGTGGATTTTCTAAATTAAAATTAAAAAATAATTAAATTTCAGTGTATTTCGTTTTTTAAAAGAAAACATCATAACTATAACCTAAAGCAGAGGTTAAAAAAATTACTAAACGACACATGTCACTTTTTGATTGGACCACATCACCCCTTTTATTTGAAAAAATAATCTTATATTTTTGGATATGATAAATTCTTATCCAGATTTTTAGAATATAGGATAGAAAATTTTATTATTAAATAATCTTTTATTTTTGAATATAAAAGATAGGAAGATCATTATTATAATACAAACATTGTTACCTTATATAGTTATATGAAAAGATCTTGATTAGCTATATGATAATTGTCTTATCTTTTTACATATATTATAACAAAAATTTATATTTAAGTATTTACATGATTATTTTTCTCGGATAATAAATATATTTAAAAATATTTTATTATTAATATTTTATTTAAGAAAAACCTGTACAAGGTACGGGAATACATACTAGTAATACAGTAATACACAATTACACACAGACGAAATGTCACAAACGTTCTAGCCAGCGCCAGTAGGGCCGTAGGCGGAGATTTGACTAGCCAGCGCCAGCGGAGACTCAGAGACGACTAGCAGTCCCACCGGCGGGCGGCAGCGGCGGTAGGGATGTTCAGCGGCGGCTCGTCGTGAGATCTGAGAAGTGAACCCTAGGCTTTTTTCTTTTTGAGGATGAGAGTCGAGCAGGATGACTGGATGAGTCTTGAGAAGTGAACGACTGAACGCTTAACAATATGCCCGCCCAAGGCCTAAAAATAAACTAAGGCTCCGTTCGGCACTAGTGGAATTGGGATCGTTTTTGCTAGCTGGAGCGGAAAAATGAACGGATTCAAGAAGCTCCTCCTCACAAGCTTGTTCAATTTCCGCTACATGAATGGGAAAAAAAGCTCCAGCTACAATCAGCCGAACGGAGCCTAATACTAGAGTTCTAAAGGAATGGTCAATGTTTTGGAAATCAAAACATGTCATCAATGATACTAAATTAGAGTCAAATGAATTACTCCAAATATCGTACATGTATAAATTATATGATCATTTTATCGGTGCATACCAATTTAAGCTATAGAAATTTCTTATCCATTTTATTTTGACAGTTGAAGTATTACTTTAATTTTACTTGCTTAATTTATTAATGATTTGCTTTCAGATTCAAATTAGTGTGGTTCTCGTGCATATGAAATTGTGAATAATCGATAATGATATTTTATCTTTCATATGCTTTCTCTATGATAAATAATTTTTATTTCTATTTATATTTGGAATAATTTTTATTTCTATTATAAAGTGGTAACCATGTCTGTTGAAAAAATTGCGCCACATAATTCCTTAATAAAATAATGATATTTTTTAATAATAAATATTATAATTACTTGTATCATTCTTTCTATATGTATCAAAAATTTTATAATATAATAACTTGTTCTATATGTTGATATTTTTATGGATATTTTTTTTGTAACAAGATTTGTGATCCAATTATATAATTTTTTTTATCTATATGTTGATAATAACTTGATCTAATTTTTTTTATATTAATTTTATGTATAATACTTTTTTTATTTTTTAACATGACCTAAGCTTCAAGTATATAATTTTTTTATCTATATGTTGATAAAATATTGAGCACAATCTTAAAGTTTTTTTATAAGTTTCATAATTTTATTATGATATTATATACAAGTATTTTAAATTTTATATTAATGTCATAATATTATATAATCTTTAGTAAATTATCCCGTGAGTATCATGGGGATTAACTAGTTTTCATATAAGTCTTTACATACTTATTAAATTTCAGCATTGGTAGAAATTAATATAAAAATAATATTGCATTTAGATAACTTTACCAAAATTTTAATTTAATTTTAATTAATTAATTATTTCATTTTAGGATTAATATCTAGATAAGAAGATTAAGATAATATTTTAATTTTAAGAATAATTTTATTATGATATACACACAGTACCCCCGATACCCTAATCGAAACCCTAGATCTCGAATCCTAGCCCAATTTTGTGCAATAATCGTTCCGCTCCTCTCACAAATTCAAAGTATTGAAGAGAAAATCTATATCTGGTGCGCAATTGGGAGATTGTCTCCCCGAAATCCCAAAGTCGTTCTAAAAATTGCCGACGGCGATGGATCAGTTCTGACACATGCCGACGCCCTCGAGTTCAACAAGGCTAGAAACAACCCCATCCCATCCAAGAGGAGGCGTCGCAAGAGGCTTAGAGGACTCTATCTCTTGGAGCTAAATGTGATTTGGAGACTAGGGTTGGTTAAACTCTGGTACTGTTCGACTCTATTCTTCGATATTTTGGTCGGGGCTTCTACGAGGCCTCAAACAGCGTGGCGTTTCAAGGTGAGGAGTCAAGCGGAAGAACTATGGGAGGGAACTTGCTTCCTTCTCTGGATTAGCCATGATGGGCTTAGTGAATTCAGATCTATCAGGTTGTTTCCTTCCTCTCAAAACATTGCTAATCTAGATTTGCATTTGGTAATATCTGATTGTGACCTTGTTGCTAATAAATTGAACCACTGGGAAGTCAACTTCCTCATACAGACCTTGCTACATCTTCTACACTATTTTCCTGTTCGTTCTGAAAATTACAAGTTATCTCCATGGAAACAGCAAAGCTTAGGCTACTTAATAAAGAAACAAAGTACCGTTATGAAGAAAAACAAGAAGCCCTTCAAGAAGGTCCTATATTATGATGAAAATTTCTCTAAAGAACAGTCTGATCATGTGGTCCCACATGATCTGTTGAACATTCAGCTTGCCATGGTCTTTGAGACCTTTAAGGGCATTAGCGATAATAAGCTTTATGAAGTTGGCCCTTCAGTCTATGCAATGGTATTAAGCTATGAAAAGTTCTGTTTGAGTTATCTGTGGCCTTTGGAATATGCTATTAAATCATGTTCTTGGAAATTTCTGTTTGTTACAGGTTGCTTGAGTTGTATTATCAATAAAGATAATGAACATATTAGAATCAGTATAAGAACTACTATTACTCCTTTCAAAATGATAAATTTTGGCACAAGGAGGAGAAACATAGACAAGGTGTGCTATTGTAGAGGTTACTTGAATGACTACTCTGATAAAGAACTCAATCATGTGCAAAAGTTGTATAAAAACTCTTATTTATTGACCTTTGTGAACAACTATACAAATTATTATATTCTCCTATGTATTAGAAATCTGTGTAAAGAATATAGAAATGAGATGGAAGATGATATGCTCTTAGGTTCCTCTAGGCAAATCCTTGAGGCTATGTATGATGAGTCTTGCTATGACATGCTTTTGAACTATGATTATGTCAGGCTTTATGATCTGGAGAATTTGAAAGACGGTGAAACAAACTGTTGTTGTACAACTTCCAGGATTTCTCTGTTTATTAGAATCTATATGGATCTTGCTAATTTCACTTGTTGTGTCAATGACTGGTTATGTTTTGTTGATGATCTTTGTTGGTGGAGGAACTTTTATGATGTAAGTGATGTAATGCAGGAGAGTGTGGTTAAACTATCTTCTTCTTTCTGGTGTATTGTGTCCCTGAGGGGTAGGTACATGGATGGTTTGATCATGATCTCCTCCCTTAGAATCATGAATCTGTTGTACTGTTTCATGTATCAATTTAATTTGCTGATGCTTAATGAATATTATTCCTGCTATTGCTTGTGCCTAAGAAGAAATATGATTATGAATTGGTTTAAGGAAATAGCAATGTCAAGGGGTAGAATAGATATTAATGACAATAGTTTTGTGATATTTCTCAAGATCAGAAGTAAAACAAAATTAAGTAACACTTACGGTGTATGTACTGTACTGAAGGAGATTGTGACAAAACCACTTTCAACTTTTTGGTGCTCTAGGTCCCTGGGTGGCTGGCACAGGGGTGGTTTGGTCATGATAAGAATGTTGAATTTGATGTACTGCAGCATGTATAACTATCGATTGAAGAAGGTTAATGAAATCTATGTTCCTTATTATTTGATAGCTAAGAGAAAGAGAAAACAATACTTGGGCAGGAAAAATATTATACCAGTTCAGAAAGTACACTATAGTGATTGTGTGATCGTGACTCTGTTGCAAATTAAAATAAGGTTAAAATTCCATTCCAATTATGAAATGATGGGTGTTATGAGTAATATACTCATGAAAATTAGGGAATACATAAGCTACTGTAGTGTCTTGATTTTCTGGTGGTTTAGTTATGCATGATCTGGTTTTGCCAAGTGCAATATAAGTAATGCTATGTATGGTGGTGTGTTGATCACTGTCTATGCTACTTGAGAAATTGTAGGAAAAAAGAACAAGAAGAAAGCAAAATAGAGAGGCAAAGGAGGAGCTCTATGATGCTGGTTTTTAATTCTGACAGGGTGTTCAAAAACACCAGGAAAATTGAACAAAGCAGACACCAGTGTGCAGTTGATAAAGAAAGAGGACAGCAGGAGCAATTTAGAGTTATTCAAATTCCATTCCTTACCTGCGTAAGAGGTATTAGAGATAAATTCAAAAAATTGAAACATGATTCTAAGACAATTAAAGACAAAAAGATGAAAGCTTGTAATTTAGTGCAGCTGAAATGTATGTGGATTTGCAGGAAAAACGAGAAAAAAAGTAATTGCATGTATGCTTATTTTATGTTGGGATTTATGAGCCTTTGTGATATTGTTTGTTTGAATAAAAATTATATTATATGCCTAGGTGACATGGTTATCATGAGATTTTCCTTTAGACTGAGGAGCAAGATGGAACCCATATTACAACATTTCAAAGTAGTGGTGGAATGGATCAACCAAAATTCAAGTTATCATGAAATTAGGATTCTGGAATTGTTGGGGGATCGGTAGAAAATCGTTTTGGCCAGAGATTGACTCCTTTTGTAAAATTCAGAGAGTGCAAATTATGGCAATAGCAGAAACTAAAACGGACACACTTCCAAGTGACCAGGTTTGAAGACGCGCGGGGTTCGATAATGTCGTTTGGTCTCCTGCCTCGGGTCGGGCGGGAGGCATTGCCATCTTTTGGAAGTCACACCAGCTCACCAATGAGGAAATCATGATTCTTGTCCAAGAACCAAGGTATGTGATTTTAAAATACCATCACTTTGTCACTAAAAATAGGGTAGCCATTTGTTTTACCTATGCCCCTCCCAATGTCGGGGACAAAGAGGAGTTTTGGAACCAGTTAACGGTAACGATACAAAACATAAACCTCCCTACTCTTGTGATTGGGGATCTTAACGAAATACAAGAACCGAACGACAAAAGAGGAGGTGTGTACCCGGAGCCCAACCGTTTTGAAAGATTACTAAACTTCAAAAACGACTGTCTTCTAGAAGACATTCCGACCTCTGGAAATGCCTTCACTTGGAGAAAGAACAAGACTGAAATTGACAACATTTATGAAAAACTAGATAGAGTCCTAGTAAGCAATAGTATCATACAAAAATTTCCAAATATTAGTGCCAAAAACCATGCTTTTACTAGTTCGGATCATTGTAAAGTAACGGTGGGATTAAGTAATGAGGAAACAATCAAAGCACAACCTTTCAAAGTAGAAAAAATGTGGATGTATAGAAAAGACTTTCGAAATGTAGTTAAGCAAGCTTGGAGAGTGCAATTTCAGGGTTCGAATATGTTTAAATTAATTAAGAAAACCCAACTTTTTAAACAACATGCCAAAAAATGGAATAAGCATACTCTAGGCAACACGTTTGAGCAATTGAGAGAAATAGAAGAACAACTAGTTGAGCTCCAAAAAAATATCCTAACCTCTCCTCAATCGAGTACCATCCAAAAACAACTAAGATTGTTGAATAAGAAAGAATGCATCCTAAAATTTCATAAAACATATTGGAAATAAAGAGCTAAAACAAAACACATCAAACTTTCGGATGCTAACACAAGATACTTCCACAAAATTGCAAGTGGTAAACGCAATCGGAAAATAATTAAGGAAATTACCACAACTGAAGGTACACAAATCCTAGGCATAGATAACATTAGAGAAGAAATAAGAAATGACTTCAAAAAAAGATATACCAAGCAACCAACTCACCTAAACAATGCGAATGAATATCTTAACTTGATAACCAAAGAAATCACAGAGCAAGACAACATCATGTTAACTAGTGTTGTTACTAATGAAGAAATCAAAACAACGGTAATGAAGTTGGGCTCTGACAAATCCCCAGGTCCGGATGGTATGACTGCGGAATTCTACAAGAGATATTGGGATATAGTAGGACCAACTTTAATCAAAGCTGTTAAAAGCTTTTTCCATTCGGGAAAAATTTTACGACAAGTTAACCATACTTTTATAACTCTCATACCCAAGATAGAGAACCCAAAATCGACTAATCACTACCGACCAATAAGTCTTTGCTCAACTATCTATAAAATCATCTCTAAAATCATAACGGAAAGGATTAAAAAAGTAATAACCAAAATTATCCATCCTCTCCAAGGGGCTTTTATAGCAAACCGAGCTATTCAAGATAACATCCTTATAGCCCATGAAATATTCCACTCTTTTAGAAACACAAAAAACAAGGATGGATGGATTGCCATCAAACTGGATATGGAAAAGGCGTACGACCGAGTAGATTGGGAATATTTATTAGCCGTGATGCATAGATTCGGATTTGACAAGAAAGTCATAGGATGGATAAGGGAATGCATATGCACCGTGTCACTGTCGATACTTGTAAATAATGGACCCACTGAACCTTTTAACCCGGAACGAGGACTCAGGCAGGGTGACCCCCTATCGCCTTTCCTATTTGTTATTGCATCAGAAATTCTAGCAAGAAAACTACAACTAACTAGCGAACTAGATAAAAATACGATAGGATTCCCAATTGCCCGAGGTGGGACGCGAATCCCTTTCTTAGCCTTTGCAGATGACATTATAATATTTTCCAAAGCGTCTCATTGATCATGCGAAAAAGTAAAGACCATTATAAATGAATTTTGTAGAATTTCGGGTCAAAAAGTTAACTATAACAAGTCAGCCTTTCAAACCTCTAAAAATATGACTACTCAGCAAAAAAATGTAGCGCAACAGGCCCTTGGGATCGCAACAATGACGAATCTAGAAAAGTATTTAGGATGCCCAATTATAAATGGTAAAGTCAACAAAGACACGTTTAAAGACTCTATTGGAAATGCGCAAAAACAGCTCACAAAATGGAAGGCAAACTCGCTATCTCAAGAAGGCAGGACGACTTTGATTAGAGCTAACCTAGCCACAAAGCCGAATTATATTATGCAAAGCTTTATGCTTCCAGCATATGCACATTCAGAAATGGATAGGATAAACAAGGGATTCTTCTGGAACAAGGATAGAAATTATAAACCTCTGGTGGGATGGGATAAAATATGCAAGCCTAAAGAGGTAGAAGGACTAGGAATCAGAAAAACAGAACATATGAACAAAGCACTCCAAATGAAATTGCTCTGGAAAATTTTGGCAGAACCAAATAATATGTGGGTTAAGATAATTTCACAAAAATATCTTAGAAATGATAATCTCTTCTCGTACAAAATAAAAGCGAACACCTCATGGCAATGGAAAAAATTAATGCATCTAAGAGAAGAATTCTATAAAGGTCTCATTTGGCAAATTGGAGACGGGAAAACGGTCAAATTTTGGAAAGATAATTGGTTGCCAGGAGGCCCTCTTCGATCTCAAGCAAAGAACCCAATAAATGTAGATGAAACAACAACGGTAGATGCGTGGATTACTAATGACCATAGATGGAAAATAGATGAATTAAGGCAAATCCTTCCTGATAAAATTGTTGAACAAATTCAAAATACTCCAATCCCGGATAACTATATCCAAGATCGATTGTATTGGGCCCCGAGCAAAAATGGTTGGTTCTCCACCTCGTCTGCAGTAGACTTAATAACAAATTTAGAAAGACATACACCACACATAAATAACTGGTTGTGGAAATTGAATACATACCCAAAGGTTAAAAACTTCCTTTGGAAAGTTGATAATAATGGACTCCCCACGAAAGCTAGACTTAGGGATAAACAAATCGTAACTCCAGGAGGCTGTGTTTTGTGTGATTATAACAATGAAAACATAAATCACTTACTGACAAAGTGTCCGTATATGATCTACATAACTAACAAAATAAACCCAAACATTGCCAATTCCATCCAGAGATATGACCCCCAAAACAAAACGCCTAGAATAATTCTAAGCGAAATATACCAAATCCTAGGGAAAAAAGATTTCACGTGCCTAGCAGTTGTTTGGTGGAGTATCTGGCATCAACGCAACCAATTGATTTTTCAACAAGATCAAAGCGGAGGAATATCAGACCTAACAACGTATATAAGAAATCTAATAGTGAACTGGGAGAAAGCGTCGAAGTGGACAGAGGATGAAGAAGCTATTCTAAAATCTCAGTCGAAAAGTAGAAACAAAAACATAAGAGCGCAAAGGAAATGGAAAAAACCTAAACCGGGATACATTAAAGTAAACTTTGATGCCTCAAAATTGTCCAATGGAAACACTTTCGGGGGAATCGTACTCCGAAACCACCTTGGCCAAGTAATGGATATTATGACGGCTAGCTTTGGAAAAATTTCGATATTAAAGGTTGAAGCTCTAGCTCTCCGGGAAGCGATTAGGGAAATAAAAAACAGAAATATAGAAAAAGTGGAGGTTGAAGGTGATAATCTCCAAGTTATTAACGCTGTTAAAGGGAAAATCCATTGCCTTTGGGAGATCGAACTCATTATCGCTGACATCCTTGTTTCCATTCATGGAAGCCAGGACCTAGTGATTAACCATGTCTTTAGGGAATGTAACGCTGTGACCGACAAAATCGCTAATTTGGGCCACAGTCTCCCTGTTGAGTGTATCAAGACTCATCCAGAACTTCTAGTTCTCATCCGAAAGGATGCTCTAGGGCGCCCTCCGTAAAGGAGAGCACTCTAATCGTTACCTAATCAAAAAAATAAATTAATTATTAAATTCTTATAAAATTTTAAATTAGAATATTTAAATTTATAGATTTTACCACATACTTTCATTAATAAAAAATATATAAATTAATATAACAATTTTTTAAATTAAAACTTTCCACGAAAATGTTCTTTTATCTTCTCTCTTAAATAAAAATATTTATTGGATTTTTTTATATTTTTGATCTCTTATATTCAATTAATGGGGCTATGTTGAAAAAAATTTAGTTTATTAATATGATTTTGAAAATTGATGAGACATTCATGAGAGAGACAACTTTATATGTTGTTAACATAATTTTTTTTAAAGGATGCAGGTCTGCGGGCTGACCCACAACCCGATGGATTTAGTCTGACCCGACCCGCAACCCAAATTTTTTAAATATTGACTCGCATTTCGGGACGCCCCGCAATTTGCGAGTCGTGGCCCGCACCCGTGAGCACCCCTACTGTTTATCTCGTATACGTACGTACCTAATCAATCGGAGGAACGTCTCGTCTTCTATAGCAAAGAATGTTTTCTCCAATTGGTAATTAATTAAATTTTTTAAATTACACACGTGGCAAGACGTGATTGGAAAACAGAAGTAAAATATCATCAGCGTGAGTGCGTGACAAGAAGTCCAATTCATCCTTGACAACACCATGTGAAGACGTGGCATTCTCTCATTGGACTTGACACCAAGTAATTATCGTCCGATGCAAACTATAAATACTCATCTGAATTCACCTACGAGAACACACTTCCTCACAAACTTCCCAAACTTGAAATTACTCAATGGCTTTCAAAAGCACAAACATGAAAACCGTAGCCATGGCTATTCTTCTAATGTTCGCTCTAGGTATACTTTGATTATATGTATGTAATTTTCAATTACTTAACCAATGATGCACAGCTTGATTTTGATCAATTCTTTCCTACATATTGGATGAATTAAGCAGAGTTTCATATGGGAATGACTTCAGCGGCAGAAGCAAAGGATCATCAAGAAGAAGAAAAGAAGATAAAAGACACCATAATCGGAATCGATTTAGGGACGACGTACTCGTGTGTGGGAGTCTATAGAAACGGGAACGTGGAGATCATAGCCAACGATCAAGGCAATCGAATCACGCCTTCCTGGGTCGCCTTCACCGACACCGAGCGTCTCATTGGTGAAGCCGCCAAGAATCAGGCTGCCTCTAACCCTCAACGCACCGTTTTCGACGCCAAGCGCCTCATTGGCAGAAAGTACGTACTTGCATTTAGCTTCTTTTTCTAAGACTTGTTTGGTTTGCTTAAGTTCTAAAGATTGAATCTTGGTTAGTTTTTAGGAGTTTAGAAAAGGATTGAGAATCTTGGTTAGAAATTTAGGATTTTGGACTTTAAAAAGTTATGAAGTTTGATTCTTGGTTAGAACTTTAGGGATTAGGAGTTTAAAAAAAAGTTATAAAGATTGAATCTTGGTTATAAATTTAGGGTTTTGGAGTTTGAATATTAGTTGTTGATGCAGATTTGAGGATGAGACGGTGCAGAAGGATAGGAAAATGTTTCCTTACAAAGTTGTGAACAAAGGAGGGAAGCCCTACGTCGAAGTGAAGGTGAAGGACGGAGAGGTGAAGGCGTTCAGTCCGGAGGAGATCAGCGCCATGGTTTTGACAAAGATGAAGGAAACCGCCGAGGCTTACTTGGGCAAGAAGGTTAAATATGCTGTTATCACTGTACCAGGTAAATAAATCTAATAATGATTTATGCAAATTTTTTGAAAGTTGTATTCACTGAAACTTTGATAATTTTGTAGCTTATTTCAATGATGCACAAAGGCAAGCCACCAAGGACGCGGGAACCATAGCCGGGCTTGAAGTGGTCCGTATAATCAATGAGCCAACCGCGGCAGCCATGGCCTACGGGCTCAACAAACAGAACACCGAGAAAAACATCTTGGTCTTCGACTTGGGCGGTGGAACTTTTGATGTCAGCATACTCTCCATTGACGGCGTAGTCATTGAGGTCCTCTCCACCAGTGGAAACTCCCACTTGGGAGGTGAGGATTTCGATCACCGTCTCATGGACCACTTCATCAAGATCTTCAAGAAGAAGAACGGAAAAGACATGAGCAAAGACGCAAAGGCGCTTGGGAAGCTTAGGAGGGAGTGTGAGAGGGCAAAGAGGGCATTGAGTAGTCAACATCAAGTTAGGATTGAGATTGAGTCTTTGTTTGACGGAATTGACTTGTCTGAGACGTTGACCAGGGCAAGATTCGAAGAATTGAATGGAGATCTCTTTAAGAAGACAATGGGGCCGGTAAAGAAGGCCTTGGAGGACGCCAAGCTGAAGAAGACGGATATTGATGAGATTGTTCTCGTGGGTGGGAGTACGAGGATTCCCAAAGTTCAGGAGATGTTAAAGGAGTTCTTTGGCGGGAAAGAGCCGAGTAAGGGAGTCAATCCGGATGAGGCTGTGGCTTATGGGGCGGCTGTACAAGGCGGGATTTTGGGGGGAGAAGAAGGTAATATGAATTCAGCTTGATCTTCAATCTAGATCAATCTTAATTCCTTTCTTGTTTTTGATTGATCATATCTGATATGTATATTACATTTTCTGTTTTATTGTAGAAAGTGGTATGGTGTTGATTGATGTTTCTCCATTGAGCCTTGGAATTGAAACTGTGGGTGGGGTTATGACTCCCTTGGTCAAGAGAAATAGTGTCATTCCTTCTAAGAACTCAAGAGTGTTTACAACATACCAAGACCAGCAGACAAGTGTTGAAATCAAGGTGTATGAAGGAGAAAGAACCTTGACAAAGGACAATCGCGAGTTGGGCAAGTTCACTCTCTCTGGCATTCCACCGGCTCCAAGGTATATATAATCATAAGCACAATATAAATGATAGTTGTAAATGTAAATGTACTATAATGGTAACATGTTTGTGTATGTTTAATCAGGGGAGTGCCTCAAATTGAGGTGACGTTTGAGGTAGACACGAATGGGATACTCCAAGTGACGGCAGAGGATAAGGCGGCGAAGAACAAGCAATCCATCACCATCACCAATGAGAATGACCGCCTTACAAAGGAGGAGATACAGAGGCTGGTTGAAGAGGCTGAGTTATTTTCTGAAGAAGACAAGAAAATAAGGGAGAAGGTGGAGGCGAAAAATAATCTTGAATCGTATATCTTTAACATGAGGAACACAATTGGAGACAATGACAAGCTAGGAGGCAAGATCGGGGAGGAAGACAAGGAAGAAATCGAGACAGCTTTGAAAGAGGCTACGGAGTGGTTGGACGAGAACTCAACTGCAGAGAAGGAGGAGCTTGAGGAGAAGATGAAGGAACTAGAAGCAGTTTGCAACCCGGTGATCAAGAAGGCTTATGAGAATGGTGCATCCTCTAGTGGTGCAGAGGAAGATCAAGAGGAAGATCATGACGAGCTATAGATTTTTTTTTCCCTTCTGTTTATGCTTCTGTTTTCTTTTTTAAGGCATTAAATATTTTATGAGATTTGGATTTCTTGTAGTAACAATCTACATGTACGGTTGAATGGTTTAATAGCAGACTTGATCCGCCTTACACAAAATAATCCACTTAATCCGTTTGCTCAATTTTTTACATTTACAGAAATGCAGGACTTTGACTTAGGCATTACTATAAAAAAAAATTAGGATATTGAACCATGAAAGAGAAAGCAGAAACTGTCCACAATCTTGTATTCACAGAACAAGTGTCACAAAACAGATAAAAAAAACTACCAACAATATGGTCAGTTTGAGGTGGAAAGCAAAAAATGACAAAGCAAAAAATGACCACAGTTTTGTATTCACATCATTCATAAAGGGTTTGAAGCTCAGCTCAAAAGAGAATGTGTTCACAATATTGGCTTCAAGATGGTTTGGATCCTTTGCTTAGTTTCTCTGTAATATACATTGAGATCATGGTTAAACACAGGGTTATGATCCATATACTAATTAGTAAGTCACAACGTGGAAAGAAAAATCAGGAAAGATGAGTTTATGAAATTGCTAGATGCAAACACCCTTTATTTGGCCACCACAAAGGACATAAGCTATTGGCTTGGCCACCCAAAACAAAACCTAAATAATCCAATAGTGTGGACTATTACCATCAAATACAAAACTATTAGTAGTTTGCTCTTGCTACAGCAGATTCCTATGACCTTTAATTAGTAGTAAGTAATATACTGGAAAGAACATAAACGGTTATTAAGATTCATTGAGCACAGCACATCAAAATAAATAAATTTAAAAAACCATTGCCTACATTATGGAGAAAATGTATTGATCAAAGAAAATTTTGCATTCCACAAATCTTAATGATTAGTGGAGAAGAGATCTTCCACTAGTAGATTTGGGAGTATTATGGTTTTCACTGAATAAATGCCAGGTCCTTGTGCTAGTCCTAAATCCTCCACAATGGGGAGTATAATTTGCATATAATCTTCAGAGTGATATTTACAATGGGGAGAAGACAAACTGCCAAGCACCTTATCAGCTCAAATTTCAATACATCAGCAGTCAACATGCAGATAACCAGAACCACATACAAGGCTGCAGCTTCAAGTCTCTGACTCTCTGGTAATCAGATCAAAGTTTTTAATAAGAGTATCTAAACTGGAGATAGCATGAAAGGGACGTACCATGTCCATGTGGCAATCCCGCTGTCAATATTCGATCTACATTATCAATACGACGCTGGATAGATCGTAAAACAAAGTTCAACGACGAAACTCTCTTCCTAACACCAGAAATCCTTGCAGTCTGCTGCATTATGAATGGCACAGGTGCATCTTCCAATAGCTGGTCAAGCTCTACCATTTTACCATAAGAGAATCATTGAATTGAACATTTCCACGAGTCAGCTATTATAAGCTGATGTGAAGTAGCAAAAGCAATAAATCATGAAACAGATAACCTAATACTCAAATTTATGAACAACAATCAGCAAAAATATGATAAAATTGTTAAGATCCCTAGCCAAACCCCTTCCTCATGTTCCAGCTATGATTGCAACAAGAGCTAAGCACAAAACTTATTGACAAAACATCTCTTCTATACAATGTAGGAATCAAGATCCTACATTCCATACTGGGGTTCAGATAAAGCTCGACTTTCAAAACAGTATTCAATCAATCCATTATCATTCACTTTCTATCAGCAAGGTTTTCATCGAATTCATTTCGTGATTGAATTGCGCCAAGAAAGTAAAATGCTTACCCCGAGTAAGACGATCAAGCGCAGCGGAGAGGTCATCCTGGCTCCCAGCAGTATCCACAGCTATCGAATCGAAATCTCTAATTACTCCCTCCAGCAAAGCAGAAATTCCTTTTCCAAGCGCCTCCGAGCGGCCAGAAGAGGTATCTCCGGTGCCAATACCATCAAGAGCTTGGTGTGGCTCTCTCAACACACTACACGAATCATCATGATCCAAAGATTGTGATCCGTGCTCAATTACATCTACGGGTTGACCGCCTTCGGTGATAGGAGAGATATGGTCTTCTGTGTGAGAGTTGAAATCGGACATAGTTGGTGTGGAGTTCGATTTTCATGGAGATGATTTCGATTCCGCTATCGTGATTGAATCCATGGAGGTGAAATTAGAGATTGAAAGAGTCAAAGAATGAGGGAGGAGCCGAGGAGGGTACGGTTTTAGAAAATATTTTTCCATTGGGACCCTTTTTCTAGAAAATTGCAAGAAATAACTCATTTTTTAGAACTGTTGCGAAAAATACCCTTAGTTTTTTTTTTTCAAAGTTGCTATTAGACGAATCAAATTTGAAACCTATGATGCATAACTGAAGGTTAATAATTGCGCACATGAAAGAACATAGTTGATCAAAAAAGTTGGCATACGATGTTTGAAGAAATGTGTAACATAGCTTAAAAAACAAAAACTACACTAAATATCTAATCAACTAAAAAAAACAGAAAGAACACTAATCAACTAGAAAAACAGAAAGAACACAAGACCCAAAATCTATTCTATAGCTCGTCATGATCGTCATCTTAATCCTCCTCCTCGCCATTAGAAGCCGATGCACCATTCTCATAAGCCTTCTTAATCACCGGATTGCAAACCGCTTCGAGTTCCTTCATCCGCTCCATGAGCTCGTCCTTCTCAGCCGCCTCATTATCATCCAACCACTCCCTAGCTTCCTTCAAAGCCCTCTCGATTTCCTCCTTCTCTTCCTCCTCAATCTTCCCGCCTAGCTTGTCGTTATCTTCGATTGTGTTCCTCATGTTGTAGATATACGACTCGAGCTGATTCTTTGCCTCCACGTTTTCCCTTACTCTCTTATCCTCCTCAGCGTACAACTCGGCCTCTTCCACCATCCTTTGCCTCTCCTCTTGTGAGAGTCGGTTATTCTCGTTGGTGATGGTGATGGATTGCTTGTTCTTTGCCGCCTTGTCCTCTGCCGTCACTTGGAGTATACCATTCACATCTATCTCAAATGTCACCTCAATTTGAGGCACTCCCCTAATTTATACACACACAAGAAACATGTTAAAAAACTATAGTACCTTTATAATTATTTTTAAATGAACAAAGATTTAGAAGTCTTGACATACCTTGGAGCCGGTGCGATGCCGGAGAGAGTAAAGCTACCCAACTCATTATTGTCCTTTGTCAAGGCTCTTTCGCCTTCATACACCTTGATTTCAACACTTGTTTGCTGGTCTTGGTATGTCGTAAAAACTTTCGTTTTCCTTGAAGGAATGACACTATTTCTAGTGATCAAGGGAGTCATTACCCCTCCCACGGTTTCAATTCCAAGGCTCAATGGATTCACATCAAGCAACACCTGTTTGAGTTCTACAATTCAAAGAGAATTAAAAAGTTAGTAAATCGATCAAATAGGATTAATTGATCAAGCCAAGAAATGAAGATCAAACTATATTATTACCTTTTTCCCCACGAATAACTCCGCCTAGCACGGCTGCCCCATAAGCGACCGCCTCGTCCGGATTAACTCCCTTACTTGGCTCTTTCCCGCCAAAAAACTCCTTCAACATCTCCTGAACTTTGGGAATCCTCGTACTCCCGCCAACAAGCACAATCTCGTCGATATCCGTCTTCTTCAACCTAGCATCCTCCAATGCCTTCCTAACCGGACCCATGGTCTTCTTAAACAAGTCCCCGTTCAACTCCTCGAACCTCGCCCAGGTCAAGGTCTCAGAGAAGTCAACGCCCTCAAACAAAGACTCAATCTCAATCCTCACTTGATGCTGGCTACTCAACGCCCGCTTCGCCCTCTCGCACTCCTTCTTCAACTTCCCGAGCGCCTTTGCGTCTTTGCTCATGTCCTTGCCGTGCTTCTTCTTGAAGAGCCTGATCATGTAGTCCATCACGCGGTGGTCGAAATCCTCGCCTCCCAAGTGGGTGTCTCCGCTCGTGGAGAGGACCTCGGTGACCCCGCCCCCGATGGCGAGGATGCTGACGTCGAAGGTCCCGCCGCCCAAGTCGTACACGAGGATGTTCTTCTCGGTGTCGCCCTTGTCGAGCCCGTAGGCTAAGGCTGCGGCCGTTGGCTCGTTGACTATGCGTTCCACATTTAGCCCGGCTATGGTTCCTGCGTCCTTGGTCGCTTGCCTTTGTGCATCATTGAAATAAGCTACGCACAAAACACAAACAATATATACATATATTACTTACACAAACAAGATATGCACTTTAAACATATAATATTGTACGTGTCTATAAAAAACGTACCTGGTACGGTGATAACGGCATGCTTGACCTTCTTGCCCAAGTAAGCCTCGGCGGTCTCCTTCATCTTGGTGAGAACCATGGCGCCGATCTCCTCCGTACTGAACCGCTTCACCTCTCCGTCCTTCACCTTGACTTCCACGTACGGCTTCCCTCCTACGTCCACCACCTTGTACGGGAACATCTTCATGTCCTTCTGAACCGACTTATCGCCGAATCTGCAAGGTTTAATTTTTACTAAGCCAAACAAACCTTGGGAGCTATATAGAGTACGCAAGGAACATGTGTATATATAAAAATAGTTACATACAATAAGCCCATGAGGCGCTTGGTGTCGAAAATAGTGCGTTGAGGGTTGGAGGCGGCCTGATTCCGGGCGGCTTCGCCGATGAGGCGCTCGGTGTCGGTGAAGGCGACCCAGGAAGGCGTGATACGGTTGCCTTGGTCGTTGGCGATGATCTCCACGTTGCCGTTTCTATACACGCCGACGCATGAGTACGTCGTCCCCAAATCGATCCCGATGATGGTGTCTTTGATCTCGTCTTGATGAACTTCTTTTGCTGCCGCTGACGTTACTCCCATGTGCCCTGCTGCTTAATTCATGTTCATACAAAACCGAACAATTCATGTTCATACAAAACCGAACAATTGATAAAACGATCGAGCGTACGTACAATAAGAGTTAATTGAAGTAAACAAAAATATTAATGCAATTTTACCTAGAGCCAAGAGGAGTACAAGAAACGCTGTACATAAGGTTTTAGAACCCATGATGATGATCAGTTGTGGGAAGATTAGATGAATTGGACTGATTGATCGAGGACGTTAATTTATAGAAGCACCGCCTCAATTAGATAAAAAAAAATAAACCACCTCAATTTTATCTTTTTAGAATTTAGATGAAATTTTTTAGATAATATTTTTTTATCAAATTAGATAGTCATGTGTAAAATCGAGAATTACTTAAATGCATGCTTATACGTGGTATATAAATAAAACTAGTTATACCCGTCGTGTAATGCACGACTACGACTCGGATTTTAAAATTATTTTTAGATATATTATAAATAGATTTAAGTATATAAAAATTTAATATGATTAGGTATGAGCATATTTTTTATAAAAAATATAATGATACATAGAAGATAGAAATTTTATATTCACATACAATAATTATTTTTATTTTAAAAATCAAATAAAAAACTTTAAAAACTACATATGATATAAAATCTAAAGAACAATAATGATTTATTTATTAATATTTTTGTATTCATATATTAGGAATAATGATTGTTGGTATTATTTTTACCTATAAAAAATATGATGTATATTTTTTTATCATCTTGTAATTTTTATTTCTTAATCCAAATTTGATTTAAGAATTTTTTTATAGAAAATGATGTACACTTTTTTAAATGGAATTTTGAATCCTAAATATTTTTATAAATAAATCGATATATAGAAAGAAAATTAATTAGAAAAGATAAATTTTCGTTGAAGATAGTTGAGCAACATATAGATATTCGCCAAGGAAAAATATAATATTTTCCAAGATGGTTGAGAAAAAGATATTAGAGAAAGTAAAAATACAAATAATATAAAATCAATTAGAAAATTTGAAATAAAATGAATAAAAATCTACCCTAATACATTATAACCAAGTTTGTTATAAAATTTGCGCCACGTGGTATTTTTGAATAAATTAATGTGATTATATTTTAATAAAATTTGTAACAACTTATAGTATTCTTGCTATATAGATAACATGTTTATATAATTTTTTATGTAAATAATTTTCTATTTATGGATTATGTATTAGTTTACTATAATAGATAACATATTTATATAATTTTTATATACATAAATTCCTATGTGATGATATTTTCCATATTAGTTTAATATGTCTATTTCTTAACAAGATTTAGGGTCTTAATATATTTTTTTTATCTTTTAACAAGGCTTGAGCTCCAAGTATAAAATTTATATCTATATAATGATATAATTTTAAATAATAAATTTTGTTATGTTGATATATTTTTATTTTGAGAAAAAGATATAATTTTATGTTGATGACTAAGATTATTTGTAAATGTCAAAAAAAATTCGAATTTTAATTTAAATTAATAAAATTAGATTTTCTTTATCTTTTTATGTATTTATATTAAAGATTTTTTCTTAAATAAAAGTTTGATAAAAATAAATAAATTACAAATCTTGATGAATACTTGCTTAAATTGAATTTTGATAAAAATTTACATTACATTTTTCTTAATTTCCTTTTTATTTTATTTATGTAAATATAGAAATTTTTTTTATCTAGCTCCACCTTACATTTAAATTTTTTTATATCTATGTTTTTAGTAATTTAATATGGATAATAGGTTGATTAATACATTGAATTTTGTAAATTTTGATATACATTAATTTCATTTACATTTTATTTCTCCGTTATGTAAATTTAGTATAGAAAACAACTTTATAGATGGATTAAATTTTGCAAAATAATACACAGATAATTTTCTCTATATTTTATCTCTTAAATCAAGGACAATGTTCTCTTCTATACAAATTTTTATATTGTATTTTTCATATTTACAAACATTCTTATTATTATAGAGTAAAAGATAAGAACCCTAAAATATAATTTAATAAATTAAATTAAAAAATATTTTAAAAAATTATATTATATTTTGTAGATAACCTATTCTAATTATTATTATCTTTATAAAAAAATAACTATTTTATACATATTAGTGTCTAAAAAAATAAGAAAATATTATTTTAAAATATTCAATAAAAAGAAAAAACCAATATTTTAATAATTTCAATCTAAATTTGGACAAGATCTCCACAAATAATGAAAAAATATTTATAAATATATTCAATTAAAATATGGAGTACAATCTAAAAAAAATTTGTCTATTGCATAATTTATTATGAAATTATATAAATATATTTAGTATTTTAAATTAATATCATAAAATTATATAGTTTTTAGTAAAATTATCCCGTGAATATCACGGGACTTCAACTAGTTATTCTTGTTAAATATGAGGTGGAGATAGAATAAGCGTGGTGGCTCAAAATTATTTAACATGGAATAAAAAAAACTATCTTTGACAAACAATCATTCAACATAGAAAGGTAGAATTTTAAAAACAAATTCCACATAAAATAAATAAAAGGAATTTAAATGATAGGAAACGTGGAATTTAAAAAAAATTATTTCTTCACAAAAAATGATTCAACGGTGATTTTCATGGGAAAAAAAAACTATCGTTAAAAAATCATTAAACATGGAATTCTATCTTAAAAAAAGAGGAATTTAATTAATATATATCTTCTAAACCTGAAGCACTTTTGGGCAGATTTGTCATTATGAATTTATGTTACAGCCACCCTATTTTTAATAATGACTTTTTTAATTAAATATATATTATGTAATTCAATCACCTTATGGAATTTCCAATTTTATACCCTCATCTTATTTAATAATTTTTTTTATCAATTTACTATGAGATTGGATAAATTTTTATCTCTACCCATTATCATTATTTTTATCTTTGTTCATATTCATTATATTATAATATGTAATTATCTTCTATCCATATATTAATAATATTTTTTTATTAATATTTTTTATCTCTATCTTTCTTATATTGCATTATTTTTTTATTTTTAACATTCTATCTATATCAAATTGATTTTATAAAATTAATTATATTTTATAAGATCTTGCACATCACAAGTTAATATTAACTATAAGTTTGATTTTATAATAACTACTATTACGTGAATTATATGCAAGCGAAATTGATTTATTTTATTTGCCTATATCAAGAGCTTCTTTATCTCTGGGGTCCATTCCATATTTCCATCTTCTTCTCCAGTCGGTCGATCATACAAATTAGAATTCTTTCAAAAAATTTAGTGTTTTATTGGCCTATTACAATTGAAATTGATATGAATTTATACTATTGATTTGTTTTAGTTTAATCCTAATAGTTGTTCTTATTATTATAATTGTTATTATAGTATTGAACTATATATAACTTTTCTAGATGAATACTTTTATTCCAGTTGAGTAATGACTACTACTATTAATTTTATTCATGAACTGGATATGAAAAAAAGACAAAAAATTATTGGAAAAGAGATGATCTTTGTAGATGAGAAGGTTTTATTTCTTTTCTTAAATTCATGATTTCGCAAATAGTTTTCTTCTAATGTGATTTATCTACTCTAATATTTATAATAAGTATTAATTGTGTTTCCTTTGTGTTTTTCCAGGGACATAAAATTAATGCTTTTATGTATACGTTATTCGCTAAAAGATTTTTACATATTGGAGAAGATGACATTTTTTTATTATCAAACTTTTCTTTAATCAATGTTGTTGGTGGTTTTTGTTCTACACATCTTCCTCACAAATGTCAAAACAATAGAACACAATTCTATGCCACGTACTGCTTTTGACTTTGTTGATTTTAATAAGATCACCAAAAGATCTCTTGATGAAAAATACTTAGTTGGTAAGTTTTGTTTTTTTAATTCGATTTATCTCATCAATAAAAATAAGATATGTTTTTTATATTATGATTAAAGTTAAATTTTTAATTTTTGCAGATGTTATTGGACAACACATGGTTGTTCTTATTATTATAATTGTTATTATAGTATTGAATTATATATAAGTTTTCTAGATGAATACTTTTATTCCAGTTGAGTAATGACTACTACTATTAATTTTATTCATGAACTAGATATGAAAATTTTATCATTTATCTTATCATATAGGAGTCCATCTTATTATTCGAGCTTTAATTAATTATCTTTGATTAATAACTTTATTCTTTATCTTATCATATACGAGACGATCTTATTATTTCAACTTTAATTAATTATCACCAACGTATTTCATGGGCCACTTTTTAATATATGTATGATTTTGTTTTTGACGAATGAGTACCAAACCAAGTTTGTATAATAACATTTTTTATTTAGTATGAACCATTTTTTAATGTATTTTTACATTAATTTCGGATTTTTATATTAATTTTTTTGTTTATAAGTATGTCAACATTTTTAATTAATATTAATCATATTTTTCATATTAATTTCGGATTTTTCAATATTAATTTTCTATGCATAAGAATGATTTTAAATTTCCATCCATAAATATGGTGGATTTTATATATTAATTTTTTATTTATAAATATGACAATTAAATGCAATATTTTCATTATAATTTAATGTCAATCACCATACTTTTAGTTATGAAATTGTTTATATCAATATTGTATCCATAAATATGCCCACTTTTTTAAATTTATATGGACCATGTTTTTAATGGTAGAATTTATATTACCTTTTAGATTTTTTATATTAATTTTTCATTCACAAGTATGAAAACTTTTTAAAAATTCTATCCATAAGCATGTAGATTTTTTATACTATTTTACTATCCATAAGTATGATAATTTTCTATCCCTTAATGTTAAACCAGTTAATTGCGTCGGTTTAGTCGGGTTTAAGTTCAGTCATTTCATGTTCAGTTGAGTGCGAGTGCATGTCGTTAAAATTTATGAGTTGATTGTGTCAATTCATTGAAGTTTTTTTTACAGGTTCGGGTCAAACCAACGAGTTAGGAACGTCAACTTTTTTATGATTATTACATAAATATTACAAATAACATTCTTAAGAATAAGATACTATTTGTATACATTTTAATAATAAAATATATTATTATAATTAACTTAATTATTTGTAATATTTTTTTAAATATAAATTATAACACCTATATATTATATTTAAATAACATTTTAATAATAAAACCCCCCGGGCAAGGCCCGGGTCATCAACTAGTTGGAAGGAAAAGTGGAATTTTATAAAAAGTTCTATCTGTAACAAAATATCATTCACCGACGAATTTTTGAACGTGGAATTTTGTAAGATAATCTTTATAATAAATAAAAGGAATTTAATTGGAAAACGACAATAATATAAATAAAAATTACTTTTTTAAATGTGTGGTGGAGCCAGAATCAACGTGGTGGCTAGAAAACGGTCAGCTTTTATATGATACTGTATATTGATGATTAGTTCTTTAAATGAGTTGAATTATTTATAATCTATCTATAACTATATATTAAAGCTGTCCCTTTTCCAGCCAGCAGAACGATTCTGACCCCACCTTATATTTACAAAATTAATTTTTATTTCTAATATTTTAACTTTACCCTATTATATTCTTCTTTAACTATTTAAATCTATCTTTAACATCAAACAAATATCTATTTAGTATAATAATATCTTTTGAAAACTTCCTTATATAAATATTTAAAATTAAAGATAACAAATTTAAAATATTTTTAAATAAGTATAAATATCTTTTACCTTTTAGCATGATGTCTTTTCATGAAATTATTTATAGATATATTTTTTCTTTTATAATAAAAAAATTAATGATAAATACTTATAATGTTTAAATCCATTTCCATTCTATTATAAAAGCGTGTGAGTTATTTTGCTAAAACTTTATTCTGTTAAAACTTAAAAAACAGTGCATACCCAGAAAAACCAGGCCCAGGTTAACAAATTCACTAAATTGCCATCCAGAGAGAGATTCAGGACGGACGACGGATTCGGGAGAGACAAGTCTTCACCGCCGCAATATCTTCTTCGCCTCGTCAAATTGATCGGCTTGAACTTGTCGTTGTTCATTTGGCAACCAGAACCAGACAACCAAGCAGGACGGAACGCCGGACTCGGGAGAAAGAATCCTTCACCGCCGGCATATCAACTGTTGTTCTTATTTCTCAATTCCAATAAACATCCCTAGGAAGGAACATCGAGAATCAGGACGGAACGACGGATTCGGGTGAAAGAATCCTTCATCGCCGGCATATCTTATCTGCCTCGCCAAATTCGTCTCCAAAAATTGATCGGTTTGGACTTGTCTTTCTCAAATTTCTGATAAACAGCCCTATGAAGGAACAGCGAGAATCAGGACAGAACGACGGACTCGGGTGAAAGAATCCTTCACCGCCGACATATATCTGCCTCGCCAAATTCGTCTCCAAAAATTTATCGGTTTGAACTTGTCCTTCTCAATTCAATTTGATGTCGGTGTTTTTGAGGATGTTATGCAATTGATTTCCTGTGTGGATTTGGGTGTGTTCTTGTTGCTGAATTTTTTCCAATCCAAGATAGCTTGAAATATCATATACATGTTTTTTGTTGGTTTTGAGATACTGGTTGCCTATTGCAGCTTGTTTTTTTGCTGATTTTGGGTTGGTTTTAGAAGTTAGTGTGTTTGGGACTGCTGAGTAGGGATCTTAGTTGTTGACCCTATTGTCCTTGGGTTGTGGATTAGCGTTAAGTGGGGTGGAATCTTAGTTTAAATGTGTTCCTGCTGGTTTTTCTCTGCTGGCTGGTTGTTGCAAGTTGGTTTTCGATCGAAATTAGGAAGCATTTACACAGCTGAAGTGGTCCTTGCTGGTTTTATGCTTATTATCTTCCTTTCTATCCATCTTTGTGGAAGCTTGAGTTGGGTGTTGATTTTTGGATTGTTGTTGTTTTTGGAGCTTCCACCATGCTGGCTGATTGTTCCAAGCTCAGTTAAAGGGAAGAATGTACTGGTGCTTTTCAAGCTCACTGATGAGTGGAAGAATATGATAGAAAAATAAAAGAATTTGCTATTGACAACATTAAGTATATTTGGGGCCTCTGAGAATTACTACTTCTACTTTTTCTCGTATTTTATAATATATATCTATAGTTTTCACTATCCTAAATTATCACTAACATTATATGATGGTCATGCCCAGAGGCTCTTTCAAGACTAAATGTTCTCATTCAACACCCCAATGCTCGACAATCTGAAAATGTGATGGCGTATAATAATGTTGTCTTTGCTTTAGGGAAGATTTGCCAGTTTCACAGGGATAGTATAGATCCCACCCAGGTATGTTTCCTTTCTACATTTGCCTTTTTTGTTTGATGGGTGCTGAGGTAATTATTTTTGGCTTAACTTTGTTGAAAAACGTTTAGCATTGATAATGATGGCTTATGTATCTATTGCTTAACTTTTTGAAGCACTCAAGCTGTTCACCAGAATTGCCACTAAAATCTAATCTACTTCCTAGAATAGTAGTAGTTAGTTTTTATATTTTGTCATAGTAGCTTCTTATTGTGAAAATTGTCAATCACTTGATGTGTTAATTCTCTTATTAGCCCAGAATTTAATGAGAACTTGATAGCTGGAGAAGGCAGCATGTGGCCTATGTTTATATAGAGTAATTGTTCTTTTCTATAGAAAGCAACCACATCACTAAGCCAAGGATATTGGTTGAGAACGAATTATTGAATCTATATTGTCATCAAAATTGGTTGGCAAATATGTTAATCACCTATTTCTTCCATAAACTTTATATTCTTTGTTAAATTTTTGATACTTTTTTTTACGATCTATTCCTTTTCCTAACTTTGAAGGTTGAAGGTTCCCTTTGGGGGGGCTTGCAATGCAACCATCAGGGTTTTTTATGGTCAACAATTGTTTGTGTCAGTCATGTACCACTTAGAGAAGCCATAGCCTGTGAATCAGGAAACCTAGCAAAGCAACCTGAAGAAGTTGAGACAAGAAAATAATGAGTCGTTTGCCTCACTTGAGGGCTCATCAAATTAGAAAGAGAGTAATTTCACATTCGGAGTAATTCGTTTTCGCTTTACTTTCTATCTTATTAGGGTCCGAGAATTTTCTATTTTCATTGATTCAGATTAACTGCTCCTCCTTACTTTGACGGTGTGCTAGGAAGAACCTAGACAATAATAAGCATTATTTCCTTTGATTGCGCTTCTCTCATTCAAGTCTAACCAACTTGCAGTTGGTGTCTCCATCCTTTGGGAAGTTCTATTGATTTTTCACATTCATTTAGTTCACTGATTAGTACTAAGTTCATTTAACAATTTAGTTTAACACAATTGGTTCCTCCTGCTATGTTCCTGGTGCCAGTCCCATAGTCTGCCCAGTTCAATGGAGAAGAGAACAAGTAATGAAGATATGTTCTTAACATGCTTTTATGTGATATGTATACTTGGTGCTGGCAAATTGATAACATCTCTTTCACATTCATTTGTATGTTTCAGCTCTTGAATTTAAATATTTTTACAGGTTTAATTTTTGCTCATTTCATCTTTTTGCCCAATCAGTACACAAAATAATACACCATATCACTACTTGCTACTTAGCACTGCCAAATTGATAACATCTCTTTCAGATAGTCCCCCGTGCGAAGGCACGGGGCCATTTGCTAGTATAAAAAATAGGTAATATCTATAACTATATATAGTTATACAGCTTTTATAATATACTGTATATTGATGATTAGTTCTTTAAATGAGTTGAATTATTTAAAATCTATCTATAACTATATAATAGAATCGTTTTGGTGGCTCGAAAAGGGACAACTTTAATATATAGTTATAGACTAGCATAAGTACCCGTACCATGTACGGGGTTTATTATTTATAAATAATATATTAATATATTTTAAAAATAAATAAATTTTTAAAATAGTTTGCTTTGTTATTATATTTATGTAAATATGAAATTTTTTTCTAAAGTTAATAATTTATTTATTTAAAATAGTTTGTTTTGTTATTATATTTATGTGTATTTAATATTTTTTAAGATGCTTGAATATGTGGATATTAGGTGGCACCACATATTATGCAGAGTTAACCACGACTTAACACATAGGCGAAATAAATGAGGAGATGACATGTGTAATGAGGCTCCTTCTTTAGTATGTAGATTGATGTTTAAAATCTATCTATAACTATATCTTAAAATTGTATATTTTCGAGCCACCAAAACGATTCTAGTCCAACTATAAATTAAATTATTTATATTTTTAATATTTTAAATAAATAAATTATTTTATCTTTTTATATTAAATTATATTTTATTTATTAAATCAGTTGCGATTTTTTATATCTTATCTCTTTAATATGGACTATTTATATATATTGTTTTATTTTATACATATTTTTATCTCCTTTTTCTAAATCTATCTATCTATTACTAATAACTAAAGCCGAAGCAATTTTTGTTACCACGTTTTAAGTACGGTTACCTATTTTTTTTCACCTACTCTACTCGTCGTCTGCTCTCTCGAGGCGCAACATCACTCCTTAATTAAAATAATAATTTTTAATAGTTAATTATGCAAAAAAAGTTATATCAAGTAAACATATAGATAAAATAATATTTTTAAATATTTATCCTTAAATAAACATAAAGATAAAATAATATTAGTAGATTTGAACAATATAGATAAAAAAACACATTATATCTATTATATTTGTAAAAGATAAATTTTTAGAAAAAAGAAAAAAATATGTACGCGTGATTACATATATATCTTTGAAATAAAAATATTCATATCTATCTATAATCTATCTATTAATAATAGCTAAAGCCGAAGCAATTTCTGTCACCACGTTGAGCTACATCACCCCTTTATTAAAATAATAAATTTAAATAGTTAATTATGTAAAAAATTTATCTCTAAGTAAACATATAGATAAAATAATATTTTTAAAAATTTATCTCCAAATAAACATAAAGATAAAATAATATTAGTAGATTTGACCAATACAGATAAAAAAGGAAGTTATATTTATTATATTTGTAAAAGGTAAATTAAAAAAAGATAACAAAAAATATGTACATGTGATCACATTTATATCCTTGAAATAAAAATAGTCATATCTATCTATAACTATATGTTAAAGTTGTAACTTTTCTAGTCAGTTTATATTTAAAAAAATTATTTTTATTATTTTTTATAATTAAATTTCTTTCTATTTATTTATGTGAAAAAAATTAATTCAAATTTTACTTAAAAATAACGAAAATCATTTTATCTTTATCTTTTCATCTATTTATAATAAATATTTATCTTAAATCAAATTTTGATAAAAAAAATGTAAAAATTTAAATATCTATATAATTACTTGCCTAAATTAAATTTCTATAAAAAAATATATTATCTTTTCCTCAATTTATTTTTTTGATTGTTTATGTAAATATTGAAGATTTTATACCTTTAAAAAAATTCTATATTTTTTAATATTTTCTTATTAATTATCTTTTTAACTTTTTATTGAAAAGATTTTTAAAAAATTGAATTTGATTAAAATTTTCTAAGAATTTACATTATTTTTGGCTTTTTATTTATTTTTATATATTTAATTTGTTAATATCATATATGTAATATATCTAAAAATTAATGAGTCGTAGTCGTGCATGACACGACGGGTACAACTAGTTAAACCTATTTATGAAATATTATCTAGGAAAATGAGCAATCAATATTAATTTATCTTAATAATCAAGATTAATTTTTATATGTTAAAGTTGTAACTTTTCTATCCACTTTATATTTAAAAAAATTTATTTATATTATTTTTTTCCAATTAAATTCCTTTCTATTTATTTATGTGGGAAAAAATTAATTCAAATTTAAATAAAAATAATGAAAATTATTTTATCTTTATCTTTTTTAACTATTTATAAAAAATATTTATCTTAAATCAGATTTTGATAAAAAAAGGTAAAAATTTCAAATACCTATATAATTACTTGCCAAAATTAATTTTTTATAAAAAAAATTATATAATATTTTCCTTAATTTTCTTTTTGGATTTTTATGTAAATATAGAAGATTTTTTATCTTAAAAAATATATTTTTTTTTATCTTTTCTTATTAACAATCTTTTAAACTTTTTATTGAAAAGATTTTTTTAGAATTGAATTTGATTAATGTTTTTAAGAATTTACATTATTTTTGGCTTTTTATTTTTTTTGTATGTTTACTTTATTAATATCATTTTATAATATATCTAAAAATTGATGAGTCATAGTCGTGCATGACACAATGGGTACATCTAGTACTATTACTAAACTCGAACCCCTCTATCCTATTTGTCAATTTCTTAAATATGCCACATAAGCTTCTTAATTTTTCAATGCATAGACTAATGAGAGAACACCAATAAGAATAAGAGCACACACACCATTGTCGATATTGGTGAACCGTTATAGCATTATGAACGGGGTACCACCAGGATATATGAAAATCTTCTTAAGCGAAACCGATATCACATCATGGATTGAAGGAGACACTTATATTTCTGTAAGTGTTCATGATAATCCAATATCTTGTCATTAGAAGATATACATGACTTCATGATAATGCTTTCTTTACAGCTTGACCTTAATGAAGATTCTGAGATCAGAGCAATTAAACCAACAATACAACAATGAAGGGTTTCTTATTCAATATTTTTCTCTTTTAATATGATTCTACCGTGAATCTTCTAGTTGTCGTTTTGACTGTTGTATGTTGCATTACATGGAATTTTCTTTCTTTATCTGCCATCGAATTGTTTCCCATTTTAATATTAGTATGTAGCATCTCGTAAGATCTATTGTCATCACAGTCGCATATCAAAAAAAACATAAATTTTGCAAGAACAATTACTGTTATCACAAAAAAGGGTTCTACAAGTATTTATATCCATCTCCTACATTGTCATCAAACACATAAACAAAAGCTAAAACATTGTCATCAAACAGATACCAACCACTAGAAATTTCTATCCATCTCCTACATTCATCAAAAACTAACATTGTCATCACCTATCATCACAGATTACATTGCACTAGCAATATATCTATATCCATCTCCAACAGCCAAATCCAATTTTTGGTGAACCACCCAATTGCAGTTAAAAATATCTATGACCATCTTCTCTCTAATCGCCAGCATGTGCGCATCATCAATGTAACACCCCGTCTTAACGTCGGGGCATTACTTGGTAGTTTGACCCTAACGGGTCCTAATTGAACTGGCTGACAACTAGAATACATAGACCTTGCAACTCGGGCACAACAAGAAAACTATTTTAAAACATCCAACTGTCATTTAACAAACCACATTTGCAACAGTGTCATGCATGAGATCCTAAACGTCTAGTCAAGTCACAACCAAACACCAGAAATCCGCTAAAGTCAACAAGGAGTAGAATATCCAAAACAAATAACAAGACTAAACAGATCTCTCAACCCACTCTGTAACCTAGTGATACGCGTCAACGATCCGCTGCAACATTAGGCCTAGGCTCCAACACGGAACCTGCATGAGTACCTGGAATTGAAAAAAATAAAAGTCCCCGAGGGGTCAGCTACTATCCTAGGCAAGCTAGATAACAAGCGAATTGAATAAAACATAATAGGCCAACACACATTTCAACGACATAGAGAATAGGTGAAAGGAAAGGCAACGAGACATACCAACAATCCCAATACAAGCAACAAAGTAAAGCATTTGAAATAATAGCCAACACTTCGACATTCAACAAATAAAGGGGGATACAACGAAACAAGCAATTCATCAAGCGTAACAAAATTTCACAAGGTCGAAAGCCAACTAAGTAATCACACGCACACAACAAAATCATTCACAATCCTATTGGGAAATGAAATTCTCCCTTCCTCCACCGCGGCGCTAACTCCCTGCGCCCGAGTGTAGAGGCAAGCCCTCTCATTTTTCATACACGTCATCCTTCCAACCCCTGGTCAAGCCTCCACCGGAGCATTGCCAAAAACAAGCAATCAATTTTTATTTTTAAAGGGGCCCGGCCGACACACAACCATGGCCAGACGCCTCTTCGCCATCGACAATCGTCGCACATGATCGTGCCGGTTACGCTGCCAGCACAGAGAAAGCGATACTATTTCTTTTACGAGAAAACATTTGAAATAGAAAGCGCATCACATCATGCATGAAAACATTTCACATGGAAAAACATACATTCAGGACTATTTCCCAAAACCAATCTCACAATCACGGCATGAAATCTAACAAGACTAGAATAAAGCCGAGCAAGTCGAGAACGACTTACCTGGAAAGCGATCCTCGAATGACGTAAGTAATGCGGCGATACTAAAGACCTACGAATCATAACGTTCACGGTCAACCGACTAACCGCAATAAGAACTTTCGACTCTAGGCAAGCACAACTATAGTGGCTTCGAAGTACGAGCCACCATACTTTCATGGTATCCAAACATAACGGCTCGACTTGATTATACTATTATTAGACAAAGTTCAGACTAACATCAATTTTCTCAACTAGTATCTCTTATCTAGGCCCAAAGCAACTCAAGGAAAAGGAGGCCAAGGCAAACCAAGATCGAGGTCCGAGATCACAAATTATAACATTAGGTTCCAAAGCTCGCACTCAAAGCCAACCAACCAAGCGAGTTTTATCAAACGACAAAAGACCGAGACATGCTACTCACATTCCAAGAAGAATCAAACCACACGAGATCAAATTCCGATTACAAACTCACCAACATCAATATCTCAAATTCAATCACAAAATTTCCATACGAGAGTCAAACTAATCGTTACGCTTGTATAATTACACAATTCTAATTTAAAGCTTTAATGACACTCATCCACCAAAACAAGTGTAATGCCCAAATGTCAAGATCATAACAATAAGCTAAAGGCTAAAGCACACAAATTAACACCCATATCAACATACACGTTTCAAAATTTAGAACAATTATAGAAAATAACAAGGACAAGGTTCGACCTTGTGGAAGCACAAATCGGGAACTAAGGCTTTATGGTTGATTCACGAACAACTTTCACACACTACTGTTGGGCAGATCTTGGCGACATTCACGACTTCAATCCAGCGACGCAGCTTGTACTTCTCCTGTGGTCGTCAGTGCACAACCCCGAACCTGGTTTGCTCGATCAGCGGCGACGCGCTTGGCCTGTGCCGAGATCTCCGACTATCTCCTGCCTCTCGAGTGAAGCTGTCACGCAGTAGCCTCAAGCATGTTCGTGGAAACCATCAATTCAGATGGTGATGCCGGCGAAGAAAGATGGAGATGTCGAGAAAGAAAGGAGGGGGTGAAGCCTTACCAGTGGCGCGGAAGGGACGACGGACGAAGGCAGAAAGGGGATGGAACGATGGCTCGCGGTGCGTTTTCCGGTGACCGAGTCTACTGCCGAGAACGCCCTCAAGAGGTGCCTTTGGTTGTCTCGACACCACCGATGCGCAGGGGACGGTGACGAAGAAAGCGAAGAAGTGGTGACGAGGGAAATGACGACTTCTTGGTTTTGTGAGGTTGTGAGCGGCGCTCTTCTCCTTTTTGGTTCTCTGGTGCGGCGTTCTCAACAAGAAAGCAGAGGAGTGGTAGGGTTATGAGTGGGAAAAGAGAGGGAGAAAGAAGTGGATTCGGGTTTGGGCCAACAATAACATTTTGGGCTTTTGGCCCAAAAGACAAAGGGAGGATGAGATTGTAGCAACAAGGAGATATTTGAAACAAAGGAGTTATTCATCGGATTTTCTCGGAACCCGAGTGTTACAATCAAGACCATCCAAGCTAAGTCCCAATGCAAGAGCTTCAATATACTTGATGCAATAGACACCACAATTACCGCTGAAAAATAAAACAAAATAACTGAATTAATCAAAAAAATATACATAATTACACAGCATAACTGAATTAAAATAACACAAGGCAACCTACTCGGAATAATCTTGACAAACCAAAGCATCTCTAGACCAAGTGAAATCAGCATCCAAGCCCTCAAGATGATCAAACCTCCCACTTTTCTTCATTAGAAACGGAAGCAGCTTGGTAAAAGGTTGTATATAACTGGAAAGCTCCTCCATCCTATACAAATCCTGAAAACAGTCAAATACAGTTATGTGGCGACGATGCAAGTTAATTTCCAATACAACCCAATGTTCACACCTCTCTTTTGGAAGGTGAATTGGTGTATAAACCTTTGTCACCTCACGACGAACCCATGATTTCCCAAAGAGAGTAGGCTTCCAACCATTAAAATAATTGAACACATCGCTTGGCACATCATCATTTTGAACAATATAACGCTCCAACTCAAAAGGCGTGAATGTCTTGTACCAAATCCAATCCATAATAGCCACATTCTTGAAGTCATCAGGATGATCATGAATAATTTTCCTCAAATAATAATCTACAATGATATAATAATCTACAACGACAACTATCTACAATGATACAATAATCTATCTATAAAGAAAAGATCTTATTCCACCAATAAAAAGATCTCATTCGTGGGGTAATAAAAGTAAATAGCCTCCGGTTTTACTCCGCAAATTTGAGTAAACTCCCCTTCAATCACCTTGTAAATAAACCTATAATAAATAAATGTCCGCATATTTGCCTGTAAAATGAAGCTACAACATACAAAAGTAAACATAATTTTTTTTAACAATTAAGGGCTATTCAAACATTCAATAAAAGAAAATGAAACAAAAATAGAATCATACTACTACAATTGATGGGACACTCTTCTCATCGTGTGTCACATCAGCTCCAAACACAATTGTTTCCTTATCAGTAAAAATAGGAATATTCCGCTCTTGAGCATCAAGCAAGACACCATTGATTCCGCCAACCTTAACATATGGCAAAGAATAATTAGAAAAAAACATTGGGACACAAAGAAAGCGATGTATTATAAAACATCAATTGCTCAGTAATGAAAGGAAGATCCAACTTCTTCAGTGTATCCTTGAATCTGTCGGATATGCGAGAATGTGTCCAGTACTACACCACTCCATCCTCTAGAGTAGCACAACAATATGTGAACCCTTGAAGGCACCCATCGCAGCCCTTACAGCAAGCAGTCATGCAATCAACGAACCAGCCTACGTCTTCACCGGTATCGTGTGAACTATACCACGTTAGCAACTCAATCATATCATGACAATGGGCTATCTCGGCATACGACGTAGGCTGTAACGAATGTGCAAAATATTGTATTGATCTACAATGATATAATAATCTACAAGAATCTATAACGACAACTATCTACAATGATAGAATATTTTATATATAAGAAAAAGATCTTATTCCACTAAAAAAAGATCTCAGTCGTGGGATGATAAAAGAAAATAGCCTCCGGTTTTATTCCGCATATTTGAGTAAAACCCCCTTCAATCACTTTGTAAATGAAATTATAATAGATAAACTTATAATTATACATATCTAGAGCGAAGAGTACAAGAAACGCCATGCATACGATTTTGGAACCCATGATGAGTTGTGGGAAGTATATAGATTAGATGAATTGGAGTAGGCCGCTTGATGATCGGAGCGTTAATTTATACTAGTTCGTTCAAAAAATTCCTTGGTGTTTCATCCAATAAGAGGGTGCCATGTCATCAAATCGTGGTGTCTATGCGTCACAGTTGCATATTACTCCCATTTTAATTCGGTTTAATTTTGAGATAAAAAAACCAACTCAATTTTATCTCTTTTAGAATTTAGATGAAATTTTATCAAATTAGATAGTCATATGTAAAAGAGAGAATTAATTAATGCATGCTTATAGGTGAGGTCCTTCGGCAGATGGCAGCGGAGTCGCATTGTGTCATCTACCCCTATATGCAGCATGACTACCCCATTTAAAACTTTTTTTTGAAAACACCGGCCGGTTTTTATTTTTAGTTGGACCTCGTGTACATTTGTTGTTCGGTTCCATGTGCCCTTGTTGCCAACCTGGCTCTGATACCAATTTGTAACACCCCGTCTTGACGTCGGGGCGCTACTAGGTAGTTGACCCTCTCGGGCACTACCAGAACTAGTTTGACAACTAAACATCTGGACCTTGCAACTCGAGCACGACGAGAAAACGGATTTAAATCATCCAACTATAAATTATTAAAACATATATGTACAATGTCATGCATGAGGTCCTAACAATACGACCAAACACAGATGAACTGACAACCCACATAAGTTAGCAACAGAGAAAAACTTCCAAAGCAGAAACTAAATACTAAACCAGAACACTCAAACGACTTTAACCCCTAATGACACGTGTCGACGATCCGCCGCAAGATCCGACCTAGGCTCCAACACGGGACCTGCAAAAGTACCTGGAACTGAAAAATAAAGGTCCCCGAGGTTTCACAACCTCTCCTCCCTAGAAGAGGTTCATCCTCGAACCTAAGTTGTTGACAAGAGCTTAAACATAACACGTGACTAGCAAAATGCATACCAACTACTATAACCTTGAGGAAAGACAATCAATCCAAACACACATCACAACACAATTAAGTAAACAACAACCACACTTAGCACATTAAGTCATAACAACGTCAAACCTACTCTCGAGCAACCCCTAAACTCTACTCTCGAAGGCCTCTACTAAACCCGAGTACAAATTCGGGTAGTTCTCTCTCATCATGTCCTCAGTCTCCTAATTGGCCTCCTCGACTCCTCGCCGAGACCCTTGAATCAACACCAACAGAATCCCCTTGTTCCGCGGCTTCTTCATTCGCTTGTCTAGTATCGCTATCGGCTTCTCTTTGAAAGTATGATCGAGCTCAACCTCTAACTCCTCATAGTTGAGTTTGTGATTGGGATTCGGAACGTACTGTCTTAGCCGTGACACGTGAAAGACAAGGTGAACTCCATCTAAGGTGGGTGGCGGCGCCGATCCATAGGCTACCTCGTCCACTCTCTCTAGTATCTCTAACGACCAATGTAGCGGGGACTCAACTTCCCCTTCGCCCCAAGTCTCCTCACACCACGAGTAGGCGACACTTTCAACTAGACATGTGCTCCTACCTCAAGCTCTAGTGGTCGACATCGCTTGTCTATGTATGATTCTGATGACTCTATGCAGCTAGCATATGTTCCCGGGTCAAGGCCACCTTCCCAATCGTCTCCTCTATCATTTGTGGCCTTTCTCCTTCATCATCCGACGGGTCGTTCCAGTGCAACGGTGTCCTGCACTTGCGGCCATACAAAGCCTCCTACGGAGTCATCTGGATCGAGGAATGTCAACTGTTGTTGTAGGCAGACTCCACCCGACCAATGACCTCCCCAATCGAGAACACATTACTTCAAAATATCCTTTAGAGTCTGAATTATCCTCTTGGACTGGTCATCTGACTGTAGGTGGTAAGCAATCATGAAGTGGAAGCTCGTCTAGTGCCTCATGCACTTGTTTCTATAATCTGGAAGTGAAACGCCCATCACGATCTAATAAAATCGTCTTGGGCACACCTTGCAGTTTAACTATTTGATTTACAAACATCTCTACCATCTTGTTCGATGGCCAAGTCTCCTTAAAAGGCAAGAAGCGAGCGATTTGTGACAACTTATCCAATACAACCCAAAGACGAAATCCATAGAAGCATCCTCCCTCGTTCACTTTGGAATAGGAAGTGATTGGAGCATCCCACTCGGCCTTTGGTGCTCAATCTACACTTGTTGAAAAGATTGACATTTAGCCACAAATCTCGCTACATCTGGCTTCAGGCAATCCCACCATTAAAAATGTCGCAATTCTTTGTACATCTTACTTGCTCCGGAGTGAATCGAGTAAGGTGTAACGTGGGTCACTTGCAAAATCTCCTGTCTCAACTCTACATCCCAAGGTACACAATTCGGTCGCGCACTCTCAAGATACCCCCGCTCTCTCTACAAAATCAGGTGCCTCTCCACGACTCAACTTCTGCCTCAGATTTTGAATCATTGGGCACATTTCCTAATTCATCCTCACTTCTTCAAGCAAAGTCGGTCGACACTCGATGATACTCAACTTATCCTGGTGACGATGGATTTGCACCTCAATTCGTACCCCATTAGATCTCTCTACAACTCTGGTTGAGCAGTCAAAAGAGTCAACATACGTTCTTGAGAGGTCTTCCTACTAAGCATCAATGACTACGTTCGCCTTCCTTGGGAAATAAAGGATCTCCAAGTCATTGTTCTTAGCAACTCAAGCCATCCTCGATGTCCCATGTTCAGTTCTCTCTAGGTGAAGATGTACTTGAGACTTTTATAAGTTGTCACTACTTTGCATGTACTCCCCTACATGTATTGACACCAAATCTTCAAGAGATGCACCACTACCGCCAACTCCAAAACATGAGTGTATTCTACTCATTCGGCTTCAACTGTCTCGAGGCTTAAGCAATCACCTTGTCCCTCTATGTTAACACACATCTCAAGCCTACCTTGGAGGCATCATTGTAGATCACAACGTCTTCATTTCCCATAGGGAAAGCAAATATATGAGTTGAAGTCAACCTCCTTTTCATCTCATCAAAGCTTCTCTGGCAGACCACATTCCACTCAAAACGAGTGGTCTTCTTTAGCGGTTTGGTAAGTGGTTGAGCTATACGGGAGAAACCTTCCACGAACCTTCAATAGTACCTTGCTAAACCTAGGTAGCCCTGTACCTCCACCTTCCTTGGGGTTTCCCATGCCTTCACGGCCTCTCTCTTAATAAGGTCCCTCATAACTCCCTTAGCGGACACCAATTGTCCTTGAAAGGTGACTTCTCGCAGCCCGAACTAGCACTTGACAACATAGCAAACAGTCGGTGTTACCTTAACACTCCTATCAACAGCTTGAGATGCTCGGCGTGCTCCTCCTCATCCCTGGAGTAAAACAGGATGTTATCGAAGTAAACCACCACAAATCTGTCCAAGGAACTATAAACATTTGGCTTACCAACTCCATGGATACTTCAAGTGTATTTTTCAACCTGAACTGCATCACAACAAACTCATAATGATCATACCTTACTCGGAAAGTCGTCTTGGAATATTCACCTCCCAAATCCTCAATCGATGATAACCTGACCTCAGATCCACCTTTGAATACATCGTAGCCCCCTTAAGCTGATCCCACAAATCATCAATACGAGGCAGTGAGTTATTGAGGGTGAATCAGTTCAACTCCCGATACTTGATACAAAAGCGAAGGGAACCGTCCTTCTTCTTTACAAACAACATTGGAGCTCCCCAAAGTGACACACTCGGACGTACATATCTCTTCTCCAACAGCTCTTCCAATTGTGCCTACAACTCTGCATTCCCATTCGAGTCATGCGATACGAAGACCTTGAGATCGGTCTCTTCCCTACCTCTAGGTCAATACTCAAGTCAATGTCTCTCTATATCCCTCCCCCCTAACTAAGCAACTTGGCGGCCATCATAAAACTAGGCACTGGTTCCGGCTCCAACTTTTCACTCACCGGTATATTCCCATTACTCACGGTCACTATGGTTGTACCCCTTTGTGTACCCAACACCACACTGGAGCGTCTTATCCAATCCATTCCTAAAGTCACATTGTCATCCAAGGACAACTGCATTACTATAAAATCTGCATTCCAAACTCTACCCCTTATTCTGATAGGGCACTGTAGTACTCTCTACTTCCACTCACCTTACTATCATCGGGTAATCCCACCACAAAAAAGGTACCCCTTGTGTATAAATCAAGCCTAGTCTAACCACGCAAGCAGAGGACACGAAATAGGGTGTGGCACACGTGTCAAAAGAGTATGGACAGGTTTAGACTGAATCCAAACCATACCTATAGCTGTCGGCATATGTAAGACATCAACCCTCCTCATCTCGAACACTCGAGGCTGGTTAGTCCTTAGGGTATTGGCTCTTGTATCCCATCCCTTGTTTTGGCATGATGCCTACTGAGTCTACTATGGTGGACGACGAGCTCCTCGATTCACCTTCCTTAGTAAATGTCCCTGAGAGGGTACAACAACCCTACAATACTACCGTATAAGGTCGGGCTTCCTACAGATGAAGCAGTTTCGAAATAGCTTCGGACACTGGCTCTTAATGTGATCATTGCCTCCACAATTGAAGCACTCTCGCCAACCCCTAGTAAACCGGCTCTAATGAGTCTAACCCTGATGACCTTGTGATTGAAAACAAGACTGATTCTGCGGAAACGAGCATAGTCAAATGTCCCTCCTCGAAGTTAACATTTTGTCTGGCGGTCCTGGCTCAAATCCCACCAATCGAAAGCACCCTCTTGTAGAAAACTCTGCACCAGAGACATCTTCTTCTCCACTAGTGCCGGAATAGAATTCCAACGTCGACGCCATTCTCCTTAGTAAATGCACTACACCGGTACCCGGGCTCGAAAGAAGCTTGGCACCCCGGTCTACTTAACTTCGCGAGCCACTTATCCGGTTGGGTTCATCTCTCAATGGCTCTACCACACGTTCAACTACTTCTGGTCTCTGTACTTCTAGTAGCCCTCCTAGTTGAGCAGCTCTAACAGTACTCTAGTCTGGTGCATTCATCTTAGTCCTTTGAAACCCACATAGTATTGTTATCATGTAAAACTCTAGTGATAACCCAACTGGCGGTGCATTGGCTCAAAACTAGGCCTCATTAACTAGGGGACCTCCTCCAATGACAAACGAGCTAGCATCCTAATGGTCATAACAGTCAGACCCCCACTATAAGAAACTTCCTATATATAAATGTTTTGATGATCCTCTACCACGACCTCTACTACGGCCTCTACCGCTTGCATCAACAACTCTGACTCTAGTATGTGGGGTCATCTTCTCAGAAAGTCCATCGATCAGAGCTTTAAGCTTGATTAAAAGTTAGGGTTGACTTATCATTCTACGTGAGGTCCTTCGGCGGATGGCAGCGGAGTCGCATCGTGTCATCTACCCCTATATGCAGCATGACTACCCCATTTAAAACTTTTTTTTTGAAAACACCGGCCGGTTTTTATTTTTAGTTGGATCTCGTGTACATTTGTTGTTCGGTTCCATGTGCCCTTGTTGCCAACCGGGCTCTGATACCAATTTGTAACACCCCGTCTTGACGTCGGGGCGCTACTAGGTAGTTGAACCTCTCGGGCACTACCAGAACTAGTTTGACAACTAAACATCTGGACCTTTCAACTCGAGCACGACGAGAAAACGGATTTAAATCATCCAACTATAAATTATTAAAACATATATGTACAATGTCATGCATGAGGTCCTAACAATACGACCAAACATAGATGAACTGACAACCCACATAAGTTAGTAACAGAGAAAAGCTTCCAAAGCAGAAACTAAATACTAAACCAGAACACTCAAACGACTTTAACCCCTAATGACACGTGTCGACGATCCGCCGCAAGATCCGACCTAGGCTCCAACACGGGACCTGCAAAAGTACCTGGAAACTGAAAAATAAAGGTCCCCGAGGTTTCACAGGTACGTTGATCTTTTTAAACAGTATCATGTGCCCCAAGAGTTAAAGGACAAAAGTATCAAATGGAAAGAAGCGATCACTATAAATAGATAGAGATGAAGTTAGGTTAAGCACGCTCTCAGAAAGGAATGAACAATCTATCTATTACTAATAACTAAAGCCGAATCAATTTTTGCCACCACGTTGTGCCACATCACCCCTTTATTAAAATAATAAATTTAAATAGTTAATTATGCAAAAAAAAAGTTATCTCCAAATAAACATAATAATAAAATAATATTTGTACAAATTTATCCCCAAATAAACATAAAGATAAAATAATATTAGTAGATTTTGATAAAAAGGTAAAATTTTCAAATATCTATATAATTACTTGCCTAAATTAAATTTTTATAAAAATTTTTATATTATATTTTCCTTAATTTCCTTTTTGGATTTATATGTAAATAAAGAAGATTTTTTATCTTTAAAAAATCTATATTTTTTTATATTTTCTTATTAACTATCTTTTTACCTTTTTATTAAAAAGATTTTTAAACAATTGAATTTGATTAATTTTTTTTAAGAATTAACATTATTTTTGGATTTTTATTTATTTTTGTATATTTACTTTATTAATATCATATTTATAATATATCTAAAAATTGTTGAGTCGTAGTCGTGCATGGCTCGACGGGTACAACTAGTATTTACTAAAGGAATCAAGTGATCCAGAGAGAAAGAGAGAGCGTGAGCAACTCAAGTGAAGATGACTAACCAGATCCAAGGAAGAAGGTGCAAGATCCAAGTGAGTCAAAAAGGAAAGTTAGGATAAGAGAATGTAATTTTTCTAATCAAAATTTGGGAGTTTGGTTCAAATAAAACAACTTCTTATCCAATAAAATAAGGAGCATTTAGAACCCTTGGATATTCTCGGAAATCAGGGACGCGGTGGCATTTTCTTAATTTCTCGGAAATTATAAAAGTGTATCGTTATGGTGAAAAAGTGCATTACGATATACCAAAAAGTACATTACTAAGCCCAGATATTTTGGGCGATTGAGTTCAATCGGAATCAAGTCAATTGGACATCCATGAAGATGCTATAATATCCGCTAAATTCTAAATAAAATAAAATGGGTAATTATCCTAATAATTTTTTTTCTCTAAAATAGAGAATTTAATAAACTTTATAATTTCATATTATATTATAAAGGGTTATAAAAAAAAGTTACTACAATGGTAAGTAAGAATTTAATTAAATATAATAAGCAAGTTGGGTAAATAATTACATACCTATTTCTCTTAAAATAGAGAGTTAAATAATTGATTTATGAAATTATAAACATATTGTAAGGAATTATTAAGAAGACAAATAAAAATCTCAATTAGATAAAATCCCTATAATTTTCGGATTTAATAAATAAAGTGTTATTACAAGGCTAAAAATAATACAAGGTAAAACACATAAAAAGGAGTCAAGAGATAGGACTTGAACCCGAGACCTCTCGCTCCTTTCATATAAGCACATACTCCTCAAACCGCTAGGCTATTGTAACTCATCAATTCATCAACCCACTCTTTTAATAATAAACTACCATTTTCTTCTTCTTCCCAAAACACATCAGACTTGTGTTTGATGCTCAACTTATGCATGTGTATTGTGTCTTCCATTCTCCTCCATTGCTTGCAAGACCATCCATGGTTGCATCATCAAGCATCATTCACCAACTAGCACAACCTTCCCCTATCACCATTCATCTTCCCCTTCTCCATTGGTCAAAATCCATTGACATGGATCAACAAGCTCCATGGATTTGCCTATTTAAAGGGCTGAATTCTCCACTTAGAACTCACACAAATCTTCTCTTCTCTCCTCCTAGCACTTTGCTATTCACAATTGTCCAAAAATCAGCCTAAGAGAAGCCATTTAAATTGCTGAATTTTTCCTTCAAAACACCATTAAACCCTAGTCTTTCACCACCGAGCCACCACCGGACCCGCGCGTGCCGCCTGGACCCTCGCCGGACCACCGACGGCCTGCTGGCCCCCCATCCCTGGTGGTGCCGCCCTTCTCCCCTGCTTGCTTGTGTTACAGAACGTAGAAGCTGTAGAAATAAAAAAGGTCCAATTCTTTTTTCTTTTTTTATTATTAAATTTGATTATTGTGTTTTCATGAGATCTATTATCATTTAAAGTTGATAATGAGTTTTACAATAATAATAGATTTAACCTAAAATAAATAATGATTTAAAGATCTTGTTAGTTAGACAAGATAAAAACAAATCAATAAAATTCCATATATACTAAGATAAGATATTTATCATGCATACTATTTTAATACAAAATATATTTTTAGGACATGAGTTTTTCTTAACTGAAATAATGAAATTATCATCTCTATATTTAAATATACCCGAATAATGAGACATATCTTTAAGTATACTAGATTTAAAAGATATTATAATGTAAAGACCTAAGTTGTTAGGAAGGATATACTAAAAAAATTTATTCATACTTATATATAAAATAATGGCTTGCATGCTCATATTTTATAAAATAATGTTCTAGGCATGGGGAACCTTTTTAAATTAAATAATGGAAATATTACTATTATCTTACATACTTGGAAAGCTAAATATAAATACTATGAATACAATTTTTAAAAAAAATTATTTATATAAATAAAGAGCAAGAACAAGTATTATTAAATAATATCTTAACACCCTTTTATAACCTAAAGGTGATTTCATGTATTTTTATAAGAGCTTAGGTTAAGATAAAAATAGTAATAATAAGTTATGATAAGTTGAAAGGTATAATAATAATGTATTCTAGTTTTAAAAGATATTTTTAGGATCAAATTATGGAATAATAGATATTTATAAAGAAAGATAAAATTAATATGATGAGGGTGTAATGGACTTTTTATAGCATAAGAATGATTTTTATAATTAGTTTGAAATATAAATATGGAAAGTATACCATATTAAGAAATTGAGATTTTCTCTACATAAGGAAAGCACTAGAATAATGTCATATTATAATATAAATATTTACAAAATATTGCATGTCTTTTAATAAGGAATATAATAAGAAAGGTATTATAATAAGACCATGTCATAAGATTTAAAAAGATATTATTTGATAAGGTGATCAATAAAATAATAATAATAAGAGGAATAAAATATATTTAATGACAAGGGTTTATAAAAAATAATATTTCTTATAATTATGAAAAGCACATCATAATGATTTTTATAGAGATATTTCCTTGCTTGGTTATAATATTAGAATAATAAGTTAAGCTAAAAGGAATATTTTAATAATATAAATAATGTCATGACTTGAACATCAAAGATGATAGTAAATGAATTAAAATAAGGATTTCTAAAATGGATAAAAGGATATTACAAATACAAAATAATAATAGAGGATATTATTATTCATCTCCACCTAAATTATTATTATAATAATTTAGAATTTATTCTCTTATAATAAGGATATAAGATTTCCAAAACTTTAAAAGAATTTTAAGAAAATTCTTATTAAAGCTTGTTCGTATATTCCGTGTCATAGGTCAAGCTTCTGTTCGTCTTAAGGACAACGTTTCCGTTCATTTGTTAATACACAATCATACAAGCAAATGCAAGTGGAATTTCTCCTTGTAGCCTCAATAAATTCGTTTCATGAAATTTCTCGATGTTGGGAACAACTTGTTTGCTAATAATAAACGAACCTAGGAATATCGATTGCTAGAAATAATGACCCCATTGTTATCGTTATTCCGTTATTTGATAGGACTATTATGCTAGTCTTGTTTGTGACCTTGATTGCTTACGATCTTTTTTCGAGATCGGTTTGGATGAAATAGTGAGGGGTGCGGGCCTAACCCGACACCTCTATATAACCAACTAAAGTCGTATTGCCACCATGCCTAAATTACGACTTGTCGATCATGATCATGTCCGCTCCTACGCATTGGAGGGACGTATGCACCCTAGCTAAGTGCCGAAACTTTGTTCCTGTCAGTGGTCCGGGCCGGTACAAGGCCCCCCACGCTCTTAAAACACGTTAACGTAAGTGAAAGTTTTCATCACAATACAAGATAAGTGCCAAAGCACATTTAAAAGAAATCAAAACCCGGACCGGTCTCAAATGATCGATCCGGCTCTCGGTTCGCAAAGGCGCGAGAGGTTTTCAAAAACTTGTATGAATTAATAACGTTCCCAACATACTTTCTACTCTAAGAAGTACGTCTACAATCTCGTAGTTCTTCTCTCGATTAACGCATTATCTCCTCTCGAGATACACTCTTCTCCGTCCCGATAAGCCCCACATAAAGACCTATACCTTAAAACATATCCTGATAATATATCTCGAATATTAAAAATTACCGAAATACCCTTGAGAAGTTCCGTTCTCACTGGCTTAGTCTCCTTAGACTAAGGCTCCGTTCGGCGCTTCAAGCCTGATATGAGTTGATGTTGATGCTGATGTTGATTCGGTGATTGATGTTGATTTTACTAGTTGATTTTAGGGGTTAAAATTATTAGCTTATTTTTATAAAAAAAATATGTAGATGTTCGGTAGATAGAGTTGATTGAGACTGATTTTATAAAAAGATGATGTAAAATTACCAAAAAGGGTATATTTACAAATTTGGAGGAAGATAGGTATAGCAATATCCACATTTTAGAGAATTTCTTAAATTAAATTTGGAGGGCATTCGAAGGAAAAAAAACTCATCAGGCTGAATAAGCTCCATAGGGGTAGTTGATTTTTTGCCCAACATTTGAACTCCCATAAACTCATGTAAGCTCATGTAAGTTCTTTCAACTCTCAAGGCCGAACACCATATCAGTACTTTATTTTTTTATACTTAAAGCCTAATAAGGCTCCATAAGGCTAATATAAACACCACCGAACGGAACCTAATTCCCCCACTTCTGCATTTTTGCCTGGTATTTCTCGCCCTTCGCGACAAATGCCAGACTGTAGGAATGTACACCGAAGTATTTAAGACGAAGTCTAGAAGGTTTGAGAAACGTTAGACGGGAATCGAAGGTCAAGGCAAGACGACGTTGAAGGAAGGAAGGAAGGAATTCTCATAAGAGCGAGGCATTCCAAAGATAGTGCACCAACTCTTCCCTTTTTTAAAACCAAGCAAATCAATATCACATGAGTTGTCTTGGGAAAACATACTTGTATTTTTAATTACGTCTTTTAAATCCTTTCTAAATGGGCTTTACTTCTCGCTGCTACATTTGTAAAACGACTCTAATTGTAATGAACGAAAGTTCAATAAATAAAATTCCGCTTTTAGTCAATTTCATCTTAAATTAAAGAATCAAGTCTCATTCGTGAACATCCATTTATTTATGTAACGTTTATGTAAATTTCCGCATTTCTATAAGTTTTAATATCATTATAAAAGCCTAGGGTGACTTTGGACGGTAAAATCCGAGGTCACTGGAGGTAATACCCAATGTTGCAAAAATAGGGGTGTTAAAGATGCACTTTTTTGTCTAGTAATGCACTTTTTGGTATTTTGCAATGCACTTTTCCACCATAATGATGCACTCTTACAATGAACCGAACATGGAGCGCATGCCCTGCTGACTTCATTTTTGTTTGCATTTTTTCGGCTTAATAATGAACTTTTTGTATTTAGCAATGCATTTTTTCACGATAGCAATGCACTTTTGTGATTTCCGAGATATTACCAAAATGTCACCGCGTCTCTAAAAGTGATAGAATATCAACCCTTGGATCACATTGATCTAAGGGCTCTAAACACTCCTTATTTTATAGGATAAGGAGTTGTTTTATTTGAACCTTACTCTGTCAAATAATTATCTAGATATTGAAATTTTTTATTTATTTTATCAAAACTTGAGTTAAGATAAATATTTTACATAAATAGATAAAAAAGATAAAGATAAAAAATTATCTTTATTTTTAATTAATGTTCGAATTGAAATTTATTTTCACATAAATAAATTGAAATAAATTTAATTGGAAAAAACTAAAATAATATAAATAAAATTATTATTTTTAAATATAAGGTGGGACCAAAATCGATGTGGTGGCTAAAAAAGGTACAACTTTAATTTATAGTTATAGAATAAATTTTTTTTGAGATTCTTATGTGATAATAAATGTTTAAAATCTGTTACTACTATATATCAAAATTGTATATTTTCGAACCACCAAAACGATTCTAGCCCCACTATAAATAAAATTATTTTTATTTTTAATATTTTTAATAAATACATTATTTTTATCTTTTAAATTAAATTATATATTATTTATTAATTAAATCATTTGTGATTTTTTATATCTTATTTCGTTAATATGGAATATATATCTCTTTTTTGTTTTATTTTATTCATATTTTATCTCCTTTTTCTAAATTAAACCTATTTATGAAATATTGTCAAAGAAAATGATCAATCTCGATTATTTTATCTTAATAATCTATCTTTATTTTCAACTTTAAACTTAATAATTTAAATTTAATTTGTTTTATTTGATTCCAAAAAATAAAACAATTTTCGTACATTAGTAAACTACTTACATTTTGTTTTATATTATATTTTCTATTAATATCTTATTTATATTATATCTAAAAAATAATTTTAAAATCCAAATCGTAGTCATAAATTAAATGGTATGACGGATTGTACCTTCTTGATTTAAATACTATTTAGTTTCTCATATTGACTTCACTTAATTAAATATTAGTATTTTGCAAATATTTTTAAGGGACCGTTCCTCTTGGTCCATAATTTAAGGAACGTCTTTCACAATAATTCAAATCATTTCATTTTTTTAAATTTTCTTCTTTTTGGTTTTTGATGAAGGATTGCCTTAGGGCCTTCGATGGACATGCTCTTAGTTTTAGAAAGATAAAGGACATTAAAAGTACAATGGTAATTTTGACTTTTTTCAAAAATTTTAAAAAATCATATTTTCTTTTATTTTTGTCATTGAACTTGAAAAACATGACATTTTACAAAATGGCATGTTTAGACATATTGGAAAGATAAAGGACATTAAAGGTACAATGGTAATTTTGACTTTTTTTCAAAAAATTTTAAAAAATCATATTTTCTTTTATTTTTGTCATTGAACTTGAAAAAAATGACATTTTACAAAATGTTCACATATTTAATATAATAAGGAGATGTTTATATTTAATATTACTTAAAAGTTTAGACATAGTCATGTAGTTTATCATAGGTTTTCACATATAATATACATATGCTCCTACAGTATATTAGTATGCAAAGTTCATATTTTAGTAGTTCATTCATGTTCATGGTTTTGATGTTCATATATAAATCGCATGTATTCATATATTCATATAGCAAGTTCGCGTTTTATTGTCTCGTGTACAAACCCGATTATATCATTTCATACATTAAAACGCAAAAAGAAATGTAGTTTTTTTAAGAATCTGTCCGCAGTTTTCATAATAAGAGTTGGTTTCACGTAATCCATATTCACGATTAATATCTATCTACTTGAGTGTTTTTTTGAGAAGATATTTATATGAGATAAAGGGGTTTGCTATGACTTTTTATTATCCCCCAACTGTTTTAAAATAATATTTCTTCATATTATCCTTTAACATTTTATCATCTATTTAAAAAATAAATTATTATTATACTCTATCATATTTACTTCAGATAGATTAATTAGATAGGTGATACTGATTTTTTTTAAAGGATCAAATCATTTTTTGACGGAAAAAGTGAAACATTGCACCATGTGACATTTCAATATCTTATGGAATAACTTTATTACTTACACGTTCACTTAATATGCGGCTTAAAACATATATAACCCCCCGTACTTGTGCAAATTTGTCAGATAGACACCCCATCTTTGGTTTGGACCTATTGAACACTTAAACTTAACAATTTGGACCTATTAAACACCTGGTCGCTGACAAAATTTGGACCTATTAAACACCTGGTCGCTGACAATCTCGTTGAGTGTAACACACGCATGCTGACATATTCCAATTTTTTGTTCAAATGTGTGCCACATAAGCTTATTTTGCCATATAAGATGCTACATAAGCCCAATCTTTAACACCATTATTTTAATAAAATCAGAAAATATAAAAAAAATACAAAAAAAAAAAAATTGCACAAGTACAGGGGGCTGTATATGTGCGTTTGACTTACACGTACTTCGCCACGTCAGCGATCAGGTGTTTAATAGGTCCAAATTGTTAAGTTTAAGTGTTCAATAGGTCCAAACCAAAGGTAGGGTCTATCTGACAAATTTACACAAGTACAGAGGGCTATATATGTTTTAAGTCCTTAATATGCCTATACAATAAAAAAAATCTTAACAACTTTTTAAGTTAATGAATATACATATAACTGTCTTCCACTTTATGTTTTATCTTTGTCTTAGTAACAAACTTTGTGTTCATCACTCCTTTCTCTTCTCTCCAACTGTTCAGATGAACTCTGGATCTTGTATAGATCTGTGAATCTGATTGTTATTATCTCCCTATCTTGCAGGCCCAAAGAATTACCCAAAAAAACATAAACATGTAAGAAGATATCATAGTTGGAGAGAAAACAGGGCTTAAAAATCCACAAAATGACAAGTGTAACAATGTCAAGATTCAAACACTCACTTTTCTGCCCATTAGACCAGGATCTTTGAACACAAAAAAAAACACATTTGTCTTTTTTGTTCGTTGAATATCATTCCTCTTTTAAAGGAATTAATTTCTCTAACCCTAAACTCATTCTTCTTCTAATATTAATTATAAACTGACTTCCTTGCTTACACAAACAAAAACACTACCTTTATGCACTGAAAATTTTTACTTGTCTTTCAAAGAACTCGCAACATAAGTGCCTTTAGATTTAATTATAGTCATTAGTGAGCTTGTAGTACTAAGCTTTTCTTTCATGCAGCCATGGCTGACAATGACTTGCTTGAGATCAAAAACGAGAATGTTGATCTTGTAAGGGCTTACAATTTTTATTTTTGATTACAATACTCTTTCTTTCTTTCTCATTTGAAGAACATAAAATTAACAAGGATCCAAGAAGAGGATAATCTAATCTTGCTATGAATGATTTTTTTTTTTCCTGCATGATTTTGGGTCTTTAATATTAATGATTCTCATTTGATTTAACAGGTCAAGATTCCAATGGAGGAAGTGTTTGATCGCTTGATATGCTCTAAAGAGGGACTTGCCTCCAATGAAGCTCAAAAAAGGCTCTCAATTTTTGGTCCAAATAAGCTAGAAGAAAAGAAGGCATGCAAAAAAAAATCAAAATTCTTGTACAATTGATTATAATAATGCTACAATTCTCTCTTTTCATTGTGTTGTTTTCCTCCATGGCAGGAAAGCAAACTCCTCAAGTTCTTAGGATTCATGTGGAATCCACTTTCATGGGTCATGGAACTCGCCGCGCTTATGGCCATTGCCTTGGCAAATGGAGGAGTAAGTCAATCTTGGTTTCTTCTCTTTTATCCCATCCAACTAAACAAGATTCCAAGATAAAATCTTTTGCAACTCAAATTGGTGATGATTCTTGAAAATGCAGGGCAAGCCTCCAGATTGGCAGGACTTTGTGGGTATTATTTCACTTCTCTTGATCAACTCCACAATCAGTTTTTTGGAAGAAAACAATGCTGGAAATGCAGCTGCAGCGCTGATGGCCGGCCTTGCTCCCAAAACAAAGGTTTAATTTCACTAGTTACCTTCAAACAAATCTAGATTTATGAAGTTTTTTTTTTCTGTTTATTGGCTAAAGGCAAGATTTTGTGTTAGGTTCTACGCGATGGAAGATGGATAGAGGAAGAGGCGGAGATTCTTGTCCCAGGAGACATTATAAGCATCAAATTAGGTGACATCATCCCAGCTGACTCGCGTCTTTTGGAAGGAGACCCTCTCAAGATTGATCAAGCTGCTTTAACCGGTGAGTCCTTGCCTGTGAACAAGAACCCGGGTGATGAAGTCTACTCGGGTTCTACTTGCAAGCAAGGCGAGATTGAAGCCATTGTTATAGCCACTGGTGTCCACACCTTCTTTGGAAAGGCTGCTCATCTTGTTGACAGCACAAACCAAGTGGGACACTTCCAACAGGTAAAACTAATTCTAATCTTAGTTTGTGTTGCAAAAAGAAAACTTCAGTTTGTAATCCAATCTTGATTTGGTGCTAATGTTTTTTGTGTTAGGTGTTGACTGCAATTGGAAACTTTTGCATCATCTCAATTGCGGTTGGGATTTTGGTGGAGTTGGTTGTGATGTATCCAATTCAGCGTCGCAAGTATAGGGATGGTATTGACAATTTGTTGGTGTTACTAATTGGAGGGATCCCAATTGCAATGCCCACGGTTTTGTCTGTTACAATGGCTATTGGCTCTCACCGACTCTCAGAACAAGGCGCAATCACCAAGAGAATGACGGCTATTGAGGAAATGGCTGGAATGGATGTTCTTTGTAGTGACAAGACAGGAACTCTCACATTGAACAAGCTTACAGTTGACAAGAGCCTCATTGAGGTTTGTTCAATTTATCAACTTTTCACGCAAGAGTCTTGATAGTTAACGAGTTTGTTTGGATATCATGCAGTATAAAGAACTTGTGCATTATCAAGCATTAAAATTGAAAATGTAGCATTTAAGTTATAATGTATTGTTTAAAAAAAGCCAAAATACATGTCTTATACAGTTATACCACATTTTTCATGCATCAACCAGCTGGCGCTAAATATAAAAAGAAGGTACTTTCCAATTGACAAGAACAAACCTTTTTTTTTGTTGTTGTTGTTGTAGGTATTTGTGAACAATGTTGACAATGATAATGCAGTTTTGTTAGCTGCTCGTGCATCTAGGGTGGAAAATCAAGACGCAATAGACAGGTGTATTGTAGGAATGTTGGCTGATCCAAAGGAGGCAAGAGCTGGTATCAATGAGGTGCATTTCTTGCCATTCAATCCTGTTGAAAAGAGAACTGCTATAACTTACATTGATGGCGAGGGAAACTGGCACCGGATCAGCAAAGGCGCTCCTGAGCAGGTGAAAGCGTCTCTCCATCTTGTGATAAACTGTTTCTAATCAATTGGCTTGGCTTATTTACATTGTTTCTCTACTACAGATTATTGAGCTTTGCAATCTTAAGGGACAGGCAAGAAAGAGAGCTCACTCAATCATTGATAAGTTTGCTGACCGTGGTCTTCGTTCTCTTGGCATTGGACGCCAGGTGAAGTATATCCACTTTATAATGTGTAATCCAAACGCACCCTTAAGTGAAATGTATATTCATGCTTCAATTTTGTGTTTAAGTTGAAACCCACTTTGTAAACTGTAGACTGTTCCTGAGAAGAACAAGGAAAGCCCAGGAACACCATGGGAATTTGTGGGTCTCTTGCCTCTTTTTGATCCTCCAAGGCATGATAGCGCTGAGACCATTAAACGCGCACTGAATCTTGGAGTCAATGTAAAAATGATCACTGGAGATCAACTCGCTATTGGTAAGGAAACTGCAAGAAGACTTGGAATGGGTACTAATATGTACCCTTCTTCCACTCTACTTGGCCAGAACAAGGATGAGAGTACTGCTGGTATCGCGGTTGAGGAACTCATTGAAAAGGCCGATGGATTTGCTGGAGTTTTCCCAGGTATAATTTCAACTATGCCGAATTTCTTGAGATTCAAAATGATTGAAAAAAAAACAATAAAGCTTTGAGCTTTACCTTAAATCTTGAAACATTGTTTTTATGGCCTATGTGTAGAGCACAAGTATGAGATTGTGAAGAAGTTGCAAGAGAGGAAGCACATTTGTGGGATGACAGGTGATGGAGTAAACGACGCTCCAGCCTTGAAGAAGGCTGACATTGGCATTGCAGTGGATGATGCAACCGATGCAGCCCGAAGTGCATCTGACATAGTCCTGACAGAGCCAGGGCTAAGTGTGATCATTTGCGCGGTTTTAACAAGCCGAGCAATTTTCCAGAGGATGAAGAACTACACTATCTATGCAGTCTCTATAACGATTCGTATAGTCTTGGGATTCTTGCTCATTGCTCTCATTTGGAAATTTGATTTCTCTCCTTTTATGGTCTTGATCATAGCCATCCTCAATGATGGGACAATCATGACTATCTCTAAGGATAGAGTGAAGCCTTCTCCTACACCGGATTCATGGAAGCTTAATGAGATCTTTGCCACCGGAATTGTTCTTGGTACCTACTTGGCTGTTATCTCAGTTATCTTCTTCTGGGCTGCTCATGATTCCGACTTCTTCTCTGTAAGAAAAACATTATTCATTACATAGCCATTACTAATGCATTCCTTAAGTCGTTATTATTTATTATAAGGCCTCTATAAGTACTTATAAGATCATTATGAGGCTTTTTTAGTGATCAGTATAATGCTTTGCAATTGGCAGAAAACCTTCCATGTCAGATCAATAAGGGAAAATGATAGGGAAATAATGTCTGCTCTTTACCTACAAGTCAGCATTGTGAGCCAAGCACTCATCTTTGTCACTCGATCTCGTAGCTGGTCCTTTGTTGAGCGCCCCGGTATGATGCTTGTCATCGCCTTCTTTATAGCACAATTGGTGAGTCTGACCACATCTCATAGTCTCATACCATAAGATCCAGCCATTGATTTTAACTCCAAAGCTTAATATCACTTTTCTAACTTCTTTCGCCCATGTCATAAACTAGATTGCCACAGTTATCGCTGTTTATGCAAGTTGGGAGTTTGCACACATTAAGGGAATCGGTTGGGGATGGGCTGGTGTTATTTGGATCTATAGCATCGTTTTCTACGTCCCTCTTGACATCCTCAAGTTCATGATTCGCTACGCATTGACTGGAAGGGCATGGAACAACATGACTGAGAATAGAGTAATTTTCTTATCTAGCTCACATTTCACAACTCATTCTCCTTAAGCTTGAAGAAAATTGCTTGTATTCTAATGAAGGATGTTCATGATATATTATTGTAGATTGCATTGACAAATAAAAAGGACTTTGGGAAAGGGGAAAGGGAAGCACAATGGGCAATGGCTCAACGTACCCTTCACGGGCTACAGCCACCTGAGACCAACGAAAAGTTCAACGAGAAGAGCTACAGCGAGTTTTCTGAAATAGCCGAGCAAGCCAAGAAACGCGCTGAGGTTTCAAGGTTATATATAAGTTGATGTTTTGGATGATTTAATTGCACATATGCTTCTTTTTCTTTAGTTTGCCTAACTGAGTATGTGATTGTCTTTCTATGATCAGGTTGCGGGAGCTTCACACGTTGAAAGGGCACGTTGAATCGGTTGTCAAGCTCAAGGGGCTAGACATAGACAATATGAATCAGCATTACACATTGTGATTTGGAGAGGAAGAAAGTGAAAGGAACACCTTTTATTCAACACAAGGAATGATCAAATTAATCCAACCAAAAAAAAGGAAAAAGATTGATCAAATTGATCCGACCAAAAAAAAGGAAAAAGATTGATCAGATTGAGGGACAAGAAGAAGGTGGGCATTGAACGCAATAAGGAGTGTAGTAGTGGTACCTCTTTTGTCATCATGCACTTTGCCTTTGTTCTTCATTGAGAATAAACAAGCTCCTGAGATTTTGGTCATCCTGTGGTTGTTGCATTCGGATGGAGGAGATTGCATGATATAAAAATAAGGCTGATTCACCAAAGCAATGTTTTTTGTTCCATTCAATTGGATATGAATTGGAATTGTAGCTCTTTTGATCTGAAAGATCTGGAAATGAATGAAGAAAGATCAGATTATCTTTTGTGATTAAATTCAGCATTTTCGTATGCATTTCAATTTGAACGATGATCACATCAGTGCTTCCTTCTTACGGATACTAAATAAACAATTACTATCAACACTTAGAATTAACTCCTCAACCACCAAGCTTAAACTCTTACAGTTTCGGCATCCCCAATTATATCAATATTTTCTCAAAAAAAAAAAGGTTATAAAGATGTAATCCTACAATTTCGACTTGCCAAAATGGATTAGAATATGGTGAAGTTTCAGCAAACAAAAAAAATGCACCGAATCCAAGTGCATGCTATAATTCAATTTCAGCAAAATTTCTAATCTGGAGATTGAGGTTGAACCAGTTATACAGACAGAATAGCAAATTAACAAGTGAAAAGAAAGCATTTTTATTATAGCTATCACTATTCCGAGAGAAAGCTAGCCTAAGACATGAAGATTTCCATAAATAACAAAATGGTGATACAAAGTTTGGTAGTCTCGTATGTCTTTGATGGTTCACTGCTTGTAGCCAGGGTTGTCACGGAGGCCGAGCTTAGAGAGGATAAAGCAATAAGAATCCCAGTCAGTTCGCCTCAAATACTTGAGCAGTTTCTTCCTCAATTGCACCTTCGCTAGCAGGCCCTTCTTAGAATGCTTGTCCTGCCATCACCATAATCAATATCTTCTCAGCATCATAAAATATAAAGAATAGGCAAATTATAAGTGAGTAGTGACAATACCTTCTTGTGCAAAACCTTTGACAGATGACTTATCTCTGTTGTCAGTTGAGCAACTGCAACAAGAAAAGTACATGAATTAAGAGCAATACACGAAGAGTACCATTTTGGCTTAGGACATTATCAACACAGTGTCTTCAGTTATAGCATTTTGAATTCAATTTTACAAGGCCTCAGCTATTTCAATGACCACTGCAAAGCATTTTCAAGTTTATAATTTACAATCAGTGATCAATTCAATCTATACCCCTGCAAGCTCTACCCTTGCTTTTGAACATGTATTCGTTTTCCTTTGGAGGAATATCCTTTCAGAACCATTAATTTTTTGCCATTACTCTAGCCTACATATTGTCATTCATATCTCTCAACAAAGGCAAAACAGCCTATGCATGTAGTGGGAACAAGAAGACTATGCAAAGACACTTATTTGGCAAAGGGAAAGCTAATATCATGAATCTCCTGCCAATTTCTGTGTATCATATATCATATTTGGATAGAAAACAGAGGAGGCTGGAATATCCTAAACGGGGAAATCAAAATAGTATTTATGTTTTCTGTTCTTCAAATGGTTACTCACCAAGCAATTTTGTGTAAGATGTTTATAACTACCATGAAGTCAAGTGTATGAACAGAAATTGACAGTGCAAAATGTGGACAAGAATTGTCAAGGGAGAAAAAAATTGGAAGCCCAATATATCATGATTTCAGACCTGACAAACATATGCAGCAAAACTTACTTTGGACTCGGGTTGATCCACAATCTGTTTCCGACATTTTGAACTCATCTCTAACAGCCTTCAGCTCGAGCTTTAATTTCTCAGCAGAAGACATATTGTCTGGATGGAAATACTGCATAGAGTTTCACCTATCAGTAAAGTACTGAACAATAGAAATCATGGTAAATGAAGCATAGATATGGTTGATTTCAAAACCAATTATGATAGAGTTTTAACTACCAGCAAAGTATTGAACTACAAGACTAATCAGGTATCTAAACCTAGTTGATAACAAAAGGAAAGTTCAATCCACAGCAACCAGAGCCTGTAAAACAGAAAAAAGACATGTAGAACAAAATGATTGAGATACAAAGAAAGGGACACGAGAATCTGGCTGCAGTGTATGAATGTTGCCTGGATGTCGATCCTCTTGAAGCTATACAGTGATTATGTCAACTTTTAAGACAAAACTATATAACCCTAATGGCAACTTCATACAACATGGATCTGGACAAGTAGCTTGCCGAAAACTTAGTCTTTCTTCAACAAGTGTTTACCTACAGGTTAACTTCGTGCAAGAGGCTTGTATGATATGCATTAGGAGCATTCACACGCCCTCTTCCTATGAACTACAAGAACGTGTCCATTTATGTACATCTAAAACAAGATTAATATTAATTTAGATGATCATAAGATGCACCAGATAGTGACAGCAAAACATGGAAAGAGCAATTGGAAAAGCATTATTGAGTAGACATTGGAAATTTGGGAACCGAAGTAAACAAAGGATGAAGGAATTTATTGAAAACCTTACCTTTTCAACCAAGTTCTCTTTAGGAGGAGCCAACATATAGGCCGGGGTTCCACCCAGCTGTCCCATAAAACCAAATTTTAGATCTGCAAGAAATCATTTCTATTCAACAAGCATTCCACTCATTCAATAATTTGCAATGCCTTAACATATTAGAAATACAGTACAGGTGACCATATAATACGAACTATCCTTCTAAACTAGCTGCATAATAAAGTTATTAAAGGAGATCCTAATCCTCATTCCGATTTCATACTCACACCTCTCCTTAGAAGCTAGAACTGCGTCAATCTTAACTAAACTCAATTCCTCATAACTTGACTCTGAAATTGACAAAAAAGAAACCCCCAACTCATACCAAAAACCAAATTAGAATCATAACCATAAATCAATGCACGTACTGTTAGTCTTTGTGTCATTCTCATTGTCTGACAACTTGACCTTCTCGAGTGTATCCCTCAGCATACGAAAGCTCGCAGATGATGCCGTCGACTTTTCTTGCTTATCCAACTCCCTCAACTTAATCAACCTTTCATTTAACTCTGAAAGCGAAAACCAGTCCCCGCCTTGCTTCACCCCATCTGGTCTCAGCTGCTTCAATTTCTCACCCAATTCATTTTTCGAATAGTCCTTCACTAACGCATTAGCGTCCTCAACTTTCTCCTCCTTCTCCTTTAACTCCTTCCCGAACACGGTATGTGGCAGACCACCACTCATCTCGTCAATCGCCCTACCGCTTACCGTATTAGATTCCTCTCTCGGCTTCGATTCCAAGGTTTCCTGATACTTGGATAGTGAAAACGCCGATGAACGCTGCCGGTTAGAATTATCTGCTCCCGGTGATTTCTTCAAATGCTGCATAATACTACTAATCGCAACCCTAGGTGAAGAATCCTTATCAGCAGAGCCGCCGCCCTGGGCAGATTTATCCGACATTTTCTTGTACAGATCCTGAAACGAAATAACCGACTCGCCCCGCGGATCACGTACGCCCGGCGGCCCAGAGGGGGAGTCAGATCGCTGTTTAAACTCCGACAGAGACTTCCGAATCTGCATCAAGTCCACAGGCTTGTTGCGCGGCGACTTAGCGCCTTGGGAGAAGGAGAATCCCTGGCGAGGAGGTTGCTGAGACGGTCTCCAGTCTCTTCCTTGGAGCTTGGATCTCACGTCGTTCCAGGAGGATCTGGAATTACTTTGATTGTTTTCCGTGGTTTGGGCATTTTCATCTCTGGGATCAGGAGAGGAAGAGGAAGATGAGGAAAAGTGGGAGCGCGAGGAAGAAGAGTAGACAGGGGCGGAGGCTCGCAGAAACGATCTAGGGCGAGATCTGAGGTAGATAGCCATGGATGCCATGGAAGAGTAGATTACCGAGACTGTAAAACCCTAATTTAGGGCAACGGTGAAGGGGTTTAGGGCTTCATTCTCCAGGATTGAAGATGAAAAGAAAAAGATCGAACAACGTGTATGGAAGTTGCATTTCTCGTCTGCCTTTCTGAATATCAAAATACGGATCTGAATTCTGATAGTTGGGCTCTTTAAAGTTGACCCAAAATACCTGGCCCAAAACAATTACATGGGCCTAAAATTTTGTTCAAGCCTACTTTCTATTGCGGGCAAGAGCTATTACTAATATGTCTGGGTTGTAAATGAACAAAAGGCCTTTTTGGATTATGAGATTATCCATCCAAACAAGTTCAAAGCCGTTCATGAGAAATTAAGTCTAGTTTATATTCACTTTTATCTGTAAATGAGTTAAATTTGAGCACAATTTTAAGGCTCGAAAGATAAATGAATTGAGTTTCCTACCAAAATAAATAAATGAATGAATTGAGCTTGATCACAAGATAACTCAACTCGTTTGTTCATGACCAAACTAGATTATATACTCATGAGCAAGCTTGATTATACATTCATAACAAACTAAAGTATATGTTCATGAATAAGCTTTACTATATGCATATATTATATAAATATATAGTTTATTTAAAATTGCATAGTTTTGGTGGTCTCTCTCAAAGTACGTAGTTTAAATTTTAGATTCATTTGCTTGTATAAATGACTAAGTAAACTACTTGTTCGTGAATTTGTCCCATGAAAAACTAAATTATAAACAGGTTCGCAAGTTACCCTTGAGCTCGGTGAACATTTAATTGAACCAAGATCAAAAATATTTTGAGCTCAAACTAAGCTTGTGTTCAAACTTGAGCTCACCTATTTATAACCAAGCCGAGCTTGTACAACTCAATTCGACTCAATTCGATTACCGCCCTAAATACAATTATATCAATGACTCAATGTATTGGTTCCAAAAGATGAATGAAAAGCTTGGAAATTGAATGCAATATAATCCTAAAAAAGAACAACCATTCTTAAGGCTCGTTTAGTTCAACGATGGAAGTTATTTTCTAGGAATTAAAAAATCACGGGAAATGAAATAAGAATTTTCTATTTAAAACTTAGAAAGTACTTACTTACCTTGCAACAATTTCTTTAATTTGAGAGAATTATAACTTTCTAGAAAATAAATTCCCATAACTCTAATGTCAACTAACACATGAAATAAGATGACTTTCTAAGATAGTTGTACTTTATAAAAAATGAAGTGTAACCCAAACGAGGGCTTATAATTGTGTTTCATATATTTAACTTATAGCAAGAAATCAAAGTAATGTATGTTTTTTTTAAACGGATAGGGTGCAACTTCAACCATGAAAAAGAATGATAATTCAGTAATCTTCACATATGTAAGAAGACTGACTCATGTCAAGCATTTTATAAGCACTAGCTAGTGCGATATTTGTGTACGATTTCTTTGTCTGTTTTTCATCTTACAACCTGAAAATATTGATTCGGTGGTCGTCTTGATTTTATTTTTTTGTTGAAGGATATTGTTTAAGATAGTCGAATTGGAAATATCTGGACACTATTTTAAGAAGTTTAATTACTTAACTAGATACCCAAAAATTTAGTGGTGGAAGGCTTAGTCGTCATCTTAATGAATGTCCATGTGAAGACATTTACATTTACTTTTTTTTTGGTTGAAGGAGAGGTGGTACTCTCCGTTCTCTCGAGGGGAGTTTTATTAATAATAAAAAATGGGCTAAGTAGTCAGCAAACGGGGGATAACCCGACCCCTTACATCATCATAGAGCAATAAATTAATCCCCTCAGACGGGGCACTCAATACATTTACTTGGTACTAGTCTTTTGTGCTACCTACTGCATTAACCCTTTATTAGTGTTCTACATTTTTGGAATTTGAGATGGTTAAAAACTTAAAACGAATGTCTATGGAGAAATTTTTGAGATGGAATTGAACATCTCTAGATATGAGGATTCTTTGGGTAGAAATCTCAAGTACTTTGTATCCTTTGGTTCCATGAGAGTATCCAAGGAAAATACAAGATAAACTTCTAGGTTCAAATTTGGTTATGTCCCTTTTGGAAGTTTAACTACTTAACTAGATAGTCGAATTGGAAATCTCTAGATACTATTTTTGGAAGTTTAACTACTTAACTAGATACCCAAAAATTTAGTGGTGGGAGGTTTAGTGGTCATCTTAATGAATGCCCATGTGGAGACATCTAAATTTACTTCATAGTAGTCTTTCGTGCTTCCCTGCATTATCCCTTTGTTAGTGTTGTACATTTTTAGAATTTGAGATTGTTAAAAACTTAAAACGAATGTTGGAGAAATTTTGATAGGGAATTGAACATCTCTAGATACGGGGATTCTTTGGGTAGAAATCTCAAGTACTTTGTATCCTTTGGTTCCATGAGGGTATCCAAGGAAAATACAAGGTAAACTTCTAGGTTCAAATTTGGTTATGTCCCTTTTGAGTGTGGATATGAAACAAAGACAATCAAATGGTTTTAAATGGGAATAATTTGGTGGCTCGCCATACAACTTCTCAAAAGGAGTGAGAAAGTCAAGGCTAACCAAAGGAAAGCGGTTGATAAAATAAGTAGAAGTAAGGATGCATTCTCCCCAAAAAGAGTTAGGCAAATTAGATTGGAATAGTAACGCTCGAGCTATTTCTAATAGGTGCTTGTTCTTGTACTCCACAACACCATTTTATTGTAGAGTGTCAACACAAATGGTTTGATGTGAGATTTCCTTGGCAGAAAAATAGGTTTGTGCTTTCTCTTTTTTCCCATGGCTTCTCCGACGACCATGCCTTCTCCCACCATACCTTCTCACCAAGAGTAGCAATCAAGAGTAGCAATCCATAAACTCTTATTTTCACATAAGGTCTGGATTAATTCCGGTTGCCACAGGGTTTATCCAAAGAAGATTCTTCACATATCTCGCATATCTGATACCGTATGTTTGTGTTCTATGGTTATCCCTTGTGCTCTTTCCTTGTGCTTAGCCGCATTGTTGCCCCGAATCCGCTAGAGTAAGGCCCGCTCCGAAAAGGTAGAGTGGTTGGAGCATTTGTGCTTGGTCATTTCCATGGTCATCGATGTTGTATTCGATTTGGTCTCGCCGGAAAAAAGGGGGACAAAGGTTGTTGCTTGTAGACTCATTATGTGGGCTCTCATAGTGGATGCAACACTCGAATTAGCCACCCCACTCGGATTCACATCAACCTCCTCCACTCTGGCCATTGCTTTCATCAAAGGGATCAGGAAGAATCGGCACAACAAGCTCATATGGATTTGGGTTGTGATTCCCTTGACGCTAACCACAGGTGGGAAAATGGTTTTCTCTTGGGGCAAGAATTTTATTTTTTTTTTTTTTTTGGGGGGGGGGTAACTACTCAGAGGAGGAGGAGGAAGAGGAGGTGAAGAGGGAGGAGATTAAACAAGAGAAAGAGAGGAAACTCGAGCATGATCTAACGGAGATGGAGACCCAAGTACAACATAAGCTATGAGAGATGGCCACGGCCTAGTGGTTCACACACATGTGCAGGATAGAGGATGGAGCTGCCACAAAGCTTAGAGAGCGAAACTAAGGGTAACTGGGGAAAATGCTCGCAACCAGATCCATATTGAGATCGATGTCCAAAAACGAAGGAGAGAGGCATTAGAAATCAGTGTAACAACAGGTGTAACTAAGCTAGAATACACCGAAGCATCCATCTGTACTCTTATGGCTGAAATTGACCTTGGTGAAAGGGCGCGCACGAGAACAGAGTAGGGAAGAATGGAACAGAAATTGCGAGCCAACACGGCGGATCTGGTAGCAATGGAAGATCAACTTAACGCAGCCGCCACGGGGAGAACGTGGATGCAATCACTATAAGAAAATCAGTTTCTTCACAACAATAAAAGTCATTGCAAAAAACCACTTGTCGTTGAGAAAGTCATTTTTCGCAACGACAATTTTCGTTGCGAGTATGGGCATTGCAAAAAAATATTGCAACAACTTCAGTTGTTGCCAAAAACTATTTTTTCGCAACGACAAATCTTGTTGCAATAACTTTGTTGTTGCAACGAACTTTACCACTTAGTATATCTTTTATAGCAACGAACTTTGTCGTTGCCTAAGATAGAAAGCATATATGGCCATAAAGAGTATGTCATTGCCATAGAGTTTAGAAATGTATCCATAGAGTTTTTTAAATAAATCTACCGAAGCAGAACCGGAGTATCTATATATCTATATATCTATATATAACATTAAAAAGTTGTGGACAAGGTACATTTATTGCACATATTAGATCCATATACTTTCTTATATTTTTTTATATTTTATTTTAAATCAAAACTAATCTTCAAACACGATGCATGGTTAACATGGTTAGAAAGTACTAAGAGGTTTAAGGTTCAAATCTCACGGGACATGACTTTTGTTTTATACGTAGAACATATAATATTTATGAAAAATCAACATGTTTATATTATATTATACTTTTTATTTTATATCAAGTATTTTCATAGACTAGTACTGAAACCTGAAATAAATGCAGTTAGTTGTGAGAGAATATATTTAAGAAAGAGACAATGAAAATGAGGGATGATTAAGGATGAAAGAGAAGAAGAAAAAATGCATGCTTTCACCTCAAATTTTCAAAAAAGATCACACCTTGTAATACATGAAAATGGAGTTATGAGAAAGATAACAAAAAGATTTGTTACCTGGGAAAGGAGATGGGAAATGGGCGCCGTCTAGGAAGAGAATTGAGAATGAAATGAGGCTTTTCTTTAAATTGGGTAGTGAGCCAGTGAGCATGGGGGTTTTGGAAGATGGGAAATGGACGCCGTCTGGAAAGAGATTTGATAATGAAACGGGGCTTTCTTGAAACTGGGTAGTGATCCAATGAGCATGGAGTTTTCGGGAGAGAGACTACCGAATAATGGAGATGGAACTTAGGAAAAGAAAAGCCTAGCTAGTATGTCAATTGTGATTGACATTTGGCTATTACATACAATTTACAAATCAAATACTACTTTGTTTTTTTATCTAAAAAAAGACATGGTCCTTTATATAATTTGTAAAAAAAATTATTTCAATACCATTATTCAAAATACTTTAGGTTATTGCACTTATTTTTAGAAAAATGCCACCAAATGGTTTAATGTTCAAATCTAACAAGGCATGGCCTTTGTTTTCGTAGAACATATAACGTTAATGAAAAATCATCATATTTATATTATATTATACTTTTTATTTTGTATCAAGTATTTTCATAGACTAAATTATTCAAAACACTTTAGGTTATTGCAATTATTTTTATAAAAATGCCACCGCATTTTCCTTAATATACTAAAAATATTTTTAAGTCCCACTCCGAAAATTGGAGCGGTTGGAGCATTTGTGCTCGGTCATTTCCACGGTCAATGATATTGTATTCAGTTTAGCCACGACAGAAGAATGGGGGGCGGTGGTTGGTGCATGTATCCTCATTGTATGGGGTCTCATTCTGGATGCGGCGCTCGACCTGGCCACCTCACTCGGATAAAAGTGTGTTTTGATTTCTTATATCAATTACTCAATCTTGGATGACTGGATGAGCCAATCAATTAGTAATACTCATATTTTTTTCTCAATGCACGACCGTTCTTTGTTCTTTACATTTCTGAGAACTTTGCTATGGGTTCTTTGCTAATCCACTTTTCCCATATCAGATCTAGATCTTGTTTTTTTCCCTTAATCCAACCAAATCTAATCTATTTTTATATCCTTAATACATTTTCCCCTTTACTAATGAGATCTTATCAGATGTAACGAAAAAAGGATTATAGATGTAGCGAAAAAGCGATTGGGCCTTTAAGAGCATGTCCAACAATTTCTCCATAATTTTCTTCAATATGAGGAATCAAATGTCAAATTCTCTAAAAAAAATTAATTCAACTCCAACAGTTTCCTTATTTTGAAGAACCTAGCATTTATTGTTTATTATTTTATATAAAAAATATTTTTTTAAAATACAAAAAAAAATTAATATAACCAATTGCATGCTTACATGTATATATCCATATTTAATTCATTCCTCAAATATATTTGGAGAATTCCCCAAATTTAGGGAAAGCATTTCATTTTCTCCCTAACATCTCTATTTTGAAGAATGAGATAGAGAATTTGTTGGACTAAAAAAAGTCTAATATTCTCTAAAAACACAAATACCAAGATATATAGAGAAGCTCTTGGGGTTGCTCTAAGGCCCAATTGGATATTAACGGAGCAAGGAGTGGTCCAGGCTAATTCTTATTCAGATAAGTGCTTTTACACTGAATTATTTCTTCCTCCCGCTTTCTGCTGAATTTAATTCCTTCTTTTCACTGATTTATTTATTTCTCCCGTTTTTTCACTGAATTTCAAAAATTGAAATTATCTCTTTCTCCCACCTGAGAACTATTTTGATTCGTGTGACATGCTGTGAAGAGATTCACAGTCGTTGATAATGACATGAACCAATTAACGGCAGATAAATCTCCTTTAATAAGTATGAATATGTTTATTTTGTCTTTTGCCAAGAAAGAGAAGAAAAAAAGTTAAAAGGAACAAAATGCTTATCAAAGTCTTAAGGATCAAATTATGCAAATTCATTTACATATAAGATATAAAAAAATTAAAATAGAATAAATTTTTTCTAATCAATATGAAATATTCATTCATTTTCCTTGTATGTAATAGGTGAATTGTCCACGCTTTGAGTAAAATTATGAATTATCCCCTCTCTTTTTCCTTTTGTAACAAAAATGTCCAATCCATGTACAAACAATTTTTTTTTCATTTATAGGTTTAATGTTCTCATTTATAAAAATAATTATATTATTTTTATATAAATCTCACATATATAATAACCACATAAATCATTACACCATAACTTTTATTTTACAAATTAGTTCATCTTTCTACTCTTTTCATTATTATTTTTATAAAAATTTGATACAAGTAAAAAAGATTTCATAACTTTTTTTATAAAACTTGTGTTAGAGCTTCTCACCTTTTTAATTAACCACATAAATAATTAATCCATAAAATGTACTTTACAAAGCATATCATTTTAATAATTTTTTTCATTATTATTTGCAAAATAAATTTAGACACAAGAAAAATTTCATAACCCTTTTTTTATAAAAGTATAAAAACTTATGTTCTACCTTGTCCAACTTAACCAACAAGAATACAAGATAGTGTACAACTTATGTTCTGGCCTGTTTATTTAAACATAGTGACACAAACTAATTAAATAAAAAAATATTAAATTAAACATATACAAAATTCAAATTTCCTTTTTAGTAAATGGAAAACTAAAACCTCAATTATTTAAAAAAAAAAAAGAAACCCAAACAAGTAGAGTTGTCAATTGGGTCGGGTCGAGTCGGGCGGGTTCGGGTTCAGGTTAAATCGGTTTCGGTTTCGTTATGGGTCAAGGGTCAATCAGGCCGGGTTGTAGCGGGTTTTCGGTCGGGTCGGGTTGACCAACGGGTCTAAAATATTATTTTTTAATGATTATTAAAATCAATTTTTAATTAAATAATAATATTTAATTATAATCTGTTTTTTGTTTATTTTAATAATAAAATATATTATAATTTTAAAAATAAATTGTAAAAATTCTATAAATATACTAAATCGGTCAACCCAACGGGTTTCGGGTTATAGAGGGTTGGTTTATTTAGGATTTCGGGTTCAAATTTTTGGGTCTTGACCATAAAATTATCGGGCAGTTCGGGTCGGGTCAGCAGGTTAGGTTAGCTTTTGACAGCTCTACAAACAAGGCATTAAAAATATTCATAATTATTTTTTTATTTTCAACAAACAAAAGTTGGACTCGATGATTATGTAATAACTCAAAATTTTCGAACTTTTATAAAGTAAGTTTTTGAAAGTTCTTACTAATTTTTGTCTAAAATTATTTCAAAAATAATAATGGACAAGAAGTATTAAGATGAACTTCTTTTAAAGTTAATGTTATGATTATAGACTTATGTGGTGAATTATGAAGTGGAGAACTTGTATTAGTCAAATAATAAAAGTACGTAGTGATAAAATTTTCATATAAATGAGAAAAGTAAATATATAAGGCTATGTTATTACTTTGGACCTTACCCAAAATGTTACTAACTTTAACCAAATATATTTGTATATAAAGGAAATTGATTATTTTAAATTAATTTTCACAAAATTTGATTTATAACAAAAAGAGATCTAAAATGATCATTTTTTAATGTTTTAATCCTTAATCCTTATAAAGACAAGATTTATAATTTTTAAAATTTATCTGTACAAGAGTTGGGTATTTTTGTCACAAAATAAAAAGGTGAGGAGTCATTCCATAAATTTACCCAAAATATGGACACTTCAAGGATAGAGTGAGCAACTATCTCCAAAGTATAGGATATTTTATGAAAATCGAAAAAGTCGCGGGATAATATGCAACTAAATGAAATGTTGTAATATTTAGAGAAACTAGTTGTACCCGTCGTACCATGTACGACTACGATTCAATATTTTATACACATTATAAATAGGAAATTAATAAATTAAAATATAATATAAAATTTATATAAGTAATTTATTGTTCGTAGAATGTATAAATTTTTAATCAATATAAATGATTAAATTTAATGTTGAGAATGAAGATATATTATTAAGATAAAATAATTACATTTCTCTTTTTCCTTAATGATATTTCATAGATATTTAATTAAAAGAAGAAGATAAAATATGAATAAAAAATTTATATATTCAAATATAGAAGAGACAAGAATTTAAAAAATAATAGTTACTTAATAAATAAGATATAATAAAGTGTGAAAGATAAATATAATTTAATTATATAAATACTTAAAATTTAATTGATTTAATTTAAGATGGGACCAAACGCATTTTTTGATTCGATAAAGTAAATGTTAGATAAGATTAAATATTATATTATTCATATTTTATTACTTTTCATGTATGAAAACTTAGAGATTATCAAATATTTCAATATAGCTATTAAACATTTTATTATCTATTTTTATTAATTTTAAACATATTAATATTTATCATTAATTTTTTATTATAAAAGAAAATATATCTATAAATAAATTCGTCAAAAGATATATGCTGTTAGATTTGTATTTATTTTAAAATAATTTATCTTTAAATTTAAATACTTGTATAAGGAAGCTTTCAAAAGATATTATTATAGGAGTACTAAATAGATATTTGTTTGATGTTAGAGATAAATTTAAATAGTTAAAAAAAAATTAATAGAAAGAAGTTATAATAATAGAAATTGATATTTTTTTTTTAAATATAAGGTGGGGCCAGAATCGTTCTGGTGGTTCAAAAAGGGACAGCTTTAATATATAGTTATAGATATACTTTTATGAGTTTGGTTCCCATAAAACATCCCCTTAACATGAAACGGAAGGAGAATTTTGGACCCTTGGATCAAGAAGATCTAAGGGCTGATTTTCTTTCCCCTTTTATTAAAGGCGGGGCAATTATGTCTTTTCCCTCTCTAATTAATAATCCTTTTTCTCTTTTTTGTTTTGTCTAGGGTTCGTTCAAAAGCAGATCGAAGATTGTGCCCTTCGATTGAAACGGAAGGAGATCGCCATCGCCGAATCCGAAATCCAACGAGTTTGAATCTGCGAGTCTCGTTCCAACCATGGCAGAAAGTGGTAAGAGGGATTCACAAATCCATTGAACGAGATCGAACTGTGTGATTTTTCGAAATCGATTGAACTGGCCAATCGAACTCATTGAACGAGATCGAACAGTGTGATTTTCGGAATCGATTGAACTGGTCAATCGAATTGTGTGAATCTAGTTGGATTTCGATCGAACTATGTGAATCGAACTTAATACTAGGCCAATCTTGAACTGTGTGAATCGATTGAAATGTGTAAATTTTCCTGTAAACTAGGCCAATCTTGCAAAATTTGACGTTGCACTTTTTGGACTTAATACTGCACTTTTCGGACTTAAGAATTCACTTTTAGGACTTACTAGTGCACTTTTCATACTTAAATAACGCACTTTGCACTTCTCGTTGATAATGCACTTTTAGGACTTAATAATGCACTTTTCATACTTACTAGTGCACTTTTCATACTTACTTGCACTTTTCATAAAGGAGTAGAACTAGTATATGACAATGCACTTTTCAGCCTTACTAGTGCACTTTTTATACTTAACAATGCACTTTTTATTTTTTTTAGAGAACATATATTTGACCTTATAGAGAACATATTTTTATTGCACTTTTCACAGTTAATAATGCACTTTTTACACTTAAGAGTGCACTTTTTCTACTTAAATTAATTCTTACAAAAATTAATTCTTAACACATTTATTCCTAACCTAACTAGCTAGGTACTAAAAGAAGTTATATTTTATCGTGTGTCAAATAACTAATAAACCACTATTTTTCAAAGAAGATCATGATGAAATTAGCTTATATGGGATTCGAACCCACATCTCTGTGCATAAGCACATTGCTCTTCCATTTGAGCTAATAAGCTTTTATTAAATTAATGCATTTTTACATGTTTTTAAATGCACTTTTACATGTTTTTAATGCACTTTTTGCCATTATACTTGCACTTCTTTCTTATGCACTATTATTAGTTTATGGTGCACTTTTACATGTTTTTAAATGCACTTTTACATGTTTTTAATGCACTTTTTGACATTATACTTGCACTTCTTTCTTATGCACTATTATTAGTTTATGGTGCACTTTTACATGTTTTTAATGCACTTTTTGACATTATACTTGCACTTCTTTCTTATGCACTATTATTAGTTTCTGATGCACTTTTACATGTTTTTAATGCACTTTTACATGTTTTTAATGCACTTTTTGACATTATACTTGCACTTCTTTCTTATGCACTATTATTAGTTTCTGGTGCACTTTTACATGTTTTTAATGCACTTTTACATGTTTTTAATGCACTTTTGGACATTATACTTGCACTTCTTTCTTATACACTATTATTAGTTTATGGTGCACTTTTACATGTTTTTAATGCACTTTTTGACATTATACTTCACTTCTTTCCTATGCACTATTATTAGTTTGTGGTGCACTTTTACATGTTTTTAATGCACTTTTACATGTTTTTAATGCATTTTTACATTGTTATTCGATTTCTACTGGATCTACCGAATGCTAAAGAGAAGGAAGGAACAAAGGCGAAGAGAAATTTGCTCTAGAGCAATACAAAACACTGACTGACCAACATTTGGTTCTAGAGCAATACAAAATAGTTTACAATTCTAATTTATCTTCCATTTGATGTTGTAGTTGAAATGGTCCATGTTATCCTGTTCAACTGTAATCGAAAATGAGAATATGGAACAAATTAGACTTTACATAGATATCAAAAAAACTTGAAAAGCACTCCACAGGAAATCAACCATGTCATGTATGAGATATCTGCATACAAGCACATATGAAATCAACATATAATGAAGAACTAGAAACAAGAGTTGGACATTGATGATCATATATAGATGATCAGGTTTGGATTCAGTGGAGTTACTCTACCTATAATATAAAGATAAAATAAAATTGGAAATTGGAATCAAATTACAACTCCACCAGATCCCATTCCTGGGTAATCAACCAGCAAGAATATTTTCACAGGCAAACATCCCATATTTTCTCAGATAGATAAACTGAAGAACTCCAAGATTGAAATTTCCAACATCACTGAAATTAGCACAAACCCTAGACCAGTCAAAAGTTCAAGCTACACAATTCTAACTAATCTAAGCGAGAAACACAGACCCTAAACAATTAAGCAGAAATCAAAACGAAAGATACGCATACAAATCCAGCAATTTCACACACAGATATAGCGATTCAAACATATGACCCGCCAAATTGAACCAGAACATGAACCCACAAATTGGGATCATGATTGAACCAGAACACGAGCTGCCAAACAGTTTACAATTCTAATTTATACCTTTTCGATTTGTTTTTGGAGGCATCGTGATTCGTGGGAGAGATTGAAGGCGAAGGTGAGATCGTCCGTCGTCTTTCGTTTGCTTTGGAGAGTTCGATCGATTAGAGCCTTCGATCGAGTGTTTGGAGCCTTCAATCGTTTGGAGACTCGTCGTCCTTCGATCGTCCGTCGATCGTCCTTCGATCGTTTGGAGACTTTGAGCGTTTGGAGTAGATTGGGCTTACAAAATTGAGCGTTTCAATTTCGTTTGGAGTAGATTGAGCGTTTCGATCGTTTGAGCGTTTGGAGTCAATCCAAACTCCTTATTTTTGATATTTTAGGTTAAGGGTATAGAAGTTGGGTGTATTTACAAAATTGCCACCTTCCTGATTTGTTTTATTTTTTTTTCAAAATCACAGAAGTAATCTCAGCCCTTGGATCATGTGATCCGACGGCCCAAAATTCTCCTTCCGTTTCATGTTAAGGGTTGGTTTCATTTGAACCAAACTCATACTTTTATATCATTGAGAATGAGAAAATAACATTATTAGCATACTCGTACGTACAAGTGTACAACTATATGTGGATTCTTAATTTTGTTGTTCATTTTCAATGCCGACGTTTAATCACTCGAACTAATCACATATTTTAATCACAAATGGCAAGTCCACCGCGTCCCGCTTCTTCTTCAAAACCTCAACCACGGTTTGAGCGGTGCAATAAGAGATGGCCATAACCGTTACCATAGGGTTCACCCCCAACGCCGTGGGAAAAACGCTCGTATCAGCCACGAACAAGTCCTCCACCTCCCACGCCTCGGCATTGGGGCCCACCGCCGACGTTCGTGGGTCCACCCCCATCCGACACGTCCCCATCTGGTGGGCCGATGCTATCATTGTCGCTTTACGTTGGATCTCCAATTCGCTCGCTCGCTTAATAAACCCCTCGAGCTCGCGACAGCTGGCGCTCTTGACGTGGATCCTGGGCCCACTGATGTGGTGGGTCCCGATCTCCTCCGCCCCTGCCGCCGCTAGTATCCGTAGCATCTTCTCCGCCGCCGCCTTTAGATGGACGACGTCGGTGTCGGATAAGTGGTAACGGATGTTCTTAGGGTTTTGTGAAATGATCTCCCCGGAGCCCTTATCTCTTGCTATTGCGAGTAAGTGAGCGGTCCTTGAAAACTTTGACATCCTCATCTAAAAACACATGTATGTATATTCATTGAGAAAAAAGAAATTGGCTGTAGTAAGTTGTGGTACTTAAAGTACACACGCATGTAATCATGTATATACAATGATCATGTAAAGTATGTGTACCAAATAAAAAGGAATATATAGATCGAGAAGATAGTAAAGAACTTTTACCTTTATATCAACACCGGAGGTCCAAGGCATAAGGGTGGAGAACAAGCCAGGATGAAGAGATGGAGTTTGGATCAAAGCGCCATAGCCCGATCCTTCAAAGTTAGCCACCACGGGCGACATGGCCGTCATGATGCCTCCCTCGTAGCTCCTCTTCCCATCCTCCGGGAAGACTCCCCAAGCCATAACCGCCGGGTGCACGTGCAAGTGCTTTCCTATGTTGGGATTCTTCAAGCCACTCTTTCTCAACAACACCGGGGTATTGAGAGCCCCACAAGCCACAATTGTCACCTTAGACTCCACTATACACACTTCTTTTGCACCCTTGTACTCAAACTCAAAGGCCACTCCTCTAGCCTTTGACTTGCAACCACTACTACCCTTTGAGTACAACACTCTTGTGGCGTTACAACCGGAAAGGATCAATCCGTTGTTCGACTCCACGAGGTCTCGTAGCCATGTCTCGATCGTGCCCTTTTTCTTGCCATCCTTGCAACCCATGAAACACCAACCACAATAGTGGTCTTTAGGTGAATTTCTAGGGATGTCATGAACCGGGTACCCGAGTTCCATGCATCCCTTTCTTAAAGCCTCGTTGTTTAGCCCTTCCTTCTCAATTCCCGACTGCACTCCCATCTTCTCACATATGGCATCCAATGCTTCTCGATAGCTCTGGTTGTCGAAGTGCTTGAGACCATAGGCCTCAGACCATTCTCGGGTGACATGGTTCGGGGTCTTGATTGAGGCAGCCCAATTGATCGTGGACCCACCCCCAACAGTGGACCCTGCCAGGATACTGAGGCTCGCGTCTTGTGTGGGTACTAGCCCACCACTTTCATACATCTGGCTCAAGCTCTGGCCTTCTAGTAGAGAGAGGTTGGATCGCGCAAAGTAGCTTCCCTTTTCTAGGACTAGCACCTTGTAGCCAGCATTCGCGAGCTTTCCTGCCACGACACTGCCTCCAGAACCAGACCCCACCACCACCGCGTCACATTGGATGGTCATGGATGGGTTGGCTATATCGGGTGGGGTCGGAGGTCTCTTGTGAGTCGTGACTTGGAAGCCGGACCACCTTAGGGTTTGTACTACTACTTCCCTTGAGTTTGATATGTTGACTATGCCTTTGTGGAGGGGATCACCATTGATGGGTTTCTCTTGACCACTACATGGCTCCTTGGGTAGTTGGGTGGTTCCGGTTGATCGGGTCGTGAAATCTGGGTCGGGTCCACAGTATCCGATTGCCTCCCAAGATGGGTTTTTCATGTCATCATTTACCTTGAGTTTGATAAGGTCAATTAGTTGGTGATCGAGAAATAAATGGAATAATACATGATCACCTAAAAATTTGACTGGGAAATGGGAACCCACTCGATTAATGCAATCAATCAATTCATAATTAATCCGAGTGATCGAAATCCACACATTTTATCAAAATCTTAATGGATAATTGGATATCATTCAATACAGCTGGCATGATTTGGTGTATGCCCTATTATTGCCCTCTGCCCAATTTATTAAAATAATAATAATACATACGTACTTCAATGTACGTACTGTACTGTCTATGCATGGTCTGTATGTATGTAATTAGGCAAACAGGATATATTATTTTATATTAGTATGTAGAATATAATAGAAAATTTTACATTAAAATAATATAATATTGGGTGTAGTATTAATGTCTTTACTTATTGTGTCCGATATGTATATAAAAAACATTACCCATCATTTATCAAAATTTGATCAGGATAAATTAAAGTTAAATGCGATATTAAATATGTATAACTATACTAAAAAAATACTACTATAAATTTGTTTATTTCCTAGCATAACTGATCAAATCAAGAAGATTTAATTAATGTATAATCTGTGCACAAACCTGAGTGAAAAATGCGAGTAGGATGAGAGATTTCATGCCGACAAATAACATCCTAATTTGAGAAAACCAACTAGTTGACCAAGAGAGAACAATGTGTTGACGCTTTTCGAGGCTCAAGTCGGAAAACTTATGAACGAAGGGGAAATTAGAAGAGAGGCCAGCTCGTCCGGATAAAATCAATGTCCCAATTCCTGTTGATAGGAGAATTAGGGCAAGCCGGAGGAGGAAAACGTGGTATCTCAGCCTTTGAGTTATCAACCGTACTACCTGCAATTATAATTAAAATGTATTTAATTATATAACTATAACTATGAATTGTTCAATTTAGATTTAAATTAGGCTAATTGATTAACTTGATTATGTTTTTACTTAGATGCTGATATATTTATATATTTAGAGTGATAAAGAAAATTAGTGAAATCCCAATATATGTTACACATTTCTAGCTCAAATGATAACTATGACATATAGTGAATTTCTAATCGCCTACGGTAAGGATCTCATGTAGTATTATGAAGTTCTCACCCCCAAAAAAGTGAATTTGTAATCTGTAAGTCAAGGGTTTAAGATTTTTTTTTTGGTTGAACGTCACGAGTTTAATACTTGATAGTATTGCAAAGTATCAAATATGTATAGAACTTCATTTTCTTAGTTTTATTATTACCTTCATTTTGTAATATTTGAGGGGGGTTCACTTTTTAAGACAAATTTAAAATAAATAAATAAAAAGAAGAGAAATTAAAAATAATTTATATTTTCAATGTATTTTTAAATGAATTTGTATTTTCAATATTTTTTGAAATTAAAAATATAATAAGAGGCTAAATAAATAAATGTGTGATTTTTGAAACATCTATAATATAAATTGATCGAATGAAACCTGATAAATATTCTGAAATGGGATTTTTAACTAAAATAATTTTATATTGCGAAAAAAGAGGGAGTATTTTGTTTTTGTTTTTGTTTTGGGTTTACAACATTTGAGTGGATTGTATAAACTTTTTTTTATTAGCTTACAAAATGTAAATAAGCTTATTCGACCAAGAAATGTAAATAAGCTTAGAAAGGAAGGTCTCACGTGCTCAGGAGTTCCCGCCTTGGCAGCCGAAGTCTGGAAGAACTGGAGAGTCGGCTCCCCGACGACGTCGTTTGGGACGTCCACCGACGGTAAGAAAGTATCGCACAGCGCGGCCAGAGATTCCATCTCCCGAGAAGAAAGCCTGTCACCGGCCGCCGTGACTTTTTTCTCCTCCGTCAAACCACCGTCTCCACCGCCGTTTGCACTTTCCACCATCGCTATTCGCTACTATATATTTTTAATGTTAATGTTGATTAGTATCTAAGTTGCAGCATGCAATAAACGCACAATATATAGAGCAACCTTCATTCCCTTTACTTATATGACTTGATACAACTTGTTCCTTGTCTTGTAGTGTGAACTAACTTATTAATGTGACAACTAACAACTACCAAAAAATTTAGTCGCCTTGAAATTGAACTTAAATTGAAGTATGATAATCAAAACTAGCTAGCTAGTCAAGTTTTAATTAACAAAATTTGATTGCCCACCGACACACATTAGCCGGAGCCCCGGACCCTTGTACTTATTATTTGTGTGTTTTTGGTAGATAATATACCATCTCTCATTTTTACTTTACACTACATGCCGTTTGGATTAAAATAATATTATATTACATATACTATTACATGCATTAGAGCACATTGTAAAATATTACAAGTGCATCGTAAATCCTATTGTGAGTTTATGTATTTGTAAATAATAATATTACAACCTTCAAACATTTAGCCAAGCGGTTAAGCTTAAGCCTCTAATAATAGTACTCAGAGATTTTCGGTTCGACTCAAAAAAAAAATACTATTACAGGCACATACATTTGTCATTAGAGCAATTACATTACGAAATTGTGTATGTATATATACAAGCTAGTAAATTGCGTTTATAAGATGAAGTGAATAAAAGAAAAAAGTGGAAAGAGTTATAATTTGTTGGGCTATATAAGCAAATTCTTTTTGAAAATATACTAGCCTATTCATATACTTGAGCAACCATGAGCATTCATTCTGCCATCGTGTTAGCAATATATGTCTGAGAGAGGGAGAAAATTAAAGAAATTGAACTAAATGTTGCCCTGGCCTTCATGAATTCCCTGCACAGCCACGCGAATCACATGAATGAATATCAAGTTATATGCTTAATAAATAAATTACGTAGCTTATGTCATTGTCTAACCACCTTAATTAATTTGTTTATAGACTTGTCAGTCCATCCTATGAACACATATTAGTCCACGTACGCAAAATAGGGTAGTTGGTTGGTAGAAAGCTGTTTTTTGTAGGTATTAATTCATGAGTTGTGAGATACTATGTCATTGCATATATTATCAACCACATAATATAATCTCCAATCATCTTTTGGTATTCATGTAGCACCTAATTCTTTTAAATTGGTAAGTAATTAGGACAGTACTTTTTTTTAACAACGATTATGGGATCTTTTTTTTTTATTGGAAACGCCTAGGACATTTTTTCTGATGAGAACTTACAATTTTGGATGTTTTTGAATTTGTTTTGTAAAATCATAGCCTAACTTCGTAATTTTATCAGCCACAACATTACAACTCCCTACCAACATGGTGAATCTTAATCGCCTTGAACCATTGGAGTGTAACAAAAATGTCTGAGACAAGCATTTTAATTTCTCAAGGACACTTTCTAGTTCCCTTAGTAGCATTGATAACTGTAAGATTGACACCTTCTAACTCAATATTTCATAATCCCGACTATTTTGCTTTTCGAAGACAATCTCTCAGGTCGAACATCTCTGCTTGTAGTACTAAAGAATGACCGTACTTAGAGGTTTGCCATGCTTATTACATGAGCATTGGAGTCCTGAATAACAAAACCCGAGGAGGTGGAGGTGGTCATAAATTTGGATCCATCAAAGTTTATTTTGTATTAGCCTTGTTGGGGTCTTTTCCAATGCTTTTGCTTATTATCTCTTCCACCTTTTGCATGTCCACCACTACTTATACTTTCTTCGTCTTCACTCTACTGTATGGACTTTTTCCACCCTATTAACTGTTGTCGAATGTATTTTTCCGAATCTGGTATGAGGTCAGTCCACGCCTCTTGAAATACCAATATGTTCTTATTATGCCATATACACCACAATATAATTGCTAGTTTCGTAGTTCCGAAAGCTTGTTTGAAATCAATTGTGATGTTCCTTGGTGACTTGTTCCGAACGTCGTAAGTCCTCAAAATATGTTCTGTTTTTGTTTTGATTTTTCGTGTTATTCTCTCTATGTGTGGGCATTCTACTAATAAGTGACCCGGATCTTCATATGCGCAAACACACATAAGATACCAGTTGATGTTGGAATCCCCCTTTCCTTTAATCTAGCATTTGTAGGTAATTCATTGTTATATATTGAGTTTCCATAACCAATTGTTCGGGCTTGGATCTTGTTCGGTTGTTCTTGTTACTAATTCAATAGATCATGCAGTTGAGAACCAACCATTTTTACTTGATGCCCAATGGCAATACAGCCTATCACGGATGAAATTTTCAAGAATCAATACCACTACAATTTTTTCTACTATTTTTGGCAGTAATGCTTGTGCGAGGGCATCCATATTCCACCATGTCTTATCGACATTTATAAAGTCATGTATTGTGGTCGAGTCATTAGTTTTACTTGGGTGAATGGCATAATCCCGCAAACACTCATGTGTTACCTATTTATCCTTCCAAAATCTAATAGTTCGGCCATCTCTCACTTGTCATATGGGCCCTTCTTGAAATTCTGACCTTAGATTTATCACTTTGGTCCATTGTCATGAGGTATTGGACTATTTTTTATATTGGAGCAATGTTTCATTTTAAGGTATTTTTCTGCCACGACCCAAACCCATATATTATTTTCCATAACAATTTCATTTGTAATGCTTTGTTCATATGTTATGTCTTTTTTTAGCCCTAACCCACCATGATTTTTTGGTATGTAGATTTTATCCTATCCAATAAGGGGCTTATGACTTTGATCTTCATTCCACAAAAAACCTCGATTAATCTGGCCGAGTTCATTATGTATGCTACCTTACGGGTAGCATGAAACTTTGCATTAGGTAATTTGATTTAGTTTCCAAGTTTTCTCTTATAAGGATCTATCGTCCCTCTAGCGATATGGAATTCGCTTTTCATTTGGCAAGTTGATTCCTAGCCTTTCTTATTGTATACTTGAATGTTTCTTTGTTGACTTTACTATTTATTATTGGGAAACCAATATATTTTCCCATATGTGTCATCGACATTATATTGAGGGCATGTTGAATTTGTTGTTTTTGCTGGTTATCTATGTGTTTTGATGTTTTGAAGACAAATTTATGATAGTTGACCTTCTGACCTAAGACAGCACAACATTCCTCCACTATTGTCTTAACCAACGTATATGCATTTTGGCTTGCTTTTGTAAAAATTATAATCAATGCAAATGCCAAAAGGGATTTTTGTACCTACTCGGGCTAAAGCAAAGCCTACTTGTCGTAACCCTTGTACCAGTGTATATGCATTGTCTCACTAATTACTTGTTGGAGCTTCCTAGCGAAGATTTTAGTCCCAATTATAAATAGTAAAGGAGATAATGGGCCACCTTGTCATAACCCATGTTGGCTCATTGTTAAAAAAAATCAAATATAATTTAGTTTGTACACACTCCTTTACCCATCCAATGAAGCGTTGACAAAATCCTAATTTTTCCATAACTGACATCAAGTATTCTCAGTCCAAAAGATCGTGCTTTTTCCATATCTAGATTGATGGCTACGCATTCGTCCTTTCCTTTCCTTATTCAAAATGAGTGAAAATTTCCATGTGTTATAAGCAAATTGTCCTAAATAGCTCTATTAGTTGCAAAAGCTCCTTGAAGTGGGTGTATAAGCTTACTCATACACCCTTTAAACCTTTTTGTAATAATTTTTGAAATAATCTTATATACGGTGGAATATAGGCTTATGGGTTGATAATAATTTGTAGAATTCGGATTATCGTTTTTCTGTAATAGTGTGATGAATATATGATTAACTTGTTGGATAAATTTTTAATGGCGAATAATATAAGGTGATGTGATCTTGTCTAGGCTCATACTCGACTCCGACTAGTCCGATGCGCCCAAGACCTTGGCACCCTCCCTGACGTAGGACTTAGTTAGATTTATTATGTATATTCTGTATTTGAGTTATTTCCCGTTATAGCATTTCCCTTTCGAGTTATATCTATTTATAGACATATGCTTCTCGTATGCTTAAAAGGGTCTATCCTTATTTCTCGTATGTAATTGATATGCTGTATTTCATATAGCATAACTAAGACTAGATAATACATTTTATATATAGATTTAGGTCTTTTTAGTGTTTGTAATGATATATGAGTAGAAGACCGAAGACTTGAAGAAATTGGAAGAATTGAGGTCGGGATTAGAAGACCGAGAAGTGAAGGCCGCGGAGTAGAGTACCCGCGGTGGAGCCAGGATACAGTGTCGTGATCGCGGAGGCCTAAGGCCACGGTCGCGGGTCAGCGTTGACTCAGATGGGAATTTCTACAGGTCCGCGATCGCGGAGAGTGTTCACCGCGCCCGCGGATGTCCACGTTAGCATAAATTCGAGGCGGCGACGGCTCTTTCTATCTATTTATCTTTATTTATTTCCGTTATTATTTTATTTCGTACGAGTTGTTCGAGACTATTTAGACCGAGTTTTGGAGCTTTGTTTTGTATTCTCTCTTAGACCTAGTTTTCATAATTCAGACTTTTGGTATTTTCTCTATTATGGAGAACTAAACTCCCTAAATCTTATTCAAGTTGAAGCTTTTCAGACTCAAGTTGTTGTGAGATTCTACATTACATGTTTATTTCTACAGGTTATTTCAATTCTCTTGTGCGTAATTATTATTGATTGTGTTGATTTCTGCGTGTCTGGCCAACTTGTTGGAATTAATATTATCTATTGCTAGATCTAGCTTTTCTCGTAGCAAAACCTAATCTTTGTAGCAACTCAATTGACTTAGGACTCGTTGGACTAAAACAATTGAGAAAGAGATTTGAATGCATGTTAATTGTTTGACTCGTTGGAATTCAATTGCATGTATCCTGTTTATCCTTGTCCTCATTGCTAATATCCCTATTATTTATGATCGTTTCATGAATTGTTTGGATATTAAGTTTGCATGTCTCGTTGCCATGTTATATTTCTGATCAGGATAGGAATAACCAAAGGAATAACTTGTTTGAATCTATGATCAATTGCTTGAGGAAGAAAAGTGGATACTTGGATAGGATTGCTTCTTCCTAATTGATAAAAATCCAACTTTTACTTTGTTTGATTACTTGCTTTGTTTGTTTCAATTCTCTAGTTTTAGTTTACAATTACAAAATCCCCCTTTTACTATTATTGAGTTGATAACAATATAAATTCTGAATTACAAGTGTCTCTTGGGTTCGACCCCGACTTACCAACTATACTAGTTGAGTAATTAGGGATTATTTTTTATTTGGCACGACGACTTTAAGCCAGTCAATAATCTTTAATTCTCATGTCCATTTTAATGAAAGCCAAAGCTTGAGTGGAGATCCTCCTCCCTTTGGTCCGGACGTCAAGCCCTTATAACCTTCTTCCCTCGCCCTTGATTCTAGTCACTATCTCGTCCAACCCTTACCAACGTGAACATTAGAGACCCACAAGCCATCTTAGGGTGATTTGTACCTATCCCACTTACCCGACGGAGATGATCTCGACATCTCGAGCCTATATCGGGCACCCTTACAGATCGACCCCTAGTTGGAACGCATCATAGGGTGAGTAATTAAATTATCTCTTTAAAAAATAAGTACAAATTATTAAAGGATATCACAAAAATATATTAACTGTTTTAGAAAATAACATATTAACCTTGCAAAACAATACAATATGTCGCTATACCTTGATGACGAGGCAACTAGGGCACAAAGAAGGTCAAGGCTGGCAAGTTGAAGAAACGACAGTTGTTGAAATTAAGACAAAATTAGGGGCTTGTCTAGTTTATGTAATACTTCGAATTTGAGATCTTTTATAATATAATGAAGTATTATCTTTAACAAAAGCTTTTCATTAATTTTTGGGATTCGAGTGAGGACAACGAATTCTACACTCTAAAGTTAGGCGTGGATTTGAGTGAGGACAATGAATTTTAAAGCTAAGTGTGCAAGGGCGAGAGTGGTGCCAAGATGGATGACAAGTCTCTCAGTATGTTGGCATGATATAACACTTCTAAAGCCTTATGTGCTACAATTTTGCCGCTGAATTACTTTTGGGGGGAAATGTGCTCTTAATTGTCTTCGAATATTTGAAGTTGTGGCCTATATTTACGTCTTTCAAGATGATTGAAAACACATTTTGCCCATAAAATTAATTCATAGACAAAACTGTAAGGTCCAAAACCTTAGAAATGTTATCTCACTCTAACTCAAACAATGCTTAGGAGAGACCTTTAAAACAACAATTATTTTGGCCATTATAAGAGAATAGGGATTGAAATAAATAAATATCATATATTAGTTGGTGATGATCACTGATTGAGTAAATAAGAATTAACATCTATTAACATGGTCGCGAAATTTGTGACCACTTGGTCGCTAATTTTTTTTGATATAGCGACCATGTGGCAACTAATTAGCGATCACATGGTCGTTAATTTCGCAGCCATGTGATAACTAAATTTGAATCCATAATTATAGACCAAGGGGTCGCTAATTAGCGTATTTAATTTAGCGTCGGCAAAATTTAGTCCGTAATATAGATCGAAAAAGTTTACCAGCGGAAATTAGGGACCAAGTGGCCACTAAAGAAAAAGGCCAGATAAAATTCCTTCTCCCCAGGAAGAAAAGTTGGCATGTATCTTTCTGAGCAAATTGCGTCCAAGTGATCACTAAATAAATTCATCGTTGAAAAGGTGGGAAATTTGTCGTCAACATTACGTCCACGTGGACGTGTATTACTAATTCATTTCCTATATAAATTTCCGACCTTTTGGTTTATATATGTACAAATTCATCCACAAAAAGAAGAGTGAATGTATACAAAAAGAACAGAGAGTAATTTTGTCAATTTTTGTATCAGAAAACTTGCAAGTATGTAATAATAGTTTTTGTAGAGAATTTTTGTATCCCAATTTTTTCACTTTACAACATTTCTCAACCCCCAAATATGCCAAAATATGATCATTTTTGTAGAGAATGATCAAATCATGATAAGAAAAGAAGTTAGTTTTTCTCTTAAAAAATCTTTTTCAATCCTTTGAGTTTAGATATGTAGTTCGAATGTCTAAGGAAAGTATTGTACCGACCCGTGTGATCAGGAGGAGAAGGGTTGTAATTTTAAAAGATTAGAGGCTTGTAATTCTATAAGTTTATACCTTGATAAATGAGATCCAATCCCTCCAAATAAGGGAATAAGTTTGCAATTTTCTTCAACTCAAAATTCCCAAGATAATTTATGAAACCTCTTCAACACAAATAGAAGAGTAGTGGGCAGTTGCTCCTGAACTTCAATGAGAAAATACATGATTTGAGAGATTAAGATTCTCAAGAGGGAGAGAAGAAAATTGTTCTATCTGATGTAAAATGTGATTGAGATTTTTTGATTAGTGAGAAAGAGAAAGGTGTTTGATGTTAGGGAACCTTACAAAAAATTAAGGAGAAATTTGGCGGTAGTATTAGAGACCTTAAGAATTTGTTTATGATGACATGTGATAGAATACAAAGGTTTGCATATGAGATACAAAAGTTCAAAGTGGGGATCGCATATCTTAGAAATGACATGCTCTTATTGATGTACTCGAAAGATTCCAATAAACACTATACCATTCAAACTATTTAGCGTCTACAATTTAGCGACCACAAAATATGATCACTAATTAGCAACCATATGGATACTATAGCAACCCCCCAAAAAAATTATTAACCATATAGTCACTATATTAGTAACCAGATGGACAATGATCGCCAAAATAGGGCGGGATAGTTTGGCACTAGAACATTATATAATGTGGTCACTAATTCTAGAGTTGTAACTAAAATCCGCGATCACTTAGTCACTAACCACCTAGTTGCTAAATATTGTTGGGATATAACGACCATATGGAAATTAATTAAGGACCATATGGTCGTTAATTTTGTGGCATGTGGTCGCTAAATTTGACTCCAAAATTAGTGACCAAGTAGTCCCTAATTATGTTCGCCGCAGAAAAGGCAGGAAAATTTCCTCCGACATAACGTCCACATGGACCCAAATTGTTATTTTTATTTCCTATATATATCTTAGACTTTTTGGTTCATTTATATACAAATTTATCTACAAAAGAAAGAGAGAAGATATATCATGTAGGAAACTTTAGGGGTTGTATTCATCTTTTGGGGGTTGTATTATGTTTTTGCTCGTTCGGTAGGAAACTGATCAACTGAGATATATCCTTGAAGGTTGATGAAATAATTTTTTGCCGATATTGATTTGTTGTTCACGTTCTAAATTCTCTATCTTTTAGGATTTTCTCCATCAAATTATAGTCGCAATTGTAGGTTGATAGTTCCCTTTCTGTGGAGATGTATATTACAACTCTTTAAATGGAAGTATACATTTGGGAACTTCTATTCTTCTATAACAATTAATCACATGATCATATAATTTTAGATCACTTTTTTGTATTTTTTTCTCAATAGAATATCTATTTCTATTTAAGGGAAAGACAAACCATTATTCTCAAAGGTTAGAAGTAGGCGATTCACAATATATGGACGACATAGGAAGAAACTCAGTTGGAGATCCTTTCAACTTACATGATATGATGAATTTTGATTGTTATACTGGGTGGTGCAATAGTAGCCCTATGAAACCTGAAGAGGTGCTTGCCTCTTATGGGTATTCGACTCTTCAATCAATCCCTACCTACACGTCGTATGACCACTTAAACTTCTCAAAACAAAATGTTGTTTTACCTACAACTGAGATTATTGCAAATTTCAACATCTTTGGAAATCCTCCTAGCTATATAGAAAAAATAAGTATTCCCCAGATAGATGCACCAATCATAACACCCATGGATTTATCCAATTCAAATGAATATGATGATATATAAAATAATACAAAATCAGTGCAATATAGTAAAGTTTCTAGATGTCTTGGCTAAAGACTTGTTGAGAAGATGTTGTGGGCATTGTCCTTGCTCAAAGATTCATCAGGTGAAGGAATTTTGGCTCAAGTATGGGTCCTGGTTAAAAATGGTGACCAATATGTATTAAGTACTTGTGAGCAACCTTTCTTATTAGATTAAGTGCTTGCTGGTTATTGTGAAGTTTCTAGGTCTTACACATTCTCTGTGGAGCAGACACCGTGATCTTTTCCAAGTCTTCTTGGGCGAGTGTTTATCTCAAAATTACTCGAGTGGACTTCCAACGTTAACTACCATAGCAAGGTTGGGTACTTGAGGATTAAACATGACGTGGAACATGAAGTTCAAGGATTTGTTGTCGTGCATGTTCTCAACTCATCCAAGATATCATGTTGTACTGTTTTGGAACTTCTAATTACGAGAGTCAAGCCTCACTTTGATGTGTAAATAGATAATGTTTGTCGTGCACTACAATTAAGTTATATCATCCTGACTATCCTTCTTTATTTAACATGGAATTAGTAAAAAAAACTATGTAAAGCCTTTTTTAATTGTGGTTGATAAGAGCTTTAATGATACATCCTTCTTTCATCCAAAGTTAATGACACCTCACTGAGATTTTATAAGAGCTTTTATAAGGAAGAAATCACTTCCATGGTTTCTTATATACTTACTATAAGGGTAGACCAAGTAAATTTGCCTACAAGGGCCAACACTCGTTGTTCTACTAAAATTTGATTGAGATTTTTTTATTAGTGAGAAAGAGAAAGGTGTTTGATGTTAGGGAACCTCTGGAAAAGATTAGGGAAAAGTTTGGCAATAGCATTAGAGATTGTAAGGATTTGTTTATGATGATTTGTGATAGAATACAAAGGTTTGCATACGAGAGACAAAAGTTCAAAGTGGGGATCACCTACCTTAGAAATGACGTGCTCCCATAGATGCGCTGGAAAGATTCCAATAAACACTACACCATTTAAACTATTTACCGTCTATAGATTAGCGACCACAAAATATGATCGTTAATTAGCAACCATATGGACGCTATATCAACCCCAAAAAAAACTTATCTACCATATATAGTGACCAGATGGAAAATGGTCGTCAAAACTGAGCGGGATAGTTTGGTCACTAACCACTTATTTGCTAAATATTGTTAAGATATAGTGACAATATGGCCACTAAGTAAGGACCGCATGGTTGTGAACTTCGCGGTCATGTGGTCGCTAAATTTGACTCCGGAATTGCATATCTTTGATTTTTTAGTTCATTTATGTACAAATTTATCCACAAAAGGAAGAGAGATGGTATGCTCATTTGTGCATCTCATTCGTAGAACGGATAGTAATTTTGTCGATTTTTGTATCAAAAAACTTGTAGGTACGTAGTATGTAATAATAGTTTTTGTAGAGATTTTTTGTATTCCAATTTTTATCATTTTACTGCATTTCTCAATCTCCAATGAGGTTGGTTGAGGTCCGAAAAGGGCGCAAGAGATTTTCTAAAACTTGTGTGTAATTATAACATTCCCAACATTATTGTACTCTAAGAAATTCTACAATCTCGTAGTTCTTTTTTTCGGTTTAGAGTCATCTCATCTCGAGATCGACTCATTTCCGTCCTTAAGCTCCACATAAAGTCTATACATCTCAAACACATCTCTCTTATATCTCTTTACTGAATTGTTAAGTTACCAAATTACGTACCCTTGAGAATCTCCATTCTCACTTGTTTAGTCTCCTAAGACTAATTCCGCTATTTCTGCATTTTTGCTTGATATTTCTCGCCTTTCGCGACAAATGTTAGACTCTAGGAAACTTCCATCAAAGGTTTGAGGACGAAGATTCAAGGAGTTGAAGGAAGGAAGGTTGGGTCTTCTCAAAGATGTTTCTCGCTTATTTTGGGTTTTCATTAAGCTTTGCAAAGACAATGTTTTGTTATTCCGCTGCTTAACTCTTTCATATTTTGTTATTTTGAAACAAGTTTAAGGATGTAATGACAACACTTAAAGTCTTATGCTTGAGCACCTTTTATAATATGTATTATCGTTGAATTTCAACATTTTATTTAAATTTAATACCTTACAAAGCCTTAGGTGACTTTGGACGGTAAAATCCGAGGTCACTGGCGGTAATACCCATCATTGCAAAATAGGGGTGTTACATTTTGAACTAATTCTGGGGACTTTATTATACTATATACTAAAAATGCAAATGAGAGAGGGGGTGGCCGCCCCCGGCTTCGCCTCTAACACTAACTATTACGAGCAAGAAATTCATGAACTGTAAGATTACTTATTATGAACCTTAACATTTAAATTTATGAACCCACAAAATACCATTTATGAACTAGAATACATGACATGAATAACAAGTATTGTTAATTAAATTTCACGAACCTTTATGACAATTGTTATGAACCTAACCGTATAAAGACATGAACCCACAAAATAACATTTGTGAAATAAGATACACTATTAAGAACGAAAAGATATGAACCCACAAAATACCAATTGTTATGAACCCGATCGTATAAAGCCATGAATTAGTCCAACGTTTATGAACTATTTAAAAATCATAAGATGAAATATTATAAACTTATGTTTATAAAAACATGAACTAAAAGAACAATAGTCATGAACCAAAATAACTAGTATGACTTAAGAGACATGAACTATAAGATAAACTATTATAAATTAAAAGTCATGAACCATAAGAATTATTATGAACCTAGCTTACAAAACATGAACCAAAAGAACAAGTACCATGAACCAAAAATCACGAAAGAAAATAATAACTAGCAAGAACTAAAAGACATGAACCATAGAATAAACTTTGATGAACCTAATGTTATTCAAACATGAATCAAAAGAATAATTGTTATAAACAAAAAAGAATGGAACAAAATTTATGAACCATAAGAAGAAATAGTATATATGATCCTTACCTTAATAAGTCATGAACCAAAAGACATGTGCACATGAACAAAAAGACATGAGCGTATCAAGAATTAGCCTATGTGGGATTTGAACCCACATTTATGTGCATATTCACATTGCTCTACCATTTGAGCTAACATGCTACCAAATATATAATTTCTCAAGTGTCAAATGCACATTTCTCATTTTTCAGTGATATAACAAGATATATACAAGCTTACATTGAGATTTGTCATAAGAGGACTTAGTAGACAACTTTAGTGGTGGCAACATATCATCAATCATGCCTTCTATACCAAAAGCATCAAGCTCAAAGCATCACAAAACATCAATAAGCAACCATTTTTCTTGAAAAATAAACCCTAGAAACCCTTCTAAATGATTAGGCATTGAATAAGGTAATTTGGTTTTCATTTAGGTCAGACATAGCAACCAACCGAGATGAAGAAACTGAAATATTGATACACAAAAGTACTTTCTCAAGCACTTCAATAGTCAAACATAACCAAAAGAATGTTCTTTAAAAAAATCAATGTCTTTATAAGAAATCAACCATGTCAAGAATTAAACCCAAACAACAAAGTACCGGCCAAATTCTAAATTAACCTATAATTTTGTAAATTGTCAAACCCTAAAAGCCCCAAATTCATATACCTAATACCTCAAAAAATAGTAACTGAATCATCAAATTAGCATACCAAACCAAATGATGACAAAAAATCATAAAGAGTGTGCAAATACTGAATTTTAGAAGGATATCTCAACAAGAGAGCACATAAAAATAAATCAAGAACCAACAATCCATGGAGCAGTCAAAAGGCTCAGTTTTAGGAAGCACAACTACCTCAACAGAAGAATGGATCTAGTACAGGCACATCCACATTTTTTATAATACAATCAATACTAGAATAGTATCAGTCACATTGAAGAATCAACCATAGAAATTGAAAGCAAAATAGGCCATCAAAATTAAATTCCAACCATTCACAACATCAATAAGCAAGCATTCAATAAGGTCAAAGAATTTGTAGATTGCAAGCAAATTTTTACTAAACCCCAAAAACAAACCCTAGAAAAATCCAATTCATGCATACCTTTCTTTGTATCCTTCTTCATGGATTTGATGAACCGAAATCGACACTTTTGATTGAGCTAGAGTGCAAGAGATCTATCAAGTTCTTGGTAGATTTCCCCCACAAGTTTGAAGATGGTGAGGAGATCGCCGTTCGCACCGTTTCGCCCAAAGAAGAACTTTGAAGATGGTGAGATTTGGGCAAGGGTTGTGTTTTATTTTGGGGAGGGGTACTTTTGTCTTGCCAAACAAATTCTACCATAATTACATTTCATGCCATCAAAACTGACATGCGCCCATTTTTTTTATAATTTTGCTAAATTGTTTTGTTTTAATCATGACCTTTCATACATGTAATCTAACGATAAAAAAATGCTCACATTTTCCACCCTATCAATTAATGTTACCTGAGCGTGACTCGTAAGTTATATGCTCCCCCGTTTCATAATACTTGTCTTTTTACCCATTTGCATACTTATTAAGAAAGCTATCAAAAATACTATTATTCCCTCATTTATTACTTCACTTTTTTACTTTATTGAAAATCGCTACTAACAACCTATTATATAGTAATAATTATAAAGGTAAATATGTAAAGTAAATACCAAAATAGCTAAAAATACATGTATTGAACAAAAATTAAAGGCTAGAAGGACATATATTATGAAATGGTGGGAGTAACATTAAAGTATTGTTTGTCTGCACATACCACGCCTGATTCTCAAAACTGATTCTCAAGTTGCTTGCAACCTCCTAAGACCGCCAAAGGTCAAGACACACCCAGATTACTTTCTTATCCAAAGATGTTGAAGCTTGCTGGAAGACAACGCTTGGGAAGTCAAGGTTTAATTTATTCCAAGATTGGCTAATCAAGTTGCGGATAGTTCAACACAAATTTCTTTTAATTACCCTACTATGTACTTTGAGTTTGGCACTTTACCTTCAGTTACTCTGAACCTTTGGAACAATGATCTCCCTTCCAAAGGAGAATTCAAAATGATAGATATTGGGAACGACAACTATGTTGTCAGGTTCGCCAATGATGATGATCTCCACCACGTCCTCACACAAGGGCCATGGATGATCGGGGACAACTAATTAATGATCCGTCGCTGGCTCCCGAACTTTGATCCGTTCAATGAGCATGGAATGCTTCCATTCAGGATTCTTAAGTAGGATCGGAACTCAGATTGGTCAAGTTCTAAGAATCGATGAGACGACCATTGCAACCGATTGCGGACAATATGTTCGGGTTGGAGTGGAAATTGATCTCACGAAACCTCTTTTGTCAAAGTTCCGCTCATGTGGTAAGACATGGCGAGTCCAATACGAAGGCATAAGGCAATTATGTTACAACTGTGGCAAAATTGGACATGTTGCTGACAAATGTCCACTCACATACAAGCCAGAGGAAGTAATTCAAGTTGAGAAAGAAATTCATGCACAAAACAACCCACATGAACAAGAGAAATACGGGCCATGGATGAAACCGACTCTCCCGGTTCGCTGTCCACGTCCACAGGCTGGGAAAGACCAACCACAAGCGACAACCCACCAAACTTCAGAAGCCAAAGACTCCCCCAAAAGCCCTTCCAAAGCCAGTCAAAATGCCAACCAAAGAGTCCAACGAGATCGAGATTCAGCATACTTTCCGATGAAAACACACATGCTGATCAAGCGAACTCAGAACCGGTGACGACCAACGTGCCGACGAGCAAATCCGATGAGCAAATTCCGGAAAGTCAGAATCAAGCCAACCCATAGGTTCAGGCGCAAATTTCGGACCGCGATCTCGAAAAAGGGAAGTTTCCAAAAGATAGCAGGAAAGATATCCCGAAAGATAAGCACACGACGTAATCGATTCCAAAAGATTTACCTGCCAATCAAAAAGCCAAAAAAGATTCTAGGGATGCAAATCTTTCCCTAACAAGAAAATCAAGGGGGAAACTTTCGTCAACTACCACGGTAGTTTCCAAAGTTGTTGATGTGAAGAAACCATACCTTATTTCTGAATTAGTCCAAAACAAAAACCCACAGGTTAATGTTAAACGACCACAAAAATCAACCCCTCCAATAACTACACCTCCAACTCCCCATTCAACCCAAGACCCAACCTCCATTCTCAAAAAAGCACCCGATCCCCCTGATGGAACCTGATGTGTCGCTCAGAATGTTGGAGGTGAGGTTGATGCCGGTGTCAGACAAGCGGAGTCTTCTCGTGTCGAATCTTCGAGTGGGTCCGTTCCTCCCAACTCTTCCACGTCTGGCTCCAAAGATGATAGTAGAGTTCCAATCTCTCCGAACGGAGACAAGTGCAATTCTTTGCCGGGTGTCAATGCCCCCCAGACTAATTGATGCGATGAATCGCATTGACAATGCCATAAGCTCTTATGATGCTGCTAGATCAACCATGACTTTGCCTATTACGTGGGACGAAATCAACTAAACTGTTTCTATGAATCAGCTCAACATACTCATATGGAATGTTCGAGGCGCAAGAGGTGCCAATTTCTTACCTTCCCTAAGGGAACTTATCCGTCAACATAATCCGAGTGTTCTTGCACTCGTGGAACCTAGAATCAGCGAGGTTCGGGCGGATGAAGTTTGTAATCGAATAGGCTATGACGGAATGCTTAGAGTTGAATCATAAGGCTTTGTTGGAGGCATGTGGCTTCTTTGGAAAACCAATGAATTTTTAGTCAATCCGATCAGACTACATCCTCAACACATTACGGTGGAGGTCACCCGCCGCAATGAGGACCCTTGGGTTCTTACTGCTGTTTATGCCTCCCCGGACTCGGATGATAGAGATCACTTGTTTGAAGATCTTGAGATTTTTGCAGTTGCAAATAACTTGCCTTGGCTTGCTGTGGGTGATTACAACGCTACAACAGCGGCTCATGAGCGATCTTATTCTTCTACAGGCTCTAATGTTTCTTCAGAAAAATTTCAGGAATGGATCGATAATCAGCATCTCATTGATCTTGGCTTCTCGGGGCCAAAATTCACTTGATCTACTGTACATTCTCCACAAACTTTTAAAGCGGCCCGTCTTGATAGAGTCGTTTGCTCTGAAGATTGGCGCTTGCGTTTCCCGGAGGCTAATGTCCGCCATCTTTCAGCTCCTCATTCGGATCATCTTCCACTCCTACTGCAGATTTGCTCTTCTCTGAATGATCAGTACTTGACCTCAGTTTCCAGATTCCAAGCAACTTGGCTATCCCATATTTATTTTGAAAATTTCATGTGCAATACATGGAAGCAAGAACTTTCGCTCCCAGACTCGCTCAATGACTTCAGAGGGCATCTTAAGGCCTGGAATCGAACTATTTTTGGCAATATTTTTCATAGAAAAAGTGGCTTTGGGATCGTCTTGAAGGCCTTCGAAACCGCCTTACTTTTCGGCCTACTGACTACCATCTCAGATTAGAACGGGAGTTGAGAAAGGACCTTGAAGAGGTACTTCAGCAAGAACAAATGTTATGGTTCCAAAAATCAAGAGCAAACTTTCTTGTCAACGGGGATCGTAACACACATTACTATCATCTCTCAACTATGATCAGAAGAAGAGCCAACAAAATCACCTCTCTTCTCAATGCCAATGAGGAATGGGTGACGGATAAGTCAGAACTACAAAACCTGACTCGCCATTTCTTTCAGTCTTTATACACTGCTGAAAATAGTAATTCCCTACACAACTTTGAGACTTCGGTGAGTTTCCCAACCCTTGACATACATTCTCGCCATCTGTTGGACAATCCTTTTACAACACAGGAAGTCAGAGATGCTCTTTTTATGATGAGTCCATACAAATCACCAGGACCGGATGGTTATCCGGCAATCTTATATCAGAAAAAATGGCACTTAATGAGGCAGCAAGTCACTGATACAGTTCTAAATTTGTTGAATAATTATTGCTTACCAGAGGGATTTAGTGATGCTCTTCTTGTTTTGATTCCTAAAGTGGATCACTCGTCTAGTCCTGCTCAATTCCGCCCGATTGCTCTTCTTAATGTGGCTTTTAAGATTGCAACAAAAGCCATTGTCGAAAGACTCAAACCAGTATTAACCCAATTGATTTCCCCGACACAGTCTAGCTTTGTTCCCGGTCGTCAGATCATCGACAACACTGTTATTGTTCAAGAAACTCTTCATTCTATGAATTCATTGAGAGCAAACAAGTGGATGATTTGGAAAGTAGATCTCGCCAAAGCCTATGATAGAATTAGATGGGACTTCTTGAAGAATGTTATTATTGAAGCGGGGTTTCTTGCCAAACTTGTTGGCGTTATTATGCGTTGCCAAACTGAGGGGAAAATGAAACTTCTGTGGAATAATGAGGAAGCTGGTGAGTTTGTCACCTTGAGGGGTATTCGGCAGGGCGATCCGCTCTCCCCATATCTACTTGTTCTCTGCATGGAGAAATTGTCACATATAATCGAAGAAGCGATCAATGAGGGCCGATGGAATCCTGTTACTGTGGGTGAGGTCCAATTATCTCATCTCTTCTTCGCTGATGATCTTGTTTTGTTTGCCGAAGCCTCCCTGACACAAGCCGTGATCATTAAACAATGTTTAGATCGCTTTTGCAGCCTCTCTGGTGAGCAAGTTAATTATACTAAGAGCACGATTTTATTCTCTAATTTTGTGCTTCAACAGACCCGTGAAGTCATTAGCGTTATGGTTGGCATTCCGATTTCTCTTGACTTTGGGAATTACTTAGGTGTTCCAACTTCTTGTGAGAGGCTTACAAAAGACAAATATTATTTTATTCTTGATACGATCATTGCTCGATTGAGAGGATGGCAATCCAGGGCTTTATCTTTGGAAGGAAGAGTCACATTAGCAAACTTTGTGCTCACGAGTCTCCCCCTCTATACGAAGCAATCCTCTCTCCTTCCCACGTCAACATGCAGCAGCATCGATAAAATCATTCGAGGCTTTATTTGGGGCTCAACTTCTGAGAGACGTCGTGTTCATCTTGTCAATTGGGACACTATAGCGCGGCCTCGTCTTGAAGGCGGTCTTGGACTACGGTCGGCAAAGCAAACCAGCACTTCTACTTTTGCCAAGCTTGGTTGGCGTATCCTTCAAAATCCTGACACACTTTGGGAGTGAGTCATTCGAGTCAAATACTGCCGCAATCGAGTTGATATTGACATGTTCTCACACCATCCCCGTGCTTCTAGGATGTGGAGGGGTATTGTTGAAGGGGCAACTCTTCTGCAGCATGGTCTGAGATCTTCTATAGGAAATGGCAATACTACGCTATTTTGGACTCACCATTGGCTTGATGAAAAGCCTCTCCTTGATCATGCTATCCAACATGTGTCGGAAGAAATTGAGGGTATGACTGTCGCTGAAGCTTGGACGAATTCAGGTTGGAATTGGAGTCTCCTTACTCCTTTTCTTCCTACCTGCATCAAATCTCAGCTCACAACGATCAGAATCCACGTTAATCATGTTGCTCCTGACAAGTTCTATTGGGGTTATACTCCATCGGGAATTTATTCTATTAGCTCTACTCTCAAATTATTGAGAGAACCACTGAACCCGCCTGCTAGTCCGCTCTGGCGCCTTATTTGGAGCGCCCATTGTCAGCAAAGAGCAAAACAATTCTTGTACCTTGCTGCACATGATAGCTTTCTCTGCAATGATAATCGGGTTAGAAGACATATTGCCACTTCCAATCTCTGCCCAAGATGCAATCAAATCGAATCGTCCCTCCACACCCTCCGTCATTGCTATGTGATCCAAGATGTATGGCGTGCTCTTGCGGGTAATAATCTTGGCCCCTCCTTTTATACTGAACCAGATATTAAATTCTGAATTGCATCGAATTTGAGTAGAAATAAAGAATGGGGATCTATTTTCGCCAATATGCTGTGGTACACTTGGAAGGTTCGTAATGCTCTTGTCTTTGAACATCGGGACAATGTTGCTGGTTTGTCCTCTGTGGTCACCCTTCAGGTCGCTCTTTTATTTAATAAAGATTATGGGCTAAGTCCCGCTTAATGACAAAAAAAAAAACATTAAAGTATTGTACAAACTACTTTAATCAATTAATTAGCAAAGAAACACGCAACATATTTTCCTAGAAGAAAACGTGGTGCATAGGAGTATTCATTATTTGTACTAGCACTTCTGTTTCTGGAGGCATATGATTGGATATGCCTACTAGTACTTATTGTGCTTATTTATGGACATGGATGGCGAGTGGCTCTCGGTTGGTTGCTTCTCTGCTTCGTGGTGGAGAAAGCGATAAACGTGGTCAAGTGTCGGCAACACTTCACTACTCTTTAGCTTGCATATAAAAGTATGTATTACTACTTCAATAATGTATGTATGCATGTCGATCGCTCAAACATCATATCTCGATCATAAATTTCAATCTTCAAATAATTTATGCCGTAGGGATCTTTAAGTTCATATTTAAAATTCGTTTATTTTGATTGAATGAGTATATCTACCAATCAAAGCATATTTTAAGATTTTGCTTAATTAGATGATGATTCTTAGTACTTTATGCAATTTTCAATTAAAAAGATTTCATTGATGTAATATTTTAGGATATCTTAAAATTTTATTTTGTAGATTTTTTTTAAAGACGGGTTTCTAAACTATCTATAATGTGGCCCGTCTACGGGCTGGCGGTGGTGGGATCTTTCGTGATCACATGGGTCAGTTTATTCAAGCTTATTCTTTTAAGTTGGGGTTTACTGATGCGTTAAGAGCTGAGATTAGTGCTATTAAGCAAGGCTTACTGTTTGCTAAACGAATGGCTTTCCCTAGAGTGGTTGTTCAATCGGATTCAGCCCAGGCAATTACCCTTCGTTCACAAGCAGTGCCTCTAATCAATAAAAACACCTGCAAGAGCTCAGCTCCGTTTCTAGACCAAAAAAAAGATTATAACTTATCCTTGTAAAGGCTTGTAGAAATTTAAGATCTAACCTACATATAAATTTGTATTTTTTTTTACATTCAATGTATTAATTTTCTTACATTTAATATTCCTCTTAGAGCATGCCCAACAAATTCTCTATAATTTTCTCTATAATAGAGAATCAAATGCTATATTCTTCAAAATAATTTTACCTCAACTCCAACAATTTCCCTATTATAGAGAATTCCATATTTATTATGTATATAAATATTCATCAAAATATTATAAAATATAATATGACCAATTGAAACTTGCCATGATAGCATATGTAATTAATACATTCCCTAAAATTTTTTGGAGAATTCCCCAAATGTAGGGAAGATGCCTCCCTTTATCTCATCCTTCTCTATTATGGGGAATGTGATGCAGAAACTGTTGGAGCAAAAACTTGTATCAAATTCTCCAAATGTACATTTTTCAATAATATGGAGAAGCTGTTGGGGATGCTCTTAGCCTCTTGGTTTTCAATTCTAAAATATTTAATGGTTATTGATATAAAATACGGAGTAGTAAAATTACACATTTAATGTTTTAATTTCCTATACTCAACACTCTTACCATTATAATTTCTTTGACTTTCATATATCACATTTAATATTTTAATTTTCTACATTTAATGTGATTTCTATATTTTTGTTTCTTCTTAATTCAAATTTTAAAACATTAAAAAACTTGATTGAGAAATCCAACATTTAATGGAAAAAATTGCATACTTCTTAATTCTATATTTTTTTTTATTTCTTATTAATTTAAAGGAAAAAATTCAAATTCAAATTTGACCTTGGTATCTTAGTTTTCCACTCTAGAATATTTAATGGTTATTGACATAAAATGGTAAAATTGCATATTTAATGTTTTAGTTTATATTTAATGTTTTAGTTTCCTACACTCTTACTTGTATATCACATGTACTCTTATATTCTATTGTGAATTTCTATACTAAGTTAGCATATAAACTATAAAACCTCGAAATAATTCTAATACTTTCGTTTTTTCCTAAATTTCGGGACAAAAATTTATTTAAGTGAGAGTATATGTTATATGTAATACCTGAATTTGTATTGTGGTAACTTTAGCAAATTTCATCTATCGGATCGCAATTTAATTATTTTTTAACATAAAATATTATAATAAAATATGTAAACTCGATCCTAACAGTCCAAAATCGAACCGTATTAATCCGGCCGGATATGATCCACGGTCCAAAGGTTACAAAAATATAACTTAATATTTATGTTTTTTTAATATTAGTATTGTATCGATGTAAGTATCTTCTTTTATATTTCACACGCATATCAAAATTTTAAAATATATGTCTAACACAACTGGTGGAGGGAAAAATAAAATGAAGATCCATATTGTTTTTTGGGCAAAATGAAGATCGATATATTGTAGAGCATGATGGCAAACTATTTATTTTTGCATTTCATATTTGCATGTCAACAAGAAACAATTTGTGATTTAGCCGAGCCCGATTTATTTCGGACTAATCTAAAACTGGGCCTTTCAATTAGGGCTTCATATCCGAGATATAAAGGGCCGGCCCAAAGTCTGATCCACATAACTATAACACAAGGCGGTGTTGCGCTATATATAATGCTGTAATCGGGCTAATCCCGTGCTTCGCCACTCCCCTCCTATCCCGTTTCCGAAAACACTATAACACAAGGAGACCGAGAATACTGAATCAGGAGGGAAAAAACCTAGTTGCGCTCTACTCGTTGATCTCCAAATCTCTCACAGGTCAGTGTTTCCTTCTCAGTGCTCTATCAAATCTAGCAATTTTGTTGTTGTTGATTGGAATTCCGACTTGTATTGCTGATTTTGTTTGGGAATTAGGGATTTGCTAACTATGGCATCGAACGATGATGAGATCGAGAAGACTCAGGAGGAGAGGAAGAAGATGGAGCAGCAGCTCGCTTCTCTCACCGCCGTCACTTATGATGTTGACCTTTATGGCTCTAACCGGCCGGAGGTCGAATCGATCCCCGTGAACGAAGACGACGAAAACGCCGCCGAGATGGGCAATGATGTCGCCCGCATGCTTGCCTCGTACACAGCTCCAAAGTCGCTGCAGAAGGATATTCCTGGCGGCGTGGACGACTCAGGCGACGGATTTCGGCGTCCTCAGAAAATTATTGACCGGGAGGACGATTATCGGCGTCGGAGATTGAACCGTGTGCTTTCACCGGACAGGAACGACGCTTTTGCAATGGGGGATAAGACTCCGGATGTGAACGTTAGGACATATTCAGAAGTGATGAGAGAGGAAGCTCTAAAGAGGGACAAGGAGGATACTCTGAGATTAATTGCCAAGAAGAAGAAGGAAGAGGAGGAGAACAAGAAAGAGGCGAAAGAATCTGGTGCTGCTCCTGTGGCTGCTCCGGCTTCAAAGAGGAGGAATAGGTGGGACCAGTCGCAGGATCAAGAGGATGGTGGAGTAGCCACTAAGAAGACCAAGACTGCATCTTCTGATTGGGATTTGCCAGATTCGGCTGGTATTGGTCGATGGGACGCAACGCCTACTCCAGGGAGGGTGGGTGATGCTACTCCATCTGCAAGAAGGAACAGATGGGATGAAACTCCCACCCCTGGTCGGTTGAATGATGATTCTGATTCGACTCCGACAGCTGGTGGGGTCACTCCGGGGGCTACTCCTTCTGGAATGACTTGGGACGCCACACCGAAGTTATCCGGGGGAGTCACCCCCACTCCAAAGAAACAGAGGTCAAGATGGGATGAGACACCAGCTACTATGGGGAGTGCCACTCCTATGGGTGGAGCTACGCCTGCTGCTGCCTATACTCCTGGAGTGACTCCTCTGGGTGGAAGTGAGCTTGCAACTCCAACTCCTGGGCAGATTAATCTGAGGGGTCCTATGACTCCCGAGCAGTATAATTTGATGAGGTGGGAGAAGGATATTGAGGATAGAAATAGGCCATTGACTGATGAGGAGCTTGATTCTATGTTTCCAATGGAAGGGTATAAGATTTTGGACCCCCCTGCTTCTTATGTTCCAATCAGGACACCGGCTAGAAAGCTTCTTGCTACACCAACTCCCATGGGGACTCCTCTTTATTCTATTCCTGAGGAGGTTAGGGGTCAGCAGTTTGATGTTCCAAAGGAACTTCCTGGTGGGTTGCCAAGTATGAAGCCTGAGGACATTAATATTTTCCAGTCATTAATGGAAGACGTGAATGAAGACGAGTTACCTCCTGAAGAGCAGAAGGAGAGGAAGATTTTGAAGCTTTTGCTCAAGGTCAAGAATGGAACGCCCCCTCAGAGGAAGACTGCTTTGAGACAGTTGACTGATAAGGCCCGGGAGTTTGGTGCTGGACCTTTGTTTAATAAGATACTGCCTTTGCTTATGCAGCCGACACTCGAGGACCAGGAGAGACATCTTCTTGTTAAGGTAATTGATAGAATTTTGTATAAGCTGGATGAATTGGTTAGACCTTATGTGCACAAGATTCTTGTGGTGATTGAGCCCCTTTTGATTGATGAAGACTACTATGCCCGTGTTGAGGGAAGAGAGATTATATCGAATCTGAGTAAGGCTGCTGGTTTGGCCACTATGATTGCTGCTATGAGGCCAGATATCGATAACATTGATGAGTATGTGAGAAATACCACGGCCAGGGCTTTCAGTGTTGTTGCCTCTGCCCTCGGTATTCCAGCTCTCTTGCCATTCTTGAAGGCTGTGTGTCAGAGTAAGAAGTCCTGGCAAGCTAGGCACACTGGAATCAAAATTGTTCAGCAGATTGCTATCTTGATTGGTTGTGCTGTATTGCCTCACTTGCGTTCTTTGGTGGAGATCATTGAGCATGGGCTGAATGATGAAAATCAGAAGGTGAGGACAATTACTGCTCTTTCCTTGGCAGCTCTTGCAGAGGCATCTGCTCCTTATGGTATTGAGAGTTTCGACTCTGTTTTGAAGCCTTTATGGAAAGGTATCAGGTCACACCGTGGTAAGGTCTTGGCTGCCTTCTTAAAAGCAATTGGTTTTATTATTCCTCTGATGGATGCGCTATATGCTAGCTACTACACAAAGGAAGTTATGTTTGTTTTGATTCGAGAATTCCAATCGCCTGATGAAGAAATGAAGAAAATTGTTCTCAAGGTGGTGAAACAGTGTGTTAGTACAGAGGGTGTAGAGGCTGATTACATTCGTAGTGATATTCTTCCAGAGTTCTTCAAACATTTCTGGGTGAGGAGGATGGCTTTGGATAGGAGAAACTACAAACAGCTTGTAGAGACAACAGTAGAGATAGCTAACAAGGTTGGAGTTGCTGACATAGTGGGCAGAGTTGTGGAGGATCTTAAAGATGAAAGTGAACCTTACAGGCGTATGGTTATGGAGACAATTGAGAAGGTTGTCACTAACTTGGGCTCATCAGATATTGATGCTCGCTTAGAAGAGCTTCTCATAGACGGTATTCTTTACGCATTCCAAGAGCAGACAAGTGATGATGCAAATGTTATGCTGAATGGGTTTGGTGCTGTGGTGAATTCACTCGGACAGAGGGTAAAACCTTATCTACCTCAGATTTGTGGTACAATTAAATGGCGTTTGAACAACAAGAGTGCAAAGGTAAGACAACAAGCAGCTGACCTTATTTCAAGAATTGCTGTTGTAATGAAGCAATGTGGGGAGGAGCAGCTTATGGGCCATCTTGGAGTCGTTCTGTATGAGTATCTTGGGGAAGAATACCCGGAGGTCTTGGGTTCAATTCTAGGTGCACTTAAAGCCATTGTCAATGTTATTGGTATGACAAAAATGACCCCACCTATTAAAGATCTGCTTCCTAGATTGACACCCATTCTGAAGAACAGGCATGAGAAAGTGCAGGAGAATTGTATTGATCTAGTTGGTAGAATTGCAGACCGTGGGGCAGAATTCGTTCCTGCTAGGGAATGGATGAGGATTTGCTTTGAGCTTCTAGAAATGCTCAAAGCCCACAAGAAAGGAATCCGACGTGCTACGGTGAATACATTCGGTTACATTGCTAAAGCCATAGGACCACAAGATGTCCTTGCAACGCTTCTAAATAATCTCAAAGTCCAAGAGCGTCAAAACCGTGTCTGCACAACAGTAGCTATTGCTATAGTTGCTGAGACTTGCTCTCCATTCACTGTTCTGCCAGCACTGATGAATGAGTACCGGGTTCCAGAGCTAAACGTTCAGAACGGTGTACTGAAATCTCTGTCTTTCTTATTTGAGTACATTGGTGAAATGGGAAAGGACTATATTTATGCAGTTACTCCTCTCCTTGAAGATGCTTTAATGGATAGAGATTTAGTCCATAGACAGACAGCGGCTTCTGCTGTGAAGCACATGGCCTTAGGTGTGGCTGGGTTGGGCTGTGAAGATGCACTTGTTCATCTGCTTAACTATGTCTGGCCTAATGTATTTGAAACCTCGCCTCATGTGATTAATGCTGTTATGGAAGCGATTGAAGGGATGAGGGTGGCTTTGGGAGCAGCTTGCGTGCTGAATTACTGTCTTCAGGGATTGTTTCATCCGGCTAGGAAGGTGAGAGAGGTGTATTGGAAGATTTACAACTCGCTGTATATTGGTGCACAGGATGCGCTTGTGGCGGCTTATCCTACTCTGCAGGATGAAGGCGAGAACGTTTATTCTCGGCCTGAGCTGATGATGATCATCTAAGGGTAGTTGTGCGTTTTCATACTTCTAGCACGATTTCGGTTGCCTTTATGTACTGTTTGGTTTGTTACACTGTTTAATCTGTGGTACTTGTTATTATGCAGATGACTTTTGTTTATCAAATATGCATGATACGTTGATGGAGCTTTACTAGCACACTGATAAGTTTCTTATGACAATACCTTGTGCCTGTTAGTGTTAACTATGTATTTTGCTCTTGGAGTCCTAACAATAGTGCTCTTCAGTCACTGCATTGCAGGAAAAATCTCTGTGGCCAAGCTGTGGTGGAACAGTTTTGGAGAAATACTTGGCTATCTATCTTGTCAAGTTTCAAGTTTGGATGATGAATATGTGCTTTCACAGTTTGTTGTGATTGCAAATGTGACAAATATCTATTAGTAACAACAAAACCTTTTAAGCTTCCAAAATCAGAAACAATAATGAACTTCAATAAGCAGTTGCATATTCCGTTTGATCATGATCATGATCTCCACTGACTATTCGAATCAGTTACACGTAACAACGGCCAGATCTAAGATCTCCATATTAGAGAATTTAAATCAAATAACGCAAACCTTTGATGGCGTGGTAAATCAATAGCACGATAAAATAAATCAAGTTTAGGCAGATTTATAGAAATCCATCGTTGTTATATCTGTACTTTTTTTTTCACAAAATGAACATTTTTCTAGTTCTCATAAAAGCTCCATCCATTGATTTTTGAGTCAATTGCCTAATTACAATATTTCCGATTTCCGACGGCATATTCGGTGGTGGGATGTGGGTTGAATGGTAGCTATAGAACGTGACATTGATTTGGACCTCAATTTTTCGATGACATTTTCTTAACATGCATTGCTATGATTTAATAGATGATTTACCACCCCCATCGGCCATCATAGAGTGGGTTATTTAACATACTTTTCTTTGTTAAATGACTATCTGTTTGAATTGTGCTGACTAACTATGCTAAATTGTTAATACCAACACATTTGAATTATTCCAATTCTGTTCTGGCCTTCTCGGATCTGGAGTTGTGAAGTGAGCCTTTGCAAAATACACAATCATGCAGCAGCTCTCAACCTCAATCTCCTTCCGGTAGGATTCTTTCCTCCACTGGAGTGAGCCCGTCTTGCATGATTTGCCTTCAATTCAGGTGTCGTAGTTCTACACTGGATCTTTAACTCAGACTTTTACAACATTTATCCTTCACAAATCATTAATCAGTCGTTTTCAAGTAAATCACCATCCAAAAGAGACATTCCTGCTTCATCTGCACGGCTGACAACTAGTATAATACTATCCAGATCATGCAAAAATAAACTTCAATATGGATAGAAGCCTCTTTACCAAGAACTGACATTCAAATCCATGCCAAATTATAAATGCAAATCGAAATAGAACATAATGTAAATTTATTAGGGGATGAACTACATTCCAGATTCATATAGACTTAAAGTAGAGTTCCACTCAATATTTCATGAATCAAGAACATCAAAGTCACATAGAATTTGGTCAAGAAAAGTTTATATTGACGAACTGAAACAGAAAGAGCATTAAGTAGATATCCAGGCACGTCTTTGTAGGCGTCTCCAAATTCAATCACCTACAAGAATAAAAAAAATTCCATGTGAGCTGATATCCCATTCCCAAACCCCCAGCTAACCAGAACAATGAATGGATACATAATGAAGAGGATAATCAGCATACACTCCAACCCAGTATAAGGGCCAGCAAGGAACAAATGTTAGGCATGAATCATGATTGAAGGAAGAAGTGGGATCATCCACTCAATAGCCTTAAAGAGACGGCTTAGTAGTACACAAAACCTGACACCACAAACTCAATACTAAATTTCACCAAATCTACGATACAGCAAGCCTAGTTTATGCACATTAGAACACCAGAACCTGATACAGATCATGATGGCTTGAATAAAACATTAACACTAGAATCTGATACAGAACCTGATGAAGTTTTGATGCTATCTAATATTTCCCTCTTTGAGGTATCAAATATTTCTTAAGCACAAAAATGTTAAAAGGCGCAAACTGGGCTGTGCAGACACACTATTAGCCAGCAATAGACTGCTAATCTTTATATGTGTAAATAATCAAATGATCAATTTCCAGGTGAACAGGTCATTGAACATCAACCAAAGTGCAAATAAGTACATTTGAAGGAGCTAGGAACCCAGCTCGCACAAACAAATCACCCAAACTTTCAGGTTTCATATAGTCAATGAGAAAAACAGTTCAATCTGATCGCAAAGAGGCCACTACAAGTAAACTTTTTGGATGGCATTCCATATGGTAATTCACTTAAATCATAGTTTCGGCACCATTGACCAGCAAAATCCCAAGCTGTATAAACTGAGAACGAATTGCTAGAAATTCAATTAAAAAAAAGTAGAAGCGATTACCTAATGTTCTCAACCACATTCATCAGCAGCAGATCACTCCGAATCTGCCGTCTCCGGCTTCGGACCTAAAATTCAATCAGAAACAGCAATTAACGAGTGAAAGAAACCGCAAACCAATCTCGAATCAAACACGAAGCGAAAGAAAGATTCAAAAGAGAGAGGAGACCATGGAGAGAGGGATGGCGACCATCCTTGCCCCAGCCGATCCCGCGAGTGGATTCGAGGTACTGTTGGACAAGATGACGGCATTTCTGGAGGTGATTGATGCCTTCGACGCGGTAACACCACTTGACCTTATCGCGGAGGATCTTGGCCTTCTCGATGTCGATCCACTTCTCTCTGACGAGGTGTTCCCTCATCTCCAGCATTGCTACAGGGTCCTTGTACGGGTTCGCCGGATCGAAGTCATCCGGTGGCAGCTCGTCGAACTCCAGGACCTTCTTCCTCACCATTTTTTGTTTCTCTCTCGTTGTTTTCCGGCGGCGATAGCGGTGGTCGTCTTGAAGTAGATGGATGCGAGAATTCGTGGAGGCCAAAAAGTACCAGGCAAGGGGTGTAGGTAGTTTTCGGATTCGGAGCCTCCAAGCCCGGATTATTTGAGCCCAAATAGAAGGCCCTTTAGATTATGAACCCAAGCCTTTGTAGATAATTCTACAGTAAAATGTCATTAGTTTTTTTTGGTAGAAGTAAAATGTTATTAGTTGCAAAATCTATAAATTATTTTATGCATTAAGATATAAAAATAAAATTTCTAAATATTGATTTATTTTTAAGTCAATCCGAAGTTATTATAATTTGTTTTTTCTAAAATTAATGGAAAAAATGAAAGAAATCCTAAAAAAATAAACTTATTTGAAAATTCAATTCTTATCAAGGACGAATGACTTATTTGGAAATAACGAAACAATGTGAATGTTTGATGCATCAATGCGTTGCATTGAATCAATAGAGATGTTGATAGCTTGCATTTAGGTATAGTTTAGGATGCATATTTATGTTTATATTGCATGGTTTTAGTTTAATTTAGTCTAGTTCTTAGGTTTTTAGGTTTTTCTAGGAAATTCGGGTTTTGCGCTTGTTTTGTTCGGTTTTGCAAATCTTTAGGTAAACAAGCGTGAACGGGATAGATCTTAGGGGACTATGGTGGAGTTTGAGGAAGCTTAGAGTGATACAAGTGAAGATTGGAAGAACCAAGGCCCAAGAGCTTGTGTGGAAAGAACGCTTAAATCCGGGCTATGCATTGAAGTTCTTATTTCGACACCTCTATCTTGAAATGCTTGGTTTGGGAGCTACAGTGGTCGGATGAAGCTGAATTTGGTATCAATGGAAAGCTAATTCAAAGAGCTACAATTCATATTTTTACTCCGAGTCCAAATTCCAACTCGAAGGGGTGAAAACAGCCTCTGAAGTGTCGCCTGAAATGTTGAACCGAGAAGGGCTAGTGCCGCGGGCTGGAGATCAAGGTGCCGCGGCCGCGGCACGTTAGAAGGAGACCGCGCCTATTGTTTTACGCGGAGAAATTGGGCCGCGAGTTTTGGGTTTCAAGATGGGCTTAAGATATATCTTGACCGACGTGTTTGATTGTATTTCGGGGTATTTTTATCTTTGGATATCTTAGGGGTATTTAAACCTTGTTTTTAGTTTCTCTTTCATAACTTTTATCAAGAGAGCAACTTTGAAACTCTTGTAAGTTTGTTTTCAATTTAATTATGCATTGCTAAATTTATTGTGTTTGGCTAGTTATTGAAGTCATGATTTGCATATTGTTGTGAGGTTTGATTGATTCTCAACAAACTTGAATAGAATTTATCCATGTGCTTAATTGAATCTAAACTAGGGTTTTGTTAGATTAGCTACCTAATTGAATTTCTAGTTATAACTGAATCTTATTAATTACCGGTCGGAGTTAATTTGATCAAGAGTATACTTTAATCAATTTAGTACCGGTTGGACTATTTGGTTAAAGAAGGGAATAAAATCACAAGTCACTTAGATGTCTGGTTGCTCTAAAGTACTTGTTTCTATTGATAACTTGAATCGTTATGTTGTTGTCTAATTAAATCTAGAAGGTCTTTTAGGTTGTTAGGTGATTAGGGTTGTTAGACTGGTTGTTCCATCAACTAAATCTGAAGTTCGGGTCTTAATCCTTAGTAGGGTCATAATCCACAATAGATTATTCAAGTAAGAAGAGAATCAAGAGAATCGATGACCAACAAAGCAATGTCATGATGGATTTAACTAGTTGAACACGCTTGTCTTTCATATATTATAATCATATTTGCATTCATATTTACTTTTACTTTTGCATAGTAGTTTAGAAAATCAATCATAAACCCCCTTTCACTTAGTAATATTATTTAAATACAAGTAATTTGAGTACCTGTGGGTTCGACCCTTGCTTCCACTATACATAGGTTTGGAAGTTAGGATATTTCTTTAAAAGTACTTTTACAGCGACATAAAAGTGCTCGTCAGATGTACAATATTCCTCAACTCTTATCAATGATGAATGACTTAAGTTCCATATGGAGGTGACCTGGTGGTTGAAAACATATAGAAAAAGTTGAGAGATTTCAGTTTTGATTCTTGTATTTGCTCCTTCATTTAAGAGAAAATTAGGTATTATATTTCTTTTTATAACTCGCTTAAGTGGCTCATGATTCTTATCAGTTGGGTTACGAGTCCAAAATTTACTATCAAAATGGGCTCGTGGCCCTTATCAGTTGGATTACGAATCCAAAATAAAAAAAATGACAAATTATTTAAATTAGCAAGACTATTGAACACATACAATACAATGCAAAGAGCGTTTTTTTAATGCTTTTTAACATCTAACATTTGTATTTTAAATGGTGTCACATATTATGTCTCCCCTCGGCTCGTTCTATATAACTAATTTTAATAAATTAATAAGTGTAAACTTTTTTAATTCATTTATTAATCAGAACAAAGTAAACTAAAATTCAACTTCGGTGAGGAGCCTAGTCTAGCGTTTAAGATCTCAAGGAGGAATTTAGAGGTCTTCGTTCTGACACTTACGGACAACAAAGTCTTAAATTTAATCATTTAGAACTGTTTCAGTTTTTGCTTTAGTACGTCCTTAATTTATTTATTTAAATCTGTTTCAATTGTTATCTGTTCACATATGCTCTAGACTAGTCTGTTTCAATTTTTATCCCTTCCACAAATGCTCTAAACTTTTTTTTTGATCAGAAAAGAGGGCAAGCCCTTGCGATTGGATTAGAAAATTAAGTCTGCCTACTAGAGGCTACATAGTCTTGCATAATAATACTAGAGACATCACTAGGATAGGACTGTAAAAACTGAAAATTAGAATCCATGGAAATAGCTTTGTTGGCTAGAAAATCAGCCGCTCGGTTAGCCGATCGCCGGACATGGACCAACTTGGTTACTCTTTGTGTGTCCCTTAGCATGGACTGACACCTCTTGATAAGCCACATGTTCGAATGAATCGTAATATCATCACTAAGAAGCAAGCGCACCACTTCAGCGGAGTCCGACTCCACAATAAGCCGGGGAAAATCATCCTCCTGTACACATTCCAGCCCAGCCAAAACAGCAGTTAGCTCAGCCAATAAACCAGAGCAAAATCCAATTTTCAGCATAAACCCAGCTCTGAATTCACCATGACCGTCTCGAACCAAGCCGCCTGCAGCTGCCTCACCCGGATTACCCTTCGAGCATCCATCAACGTTTAATTTCCACCAGCCCAATGGAGGAGGAGCCCATTGATCTGGGCTGAGCAGATGCGGCTGTTGAGAAGACTGCAACAGCTGTTGCAGGCGGGTGTTCGACGCCCAAAAGGCATTGGAAGTAGACACAACCAAAGAGGTCAACCAAAGATGTTCATCGCTCCCACTGAAGACCAACTTATTCCGACACTTCCAAGAATACCAGATCATGTTGATAGCTAGAGTACAATTTTCATCATGTCTCTGAATCAGCCCTGCAACCCAATCTTGAATGGTAGAAGACCCGAAGAAATTTTTTGGGGGATTATTCCCAAAGATAGCAAGCCAGGTTGTACGAATTGGGACACAATCCCTGAGGATGTGCAACTCAGTCTCCTCTTGATGGCATCTCGGACACCCCGGCGACGTCGCCATATGTCGTCGGTAGCGATTAGCATTACAAAGTACACAATTATTAACCAACTGATATAAGAAGTTTCGCGCCCGTTGCTGCACAGGGGCACCCCAAATCCGACGCCAATTAAAGTGTATTGTCAATGGCGGGGTAGATGAATCACGTATTAATCGCATAGCTAAACCGATGGTGAAAACACCAGTTGGCGTCATAGCCTAGAAAGGCCTATCAATGGCCTCCTGTTCAGTAAAGATTCTAACAGACATCAATTTGAGCCGCTGAACCAAGGAAAGATACGGGCATAATAAATCCCATCTCCAGCCCCCACCAACCCAGTAATCAGAAATGGTGTGCCCCAACAAATCTTCTGGGACCAGACTCACAGCCGAATCCACTAGAGGAGTGTCCTCGAGCCACCTATGAAGCCAAAAAAGAGTTGTTTGGCCATTGCCAACAGAAATGCGTAGCCCTTTGCATAAAATATCAGCGCCGTGAATGATTCCTCGCCATAGATGCGGGGATGAAGGTCTTGGGCAAAACATGTCAACGTCGGCTCTCCCTTGGCAATATTTCCCCCGTAGAATACGACACCATAGCTTGTTAGGTTCATGAAGAACCCGCCAACCGAGCTTAGCAAGAATAGCTTGATTAGATTGTTTCATAGCTCGAATGCCCAAGCCACCTTCCTTTTTTGGTCTAAAAATTCGCTCTCGGGATAGCAAATGGATCTTTTTTTGTGCTTCCGTATCACCCCACACAAAATTGCAAACCAACTTATCAACTGAATCACATACATTGCGGGGGATTAGAGACGTTTGCATATCATAAAGTGGCAAGCTCGTTAGCACGGAATTTGCTAATGTAGTTCGCCCGACCATAGAGAGAGTCTTAGTATGCCAGCCATGGATCCTAGCTGAGACCCGATCAAGTATGAAATCATACTTTTCATTTGTTAGACGTCCACAAACCGTCGGGACCCCAAGGTAGTTACCCAACTCATGAACAATTTGCACTCCCAAGATAGTACTAATTGCGTTGCGGGCCGACTCACGTGCTTTCCTTGAGAAAAACACCGAACTTTTACTGAAGTTGACTTTCTCCCCAGAGATGGCACAGAATCGATCGAGGCATGATTTGATGACCCCTGCTTGTCCTTCGGTTGCTTCAGCAAATAAAATCAAATCATCCGCAAAGAAGAGGTGCGATAAAGGCACACCACCAATCTCGACAACTTTCCATCTTCCCTCATGTACAACATCTTGGATTAAGTGGGAGAGTTTTTCCATACACAAAACAAACAAATATGGGGACAGGGGATCGCCTTGTCGTACACCCTGAGTCGGTTTAAAGGATCCCACTGATTGGCCTTGCCAATGCAAATCCACCCTCCCCTCAGTTTGAGTTTTCATAATCAGACTGATTAAGCGTGGTGGAAATTGAGCTTCAACTAACACTGATTCAAGAAAGCTCCATCGGATTCTATCATAAGCCTTGGCTAAATCGATTTTGAGCAACATCCACCTCGTAGTACCGTTATAAGCCGACATAGTGTGAAGAACTTCTTGCACAATGACCACGTTGTCAACAATTTGACGCCCCGGTATAAAGCTTGCTTGAGCCGGGTGTACAAGAGTAGACAAGATAGGCTTCAGGCGTTGAACTATGGCTTTTGTCACTATCTTATAAATCACATTTAACAGGGAGATAGGCCTATAATGTGCAGGGGAAGTCGGCCCATCCACTTTAGCAATCAAAGTCATAATGGCATCTCCAAAACCAGCCGGTAAATCACCCGAATTCAGAACTTTAAGAGCGAGATCAATTGTTTGCACACCCACAATAGCCCAGTTCTTTTGATAAAAAAGAGCCGGGAAACCATCCGGACCCGGGGCCTTGTAAGGACCCATAGACTTGAGGGCTGCCAGAATATCAGTGCTTGTAAAATCCAGATTGAGAAGGGCCTGGTCAGCAGTATTTAGGGAGGGAAATGTAGACTGAATAGGCGGCCAATCAAACACTGGCGAGTTCATCTCATCAGCAAACAGGTTAGCAAAGAAATTCAGCACCAACGTTTTCAAACCAGCAGCCTCTGTGGTCCAATTTCCCTCGTCATCTTGAAGCATCGTGACACGCGAAGCATGGCGCCGGATAAGAGTCGATATATGGTAAAAGCGCGTATTGTGATCCCCCTCAACAAGAAAATTAGCGCGAGATTTTTGAAACCAGAAAATTTGTTCCTGATTAAGAACATTCTCAAGTTCACTGCAAAGATCTTTTTCCAAGTCAATCAAACGTTGTGACGGTCTGACTGCTAAAGCCTTACGAGCACCTTGAAGTCGTGCCCAAAGCTTCCTTTTTCGGAAGAAAATATTACCATAGACCTCTTTATTCCAGACAGATAAATCCCCAGCCAGAGATGAAAGAGAATACAGTAAGTTTGTAGAATGAGTCCAGTGAGAATGAAGGAAAGAATGAAAACCCTCATGGAGCATCCAAGAGGCTCGAAACTTGAAAATATTTTGTCTCCTCACCCCACCATCACCCTGAATTGTATTAATAAGAAGGGGCAGATGGTCAGAGTAGGGGGCCACTAAATGCTGAACCGACGCAGTTGGGAACTTAGTTGCCCCGGATTCCGAACAAAGCGCGCGGTCCAAACGAGTCGCGTGGTAAGTGGAAACAGAGACGCTAGTAGACCAAGTGAATTGTGGACCCGAGAAGCCAAGGTCCAGAAGCTGTAGAGTATCAATCCAATCACAAAAGGTGGTTGAAGCAGTATTGGAACCAACCGAAGAGTTCGATCGCTCATGTGGGCCCAATGTGGCGTTAAAATCACCGGCCAGAAGCCATGGCCGATTATTTAACTAAGCAAAGTCTCGGAGGTGTTCCCAGAGATCCATACGACGAGCCGGGTTTGGAGCCGCATAAATTGCAGAGAGGAGCCAAGGTTCTTCGCCCCTCCTAGATACTTCCACCGTTATGTGTTGGCGATGCAGAGAAATAGGAACAACCAGGACTTCAGAAGTCCTCCAAAAAAGCCAAATGCCTCCTGCAAAATCGTCTACTTCAATGCGTAACATTCCATCGTAAGATATACGACGGCAAACATCATCAGCACGGATTCCACTTATACGAGGCTCAAGAATACAAAGAACACTAGGCCGGTGTGTGCGGATCAATTCCCGAAGAGAGTTCAAGAAACGAGCATTGCCCGCTCCTCTTACATTCCAAATCATAAAACTAAGATTATTCATAGATAAAGATGAATTAATAAGGGGACCAAAGATAGGCTGCATGGGATTGTCTACTTGGAGCATATAAGCAACAGTAGCTTCCGCAAGATTGTTAAGAGCATTAACAATCTTGCCCGGCATGGATATTCGGCATCATAGTGGTGAAGTCGCCGCTAACATTGGGAGTAGATCGATGATCATCTTGTTGGCCAATCTCGGCAGGGTTGGCAGACGAGGACCCGGTGCTAAGTCCGATATCAGGAGGCTTTGGCGGATATAAATGATCTCCGGAGCCACTAGAGGGAAGTGGTCCTGTCGGAGGTTGGCCATCAGTTGGTGATGGGGGGGAGGGCGTGGGGTTAGGGTTTGGTAGGCTACTAGCAACTTCTTGTACCGCCTTCTCAATATCAATGTTTTGTGAGGAAGATGTAGCTTGTTGGGCAAGTAGTTGGGCTTTTTTAATATATGCATCTTTAGTTAAGACTATTGGCTTGGAAGATAGCTTAGATTGGCTTCGTTTAGATAAGGCAAGCGCATTATTCTTGAGATCTTTTTTCTCTTTCTTATCTTTATTTTTGGGGGTGGATTTTGTCATATCTTTGACTTCTTGATTTGGTAGACACACTTGCCTTACTATAGCTTCTTCACTAACCGAATCTTTGGCCACAATATCTTTTGAAATCGGGCCCACCACAACAGATGCCACAACTTGCAAGGCTTTTGGGTCGACACTCTGGGTAACCGGATTTTGTGTCGGTAATTGCTGAGTTGACGCCGAGGACGGCGTTGGCTGGTTAATCATGACCCTGTGGCGTTGCGCTTCTCCTGTCGTCACCTCAGTGTCCTCACTATGAAGAACATCAGATCGTGAACCAGTGTTAACAGTTGATGTCCTTCCACTCCCCTTTTGGCCTCTACTAGCACTCATTCTAGGTTGACTCTGAGTAGGTGCATTAGGAGTGTCCTTGCTAGCACCTTGCTGGTGATTGTGACTCGCAGCATGGTTCGATATACGAACCGGCTTAACTACTTTCATCCAAGAACCAAAAGTGTCCAAGTGAAGAACCGTTTCTAGAGCTTTAGCTGGGTTCGTTGGCTGCTCCATTGGAAGCGAATCAGTTTCCTCAGTCTCGAGGGCTTTTAATTCTGAACAATTTTCCCGGCCATGTCCAATGCATCCACACTCAAAACATAGCATACGGATACCTACATATTGAACCGACCATGTGCGCCCTTTATAGAGGAACTTTGATAATAGACTTTTAGATAGATCAAGCTCTACACCAAAGCGGACAAACTGACCCCGGTCAGCGGTGACCGTTGTGCGGTCGGTTCTAGTAACTTGACCAATGAGTTGACCCACTCGTTTGATAAAGGTGCCATTAAAACACTCGAGTCGTAGGCCCGGAATGCGAACCCATGCAGTCAAGAATTGCTGTTTATCCGTGAATGGGTCGAAATTTGGCTTCCACCTTTGTATCATAAGGTAGTTATCTCCAATCATCCATGAACCTTGGGTCAAGACATGATGGTAGTCTTCATCATTTGCAAAACGTGCCACATAATGAGCATTCCCGATATCAACAAGCGTCAGGCTGCCCTTCAGTTCCCATTTCTGTTCGAGTTTCTTTTTCAGTGTGATGTAGCCTGGGCCGCGATTGAACATGTGAACGATAAGTGACTTCGCCCAAGGTCGGCGCATTTCCCGTTTCTCCGCAACAGTAAAACGCACCGTCGGGCACAGAGGATCGTCGTTTTCATCATCGATGTCATCATCAGTCTCATATAAGTCCGGACGCTCTCGCCAGATGGCTTCTTCTGAGTTATCCACAGGATGTGGGACGTTAGTTGCCGCTGATTTAACCAGCGCATCTTTGAACGAGAGTGACGTTTTCTCAGCATTAGGACCTTTTTCCTGAGGTAAGGCCGCCGGTTGTGATGACGCCGCCTGTGTTGACGGCATCACACTATTCACTGCATTCAACACCGCCGCAACGGGACCTTCTTTTGGTTCTGCAGTCCCAGAGGTCGTGAGATTTGTTTTTATCCCATGATCATCTATTTCCATTCCAGTTGGACCCATGGCTGGGTCAGATATCGGTGGCTTAGCCAGCGCCGGCGGATAGCAGCGATTTTAGAAAACCCTAAAACTCTCTCTTTTTTCAGGGTATTTTCATACGATTTACAAATGCTCTAAACTAGTCTTAACTTTGAAGTAGTACTTTGGCTAAGCTAGTCTCAAATAGTACTTGAATATCATCAATCTTAAATTAAAAAAAAATAAAAAAATTCAGTCCAAATTGAAAGACCATAAACCAAAATTCAGTACAAATTCCCGAAGCGTCCATTAATACACCCTGAAAGCCAATCGTTTTCCCACCTAAAAAATCCAGCGCCCTCATTCTTCGCCGCTCAGCACACACCACCGCCGTCGGTGATGGCGTCGCTATCGGTGGACGTAGCTACCTCCTTCATAAGCTCCGCCACTAGACAAGCTCGTCCAATTTGCAAGTCTTCCTCTTTGCGTCTCCCGTTTCTCAGCCGAACTGATAAGCCCGGCCTTGGATTTTACTCTCTGAGCGTCCGCCGTAGTTTGACCTCTCAAGTGTTGCCAGAAAGTCTTTTGAAGTCGCCCCTTTCGAACCCTAGGATTTGGCGATTTTTCACGGCGGCGTCAGCAGCAACCACTTCTTCGCCGGAGACTGACGATTTGACGACGAAGATTCCCCCGGATAATCGTATCCCCGCTACCATTATCACGGGGTTCTTAGGTTCTGGAAAGGTATAAAGTATGAATTGAAACGAAACGAAAATTTATCCTTGTGCTGCAGAAGGATGTAAAATATTGATTGGAAAACTTGCAATGAAATTTTATATATTTAGAATCGAGATAATGTATACTCGTGTAAAATTTTGAGTTCAGGCTATTGAAGTTGGCTAATTGTTTTGACGAGAAATGAAAGTGAATACTCCAAGAAAGGCCCATAGTTTATAATTGAGGAATTTGTTGATTATAAGCTCTTTTTCCTTGAAATTTATGGCTGGTCTGGTGACTGTTGAATGTAGGAATTAGAGTGCTTATCTTTTGTTTCACAGTGTGCGATATGGGATATTTCTTTTATGCAACTATGACTTGGATTTTCTTGTATGCTGTGTGGATAGTGGATACTACAATTTCGTGCTCACCTATTTTGTATTTTGCTTGGTCCTTGCAGACAACATTGCTTAATCATATATTGACTGCTGACCATGGCAAAAGGATTGCAGTCATTGAGAATGAGGTATGGGTTCATTTTCAGTTTCCTACAATTGGACTACTGGGGTAATAGTTGGGAATGCATAAATAGGCTCATAGAAGTCATGCTCTCATTGGGTATTATTGATATATATATATATATATATTTATGTATTATGGTCGAGTGGATTATTTATTTTTCTTCATGTGGGGCTTTTTTAACAGTTTGGTGAAGTAGACATTGATGGTTCTTTGGTGGCGGCCAAAGCTGTTGGAGCTGAAGATATAGTAATGCTTAACAATGGCTGCTTATGCTGTACTGTGAGGGGTGATCTAGTGAGGATGATCGCAGAGTTGGTTGACAAGAAGAAAGGAAAATTCGATCATATTGTGATAGAGACTACAGGTTCATGAATATATGATTATAAGTTTTTTAGCAGCATTCTATTTCCATGCTTATTATATGTTTCAATATTCATGTTCACTTCTCCTAAAAACACAATATTTATTAGTGGGTGATTAGCATTATGCATTTTTGGGCACAAAGACACCCCGAGTATAGATTTTTTTTTCTGTCTATTAGTCACCCCAGTCCCTGTCCCATTAATCATACCTCACTTATTCATGGATTTCTGTAAGTTGGGCCACTAGATGCAAACAATCAATTAAACAATATATTTTCTTAGTGGAAATGGAAGCCTTTTTGCTTGTTCTTCCCATTGATACTCAAAAGAAAGAGTCTCAGGTTATTTATATTTTGCCTCCCTCTGATTAGTAACTGTGCAATTAGCCACCTGGTATATATGTTTTCCTATACAACATGACTGAAGTATACTAGATACTAAGGTTAATCATCTAGTGATGGTTTCTGAAAGAAAGCATGAATAAGGGCGCGTGTAGTTTTGATTCCTTGGACTTCAAGGACTCGTGAGCAAGTTGTCATCATTTTTTTTAGTGTAGTAATTTGTCACTTACTCTTCTACATATTTTGGGCTGTTTTTCTTTGGGCAGCACATAACAGATGATATCTTTAATCTGCAGGTCTAGCAAACCCAGCTCCAATCATCCAGACATTTTATGCAGAAGATCAGATCTTTGATGAAGTCAAATTGGATGGTGTTGTAACTTTGGTTGATGCTAAACATGCCGGTATTCACCTGGATGAGGTTAAGCCAGAAGGAGTTGTGAATGAAGCCATAGAGCAAATTGCTTATGCAGATCGTATAATAGTTAATAAGGTATGTTCTTAATGGTGTTGTTACTCTATTTATTGTTATACTGTTCTTGTGTCTTAAAAAAGCTAGATGCTAGACCAGTTTGTGAAGTTTTATGTGCTGATTTTGCTGGCATGAAATACCAGCAAAATCAAGGTACTTTGTTCTTTACACTCCGGGGTAATATCTCAAATGATGGCTTTTGTTCATATTTGTATCTGCTGAATTTAATTACTCTAGAGCGTGTACGAATTTGAGTAGAAATAAAGCCAACTGTCTCATTGTCCTAAAGGAAGGTTCTCTTATTTATTTTCCAGACGGATCTTGTTGGTCAGTCAGAAGTTTCTGCTCTGATTCAGAAAATAAGGGTTTGTTTTTCCTTCCTTTCTAATCCCCATGTACTTCATTTCAATTGTATATGACAAAGGTTTTTCACTAAGACTTGTTTGCATCAAATGACAGGGCATCAATACCATGGCTAATATGAAGCAAACAAAGTTTGGGAAAGTTGACTTGGATTATGTTCTTGGAATTGGGGGCTTTGACCTGGAGAAGTAAGATCCTTTCTTGTTTTGTCTCCATTCTCATCGTGTGATTAATCTGCAACTAATATTATCATCTAAAATGTACCCATATATATCTAACTTTGTAGTGTGTTATACTACAATTTTTGTGCTATAGAAATCATTTCAAGACTTATAGGTTATAGAGAATACAAGATGTGACGGGGAGTCACTTTTAGGACAGTGGTTGTCGTCTTGGTTTCACTGGACTTTGATGTAGTGTCTTGGTTTAATTCCAAAAATTGTCTTCATAGTAAATGCTGAAACTGGGTCTGTAATGGCTTTATGTGGTATAAGTAGTAATTTATTAAGTTGGTGGCAATTGAACAACTCACTTACGTGATATAAGTAGTAATTTATCATAATTTTTAAAATGTATATGGGTAAGATTTTTTTTCCCGATGTAAGTTTGGTCTATTTGAATCTCACTTTTGGTGAACATTGGCAGAATTGAGAGTGTTGTAACTGATGAAGGCTCAACAGAGGACCATGAAACCCATGACCATGATCATGATCATGATCATCATCATGAATGCGACCATCCTCACGACTGTGACCATCACGAGCATGGTCATGAAAAGCATGGTAATTCTTCTTAATCCGAATTTTAATTATTTTTCAGGATGAAATTGAAAAAATTGGTTATTCTTTTATTGAATACCCTGAATAATTTTGATATCTATTAGGTGTTCATCACAAAGAATTGTTGGAATCCAAACATTGGAAAATTGGCAATTTGACTCAAGCACACACAAGAAATATCTACACTATAGAATAACTAGATTCTGGATTGAAATAAACAAAAAAACTCTAGAGAAATCCTCCTATACATAAAAAAAAACCCGAGTGATGCTCTGTACATTACCCTAGATTATGATAGTCATTCCCTAGCTGTAGAATGTGAGTAGACTTCACTTGGACACTTGGTAATACAATACTCTTGATTCTCGGCTTTTAGCTAGTTGGTCTGGAGGTTACATATGCCAGAAAAAACATGTCGTTTATGTGTTTCATATACAAGTGATAAGTGATCATACTATTTTGTCATTTATTTGCAGGGCATGACCACCACTCCCATGATCACACTCATGATCCTGGTGTTTCCTCTGTAAGCATTGTTTGTGAGGGCACCCTAGATTTGGATAAGGTCAGTTCTCCTACTATTCATTAACTTGAATCTTACTATAGACTCAGCTCTATTTGAAGCTGCTTGTGTGGATGAAAAAAAGTCCTATCTTTAGGAAAAGATTTCATTTTCCTCTTTTAGGATATCTTTTCAGCATGATTCTGACTGAAATGATGCTGTAAATGTAAAAGGGTGCGTATATAATGCACATAGGAAATAATAGTATCATTATTAACTTACCATGGTTCTCAATTTCAGATATTTTTTTACAAGTGTTGAATGTACTTAAATCATGTTGTAAGCTTTTTTAGTATGAATCTTTTTGAACATTAGCAGCTTTCTTCCAACAAATAATGACTTGAATAATGTGGTGTCTTCTATTCCAGGCTAACATGTGGCTAGGCACATTGTTGATGGAACGTAGTGAAGACATATACAGGATGAAAGGTCTTATGTCTGTTAGTGGTATGGAAGAGAGATTCGTCTTCCAGGTAATGTCATACACTTGATCTTTTTTTTATTGATTTGAACTAAAAAAGATTTTTACACATGGTAAATTCCCCAGCAAACAACCAGTAATTCCAGATTTCATCTTCTAACAACCATTGTTTTCACTGCAGGGCGTTCATGATATATTCCAAGGCTCACCAGACCGATTGTGGGGTCCAAACGAGCCTAGGGTAAACAAGATTGTGTTCATAGGCAAGAACTTGGACGGCCAAGAGCTAGAAAAGGGATTCAAATCCTGCTTGCTGTGAATGATTCAGTGACAGAAATATTATCACACTTGATTTGGGTTTACGACGACACATTATAATCTACGACATTTTGCTTGGGCTAAGATACTCTTTAGAGATCAGATCCGTTGTAGATTTTACTTATTGAGGTAGAATGCTTGGAATGATCCATTTAACAGACTCTATTCCCTGTGATTATTTGTGTTAATTTTGTGTAACTTTGAGCTTGTCTAACCACTTTTGCTTGCATAATTTGCATTGTCAAGTGTCCCCCTATCTCGAAATGAATATCGTCATCTCACTCATTTGAGTATATATGAATTCCATGTCCACAATTCTCCATATATTTCTTATTTCTACGAAAGAAGCATGACCCAAACCATTACCTTTTATTTAACTTTTCAGTCCACAAAACATTTTATCAAGTATTGACGAAGAAGAGCTTTCATTAGTCACTATGAATCGGATTCTTGGAAAACGATTACTGCCTACCAGAGTTCCTCTAACCGGTCTTACGTAAGGGCATACGTCAACCAAACCTAAGTCACCTGACTTAATTCACACAAATTCAACCTTATCACGCAATTAATGTACATTTTTACATTATAATTTTAAATCTGATATATTTTATAATATATTACATACTCAAACCGTATCGAATATTGACACCCTTTATTTCTCTATAAAAAATTGTGACAGAAGAAGTATCTGTAAGGCAAAGCATTTGATTTCAATTTTCAACACAATAGTCTCGAAAGCGTTACCAAGGTGGCAATGTCCAAGGTGATGTTTTCATAATTTTAAAGCACATTTTACAGATTTCAGTATACGAGGGATATAAATAGACCGGGTTATGTATGGATAGCCCCATATCGATCATCACCCTGGCCCGTGAGATATATGTTCCGGCTGACCCATCCATCTTCCATGAAACTCATCATCCACCCTTCGTCCATCATCCTTTGGATTTTCGCATTCGGGTGTTCTATTTTATATTTTTTGATCTAACCTTACAAAATACGTATAAAAGTTATATTATGTCATAAAGTATATATAAGCCACAAAAATAAACATAAAAATAAACCATTATTCAAAATTCAACTTAATAAAATATAACGAATAGTTTAAATTGTACAAATATTCTATATAAATTTAATAATTCAAGATAAAATAAAGAATAAACTCAAGTATGTATATAATTAATAAACAACTGAAATAGGTCGGGCAGTGAGGGTAATGGATTGGGTGGTGGGCATCATTTAATCCATCCGTTATCCATCCACCAACCGACTCCGTTATCCATCCACCACCTGACTTAGATGGATTTTCATCCATATTTTTCGATCGGGTATTCGGATGGTTCGAGCATCCATGGACGATTTCCATCTCTTACATTTTATGAATATAAAATAAATATATTATGTTAATAGCGTTATAATAAATTTAAATTGCATGCTACGTTAACGTATTTATCATACAAGCTGCTGATGTATCTTGTTAATTACTACGTACATCTTCATATGACATTGTTTAACTTTGCTTCAATCTATATATTTATCATTTTACTCGAATTTCAAAATAACAAATAACATAAATATACTATATATATTGTTGAAATATGTCATCAATTATCATTGTCCTTGATTAAGAGTACTGTTAATTGTTAATATATCAATTTCCATTAATTTAAATTCTTTACTTACCCTGTTTTTATTTATGTATTAGGTGAGGTTCATGCATTTTGTCTTCCGTACTTATTTTATTTTATTTTTTATGTTATCCGTAGATCATCTAGGGTAATTCGATAATATATAAATAGTGTTCATTCGTCATTAACGATGACAAAAAAATTAAACTATTGTTAAAGTTTCTTTAAGTATTGTGTATCTAGCCTCCTCCGAATTATTTGTTTATTCACAATAAGAAAAATGGCAAATTCTTCCCAAATCCTACATATTAAAAGGGATTAGAATTATTTAATAGAAGGTTCGGCTGACATTATCTAAGTTTTACTTTGAAATATATATATATATATATATATTTCTGTAATTATGTTTTGTATATCATAATTCTGTAGAGAAATAGATCGTATACTTTACGAAGTAACTTGAAGCTCACCTATGGAGATATATAAACAAATGTAATTATGGTAATTTGTTAAAGTCCAGTGGGTCAATTTTAACGTGGGGATCGGGATTCATACTGAACAAGCTCTGATATCATGTTAAATTTCGGTGGGTCAATTATAATGTGGGGGTCCACATATCCGTCCGTGCGCATAAACATATTATTGACGAGTTCCATCCTAAAACCAATTATCAATAAGAGGAGTAACTCATAGATTTATAGGATATACAAGTTACGTTTCATCATAAATCCAATATGAAATAGATTTTATCTCAACATAATTGCATGTGAAACTAAATGGAGAAACGAATATTTGATTCGCAATCATGTCGTCCCTTTGCAAATTGACGAGTTGGAGCAAAAAACTGAAAACACATCATGCCATTTGCAGTTAATTGCTCTATAATCTATCAAATAATTAAATTATTTTACAGCTCAGAGAGGTTGGGATATGATGATAATATTATATTCGTTTCAAATATGTAGTGTATTATGTGTACAAGAATAATACATGCATATTAAAAACTGACAATTTGACATGGTAGGATCAGGTTGTTCAAGTTATATGCAGATCAAGCAGACAATCTCATAGTCTGATGAGTTGTGATCATATGTAGTTGTGATTTTAAGATCTTGGCTTCTTCTAAAATTTTTTAATAAAACTAAATTATAGTGGCCGGCACACTCCAGCAGAATTTTTACAATTATTTTTTCTTACCGCATTTAAAAAAAAAAGAAAAACAAAATGGTCTGTTTTAATGTTCAACTTAATTCATTAAGTTGCATTAACTGTACAATTTAATTCAATTTAACATAATTTAATATATTAAATTGACTATTTAAAGGCTAAGTTAGTAGGAATATTTTATCTCCATTACCTTTCCCGATTTTCCCCTAACAAATGTCAACATATATAGTACGTACGCAGAGAGTGTGATGTGTTAATGGCCGATGGAAATAATAGAAATTTGGAAATCTAGAATGGTCGGTTTATTATGGAATATATAAGTGAATAACCTATTATTATAACTAAGTTATGAATCATACTAATTGTTATGATATGTTTTTAATTATAAGCCATTATGCATACACATAACTTGCCACTACTATAACTTAAATTATACTGGTAGTTGTCACTTGTCACAGAAATCAATATATATACATGGAAGTTCGATGTCAAGATTCTCCAACCAGCAAGCTTGCTAGTTGCTCCCCTCACCCATCTTTATTACGGAGTATTAGATTAATCATTAGATTTATAAGATCAAGTGCTAATTAAGTTTATTTTTCTTCTTAACAGCTAATTACATATATTATTAGTACTAATCATCTGGTATAGAGGACGAGGCGCTCGGTTTTCTTAAGTGTTTTGTCTAGGAATTTTAGTTCGAATTTCCCTGATAGTATATATGAAAAACCGAATTAAAAAAGTCGTTCCTATTTAAAAGTTTTGAACTAAGTGGAAAATCAAAAGAAATCAGTATGTTATTAGTAACTAAATTTTATATCCTAAAAAATCTTAAAAAGTTATATAATTTCAAAATGTTCTCTTTTTACCCTTCCAAGTTCCAAGCTTTGCTTTCGACAAAAAAAAAAAAGAGTTTTGCATATTTTAAAAAAGTAAAATAATCCAATATTTAGGAAACTACTCGTCTATTAGTTGAGAATTATATATGTCATTATTGGCGTTAAAAAATTTACACCTTTGTTTTTCTTTTTAGGTCAAATTTTATACGAGTATTTGTTTGTCAATATATTATGGTGGATCTTAGTTTAAAGTTCCATAAATTCTCCTTTCGCACCCAAAAGATTATACATCTAATTCCTAAATCAAACATATTTTTTGCAAACAATTATTGTTCACCAACAAATTATAGTATAAGAGCACCTCACGGCTTTTAATTAGGTAGGTTTTTCAACCCTAACTAATTAATAAACTAGCTACCACATAATATTGACAAATAACAACTAAATTCCTGAAAAAATAGAAAATCAAGAAATGTGTCGACGTCTTTTATCTATGATCTACCTTCCCAAGCTTAACAACTTAGATTATATCAAGAACCGGAGATTCAAATCCAAAAAAAATCAAACAATATATATGAACAAAACATTTGTATTAAGCAATATATTCTGCACATTAAAACTGATTGAACAAATTAAAATTAAAAATAGGATAGATAATAAAAAAAACCCAAGAATTTTATTACACTTGCTCAATTTTCAAATCATGTCTCTTAATTAGAACATAAAAACAGACCTTGGCCTATTGAGATGGCCACCATAGTGATGAGACAAGCCCATCACAGGCACAGCAAAGGATGTCTCCATCATCATCCTCTGTTGCATGAGCTCCGTCGACGCGCTCGCCTCCACCAGATCCTTGATCAGATTCTTGTAATACCGTTTCAATTTCTTCATCATACATATGTATTGCATTTTCATCCATCTCACTCGGATCCGCCGGAAAACCCTCCCTAGGGAGAAATTCTTCTTCTGCCTTTGTTGGCCTAGCCGGAGAATAGGGAGCCGCCTACGCCTCCGGTTGCGGCCGCGGTGGGGCCACCACCGGAGGGCGGCGGTCGAAGGCGGTGCTTGGTGTTGGGAATGGAGGAGGGAGGTGTTGGAGTATGGAGAGGCCATGTGAATTAGGAAGAGAGATAGACAATGCAACTTCTAGGAAGGGTTTGTTAATTATATGCACCTTATAATGTTATTATATATTATAATACAATATTCGTTTTGTATGATTGTGATGTAATATTTTACTATATTTTTTTCTTGTATGTTACATTGTATATTGTAACTCTTACATATGTATGTTTTTAAGATGAAAGGTGTGAAATCAGAAATTGGAGGTGTTAGAGGAAGCAATTGATTTTGGGGTGTTTTGGAAGCATGATGGCCTTGTAAGTCAAAATCTGATTAAGTATCTCTTGATAGCTTATAGATTTTATTCCGATTGTACGAAATATTTCTCGTTGTTAAGTATATATATGATGATAAGGAAAAGCACAAATTAAAAAGAAAATAGGACGGGTAGAAAAGGTAAACCTACTTCGATTTTCTTGTCACATTTTTTGAATGTTTAGCTCTGAAAATAAGGGAGCAAGAGTTGCATGTTCAAGGTAAAGGTTCAAGAGTTGCCATTTTAAAGGTGAAAAAAATAGGCCGGGGTGTTTTCAGTCTTTTGTTTTCCCTTCGTTTTAGCGTTGGGCAGGCCAAAAATACCCTCCCGACTCTCCATCCAAAGTAAGGATGCGTATATCTTGACCCCCCAGATTCTGTCCATACAGGAATCCACCTGACCACCTACGTACCTGAGTAGATATATGTTGTTGTTGTCGTACATGTTAATATCTAAATTAAAATAATAAAAATAATTTCTACCAAAAAATTTAAAAAATTATTCTGTATCATCTTAATAAAAAAAACGTTTTGAGTTTTGATTATTAGTTGATAAACATATAACTAGTGAAATACATTTTAATTAGTCAAAAAGAAATTCTGAGTTCTTACAAGTTACAACACATGACAATTGAAGTTATTGAACGAACAAGTATTAATTATTTGCTCTAAACTTTTAATAATGCACGCAGCCGCAACATCAACATCGACCTCTGTTTTCTTTGGCTACAAAATGGAAAGAAATAGATGGAAGATGGGTCAAGAAGTTATTGCACGTTTAAAAAGTTTGGGATATAAATTATTTTGTATATAAATTTTTGGGTTATTTTTTATTAATAATTGATTTTAGGAAGAAATTTTATTACATTTATGTGTTAGGTATGCTCAAGTCTCCCATTAGTTATATTGAGCTAGTCGGTCATGATCGATGATGCGATTTGGACAGTTTTTTGGACTCGTCAAGGCCTTATAATTGTTATATGTCAATTAGGTTAAATTGGTTTCCACTTGAAGAGGCGTGTGAAGAAGTTATCTTATATTTAAAATTTAGAATAAAATTTAGAACTTGAATTACCTAATATATAAGTTTTTAAGTTACTCCTTTTATTATCAATTGAGTGAAATAAAACTCATTAGACTTGTGTACTAGGTCCATCCACCTTTTCCATTGGCCATAAATACTCTACAGTTTTAGGGTGTATTTGTTAGGTACCAAAAACTAGTTGGAGTTTTCTAACTAGTTGCAGAAACTCGTATAAACGCTGTTTGTTTGACACATAAAAACTAGCAACTAGTTGTAAAACTAGTTTTTTGACAAAGCTAGTTTTTATAGCTTTTGCACTAGTTTTTAGTAGTTTTTTGAATTAAAAAATAATTATTTCCTATATAAGAATAACTCTATAATAAAATGAAATTTGAAATTATTAATCAATATAATAAACTAGTTGAAAATTACCAAACAGTGTTTATATATAATTTTAAAACTTCAACTACTTTTACAGCTAGTTTTACAACTTCAACTAGTTTTACAACTCCAACTAATTTTTTTGTGACTTAACAAACATAGCCTTAGTTTTCCATGTACTTTTAATCAAGAATCAGGCTAGATTGGATAAGCCGATAAGTAAGGTACGTTGGACCAGTGGGACTAATTTGATAAATGATTCTTATGCTTAGCAAGATAAATGAATTCTCACTATAGTACACTTGTACAAGGTCTGGTTGATATGAAATAATTCTCAAACGTAATGTTCATAAATATGTTTCAAAAATTTTAAAAATATACAACAAACACCAAATGGGAGTATTCAATTCGTGAACCCAAATCTAAAACCCTTTCTCCAACTAAACACCCCAATAAGAATCATGCCAATGAAATCGAGGTGTACTAATTAAATTGGAAAAACATATATAGTTTCACTAACAAACTTTATTTCTTAATTTGTGTCCTCTTTGATAAGTTCATGCATGTCTCTCAATGCTAAATCCAAGTCACCTAGAAGGCTAGAATTGTAATACAATTAACTGAATTAAGTAGCCTTATAATTAGTACTATTGGTCAAAATGCATACTTTAGTTAATTAGATGAGTGGAAAGAAAACCAATTGATAGAAAGATTATTGATCCTACGTACATCTAGATGAAAGTCATTTTCAAGATGACAATTATGTTGTAGTTTGTGAATTGAAAGTACAAATTGATACTGATTCATTCAACCCAAAAAAAATTATATTGATTCAAATGATTAATATACATAATGCAATTGATACATAAAAGGTACGTACATATCCGACTAAATATTGTATACTTTTCATATGTAGATGCTTAATTAATTACCTTACCATGAAGTAGTTATTCTACATTTAAAGTTTGAGATATAAATTGCCTAAAATATAAATTTTTGAATTATTTTTTTATTGTCAATGATTTTAAGATGAAACTCATTAGACTTGTGTGGACTAGGCTTATATGTGTAAGTGCATTCGTACCAATACGTTCTTGTTTAGCCCCAAAAATAAGTCTTCATGGTATCTGAACTTGTTTGATTTTGGGTCCTTGATTGTTTGGGTCGGGCCAAGCGAAATGAGAACCCATCACGATTGTTGGATATCAAATAAATTAATGGTCTAGATCAATAACTCATTAAATGGGAAAAATACGGCACAATCATATTTTATTTAAAAAATGTAAAATTTATAATTGAGTGCGTAAGATGTTACAATTTGTCCATGATCTTATAACAGAGTGTGGCCTTTAATTTTTAGATGAATGTGCATGACTTTATAATTAATTGAGAGTGCATGATTGTATAACTAAGTATGCATGAATTTATAATTGATTGTTCATGATCATATAAGGTCATACTCACTTATTTATAAGATCATGCATACTCAGTTCAATTATTTGATTGTGCACATTTAGTTATAATATTGCGCATACTCAGTTATAAAATCATGCGTACTTAGTTATTTGATTGTGCACTCGATGAATTATAGTATAATACTCACACAAACACACACTTAGTTTTATGCTCATGTACACTACACTCGTTTTGGTATCGATAGATATGAGGTTTGAGTATTAATATTAATATGGATATTAGGACATGGATATGAGTGATATCGATCAAGATATCAAAAATGTATACGAATGGGTGATGTCTTGATATACCCATTTTTTAGGAGACATCAAAATAACACTCTGATATCATATAAAACAAATATCGATCGATAAATCATATAATAAACAATAAAATATCAATTTAATATTAATATCATATATACCAAATATTAATTAGATATGAGTATCAGTTATATCCATATATACTCAATACTCACACCTTATATCCAAATATAAATAGTAAATAGATCATTAGTCATGCACACTCATTTTGCATTTATTATTATTACTATCACTATTATCACTATTATTATATTACTTATTAATATTAATTACTATTACTACTATTACTATTATTAGCATTACTATTACTATTCCTTTTTCTATTACTACACATACTGTTACGATTATTACTATTATTATTTTGTTACTTTTTTTTGTTTTTTTGTTATTTTTTTAAATTTTTGTCAAAGATTAATTCTAGGGCGCGTGGTTATGCTTATTGGCTTTTATACAATGCATTTGAAATGAATATAACCCCTATATTAATTTTAGTGCATTCTAACTAGATTCATGTATCATTGTCAAAACTTACATAGCTGAATTTTAGTTTTTCTTAGGTCTTCTGAGCGCATTTCCTCTTCGTTAGCTAGAGGTGCCTCCATCTTAACCTTTTAGATTTCGCTCAAGCAGAATTGTACTGGGTCAATGTTGATTTTTTTTTGTCCAATATTATCTTACATCACAAAAACAATAAAAAAAAACCAACAAGCATGTAGCGTAGTGGGAGGGGCTACGCTTCCCTTCGTTGAGGTCGAGTGTTCGATCCTCACTGGAGGAAAAATGAACTTGTTGGGAGAGCAGATCCCACCCAAAAATAAAGGGGTCCTCGCGAGACTCGAACTCCAGATGTAGGCGTTTGATGAAGCAAAGCTCTCCGCTGAACTGGGGTGACAATGACCAAAAAAAAAAAAAAAACAATAAAAACCATTTTTTTCGATTTAAAAAAATCTTCTCCGTAGCAAATGCAAATAAGCTAACATGAAAGTTAAGAAGTGATTGTTTCAAGTTAGAATTAACACATTTATACACTTGCCCATCTTTCATATATATCGGAACCGATACAGGCAAAGCTAGTCTCTTTTTTAGGGTACCTCTTATACGAGGCCGGTGATTATGAGTCGTTAGTGGTCTAATCTTGAAATTTAATGATGTGAAATCTTTGAAAGCAATGGGAACCAGAAGCGTCCAATAACTTGCGGCGGCCAGTTTAAAATAAGTGTTACTTACAAAATCTATACACAAAATTTATGTTTTTTTTTTTCACGAATCAATTAAATTATTTACTTTAATTTATCTAAAAAATTTAAACTTTTATTTATATAATAATATTAGACTTGATAATTTTGGGTCCTACAAAATTTTGGGACCTTGTACAAATACGCGCCTTCCGAAGGCCACTTCTGATGGGAACACCTAAGCTAATTGCAAATTAACAATTCATTACTAATGGCAGCACTTACGTATAATTGAAATCAAATCAAAATTTGATTACGTAAAATTGTTGCTTAAATACAAGGGAATGGTTATCATTATCAACCTTCCCTTTAAAACATTATCCCCATCACACGATTAACAGATGCGATGTGGAGTAAAGAATATGGAGCAACCATTGTCCCTTTCATCATCCTGTAGTTCTTGTCATGTATATATAGAGAGAAAAATATAAAGATTTATAATCTCTGCCCAATTAAAAATAAAAATGTCACTTATCTTGTGAGGGAAAAAAATTGCATGACCATGAAATAATATTTTAGTCGTAAAATTTGTAGGAAGTGAAGATGGACCGATCGAATGGTAGTAATCATTTCTATTACATATTTTATACTTGAAAAAAAACATAATTCTTATATTATAAATACATAAATATACAAAAGGAATTACAATTAACATAATTCCATAAAAAAGACTATGAACTAATCGGGAAAAATTAAAAAGAGGGTCGATTGACTAGCAGAACTCCAGAAGAAGCAAGGGACAAGGATACGATTGGCTGAGTGGAGGCAAGGTGCAGGCGAGGTGGGGGATGATGGGCGGCAACGGTGGCATGACTCGTGAATTAGGGTTTCTCACTTTCTCTTTCTCGTTCTTCTTCTATCCTTTTTTTTCTTTTTCTTTTTTTCAATTTTATGCATTTTTTTTCTTGTTTAAGAAAGTTTAAAAAAAATTTTAAAGATCACATAGAGAGTCACCTACCTTTTTTTAAGATCAAAATAATGTTTAATTTTTAAAACAAACTCTAAAACGACAAGTTTATCCGAACTAACGGAGTACTTTGATAAAATAAATATAAAATGGAAAACTATCAAAAGGAAGTGAATCCAATATTTAGAGGCCCAAGCTTACTTGGATGTAAGAAAGCAACCCAAACCCAGAAGCCCATTGCTCCAATTCATCAGATTTGGGAAAAAAGAATAAAAAAATCGTCTTTCTTCATCTTCAGAAGCATCCAAATTCCAAACCCACGCCAATTTCCCACGAAACTTCACGCCCAAATGCTTGCCTGAACAGATCAAATAACGAAAAAAAGCTTGCCTGAGAGCTTAAACCCATCGACATTTCAGAGGTGCGAGATTGCAATTTGCAAAACAAAAGCATAATTGACCAGTAAAGGAGAAGCAGTTCTTGCCACCCAAATACCCCTGGTAAGATCTCACCTACTATTCAGATTGATCTTCATCTTCTTCAATTGGTTAAAAAAATTGCGCGTATGCTTAGGGAATCTGTCTCAATTCCGCATTAATCGCCTCCCCCAAATGCAAAAACCCTAGGGTTTGAATCGTTTTGATCCCTAGGCGTGTTATGATTGACTTCTGATTGATCGGCCCCAATTTTCATATCATTTGTAAGAGAGAAATAAGAGTGATTTTGTTGGGGTATTCGGTATCAAAGAAATGAAGAAGTTGGCCTTCTTTAGCCCTAGAATACACGCCCAGGCTCGTGGGACTATCAGTGGGTTGTGTGCACTGGTTTTTCTGTTCCTTTTCTACAACCGAGTAGATGTTCTCAGAAACCCTTTGCTCAGGAAATCATCAGTTTTCCGTCAAGAGTGGCATGGCAATGGATATTTTGATGGCGGGTCTGGTTATGTGGATGTGATTAGAAGAAGAGCTGTTGAAATTAGTGACGGTTCATTGAAATTGGCAAATGGGTCTAGTTTGAATGATAATTTTGGGGGAGAAAACCCTGTATTTTGTGTCGGCCTCAACGATCATTCGGGTTTTAGTACTCAGTGTGAGTACTTGAAGGCACACCCTGAATGCTCTTCAGAAGGATTTTTCGATTACCTGAAATTCTTCTATTGTGATTGTCAGAATTTCAGCCTATTTGGTTATGCAGTGCTGGCTATTTGGCTTGCAGCCTTGTTTTATCTACTCGGTAACACTGCAGCAGATTACTTTTGTTGTTCCTTAGAAAAATTATCCGGCTTGTTGAAATTGGCTCCAACCGTTGCTGGTGTAACTCTCCTTCCCTTAGGAAATGGGGCTCCCGACGTGTTTGCTAGCATTGCAGCGTTTGTAGGGACTGATGCTGGTCAAGTTGGATTGAACAGTGTATTGGGCGGTGCAGTTTTTGTGACTTGTGTTGTTGTTGGAACTGTTTCCCTCTTGATAGCTGATAAGGGATTTCAGATTGACAGAAGGTGCTTTATTAGGGATATCGGTTTCTTTTTAATTACAATCCTGTCTCTTCTTTTTATTCTCGTAAAAGGAGAGATTGGCGTTGCAGCAGCCATTGTATTTGTTATGATTTACGCCGTTTATGCATTTGCAGTTGCTGCGAATGAGATCCTACGAAAACATGCTCAGAGACTGAAATTGGACTCATTCACACCACTTCTTCCTGTGAAGGGTAGCGTCTTTTCTAATTCCTCCCAAGGAAATGCAGATGAAAACGCAGTATACAGTCCTTTGCTTGACTTTGAGAGTGAGAATGACGCTCCTCGTCCTCCTCCATCTCTTCCACAATGGATGTGGGCTTCAAATGTCGCCATTTACTCAAACCAGTACCTTAAAACTAGCCCTGATGGTGAAAGACCCTGGGGCTGGACTGATGATGATGTGGAACGTAACCGTTTTTCATTTTCATGCTCTAAGCTTTTCTTGATCATGGAGTTTCCTCTCACAGCTATGAGACGGCTAACTATTCCAATGGTTGAAGAGGAATCATGGTCAAAGCCATATGCCGTAGCCAGTGCTTCCTTAGCTCCCTTTCTCCTCGCCTTTCTCTGTACTACACAGGACAATATCAGCCCTTTAAGCAAAATCATTGCGTATTTACTAGGCATTGCCACTGGTTTCACTCTCGGTCTCCTTGCATATTGGTATACCCTACCAGACCATCCGCCAAGGAGATTCCTCCTGTTATGGGTCCTAGGTGGATTCTTGATGAGCATTGTATGGTTTTACATGGTTGCAAATGAACTTGTCTCTCTTCTGGTTTCATTCGGTGTCATGTTTGGGATCAATCCATCAATACTCGGTCTAACCGTCTTGGCATGGGGAAACTCAATGGGCGACTTGGTATCAAACATTGCATTGGCATTGAATGGAGAGGACGGTGTTCAGATCGCCTTGTCAGGTTGCTACGCAGGTCCAATGTTCAACGTTCTGATCGGTTTAGGTATCTCGTTGTTGATTGGTGCTTGTTCTAGCAGACCGGAGTTATACATAGTTCCTGAAGATGGTAGCCTCTTTTACACAATTGGGTTTCTTTTAAGTGGGCTGATCTTGGCAGTTGTTCTGTTGCTAAAGAACGATATGCGGCCTACTAGGATGCTGGGTGTTGGCTTAATAGGCTTGTATCTGTTGTTTCTGTTTGTTAGGGCTGGAAGTGCAATGGGTGTGTTGTCTTTGGCTGGTTTAAGGTGATTGTGTATTGCTCATGTATATCTAATCTCCACTTGCTATTATGACTACTGAGATGCTTTTAGTTTCTCTATCATTCATACCAAATTAGTGTAACATTTTTGTTCTTTGGAGTGCACTCTTATTGTACAGTAGTTTGTGGACAGAAGAAAACATCTTTTATGTTATGGAAATCAAAACTAAGTTTTAAGTTCAAAGGTTAACTGGTTGTAAGCAAGCACTAAGCAATAAAAGGAGAGTTCAAAGATTGAATTCTGGGCATTATTCAAGGATTGAGCACAAAAATTGTTGTTCATCAGAACACAAAATGTTGTTTCTGTTTTTAGTTCTCAAAAACCCTAGTTAAATTAATCTAAGCGAATCTAAATAAGAACAACTACAAATTTGTTTTTGTAAAGAGGGTTTATGAATAACCTTAATTCCACTTCGCTCGATGATCATGTACTTGAACTCTGGATTCTAGTAGCAACACATTGGTTACTCCTATTAACTGTAAATCCATATCTCCTCCTATGAATTGCAAATTTCATATGCTCTCTAGCCAACCAAGAATTATCCTTCTTTCTAGGTCGTGTCTCCATCTAAGTACACGCGGGCGCGGTGTATATGAAGTGTCGGTGTTTGTTCCTCTAGATGTTAATGTTCCCCCGAGAAAGCTCTGTCCATTACAGAGAACATGTTGCTTTCTTATGATGCTTACCTTTCACCGGTACCTATATCTAATATGTCATTTTTCGGATCACCGAATTTTCGATCGATCAATTGAGGCGATACCCACATCGTTTATCACGCGAGGAAGCGTGTCAACAATTTGGAAGATAAATTGAGGGGACCAAAAATCTTTCGTGCTTTCATCATGGGATGCTGCTTGTATTAGTTTGAGCGTCTCATTTGTATGTAAATTTGTATCCGTTACCAAACTACAGTTTGTACAATTGGAAATTGCACATGCAGCTTTGTTAACAAAAAGTACTCTCATTTGGGCCACATTTGAATGTGGGCCTGGGCCTCATTTGGGCCCAGAATGCGACATGAAAGAAAAATCAAGGTGTGCTGTAATTGCAACATACAATTGGAAGCTTGATTAATGCAGAAAGAAATCGTGAAATTTGAAGCCATCAAAAGATGACACGTTAGTGTGTTATTAGTTGCAACGTACAAAGGTGACACTTGCAAGAAGGGCCACCATTATTAGTATGGTACCCTAAGATAGATAAACATTGCACGTGGGAAAATAGAAAAACAAGTGACTTTACTTACTGGTCTCAAACAAAGGACACGTATTCCTAGCCAATCTTCTCCATTATCATTTAGATAAAAATAAACGATGTACTTTTGACTTTACTGGTCTGGTCTTCGTAGTTAAAACACTACACTTGCATTCTAAAATTAGGAAGGGGACAACCAACTACTACACTATTTTCTATCCATGTTTATATCTTATAATTTACCAAACAACTCCTAATCTCTCTGTTGTATATTTGGTCTTTTTCACCTCAATTGTGAATAGTTTGAACAGCGGTTGAAGATTATGCAAATATTCCAACATCTGGATTATTAAAATAGCATTGGCAATCAAGAAAGACACCGAAAAAATGGTCCCGGTAATAATTGACATTCCTTTATGGACTTATGCGCCACCTAAATGCTTTGAGCATCACACCCACTTGCCAATCAATTACTCAATGCTGTGAAAAAAAAATCTGTGAAAATAATAAAGAATCCCTATATTGGTAATTTGGAGAAATTGTGCTATTAATCCTATTATCTAAGATTGGTACCTACCAATTCGACATCACGTCTTTTAATGTAAATTGATTTTTATCATTTAGATAACACAGTAATAAATTTGTGTGTTGAGCTTATATGCGCAACTGAACACGAAAAAATATCAGGTACACTGAAAAACACTCTTATTGATTAGCCTACTAGACTTTAACATGGTATGAGAACTTGCTCGATCTTGAACCTCTTTCTGAATCTGTTTGAGTCATATTTGACTAATGCAATACCCCAAGTTGTTTGAACTTATTAACCTTAAGACATGATATCAAATGAAAATTTAGAAAAACTATACAATCTATACCTAGTACTAGTATATAATATTGATGGACTATTTCTTTTATTATCAATTAGTTATAGGATAAAATTTTAATAAATTTATATGTTGAGCCTATACAAAAAAATGAGTACCCCATTAATTGACCTACCAAACTTTATTAAAATCATAATTTTCCTATAGTGATGTGTGGTGGTCCAATACGATAGGAATAGAAGTCGAGATAACTTACACAGCACATACACTCTACTACGGTCCAGCTCCAATGCAACGTCTAAATTCCGACATGTCATAGGCTTTGCCATATATTCTTGTTAAATGCCATTGATGTAAAATCTTAAATGTAATACACGTTACCTTCATATTAGTTGATGTAAAGATGTGTATTTTGTTACAAGTTTGTAGTAATGTCTAAATCATGATTCACGTGGTATCCATCTCACTTGTTCTAGTATACATGAACATAAAACACCTGTATCTCCAATTCTCCATTTCCTCGTCTTTTTCTTTTCAATTTTAAAGCTTTGACAATTGCATATGTTTGCGTGTGTGAGAACAGAAAATTTATGCATCAAGTATAATGTCTGCTTGAATTAATTTGGTTTTACTTAATTGGTGATAAGATTATCAACAATGAAAAGATTTGCAAGCTAATCTAAAGTGTCAACTTAGTTATATTGTTTTTGGCACACGTGTCTCTAGCGAAGGATTAAGAAGCAAAAGCATATCTATCGACGGAGGAGGACCTGGTGGCGGGAGAAGGTTAAAATTGTAAAAAGAAACTATAAGCTAATTCGATAAATTCCATAAGGTTGGAAGTGCTAATTATTTTCGAGTTCGTGATAAGTTCTATAAGCCTGATAAGCTCCCAATTTATATATTTTCGAATGGGGTCTAAGTGAGACAAAAAAGAGAAACTTTCTTATTGTGAGACAAAAATTATGGTATGTGTCTTTTCAATTTGGAAAATTTTAATGTGTGCCCTATACTAATTTTGGTAATTTGATTATTGTTTGTTAATTTTAATTTTTTAAAAAGGGTTCATTAATTTTAATTTAGGAAATAGTTTTGAAAATTTTCAAAACTAGCATATTTATTGTGTGTTTATGGATACACATTAGTTAAACTGTTGGAAATTTTTCCTAAGCTTTCCTCAAGAAAATGATTTAATTGTGTAAGCCAAATTTTATGTATCTTTAAAAATTGAGAAGGCTGAAATTGACAATCTTTGATCATTTTTGTCAATATCTAAAGTCGAAGAGACTAAGGTTAATTTTTAACCTATTAAATTATTGGTGACTATCGAAGTAAGATGTCTTTTCTTTAAATTAAATGTGGAGAGCTATTTCTTCACATTTAGTTTATCAAAAAAAAAAAAACACTAATATTGTAGATGAAATTAAAAGTTTAATATGGAGGGGGTGACAAAATTTAACACTTGGCTCTGTCGAAATCTTTCACCTCGATGAAATATTATTAAATAGATATGATATGGGTCATATACATTTTGATTTGGATAAGAATGAATTTGGTGCATCATCAATTTTCATAATGAAAATGGTCCAAGTAGGATCACAAGTTGACCAGGTGCATACAGTGTTTGTAAGTAACATGTCATCTCACTCGTCCCACATCGAATAAGTGTAACAAATAAAACTTCTCCCAAATGCCTACAAGTAGATGAAGACGAGTTGTAAGGGACAAAAAAACATTTCTAATTCAAAATTTTCTTGTTAACAAAGATTCGACATATTGAGTATTCGAAAAGACTGCGCTACCTTCGAAGTGAAGATAAGTTGTCCAAAGAGAGAAACATTTGTGAGTGTAAATTTCTTGCATAATCTAAAGAAGACGCGAATAATCTATTTATAACATGTTTTAATGATGTAGGCTGTTTAGCGCATTGAATAAAGAGAAGAGTGAAATCTCTATTTTCCTAATTTAATAACATAAATCTCGATAATAGCGCTCGTTTATTTTGAGTTCCAACACTGGCGCCATTTGTGAGAACTTTTTCATCCTAAGAAAGGTTCGACATCAAAGTGCTCTTCACTCAAAAATGACTTGTCCAAACAATTTCTTCCCACTCCATCCCGACAACACGCCCCCTGAGGTTACACCAATCTAGAACAGAGGGGCCCATCAACCAGGTTGGTCATACGGCGTGCCCCCAGGCTGGATGTACACATCGCCACAACAGTCGTGCCCCTTCCCAGGGTACGCGCAACAAGTTGTGCCGTTGGTGCAACAACCATATCCCTTCCCAAGGTGTGCACAACAAGCTGATCCGCCGGTGCAACAGTCGTATCCCTTCCTAGGTACGCGCAACATGCCACTGCACAACAACCGTATCCATTCCCTAGATTCGTGCAACCCCACCTAAGATATGTCCTCGCCTAAGTTCCAGGCTACAGATCCGAATATTCATAGGTCGAGTTCACCAACGGTTCATCAACGCGGGAGCTACCACGCAATTCAATGTAGATTTCATGTAGGTGTCGCTTCAATCTTGGAGGTCGAGAAGGTCCATCAAGGCCGCGGTGGAAGAGCCGCACAAAATCTATCCTGGATCCATGGACTTCTCTGCATTCACCGGAGAGATTCAGGGTGAGCCGATGCTCAAGGTCTTTTAGAAGCCTCAAATGGAGCTATACAATGGAAGTGGGGACCCTGAGGATCATGTTAGGCATTTCATGGTCCAGATGAATGTCAACTCTGATAACGACACGATCTCTTGCAACGATTTCCCACCAATTTCAAGAAGGCGTCCATGACATGTTAGCCATTTTAGTGGGTCGTGGATGAGGACGAGTTCCTTCGGGCTTTCTTCACAAGGTTCACCACCGGGATGGCAGAAATTGCACACGCCGATGATTCGTTGGTGCGCAAAATTATGATGGAGGATCTTTACCCTAGAGCCTTTAAAACCTATATCTTCTTGAAGTCCTCGAGAACATTCGACGCCCTCTTCATTAAGGTCACCGTTCAAGTCTACGCTGAGGATGTTGTGAATCAAAGTTTGCATCAAAAGTTAAAGGTCGCTCAAAGTCGGCTAAGCAGCCGAGGTTGCCACTAAGGCTAAGGCAAAGGCAAAGGCAAAGGTCGATCCGCTCTAGGGAAGGGATGCGTACATGACGCAAACTCAAACCCCTTGCCAACTTGTAAACCTAGGAGAAAAAGACATAACTAGTCTAATTTCAATATTTTGTTCTAGAAATATACCCTTACATCTTAATTTTTTCAATAGTAACCTCTTGCAAATATTAAGACTAAAATACCCCTATTTTTAATTTTGTTACATAAATTTCGTTACACAAATTTTATGTAATGTATTTTTGTTACATAAATTATGTTACACAAATTTTATGCAAGGTGTTTTTGTTACATAAATTTTGTTACACAAATTTTATGCAAGGTATTTTTGTTACATAAATTTTATGTAAGGTATTTTTTGTAATAGCTGCGGTTTTTAAGGGGATTTTCGAATTTTTCTCGGATATCTTTTTAACCTTTTTATCCGTTTTAACGCTTAATCCAATATTTTATTGGAGATTAAATCCTAGAAAATTATTGGTGATATCCTAAAATCACAAAGAAATGATTTTATGGATTGATGTGAATTTTAGGATTTTTCAGTGGAAAAAGAATATTTATTGGATAAGCCGTCTTTTTAATTATGTACCGGAAGGAATGTAAAATACGAAACGAAGCCCTAAAAAATAGAAGGTAGCAAGATAAAATCATGGAAAATTGGTTTTATTGGTCTACATAATTTACGGGACGTTTTCCGTTTTATAAGTTTTTCCACCCGAGGTACATAATTTTACCGCTTTAACGCGAGCCCCGTTTCGGGACGGAAAATTACACGGGACGTAATTGCTTAACACCGAAGGACTTGGGGAGATAGAATTTTAAAGCCACTTTGGTTGACTGTTCAACCATCATCTCCTCCCCTTTCACTTTCCAAATTCCAGCCGAGAGTCGAGAGAAGTTCGGACGAACTTGAGCGATTGTTCGGACCTCCACCGCCGGTTTTGTTTTGCCACCACCTTCCTTGCCACCACCTTGCTAGCCACCACCCTATCTCCTCCTCTTGTGTGTGTGCAGCCCGCAGCCAAACCAGCAGGGAGATAGAATTAGAACGGAGCGGACTCGGGGAGAGAAGTAAGCGCCACCTTCGTCTTCGACTTCTTCTTCGCCTCGTTTGGGACGCCGCCGGCGTTCAGCAGCTCGCCAACCACCCCCACCGCCAGGAGTTGCCACCGGACACCACACCGCCACCCTCGGGCCCTTGGGTCGATCCGCCATCGAGCCGAACAAGCTCGAAGTTCGAGTGAAGGTATTAACGCTCGAAATTAATTAGCGGGGTGGTTACGGAGCCACCGAAAGGACCTTTCGGGTCCGCTTTACTAAGTAAATTTATGGTTTTTATAATCTTGACATTAATACGGTTCCACAGGTTCAAACCGCTCGAGAAACGGACGTCTGGATCGTTACTTATAGCGAATACAAGTTTAGACATCGATTGTCAGGTAAAGGACTTCGGATAATTACTTGGGATTCGTCGTTAATCCGTTTGAGCTGAATTTTGGTAATCTTGTAGTACTGTTACTGATGAACAATTTTTATTTAGAAAATTGTTTTAAAAGTGAAGCGGATAATTAGTTATAAATCCGCCAAGATGGCTCCTTGAAGCATGAAAACTAAGGATATATATATATATATATATCGATATTCGGAAATCAAATCGTTTATCGATTAGGAAATTGTAGAATTGGATTATACAACTAAGAATTGTATCCATGAGCTTGTGGTTGAAGAATCTGTTGTTATAATTGACAGAAGGCAGATAAAGGTTTCTGTTGGAATCGCTGTGAGCGTAGAGCACGCCTTATAAGGCAAGTGGACGGTTCGCTCTTGCATTAATTTTATTAAATGAGGAATTGAATCCCATTTAATATTTTTGTGTTGGGAACAACTTGTATGCTTAATAAAATATGATAGGTTGTTATATTGTTAGAAATAATGACCATGTTGATTATTCAGTTTGCGCTAGAACTGAATTTAGGTCCGTTATATGCGACCTTGTGTGTTGTCTCATGCTGAGGCATTGTTGTGAAGTAATTAGTTTCAGGGGTAGGAGCCGAGTCTCCGATGACCTCTTTATAACACAGTCTATGTTGGGAGGTTTAGCTCGTTACTATCATATCCCAACATTCGGGTCATGACTTATACCTCGTTCAACGTCAAAGGAGGTGTTCGTGCACTCTAGCTAAGTGCAAATTGGTACTAGGTTCGTCAATGATCATGGAATTCATCCCTCTCATCTTGACGTCTCCATGTACAGGTGGATTCTCTGCGGTTTTAGCCGCTTAAAAGATTACCAACTTGGTTGTGAAAAGTTTTGAAAGTAATGAAAGATAAGTGTGTTAGGCACATTAATGCACCTGAACGGTTAGTCTATTCGATAACCATTCTTACTCCCGGTTATGAATGATTCTTAATCAAACTTTGATTAAGTCAATCTGATTAGTCGATGGAGGCTTTTAAAAATATTGTGTGATTAATATAAGTTCCCAACAATTATTCATGTTTCTTAATGGAACCGCGAGTTGTGGTGTCCTATCTTTTGATTATGCATGCCTCATTTCTTATCCTCTATGGGACTGCTAACTGTTGGATCATCGACCGGTTGTCATTCGGATTTCGATGCCAATATGTTTAGTCACTACCATAGGAACCAATCATTTTCTCCACTTGCTTAGTCTTTCATTAGACTAATCCGACCACCTTATTCAATTGCATGGCCGGCTGGTGCCCACCGTCTGTATACGACGCATCAGCTACTCAAGAAGTTAATCCGCGAAGAGAAGGCTAGCCAAGGAGTTTAGAATGTAAAAAGGTTTTGAAAGTGGTCGTTTGAAGAAGAACAAGTCTGTTGTAAATATTTTACTTATGTCCAAGTTGTGGTTATGCTTTTGTGTATGGAAGGCAGTCTTACTATGGTTTGTAATAAAGTGTTGTAATACTTGTTGTGATTATAAGTTTTAAAGCCTTGGTTAACCTTGAATTAGGACTAATTAGGGTTACTGGCGGTAACACCTCAAGTTCAATAAGGAGGGGGTGTTACATTTTTATTGCATAAATTTTATATAAGGCATTCTTGTTACATAGATTATATTAAACAAATTTTATGTAAGGTGTTTTTGTTACACAAATTTTAGTAAGTTAATTTATTATACTTTGTGGAAACTAATTTCAATTTAATTACATTAATTTTATTACATAAATTCTTGTACATTAATTTTATTACATAAATTAATGTAGAATAATTCTTGTAGATTAATTTTATTACACGAATTATATTTAGTTTATTTTATATAGGAAATACCAGTTACATTACGATCACACGTGATCTTATATCGTAGATTGGGATCTTGGGCACTAGAAAATTTGCAACAGTTTAGGCAAATCACACTTTTTAGCCTATTTTAATTAATGTTATAGTTAATTATCTACTATCTACATAAATTGATGTAAATAATCACTCTACTGAAGTCCCTCATAATTTTAATGTATAGATTTTGGGTAGGCCAAAGTAGCAATAATTAATCGTAAAATTAGTAAATCTACTTTAGATCAGCACAAACTTTCCCTAAAACCTCAAGAACCCTAAAATTTGTAAATTTAATGTGCGCTTCCTAAGCCATCAACACAAGGACGCACTTATGCTAGTAACGGTACTTATCATGAAAATTTATCATAAATAAATCATAGGCATTCTTTGCCCATACTGATATACTATACCGGAGGGCGAAAGTATTCTTAAACAAGTCTGGAAAAATTGATTTGGCATTTGCTTATACAACTTTCCAATTGACTCAATTATAAATTTTAGCAATATAACCTACAAATTCAGTGCTAAATTACACAATGTTCTATTAATTATATACCGTGCTAAAGCAACAATAAAAAACCGGTGTTCGCATCGTTGAAGACAACGATCGAATTTGGACAAAAAAGAACGATGATCATTCTGGGTGGCGCTGGGGAGTGCGAACAACCGTGAGTATGGATGACGGAGACGGAAGAGGGGGGACGAAGCTTGTTGAATGGTGGTGGAAAGCGCACTGGCGACTGGTGTTGGGATGGAAGACTAGGTTGCAGATGATTGAAAGTCTTGAACTATTCATGTAAGGGTTAGGGATAAGGGTAGTTTTGTATTTTTAAAAATAGGGATATACTTTTGGAATAAAATTAAGGAAGAGTGTATTATTGAAAATAATAAATGAAAAGGGATGATTGAGGAATTTTTCTCTAACCCTACGCCAACGAATAACAAGCCCTCGCGGGTAATTATTGAAAGAAAGGTTGGAACTGCTTCGATAGTGGGCAACACGGTAATCAAGAGAAGGGTGGGCCTTTGTATCGTCTAAAGGGGTCCGGGAGAGGAAACCCCACCACAAAGGTAACAATGAGTCACAAGGGCAAAATAACGCATGAGCTAATAATGCGGAACAACAGGCTCTAGCGTAGCAAGCGCACACTAGACCCGCAACGAATCCGGTGGCCCTTCGTTTGTGGGGACAAGTAGGCAAGAGAGGAAACAATCGATAATTCTTTCTAACAGCTCCATCTGCTCGGGCAAGTCACCATGACCCCTCTGTCTTTAGTGTCGAGCACCTCAAGGGCATACACCAATTTGACCTTCACCCTTGAGGACGCCGAGGGGTTGTACATGCACCACACCTTCCCTTTGGTGGTCCATGCACAACTCAGATCGAAGATGGTCAAACGTGTTATTGTGTATAATGTATTACGATGTGTTTGAGCAATTGGGGATCTCTGCAGCTTATCTGAAGCCGTATGAAAGGAAGCCCATGTCGTTCTCGGGTAACCAGGTTAACGTCATTGGCCTTTTTCACTTGTGGATGACTATCAGAATCGAGTCCACTAGACGGACATAGATGGTGGAGTTCACTGTGGTGAGGCTTCCATCAGTGTACAACGCGACCATTGGTCGGGTGTACCTGATGAAGTTCTAGGCCATTGTGCGATGTCCACAAAACAAAAGAGCTCAATGTTCCTGGTAGAGAGAGGGGAGGAAAGTGTCGACCTCGAGGTGCGCGATAATGTGACTGAGGGGTTGAAAAAGTTTGAGAAGAAGGTCTTTGCGCCCTTTGAGACTCTGAAGGAGAAGCTCTATGTTGGGGAGTGTCTCACTGGCCATGTCTTTGCATAGACCGCTAGTGACCTTAGAGGGGTCCCGTAAGCCATCATACAACATTCACTCAACATCGACCATGCCACCCGCATTGTGGTGCAGAGAAGGTAGGAATTGAATGAAGAGTTGGCCAAGGTTGCTAATATGGAAGTTGACAAGCTACTTGCCTCAAAGTTTAAAGGCGAGGTGTAGTTTCCGAGATGGTTGTCTATGTCGTGTTGTTAAAGAAGGTGAACGGATGGTGGCTCATGTGTGTTGATCTCAAGGATCTCAACCAGGCATTCCCTAAGGACAGTTATCCTCTACCTTTTATTGATGAGTTGGTAGAATCCACCGCGAGGCATGCGATCCTCAACGTCTTGGACGCCTACTCGGGGTACAACCACGTCATCATGATCCATCGAGATGAGGAGGACACCACCTTCATCACTCACTCAGGGAATTTCTGCTACAAGGTGATGCCCTTCTGTTTGAAGACTGCGGGGGCGACCTTCCATATGCTCGCCGATCGGATCTTTAAGAATCATTTGGGGATAAGTGTGTCAACTTATGTGTACAACATATCATTTAGGAGTAAAACCTCGGAATGCCATTTGATAAACTTGGCTGAGGTGTTCAATACGCTTCAACGGAACAAGCTAAGCTTCAACCTAGAAAAGTGCGTTTTCGGGGTTTGTTTCCGAAAGTTCCTGGATTTCATGATCAGTGATAGGTGTGAAATGGTCGTGCAAATCACGGCTATGCAAAACAGTCCTAACAAACCTAAAGACTGTAGTCTTAGGGAAGTAAGGGTTGAATCTGCAGGGAGGTTGGTTTATCTTTTTTATGTAAATTTTATGTCAATTAAAGTAAAAGGGGTTTATGAATTAAACACTTAGTCAAACAGAGATCCGCATTCGTATGACAAGTTGATCATAGATTCACTCAATATCTCATGCATATGGAATTCCAATTTCTTTTCAAAGATAATTAATAGCACAACCAGATACTATCAATCCTAACTAATTGAATAACCTTGAAACAATCAAGATTCAATTCAAAAGCAGCATGAAGAGTAGGAATATAATCAAGATACAATTCTAGCATAACACAACCAGCTTTTATACTAGAATGCAATTTAACTCTCTTCTGCAATAGACTAGCACAACCAGATACTAGTGCAATGCAGTTTGCTACTATGAAATAGAGAAACTCAACCAGTAATTTCTCTAGATCTAGCAATTGAGATTCAATAACAACAACACTAGAAATTGTTGAAATCAATCACATAAACAATTCAATCAAGAGAGTAAAATAATTCCATGCAATATATAAAGAGTAGAAATCTCACAACTGAAAGTCAAACGATGCTTCAAACTGTCTGACTAAGCAAAAGGGCTTAGTTCTCCATGAAAAGCTAAAACTCAAAAGTCTGAAAGAAAAATAATAGATAGATGATGAATGAGAGGTTCAACTCTCATAACCTAATATATACTAGGTCTAAAAAAGTCTATCAAAAAATACATAAATCTCGGATTAAAGCTGACACAAATAGACCAATAGAAATAAAACACGTGGCGAAACTTAGAACACGCGGCTGTCAGAGGCGGCGGGCTCCGCCTGGTCGGCGGCGGTCGCCGCCAACACCAGAGCGCCAATCTTCACTTCGTCTTCAGTCCAGTTTTAAATCCAAAAGTACGTATCTTCGGGTCTTCCTCTTCCTAGTTGTAGATAGCATATAAAACACCTAAAAATACCATAAACCAATGCTAAAACTCCTCCTAAATACAGAATATAATTGTGTATATCAATCAGCGCGAGGGGGATATATTTAAACCTGAAAAAGATCAAGTCATCATGGAGATGCGATCACCCCAATCATGCACGGATGTACAATGCCTCAAGAGTGCGGTGAATTACATGGGGAGGTTTTTCTCCCATTTGGAGGACCACGCGCTCCCTTTCTTCGCGGTCCTTAAAAAAATTGAAAAGATCATTCGGAACTAGGAGTTGGAGCACTCAATCCTAAAGTTGAAGGGTTTCTTGTCCAAGTTACCCACCTTGTCACCTACAATCGTTGGGGAGGACTTACGGTTGTACGTGGTCGTGAATCAATAGACAATCAACACGATATTTACGAGGGAATCCATGTTTCTAGTGTATTATGTAACCCGCATGCTCCATCCCACGGAGCAGTGGCATTCCCTAGCTGAAAAGATGGCATTGACAGTTGTTAATGTTGCGTGCAGGTTGAGGTTGTATTTCCAGGCTCACCCGATTCAAGTTCTCTCAGACCTCCCACTCCGCCAAATTCTTCATCAGCTCGCGCTCTCGGGGAGGATGACGAACTAGGCGATTGAGCTATGAAAGTTTGACATTAGTTACCTCTTGAGGACTACGATAAAGGGTCATGCTCTAATTGACTTCATGGTAGAGGTCACTGAAATCCACTTTTTAGTGTCTAGATAGATTAGATTGAGTGGTTTTTGTGCTTGAGTCTTATGTTTTTGAGTCTTTTTGTTTTAGTTTTCGTATTTCCTTGAGATTCGGAAACTACGCGTCTTTTATGTCGTTTTGTACGAGTTTTGGAGCTTGGAAGAAGAGTTTGGAACATTGCAAGATTAGAGTGGATGAGCTAAGGAAGAAGGGCAAAGAGGAATGAAATCATGAAGAAAGGTGAAGAAACGACCCGAGATCGAGCCAAGATGGGTCGTGCACGAGCCAGACTAAAGAATCCAGAGAACAAGCCCCCATGCACGACCCTATGAGGGTCGTGCACAACCCATTTGGGTCGTTCGTGGCGCCGACTTTGTCATTATTCCGAGATCTTATGGATTATTCTATCTTTTTATTTTAGGAAGGTTATATTATCTTGTTTCCTAGTTTATTTAGGGTTCCTTTTCCTCTATAAAAGGAGGCTAAACCCTTTAGTTAAAACTCTCTGATTTTTATTCCGCTTTTTGGCATTGGAGGAAGACTTGGTGAACAAGTTTAAGAATTTGTAAGACTTCTTCTTGTTTTTAATTTGAATTTCGTTTGGATTAATCATGTCTTCTTGTTTCTTTGCCATGAGTGAGTAGTCTTCTTAGATTCTAGGGTTGGGTGAAAACCCAACATGATCATGCATGTCTAAAAACTTGAATTCATAATTTGAATGCTTGATGATCATATCTATCTATCTTGTACTAAATTCCTTTGCGACTGTTGAGGCATATCTTGTGATTAACCTAAAAGCGAAAGTGTAAAGTTGATTGCTTGATTAGTTCTAATAGGATTATTTGCGAAAGTTGATATTCCTAGGTTGAAGGATAGATAAAAAGTTGTTTGATTTGCGAAAGTTGATTGAATAACTTGAATTGTTTGCGAAAGTTGACTCTTTTATGATCTAGATTGCATGATAGTTGTGATTTTTTGTTGGAAGCATGTGTGATTGTTGTTGTGGTAGCCCTAGCTCTAGATTCGCCTTTTATATTGATAAATACTCTTGTCTCTGATTCGATCTTGATCCCATAAGGTCGTGCTCGAACCCTAGCTCTTGTTTGTGTTCGTTCGTGTGTTATTGTGCCCAGGACCGACCCTCTTAGGGTTGTGCACGACCCACTTCGGTTCGGTCTTGGTGTTGTTTGCTCGTTATTTCCTTGCTTTTTGTAGTTTATCAATTAATCTTTAGCACTATTATCATTCCCGTGGACGAACCTGACTCCGCTATACTCAGCGGGGTCTTGAATATAAATTTATTTGTTCAAGAAATCCTTCAACAAATTGGCGTCGTTGCCTTTTGAGGCTGGATTTTTAGTTGCTTTTGCTTGAGGTTGCGTATATGTGTGATGATGTTAGATTCACTTGTCTATCTATTTCTACTTGTGCTTTGATGTTGCTTTTTGATGAGGGCATTGACTTGATATATGTGTTGTTGGTTTTGGTTGATGTCTTGTTTATTGCTTGAGGACAAGCAAGTCTAAGTATGTGGTATTTTGATGTCCGCCTTTTTAGTCTAAGTATGGGGTATTTTGATGTCTTGTTTATTGCTTGAGGACAAGCAAGTCTTTTTCTTTAATTTTGTGTTTTGTTTTGAGTCGTTTGTGTAGGTTTTCGTATTTTCTTAAGATATGGAGTCTACATAAGCTTTGGTGGTGTTTTGTAGGTTTTTAAAAGTTATTTGGAGCACTTTTGAGGAAAAGAGCAAAACCGGTGGAAGATAGCACTCAAGATTGAAGAGAAGATGAAGATTAAGCGCTCAAGTAATGTGACACCCTTATACCCTATGACGTATACTTCGTAAAACTTATCTCTTATATCAACAAATAATTCACATATAAGCAATTATTCACGTAAGCACATAGCAAACATTAACAACCATAAAAGGTTGCACACACACATCTATGTCGTTATTTCTCATACTAAAACATATGTCACTCTAGCTAACTTATATTACAACTCATATGTCTAAGATGCAAAATGAGGAGGAGAAGGTTGCATTGAGCTTCAGCCGGCCGACCTGTATGAATGTGACCTCTAAAAGAGACATACATCAGAAAGTTCTAGCTGAACCTGAAAAATTGTTTTGCGATTTACGTGAGTCGCATACTGAGTGAATATAAATCATCATCAATTATTTCACTCAAAACCAAGCAATTGGTCAATATATAGATATTCATACATATTAGATATGTCATATATGAATTTACTATGCAAATACAAATGCTGATGTATCCGATTCTTTATTCTGTGAACTTTTCAAGCCTGAATCTGCCCCGGGTTTCCATTACCAACTCTTTTCCATTACCAACTTTTCCTTTTTTTTTCTTTTCCATTACCGACTTTTAGGCATCTTAGGCCTCATTTGCTCATTACCATCTCTTAGGCATCTTAGGCCTCATATATGACCCGTAGGTCGCTTTAACAAAGAAATCCGAAGACTTCCTGAATTACAGTTCAAGACAAGACAGTCACAGATCCTTTTAATCTCATGCAATATGATATGCAATCAAGTGCATCCTGTAACCATATATCATATGCTATCTGTTAACATACTTTCTGTGGAAATAACTCTGGAAATTTCAAAGCTATCACATCTATTCATATAACTCATATAGCACATATAGCTAATATAGCACATATATCACATGTATCCATATATCCATATAGAATATATAGCAAATATATCCATATAGCACATATATCACATATATCCATATAACACATAGGGTTGAATCTTCAGTCTATACTCACCTGTTTCAAGACAGATACTATATCTCTTCCCTTTCTCTTTGACCATGATCTATGACTTATGCTCCTATATATAACCCAATGCAAATTAGGCTATTTACTCTTATAAACTCTAACCCCAAATGCAATGAAATGCCAGTATGCCTTATAACTTTTTGTGCATAATTCCAAATCCTTTAAAACTTCACAATAATAAACCATATGTATAAAAGAACATTTTTCTAGTTCATACCTTTCTGAAAAACTTGATCAAAGGGCTCCCTAATATCATTACAAGAAAAACCCTAAAATTACTCTGAAATCTTTTACCAAATATAAATCTGATATCGAAAACACCCTTTGAAAACTATAGATCAACTGATTTCTGAATCAAAAGCAACTGTAGATCTAGATCTGGAAAAATTAGAAAAATCCAGACAAACTATTTACTAATTAAAAACTTACCAAATCAAGCTTGTACTTCGAGATTAAAACCCGATAAAAGAGATTTGTACAAAACCAACAAACAAAGTTAAAGAATTATCTCTCCTCTGTTTTTCTTCTTCTTCCTTCGTCTTTTTCTAACTCTTTCTCTTTGTTTTTCTTTTCGGTTTGTTCTCGTACGCAAATGAAAGAACAAGATGGAGATAATATAAAGCATATATAAGACAAAAAAAATCAAGTTCCAACATAAATGGATAAGAAGGCAAACTCAAACTTACTTTTAAAGTACACAGCACAAAGTCATACAATTCCGCAAGTTTGCATAGATTTTTGCAAAAATTACAATTTACACCCTCAAATTTTCTTTATTACAAACTTTACCCTGAAATAATTATTAATTAATTATTAGTTATTTTTTTTTAAAATATAAAAACTTAATTAGAAAATAAATATTACCTTTAAAAACTCACTATATATCATGTCAATATGCCATGCATATGCTTCTAATATTATATAAATGCAAAATGATGTATGCACTTTGGTCGGGGATGTTACCTTAGAATTCCTCTATCTCTTGCTAAATTCCTTAGATTTAATTGGTTGCTTGCGCTCTAAGTAACAAAACCTAGCACTGACTATCTCCCGTGGACGATCCTGACTTCGCTATACTCAGCGGGGTCTTGAATATAAATTTATTTGTTTAAGAAACCCTTCAACAAATTGGCGCCGTTGCCGGGGAATGTGCAATAGTGCTTAGTTTAGTTGATTTTTAGGTTTGGGACTAGCCCTTGCCCTTTTGTTGTTTTCTAATTTGTTTTCTTTGTCTTTTGTCGCAGTGTATGCCATCTCGTTTTTCCCGGAGAACCTTTGGGATTGACTACGACATTGAGCCCGAAAGATCCTTCCATCGACGTTTGAGAGAAAAACGAACAATGGCCGACGCTGAGACTCTTGCTCGTCAAAATGAGGACCTCCGCGCTGAGATGCAGCGCATGCGATTGGACCGCGACGCTCAGGCTGCAGCTGCGCAGCGATTTCAAGAGCAACTAAACGCTATTCCAAGGAATGCCAAGCAATACATGCATCCGGAATTTAGGGTTCCTGAGTCCGCTATTGTCCTCCTTGAAATTGAGCGCGCTTTTGAGATCATCTCATTTCATCACTCTTATCAAGAGATCTCAATTTGAGGGCAATCCTACTGAGTGTCCCATGGAGCATATCAAGAACTTCACCGATTTATGTGACATCATCGCTGCCAATGGCGTGTCACTTGAATATGTGCTTTTCAAGGCGTTCAAGTGGTCTTTATCCAGAAAGGCACTTACTTGGCTCGAAAGCTTACCTCCTAGGTCGATTACTACATGGAAGGCTTTGCACGAGCTATTTCTGACAAAGTTCTTTCCACCGGCCAAGACTACAGAGCTAAGAAAGCGCATCATTTATTATCATCAACTTCCCAATGAAACTTTTGTGGAAACTTGGGAGCGGTTTAAAGAACTTCTTCGGCAATGTCCTACTCATGGACAACCACCCTATGTGCTTCAGAAGATTTTCTTTCAGGGGATTAATGCCGCTACAAAGGACAGAATCAACCTTCACACTGATTGCGGGTTCATTGAGATGGATCCCGATCAAGCCTGGGCTTTGTTGGACAAACTGACCAACTATGATGCCATGTACGGTACCCAACAAGCTAGGCCAACAGAGAGGAAGCTTTATAAACCACAATCCGACGTGGTTGATCGGGATGTGAAGTTCCAATTCATGCAGGATGAGATCAACCGATTGAAAAAGCAAATAAGTTACTTTAAATCTTCTCAATCTTACCAAGAATGCAGGTCTTCCGCCCATACTACTTCCAATTGCACTAACTTGCAGCAAGTGCGAGCCGTCGAGGCTTATGAGGAGGCGAACTACATGAGAGGTTCCTATAGGAACCAAAACAACTATGCATGGAGGAACAATGCAAGTAGGCCAACCTCCTCAACAAGAGCAATGCCCCCTCCCTACCGTCCTCCGGGCTATCAAGAGCAACCATCATGGGTGCAAGAGCTGCAAGATGGAATCAATGGAATGCGAGCCGAGCTTACCACGCAAATGAAAGGTGTTCATGCACGGTTTGGAGAATTTGACTCATGGAGAAAGAATGTCGATTCCCAACTTGGCCAACTAGCTACTCAAATCCCGAGACCTCATGGACAATTCCCGGGCCGCCCCGACGAGAATCCTAGAAGCCGACCAAGCGATGGTGAATTCCAAGCCATGCACCTAAGGAGTGGCAAGGCGTTGCCCGAGCCACCCAAGCATAAGGAGAAAGAACAAGCCTCAGAACCGACCCCCTCAAGGGTCGTTTCCGAGGATACTACTAATAAGGAAGAAGGGGTGATCGACCCAACTGGGGTCGAGCTCGATCACTCTTCGCAAGGTAAGTCTTCTAACCCTTCTCCTTCTATTCAATCCCGTTCTAAGGTACTTCCTTTCCCTTCTAAGAAACCCAAGGACTCGACGGAAGGAAAGTTTAAGCGCTTCGTTAAGTTGCTTCAAGGCTTGAATCTTTCCAATCCTTTCGCCGAGGCCTTGAATGAAATGCCTGCTTATACTAAATTCTTGAAGGAGATTTTATCTAGAAAGAGGTCAATGTCAGAGCTGACGGATGAGGTGAGGTCATTGGAGCTCCCCGAGAAGCTAGGAGATACCGGTAAGTTTGCTATTACTATTGGTATTGGAGCTTACCGGTTCAAAGCTTTGTGTGATCTAGGTGCTAGTGCAAGCTTGCTTCCACTTTCAATTTGGTCCAAGACCAACATGGGGCCATTATTACCGGTGAACATGAAGCTATACATGGCGGATGGGTCATGCGTCAAGCCAATAGGAGTGGTAGATGATTTCCCAGTTCAAGTGGGGAAGTTCTTTGTGCCCAACGATTTCATAGTAATGGAGATGCCTGAGGACCCTGTGGTACCCATTATTCTCGGACGGCCATTCTTAGCCACCGCGGGAGCCATCATCGATGTGAAGAGCGGTCTTCTCACCTTTAACATTGGAGAAGAAGTGGTTGAGTTCCGATTCAACCCAACTGTGAAGGAGTCAAGTCATGAGGAAGTCAAGATGCTATACACACACTCTGACTACATTGAGTGCAACAATCCAACGGAGAAATTATTGACTTGGGAGCCTCGACCGCACATTTTTGGAGTCTCAGGACCGACCCTCCAAGGGTCATGCACGACCCTCTTGGACGTAAGTGAGGAGCAATGCCTTATCTTGGATGCACTCAAGGCGGAGCATGAGTAGGAAGTTAGCTTGCCCGAGCCTACTCCCGAGCTTAAGGAGCTCCCCGACTCCTTGAGGTATGCTTTTCTTGTTCCTAATTCTACTCTTCCCGTTATTATTAATGCTAACTTGAGTAAGGAAGAGGAGAATAAATTGCTTGATGTGCTTAAGATTCATAGGAAAGCCATAGGATATTCGCTAAAGGAACTTAGTGGTATTTCACCCTCATTGTGCATGCATAGGATTTATATGGAGGATGATCATAAACCCGCTATCGAGCATCAACGTAGGCTAAACCCTAACATGAAAGAGGTAGTGAAGAAATAAATTCTTAGGATGCTAGATGCCGATATCATATTTCCTATCTCAGACAGTAAATGGGTTAGCCCCGTACATGTAGTTCCTAAGAAAGGGGGGATGACGGTTGTAAAGAATGAAAAAGGGGAGTTGATTCCAACTAGAACCACCACTAAGTGGAGAATGTGCATAGACTATAGGAAACTTAATAGTGCCACTAGGAAGGATCACTTTCCACTCCCCTTCATTGACCAAGTCCTAGAACGCTTAGCCCAACACGATTAATTTTGTTATTTGGATGGCTATAGTGGTTTTTGGCAGATTCCCATTCACCCCGATGATCAGGAGAAGACGACATTCACTTGTCCGTATGGGACGTTTGCTTATCGGAGAATGCCATTTGGGCTTTGCAACGCCCCGACCACCTTTCAAAGATGCATGATGGCCATCTTCTCCGACATGATTGAGGAAATAGTGGAGGTATTCATGGATGATTTCTCATTTTATGGTTCCATTTTTTATTCATGTCTTGCTAACCTTTCTAGAGTCCTTAAAAGATGTGAGGAGACTAATCTTGTGCTCAATTGGGAGAAGTGTCATTTCATGGTTAGAGAGGGAATTGTTTTAGGTCATCTAGTGTCTAAACGTGGGATTGAGGTGGACAAGGGTAAAATATAGCTTATTGAGAAGTTGCCCCCTCCATCCTCCGTGAAAGACGTTAGGAGTTTTTTTGGGCATGTGGGTTTTTATATACGCTTCATTCAAGACTTTTCTAAAATTGCTAAACCATTGACTAACCTACTAATGAAAGATGTAGTGTTTAGCATGTCTCCAGATTGTCTTAAAGCATTTTATAGATTGAGGAAAGCTCTCGTGACGGCCCCCATCATGCAATCACCGGATTGGACACTTCCCTTCGAAATCATGTGTGATGCTAGCGACTATGCCAAAGGAGCGGTTCTTGGGCAGCGGAAGGACAAGAAGCTTCATGCCATCTACTATGCAAGCAAGACGCTTGATGAAGCCCAGAGTAAGTACACCACAACCGAGAAGGAGTTTCTCGCCATGGTGTTTGCTTTTGAGAAATTCCGCTCTTATCTAGTAGGTTCTAAGGTGATTGTTTATACTGACCATGCCACTGTTAGATTTCTAATGGCGAAGAAAGACGCCAAGCCTAGGTTGCTTCGTTGGATGCTTTTATTGCAGGAATTCGATCACGAAATCCGAGACAAGAAGGGAGCGGAGAACCTAGTGGTGGATCACCTATCTAGACTGCCCCTTGAGCACATCATGGAGTCCGGCGGATCAATTCCCATCAATGATACACGCCCAGATGAGACTCTTATGCTCGACAACAATAAGCACCATGGAGACAATGGTGGCAAAGACGTTGAGGTCTCAGGACCGACCCAATTAGGGTCGTGCTCGACCCATTCAAAAAACCCAACCGTCAAGACCGACCCTGCCACGATCCATATAGGGTCGATCTCTACCCTTGATTCAACACTCGAGCACGACCCAAATGGGTCGTGCACGACCCTCTCCCTGGGTCGAGCAGGTAAGTCTACTTCATTCTCTTCAGTTCTTTCGAGTTTCAATGATCTTCCATCTTCATCTTTTCTCCATACTTCTATTCTTGCTATAAGTGGGTCAAGTACCCCTTGGTTTGCGGATTTTGCTAACTATATTGTAGGAGGCGAGATTCCGGCGGGTTTAACCCCTCAAGCCAAGAAGAGATTCCTCCATGACGTCAAACAATATTATTGGGATGATCCTTACTTGTTCAAACAAGGAAGCGATCACATCTATAGACATTGTATTCTGGATGATGAGATTGAGAGCGTCATTCGCCATTGCGACACTTTACCAACGAGCGGCCATGCTAAGGGATTCAAGACCACGACTAAGGTTCTTCAAAGTGGCTTATATTGGCCAACGCTTTTCAAGGATGTACATGAGTTTGTGACAAGGTGTGATGATGTTCATGTTTTTAGTATAGTTTTTAGTATGTTTTCTTAGTTTGTTTGGTCTAGTTTTGTTAAGTTTAGGGTTGGTTTTATGTGTTTTTGGATGGTTTTGCATATTTTGTGAAAAGTATGGAAGCTACTCTGTTTTGTGTCTTTTTGTAGGTTTTAGCAAGGAAACGGTGTTGTTTGGAGCTGAATTTGGAGTGCTATGATGAAGGACGGAAGAATACAAGATGAAGGAGTTGAAGTCTAAATTTTTGAAGAAGAAGTGTTGAAGAAACCAAGCCCAGGCTCATTAACGAGGTTGTGAGGGCTCGTTAACGAGGCTACGAGATAGGGTTTTCGAAGAATATTAGTGTTGGTCCACCGATCCTGTGCGGGAATTCATTTCCGTGTCGGTAGAGTGTTTTTAATAAGTTTTAGGGTTATATTATGTATTTTAGGTCTTGTTATCTTTCTAGATTTTATTTCTATCTTTTAGAGTAGATTTCTATCTTTTTAGGAAAGTTTTTATCTTTTTTATTTTATAGCCCTATTAGTATAAATACCCTTCTATTTAGCTTAGAAAAAAAAAAGAAGGAAGAGAAGAGGGAAAAGAGAGGGGAAAAGAAGGAAGAGAAGGAGTAGATAGAAGAGGAAGAGACGAGAGAGACGAGAGAGTCGAAGATCGAGATCGAGCTCGGTGGACGAGAGTTACCGAGGGTCGTTAGTCGTGGTTTCGATTCGGTGTTTTGTATTTTTTCGGTTTCTTCTGAATTTCTGTAAGACAATATTTTTCTTATTAATTTGAGTATTATTTTGTTTTCAATGTTTTCTTTTGTTGAATTTATTTGTTTCTTAGTTATGAGTAGTGAGTAGTTTTCTTTTCTAGGGTCGGGGTTTAAACCCGGCATAGTTATGCATGGTTTGATGAGCAAGTTGATGTGTTGAATGTCTTTTACCTATCTTTGAGATTGCTTGTTGTGCTTATACCTAGATGAAAGTCAAGGTAATTTGAGTTCTTAACTTGATTGGAAAAGAAAGTTATAGACTTGAAGGTTGATATTGTTTGAAAACGAAAGTTTCGAGCTTTAGATCCAAAACAAGTGATTGAGTGAATTAATTTATGAAAGTAGATTAACTTGCTTGCTAGTCAATGAAAGTTGATGAATTTATCTATTTAAAGGCATGATCTTATCTTCTTACGAGTTTATATGCATGACTATGTTGTGGTGACCCTTGTCATAGATCTTTGTTTTTATTTGAATTCTCTAGAGTTATATTCGTTACTGAGTTCATAGCCTCGGTACCGAACCTGTTTAGGTCGTTAGTGTGGTTAATTGATTGCGGTGGTTCGTTAACGACCCTGACAACGTCGTTAATGAGGCTGCTTGTGAGTGTTTTGCTTGTTTTTGCTTGATTTTATTGTTAGTAGTTGATAAACAAACAACCTTGCTTCTCGTGGAACGATCCTGACTCCCCTATACTCAGCGGGGTCTTGACTTATAAATTTATTTGTTGTCCAGAGTAAAGGCCCGTCAACATGTGACGAGTGCCAGCGTTCCGAAAACATCACTTGGAGAAATGAGAACCCGCTCACCATTATCTTGGAAGTCGAGCTTTTTGATGTGTGGGGGATAGACATTATGGGACCCTTCCCTTCATCGGGTCCTTACAAATACATCCTTGTGGCGGTTGATTATGTCTCCAAGTGGGTGGAGGCTATTTCTACAAGAACAAATGATGCTCGAGTGGTTGCAAAGTTCATGAAATCCAACATCTTCCCTCGTTTTGGAGTTCCCCGAGTACTTATAAGTGATGGCGGTTCACACTTCATTGAGAGGAGCTTTGAAGCTCTTTTGACTAAGTATGGGGTCTCTCACAGGGTGGCAACGCCTTATCACCCTCAAACAAGTGGTCAAGTAGAGGTCTCAAACCGTCAAATAAAGAGCATCTTGGAGAAGACGGTATCCCGGTGAAGGAAAGATTGGTCCTCAAAGCTTGATGATGCACTATGCGCGTACCGCACCGCCTACAAGACGCCACTCCGCACCACTCCTTACAACTTGGTGTATGGCAAGTCATGTCACTTGACCGTCGAGCTCGAACACAAGGCTTTATGGGCTCTCAAGGAGCTCAACATGGACCTCGATGCGGCCAGAGCAAAACGTTTCATGGACTTGCAAGAACTAGAAGAATTGAGGATCAAGGCGTATGAAAACGCCAAGATCTACAAGGAGAGAACCAAGAAGTGGCACGATAGGAAGCTTGTCCCAAAAATCTTCAAAGCGGGTGACCAAGTACTCCTTTTCAACTCTAGGCTCCGACTCTTCCCCGGAAAACTAAAGACTCGATGGAGTGGACCATTCACGGTTCATCACATTTATCCACATGGGGCGGTCGATCTTATAGGCGAGAACGGTGAGATTTTCAAGGTCAATGGGCATCTCTTGAAGAAGTACTATGCAAAAGTGGATCCCGATGAAGAAATCCGAGCCACATGGGCTCTCACCAACTCTGACTGAGCTCAGGTAAGTCGTCAAGCTAATGACGTTAAACAAGCGCTTACGGGAGGCAACCTGGTGTTTTTATTTTTATTATTTTTTTTTGTTTTTTTGTTTTTTAGATTAGTTTCTTTTCTAACCTTCTTTAGACTAGGATAGAATACATTTGTTTGGGATAGAATTCTTGTGGGATTTTTGCAGGGTCATAAGCTTCAAATACGGGACCAAAAAGACGAGAAAAGACAACTTTACATGCGGTATAATTAGAGGTAATTTTCGAACACTTGCAGGGGGGTCGAGATCAATCCTTATGGGGTCGTGCACGACCCTAGCTGGAAAGTACGAATCTACCCCTCTTCATAAGGTAAGTCTTCTTTTCCCCCTTTTAAACCTAAAACTCACGACCCTCTCCCACAACCCTCTCTTTTGGCCGCCCACAAGCCTTTCCCTTCTCCATTGTGTGACCTCCAAACTCAACTTCGGTTCCCCCTTGCTCTCTCATGCTCATTCTCACCGGAAACCACCATAGCTCCACCGCCTTTCACCACTACACCACCACCAGCTCGCTGCACGCCCGAATCTGGTTCGAACCGACCCCATCTCCCTTCCCCATTCTAGATCTAGTTCGAGATCGACCCCTTTTTTCCACTTCTTTCACTCTTAGCTCGGTATTCCGGTATGGATTTCTAACCCTCTACCCTTAATTTTGATTATTCTTGGTTGAAATTGGATTTTTGGGTTGAATGAGTATATTTGGGATTTTTTACTAGGGTTGAGGAATTGGGAAATTGATGGCATGAGTGTGTTGCCTATGATTTTGCATGCTTAGGTGTGTTTAGATTCGAACTTTATGAGCTATTATGGTTTGTATTTCGATGTTTGGTGCCAATTGGGGCAAAAATCGGAATTTAGGGGTGAAGGTAGAAGACGGTGAACAGTAGAAGTGATCGTGCACGACCCAATCAGGGTCGTGCTCGAGCCATCAAGAAAACATGCCCCTAGGACCGACCCAAAAAGGGTCGTGCACGACCCTTAAGTGGGTCGTGCCAGAGTGCATTAGGAGGATTGTTGTGTTTTTTTTTATGAGTATTACATGCTAGGTTGAGATTTGATTCGTGCCTTCATGATCACTTCCTTATAAATCATGTCTTGCTATTGTTGTGAATTGCTTGAATGACATGCTTGCAATACTCACCTTTGAATAAGTATGGGGTGGATTATGTGGATTTTGTGTTTGGATCGATGTAGGTACTATGTCGGCTTTAGGCTCTACACCCGCAAAGAAGTCAAGGAAAAGCGACAAGACGGAGATAGGCAAGCAGCCACAGCTTAATGATTGCCACCTTGCCTCCGAATTCAGGAAAAAGTTCAATGCGTGCATTGGTTTGAAGCACAAGACGAGATGGTATTGCAAGGCGGATGGGCAACGCTTGCATATCCATGATGACTTGGTTGAGGCCTTCTCTTATATCGGGGGTGAGAACTTGCTCATGTGGAACGATCACCATTATCCTATCCTTACTTCTGAGTTCTTGGTCACCTTCTCCACCAAGATCAAGAGTCCTGATACCGGTGGCAAGATGGAATTTCAACTTGGAAACAAATGGTTCAAGCTCACCTTGAAGGATCTCAATAACGCATTCGGGTTCCCTAACCCGATCTATGATGACAAGGTTGTATACCCAACCCTAGAGACATGTAGCTATTTATCCGGAGTTTGGGAGTCTAGTTTCCATAACTTGGCCAACAAGAACATCGCCAACCCGCTTTTCCGGATCCTCTTGCGCATTCTTGGGAGCACGATCTTCCTGAGAATCGAGTTGTCTCGCCCAAAAAAAAGGGAGGTAAATATGTTGAGAACTATGTTGTTTTCCTCCCCCGATCCGATAAACATTGGCTTTGAATGGATGAGGAGTGTAGTGGAGTTCAAGGGCCGATCGGAAGCCATTTTCTTTGGAGGTATGATTGCTCGCCTTGCCTGAAACCTTGGAGTCAACATGAGAGCTTATTCAAGGGAGAAGCCTATCTTTGTGGACATCCTGTTCCTCATAAATGCTAAGATGATAGAGAAGCACCCCGACAACCACAACAAGTATTGTTCTACCTTTAATAACAAGACGGTCGTCATCACTAGGGAGCGGGTCGACTTTCTTCACTTGCCTAATTGGTATGATGTGTGGTCCAACGACAGATATTCTTTGAAGGATTGCCCCGAGCACGAAGAGTCTTTGAGAACTCGCCCCCGCCGCTATCCGAGTCCCGAGCTCGGGTACGAGATTCTTGCATTGCCCGCCCCTTCACCTCTCATGCACGACCCATTTGGGTTCGTGCACGACCCAACTAGGTCGTTCCAACCGTCTATGCCGTTCGTGCACGACCCATATGGGGTCGCGCACGACCCAACAAGCTCGTTTCAACCCACTATGCTGCCTATGCAACCTACGTATGGGGCGACTTATGAGTTCAAGGCTTCTTCGGGTGCCTCTCCTGGTTCCAAGGATACAGAGCCAATGTAGTACAATGAACCACTGATGTATGACATGGCATATTTGGCTAGGCGAAATACATCTACAGGCCATTGAACTTGCACAAATTTGTCAGTCACCCCCCTGTACTATGCGAGTTTCAAATAAACCCTTCAACTATACATTTTTTGTCTTATAAACACAATTTGTTGTCGTGGACAAACGCGTGTTCTTCAGACGCAATATTGCGCGTAAATCAATTGCACCCTTATTCATTAGGCTAATGTGTATTAAAAAAAATTCAAAATAAAATAAAATGCTCTATTTAATGACAGATGACTGTTGTGTGTCATCTTCTACCTTCTTCCACCATTTTGCCTTCCTCCTCTGTAGCTCTTTCTCAATTCCTCTTCTCCATTTTTTTTTCATTTCTTCGGATAATCCATTGTTCTCCATTCTTCTCCATTAGAACAACACAAATGGCTTCTTCAAGTGGGCTTTCTATGGCATCTATCGGGGAACAGAGATTCACATTTCCGGCGTGTGGGTGTGGAGTTGCAGCATCAATGAGGCATTCGTGGACCCCAAACAACCCAGGAAGGAGGTTTTTTGGTTGCCCAAATTATGGGGTAAGATTAATTGCTTGAAATTTCCAACAAACTTAGATCCCCAAATTCTAGGGTTTTGGGTTTAGTTCAATTTTGTGCTATTTCCTGAGCAATTATTGATAGAGAAATACAATAATACTATGTTTGAGCAAGTATTGATAGAGAAGTACAAGAATACTATGTTTGAGCAATTTGTTGTGTTCTTGCAGAGAAGGGGTGCTTGCGGATTTTTCCAATGGTTTGATCCCGAATTGGAAGACCATACAAGGCATGTAATATCTGGTTTACTAAGACGATTGAAGGAGCGGGAAGCTGAGCGGGACAAGGCCATGCGTAAAGCAAATGTACTGGTCATCATTTTGGTGTTGATTTTGGCAACTCATTGCGTGAAACTCCTAATGTAATCTAGGGTGTAGTTGTGTAGTTGTGCTTTGGTAATCTAGGGTCATCATTTCCAGTTGTGCTTTTGTTTGTTGGGCAAGAATTTAAGATTGAAACTCCAAGCTTTGCACAAATGTTCTGTTGTCTGGTGTTTTTTGTTTGTAACAGACTAGTTTTTATTATTGTGGTTGTGCATTGATGTTGAAATCTTAAACTCGGGTGTTTAATCTGGTGTTTATTCTACTGTATGGTGCTTATTCTGGTGTTTTTATTATTGTGGTTGTGCTAATTGAACAACATAGTGAAGTCTAAATAGCTGCAGGGTTGGAACACACCAAATTAGAACAATATACTGAAGTCTAAAACAGACTGTTTACATATAGCTGGTTTGGCTGTTTTACATAAACTACATAACCATAAAGCTGCATCTACTACATATCCATATAGCTGCAGGGTTGGAGCACACCAAATTAGACCCAAACATCTTACTAGTTATAAAAGCTTGCCAATGGGTTCACAAAATTAGCAAGGGAATTAGCAAATTAGACCCAAACATCTTACTAGCTAGTTACAAAAGCTTGCCAATGAGGCATATACTACATAACTTATGGGTTGTTAGAATTGGTTTGGCTACTAAATGGGTTGCCTTCTGATCGAGCACTGCTTCGTAGTTGCCTTGTTGTGATTGCAGGCTTCCCTTGCCATTTCAGACCAGCCTTCTTCTTAGCCACAAACTCAACAGGTTGACTTGCATGTTTCACAGCATTTGGCACTCTTAAAACCTTACTAGCTTGATGTCCAGGTTGTGGCATGAAGCAATTGAGATTGTCAATCTTAAAACTGATTAATTCATAAATTAGTCTTTAAAACTGAAAAAATTCCATAAATTTGAGGAGCTTACTCACATTTAAAATTGTCAATCCAGTAGTTGGATTGATGTAGGTTCCTAGCCCCACCATCCTTCCCTTTTTTTGACCAACATTTGGAGCCTGATTTTGGTTGGCCTGGGAAGCTTGGCTTCCTCTTTTCCTTGGAGACTAGTAAAGGGTGGTAATGTGTCAAAAAACAACACTAAAGAATCATAGCAACTCAAAATGGCAAGTGAATACAAACCTGGCGTGTTGGAGCCACAAAGGTTTTTGAAGCTTGGCTTACTCTTTTCCTTGGAGCCACAAATGGTGGAGCATTTGGTGGAGCTTGAGGTGGAGCATTTGCTGGAGCAACTGGTGGAGCTTGATTTTGGTTGGCCTGGGAAGCTTGGCTTCCTCTTTTCCTTGGAGACTAGTAAAGGGTAGTAATGTGTCAAAAAACAACACTAAAGAATCATAGCAACTCAAAATGGCAAGTGAATACAAACCTGGCGTGTTGGAGCAACAAAGGTTTTTGAAGCTTGGCTTCCTCTTTTCCTTGGAGCCACAAATGGTGGAGCATTTGGTGGAGCAACTGGTGGAGCTTGTGGTGGAGCATTTGCTAGAGCAACTGGTGGAGCTTATGGTGGAGCATTTGCTGGAGCAACTGGTGGAGCATGTGGTGGAGCATTTGTTGGAGCAACTGGTGGACCCTTGGGTTTAGGGCACCCTCTTTTGTTGTGTCCTTTACACTTACAAAGTGAACAAGTCATCTCAGTTCCTCTTCTTGACAGCTTCCCAAACTTCTTTGGCTCATCTCTACTTTTCCTTCTATTAATCTTTCTCCTTCCCCTTTTTTTCCTCATTGGAGGTGGCTCAATTGTTGGATGCTCAGATGGTGGCCATAATTTCATCCCCAATACAGGTTCAATTGGGTAAGCATAAGCCTTTAAGTATGTTGCCCTCTTAAGCCAGTGAACTACATGATCATCCGGGTTCATCTTCAAGTGATTCATTGCACAGATTGCAAAGACATTCATTTTTGTTATCCTAACCATAACTTGTTTCCTGATCTCTTCAAGCATTGAGATAATGGATTTATGTCTGGCTAGCACAATCCAACTATTAAAAGTCTCGCACATGTTGTTTTCACAAGCATCACATTGAACATCAAACCTGAAAAAAGCTTTCCAGAAATTTTCTTTACCATAGGCTAGGAAATCATCACTCAGACCTGCACCTAACCTGGAGAGTTCCTCAATGTTGTCTTTCAACTGCACTTCAAAGGTAGACCAACAGCATTGCCAGAATTTCTTTCTCTTATCACTGCCTCTCCATGTTTTGGCCTAGTTGGAATAGATGTGCCTCGCACAAAGCCTGTGTTCTGCCTCTGGTAATTCCTTTTTCACTGCAGCTAGAATTCCCTACATGAAAACAAAACAAACCAGATATTTCATAAAACATTTGGTAAGCCTATTTTGCATAAAACAACAAGCATTGTTCTTATGATAAGTTAATTACCAAATGCATATCAGAAACAATAGTTAGCCCTTCTCCTTTTCCAAGATCCAAGTCTGACTGCAATGTTCTTAAGAACTTTGTCCATGTGGTAGTTGATTCAGCCGAGGTCACCTCCCATGCAGCAGGATACATCTGGCCATTGTCATCCTTCCCAACTGCCACAAATAGTTGGCCCTCAACTGCCCCTTTCAAGAAGCACCCATCAATCCCAATGATTCTCCTGCATCCTTCCTTCCATCCTTGCTTCAGAGACTTGAAACAAGTATACAATCTCCTAAAAACCTCCTTTCCTGGTTGAGCTTCCTTATCAACTACTACAAAACATGTGGACCCTGGGTTTGACCTGTTAATCTCATCAACATAATCATGCAATTTTGCATATTCAGCTCTATAGTCACCCATATTCTTACCTAGAATCAAAGCTTTTGCTCTCCTACAAGTTGATACTCCCACATACAGCTTTAACTACCTCCTACAAAGCTGCTGAATCTCCCATAATTTTATTGAAGGCTGTGAGACTATTCTGGACTCAAAGTGTTTTGCCAAGAATTTAGAACTACAGAGCTTGTTAGTATTGTACCTTCGACACTCATGATTGGGCCTATAGGTCTTGATCATGAAATTCTGACTCCCTCCATCTGTGCTAGCATGTAATTTCCACTTGCATCCTAGATGTGCACACTTAGTTGTAACTCTTTTCTTTTCATTAGGCTTAAGCACGAGCTTCACTCCCCTATTCACTGCATATTTGGCCAATGCCTCTCTAAACTCCTCAACATTCTCAAACACCATAGAAATCTCCCAAACTGGATACTTGCACTCAGGGTCATACACAACATGTCTACTTCTCCTTCTTCTCACATCTTCATGTCCTTCCTCATCTCCAGATAAAACACTTTCCATACTATAGTCAGAATCACTTGCATAGTAGGGCTCATCTCCTGCAACCATTCCTGTGTAATTATGCCCATCCTCAATCCAATTTTCATACCCCTCATCTGCCCCTACATCACCTAAAGTCACATCTACATTTACAGGGTTCTCCTTATGCATCTTCTTCCTAGCCTTAAGATCTCTAACTGCTTGTCTCACTTCTCTCAATTCAGCATCAACTTCACTATCATTAGTAATATCCAAAGACACAGGCTCACTTGAATCTGTTTCCTCATCACCATCACTAAAACTGTCATCATGTTGCTCATTCTCAACTGAATTATCCCCATCACTTGGCTCTTCCATTCCCTCTGATTCTTCAACTGACACCTCTTCATCATTGCCTTCATATGTTAGTAAAAGAGGCTCCTCATCTACCAAAACAACTGGATCTACTTCATTTAACCCTTTTGGTAAGCCTTGGAGCACCTGATCAGTATCAACATCTGCCACTTGAGGCTCAGCAACCACATGTTGAATGTAAAAATGAAGCTCATCACCATCTTTAGCTTGCTTCACAAGTTCAATCAATGTTCCATCATTCATCTCAGTAAATGCAACATCTTCCAACCCCTTATAGAACACTCCACGCCATTCTGAATATCCAAAGTTCTTAACATACCAAGTTAACTCAAAATAGCTAAGATAATCAGTGTCAATATTTTTGCTATATAGCAGAGGAAACTCATTTATGTAGTTAGTGCCATCCACAAATGTCCCACTGTGGTGCCACACAAGGTCCACCATCTTCGTTCCCATTCCAAGCTGCAGGGTAAGAACCAAAATGATCTAATTTCGATCAGAAAATCCCCAAATAAACCCTAGTTACCCATATTCAAACCAAATTCAATGATTGCACATACATTATTAGTACTACTGACTAAAATCCCCAAATCGAACAACCAATAAAGGATTCAAAGCAATAAACCCTAAAATCTAGAAAAACCCTAATGGACTAACCTTTTGATTTCACAGATTCGACCCTCAAATCGACTTTTTCCCTTCGTCTATCTTCAAATAGACTCTGTTTGTGGGATTTTTGGCTAAGGCTCCATCGAATAGGGCTAAATCGTCTCCTTCTTCGTCTCCTTCTTCGTCTCCTTCTTCGTCTCCTTTGTTTCTCAGAGAAGCTCGAGAAATGTTGCTCGAGAAATGAATCCCTTCAGATTAAATTGCCCACTCATTTTTTTTTAATTATTTCGTATATTACGTGGTTTGGATAATATTACGTGGCAAAATTCACCCTAACAACTAGCTTATGCGTATATTACGTGGCAAAAGTCACCCTAAAACTAGCTTATGTGTAATTAAGCTTGTACAGATCATCGCGCGTGTAGTCTACAACATTTAATTGTGTTTATAAAACAAAAAATGCATAGTTTAATGGTTTATTTGAAACTCGCAAAGTACAGGGGGGTGATTGACAAAAACGTGCAAGTTCAGTGGCCTGTAGATGTATTTCGCCTATTTGTCTAGGGAGATGGCGGCTATGCGGGTGGATCAAAGGCAACAACATGAGGCAATGATGCGTGGACAAGCATCCATTATGGAGGATCAACGACAGACTCGGGTTTTGACAGAACATCATCAAGAGTTCCAACAATTCCGGATATACTATGAGGCTCAATAAGACATGGATGACTATCATTGGGGCCAAATGGAGAGCTTTTATGCATTGGATCCAAGGGAACTACCCGGATAGAGATGCTTGGGTTCCCCCGACGCATCCACCATTTCGTCCACGACGACGGCCTCCACCTTCACAATGATGAGTTCCAACTTTTTTCAAGCTTCCAAGATTTCTTTGTGAGTTTTCTTCTTCTTTTCTCTTTACTTTTTCATATCATTTTCATGCATGAGGACATTGCATAATCTAAGTATGGGGTAGGGGAAGAAGAAATCTCACATGTTGTACATAATTGAGTCTTTTTGTTTTGGTTTGTTAGTTTGTTTTGTTAAGAAAAAGCAATTGAAAAAGAAAAAAATTGAAAAATTGAAAAAAAGATCAAAAAATTAAAAAATATCGAAAAATTCGAAAATATTTGCTTCTTTATTTTTTAGGATAGAGAAATGCTCCATCTTAGATGTCCTATGATGAGATCTAGTTTTCATGCTTATCATATAATTCCTTTGGCATATTTGGATAGTATAGCCTAAGTCTTGAGAAATTGCTTTTGTTTGTGAAAATTGACTTGTGATGAAATTGAGCATATTGTCTTAAGTGGAAGTAATTGCAATCCAACAAAAATTTTACCTAGTGAGGAATTTTGGCCTTATAGGGAGAACATCAAAAATCCCTCTTCTTTATATGTGTGATTTGCTCTCTTTATGCATTTAATCTCTTGTTATTGATATGGTTATCTATTTCTTGAAGCCGCTATGAGTTTGTTCATGCATGTTAATTATGATTAAGAACTTATTTTTCATAAGCCCTATTTAATCCATATCCACCCTTACACTATCCTCTTTTTGAAACCAATTTGAGCCTTGAAACCTTTTATTTTTAGCTCCACAAAATTATTACCTAGCCAATTAAAGCTTGACCCTATCCGAGGATTAGGACTTAGTATTGGTTGTTATGATTTTGTTGAGTGAGTTATTGGTTCAAGTGTGGGGTAATTTTGGGTTGGGTATTTGAGAGTCATGTAGTTTGCTATATAAAAGGAATTTGGTTCCATGTATGCACATACAAAAGAAGTGGAAAGAAAGGGGAAAACAAAGGAAAAAAATGCAGATTCGGCGACCTCCCACAGAAGAAAAATGAAGATCATAAGGGAGGAAAAGAAAGTGAAGAAAGAATTGAATAATGAATAAAGTGTGCATGAGCCAAATTTCCTTGATGTTTGTAAGCAAGATTAAATTGATGTTAAATGGGTGAGTGAAAGAGAGAGTGCATAAAGAAGAATGAGCTTGGTATGCGTTTTTTGAGTGTTTTGGTAAAAGTGAGTTTTTAGGAGTCTTTGATTCCCGGATATCATTAACACCACATGGCCAAAATAACTCCCTACCTAATGTCATTACCAATCCCCATTACAACCCGACCGAATGGAGTCTTCTATGAAGATTTCATTGAGCCTAAGTTCTTATGATGATTGATGTGTTTTGACTTCTCTAGGTAGAGAGATTGGTGATATAAGTCTCAATGATAAAGTAGATATTGCATAAAGATTGAGATGAGAGTTGATTTAATAGCCTAAACACATGAGAGTTGAGAGAAACACATTAATATCTCTTGTGAGGTTGGATTGTGATTGCCTACGCTTGAGACTCATACATATGTGATGACGTTAAAATTACTTGTTTACTTTTTCACTTGAGTTTAAAATGTTTTGACAAAGTCTATGCTTGAAGATTGTGTTATTGGTCTTGATTTTGCATGATTATTGCTTGAGGATAAGCAAGTCTAAGTATGGGGTATTTTGATATCCGCTTTTTAGGTAGGGTCTAGATAGATTAGATTGAGTGGTTTTTGTGCTTGAGTCCTATGTTTTTGAGTCTTTTTGTTTTAGTTTTCGTATTTCCTTGAGATTCGGAAACTACGCGTCTTTTATGTTGTTTTGTAGGAGTTTTGGAGCTTGGAAGAAGAGTTTGGAACATTGCAAGATTAGAGTGGATGAGCTAAGGAAGAAGGGCAAAGAGGAATGAAATCATGAAGAAAGGTGAAGAAACGACCCGAGATCGAGCCAAGATGGGTCGTGCACGAGCCAGACTAAAGAATCCAAAGAACAAGCCCCCAGGCACGACCCTATGAGGGTCGTGCACGACCCATTTGGGTCGTTCGTGGTGCCGACTTTGTCATTATTCCGAGATCTTATGGATTATTCTATCTTTTTATTTTAGGAAGGTTATATTATCTTATTTCCTAGTTTATTTAGGGTTCCTTTTCCTCTATAAAAGGAGGCTAAACCCTTTAGTTAAAACTCTCTGGTTTTTATTCCACTTTTTGGCATTGAAGGAAGACTTGGTGAACAAGTTTGAGAATTTGTAAGACTTCTTCTTGTTTTTAATTTGAATTTCGTTTGGATTAATCTTGTCTTCTTGTTTATTTGCCATGAGTGAGTAGTCTTCTTAGATTCTAGGGTTGGGTGAAAACCCAACATGATCATGCATGTCTAAAAACTTGAATTCATAATTTGAATGCTTGATGATCCTATCTATCTATCTTGTACTAAATTCCTTTGCGACAGTAGAGGCATATCTTGTGATTAACCTAAAAGCGAAAGTGTAAAGTTGATTGCTTGATTAGTTCTAATAGGATTATTTGCGAAAGTTGATATTCCTAGGTTGAAGGATAGATAGAAAGTTGTTTGATTTGTGAAAGTTGATTGATTAACTTGAATTGTTTGCGAAAGTTGACTCTTCTATGATCTAGATTGCATGATAGTTGTGAATTCTTGTTGGAAGCATGCATGATTGTTGTTGTGGTAGCCCTAACTCTAGGATTCGTCTTTTATATTGATAAATACTCTTGTCTTTGATTCGATCTTGATCCCATAAGGTCGTGCTCGAACCCTAGCTCTTGTTTGTGTTCGTTCGTGTGTTATTGTGCCCAGGACCGACCCTCTTAGGATCGTGCACGACCCACTTCCGTTCAGTCTTGGTGTTGTTTGCTCGTTATTTCCTTGCTTTTTGTAGTTTATCAATTAATCTTTAGCACTATTCTCATTCCCGTGGACGAACCTGACTCTACTATACTCAGCGGGGTCTTGAATATAAATTTATTTGTTCAAGAAACCCTTCAACAGTCACTTTCACAAAAACCGAAGAAAGCCAAGAGGAGTGGAAGGTATTTATGGATGGATCTCGTTGGGAGGCTGGCCATAGGGCCAATGTCGTTTTGGCCGACCCATCCTTAGAAACCGAGTACTCCCTTAACTTTAGTTTCGATACCACGAACAACAAAACAGAGTACGAGGAAAATATTGTCGGCATCGAGACGGTGTTTCTTAGTGGGTCGCGGAAAACTAGAGTCTACACAGATTCCGAATTGGTAGCGCTCCAACTTACCAGGCAATACGTGTCCAAGACATGCTTCCTCCTGACATATTGTGAGAAGGTCAAAGTGATGGTTTCTTGCTTGAGAAATTTTTGCGGTAAAATATAGCATCAAAGAATAAGGCATACGTTTTTGTAAACTAGAGTAATGATCAAGAGAAGGATGGTGCGCAGTGTGAGCAGAGGGATTTTTTCATGCATGTCAAAGGGTCGATGGCACCCATCATGTGGTACATTCTCGATGGAACCCTTCTTGAAGGCCCAATAGACACAAGGAAGCTCATGCTTAAGGTTGCACGCTACTATGTTGTCGACAATCACTTATATCGCCCTGGGTTTTCCAAACTAGATTTGTTATGTGTAGATAAATCCACCCAAGGGATAATTACGGGGTAAACGCACGAACATCCAACACAAGCCCGTAACAACTTTACAGTCAATCCACACAATGTGCCTATTCATGACGTGGGGAATGGACATCCTTGGGCCATTCCTAATAGTCATTGGACAATGCGTTACATCTTTGGTTAGAGACCAAGGCCATGGCTAGGATCACAAAGCTCCAAGGTGTGCTCGTTCCTTTAAAAGAACCTTATGTGCCAATTTGGGGTTCTAATAACCATTATGACTGATCACGACCCTCAATTTGGTTGCAAGGAAACTTGCAATTTCTGCACAACTTTGCGCATCACCCTTAAATTCGCGTTTGTTGCCAACCCACAATCCCATGGCCATATGGAGAATGTGAATGCCCGTATTTTGGAGGAACTTAAAAAATGCATGGAATGGATAAAGGTCGGTGGGATGTGCTTCTGCCTTTGGTATTATGGACATACCATACAATATTGTGCGGGGCACAGGAAAAACTACTTTTGCAATGACATATGGGATGAATGCGTTTGTGCCCGACGAGGCTTTGGTCCCATCAGCCGCAGTGTTCGACTTCAATGACAAAGATAATGAAGTGACACTCAAGGCAGAAATGCACTTAAGGGAAGAACGACACGACATGGCCGATCTAAAGTTTGTGGAAGATAAGTAGAGGGTCATCATGTACCATGACAGAAAGATTCGACCAAGGATTTTGGTGGAAAGAAACCTCATCCTACGCATGGCGGATGGTGGAAAACTGGATCCTAACTAGGAAGACCCATATCTTCTTGGGGAGAAAGTCGCCCTTAACGCCTATAAGTTGAAAAACATCAAGGCCCAAACTTTAACAAAGACTTGGAACATTGCACGCCTAAAAAGGTACTATGTGTAAATATCACACAAGTCGGTGTCATAAAATTTTGATTGTATATAGAGTGACGGAACATCTTCATAAAACTCTCTTGGAAACGACTCAAAATCAGTTCTTCCCAGGCTTCCCGTTTGGGATTGGAAACAATCAAGATAAAAGCGCACAAACATTTGGGGGGTTCCTAAATGATCGAGACAATCAATCCTTCCCAATCTTCCCACTTGGGGTTGGAAACAATCAAGATAAAATAGCACAATCATTTGGGAGGGATCCTGAACGATCGTGACAATCAATCCTTTCCAAGCTTCCATCTTGGGGTTGGAAACAATCAAGTTAAAAGAACACGTTCATTTGTGAGGGATTCTGAATGATCGAGACAATTAATCCTTTCTAAGCTTCCCACTTAGGGTTAGAAACAATCAAGTTAAAAGAGCGTGATCATTTGGGAGCAATTTTGAATGATCGAGAAAATCAATCCTTCCCAAGCTTCCCACTTAGGGTTGGAAATAGTCAAGTTAAAAGAGAGCGATCATTTATAAGGGATCCTAAATGATCAAGACAATCAACCCTTCCCAAGCTTCTCGATTGGAGTTGGAGACAGTCAAGATAAAAAAAAGCACGACTTGGGGTTACACCTTCTCTCTTTGATCAAGACAATCAATCCTTCTCAATATTACTGCTTGGGGTTGGAAACAATCAAGTTAAGATGGTTCAATACAAGCACGACTTGGGGTTACACTTTCTCTCTTTGAATTATGTGTAAATCCAAGCGAGACTTGGGACCATTGAAATGTAAAACGGTGCAACTCAAGCGTGACTTGGGGTTGCACCTACTCTTTTTTAATTATGCGTGTTCCCGAGGCTTGGGATCATTTTAAAATGTAAAAAGGCGCTCTCATGTCCACCCCATAATTCGGGATGAAGAAGACAATATGCAAATCAATATTCTTATACTTCTCAACCGCATACCTGACCCCGATCCGAATAGCTTAGCAGTACATGCCTGAGTTGGACACAACCAGTTGATTCAACCAATTTTGACTCTTCATGTACTTAGACCCCCACCCTCTCCACCTCCTCATTGATGTCCTTCACGCGTTGAGAGAGCACGTCACCTCCTTCTCGCTCTCCCTCAGCTCCGCCTCCTTTTCCTCTGCATATTTACGCTCAGCGCGATAGTCTTCCTCCTCCTTGATAAATAAAACCTCGAGCAACTTGGCGCGTTGTTCCAAGGCGACAAGATACTCCACCGTTGTTTCGACCCTACCAAGGCTCGGACTTGATCTCGGTCAGCTCGATACTCCCTAGGCCATGTCGACCCCCTTGGGCGCAGGACTTAGTCGAATATGCTATATTTATGTATTTTCCATTTTAGCTTTGTCATTTTCGTCTTTACTATTTTAGGCATGTGTTCTCTTATACTTAATATCTTGCCCCAATAAGCTAGCATAAGGTCGTCAGGTCATTACGATTTTAGTTTGCACCTTTATTTTATTAGCATTTTCTATTTTAGGTTTAGGGGCTTCTCGAATGTGGGTCTTGATTACATGCTTGGCTCAACTTGACCCCCCTTTGTAAACCTCGGGTTTCGAGCTTTCCTCCTCTATATAAGGGGCACTCGAGACTCCTTCTTACTTACACATAATATGAATTCCGAGTATTGAAGTTGAGGATATCTCCTTATTCTTGGTTTGTGTGTCACCTTCCCCAATCCAATCCTCTTCCCTCTCGTTCAGTTCAGTCCTCCCTTGGACCGGGTAACTCTTATATCTAGCCTCATCCCACCCTCATTAATACGAGCATTGGAGTTCTGTCTCAGGACGAGAGTCCTTTCCGGTGGGCTGTTGAGCAACCACCCTCTTTGTCACCCCGTTGTTGTAGGTGTCCTTCTTCTTCAGTCTCGTAGACATTATTGTCACATTCAATTCTGCAAGATCAAAATTGAGTTTAGTATATAGAGGAAGTTGAGTAACGAGAAAAAATGTCTAATACCATGTTGTCTCCCTAGGGAAAATGAAGACTCAAGCCTATGTGCACAAGGCGATCTTAGGTCAGGAGCACCTTGTGTGACATCGCTTCGTCTACCTAATATCACTTCTTGGCCTTGTTATTCTATCTATATGTCACTTTGATGGTTTTGTGATTAGGGAGCGGTGTGGTGGGAAAGTTGAAAAGGTCCCGGTTGAGATCATAGACCTTCAAGGTTGTGGAGTCTATGATCGAACTTTGCTAATTCAGATTGGTAATCGATTGTAGTTGATTCTTGACATCGTTCCAATTCTTCAACACCATTGTGCTATTTGTGAGTTTCCTCTTCATGAGTTCTCATGGTAACCATTGCTCTAATGGATCTAGTGTTAAGAACCCCTCTGATTGTAGCTCGACAGTGGGCACCAAATTGTTTTGGGCGAAAAATACTAAGTATTTCAATGCCCTAGATTTAGGTTAAAATCAAGTTTTTTGGATGAAGTTTGCTCAAGTTCTTTTGGAAAGAATGAATGATTTCGTCTTCTTTCGATTGAGAATACTCTCTCGAGTTCATGTTACAAAGAGTGTCCACCTTACAATTGATTATTCTCCCCTTTCTAGTTATAATTTTCATGTTTTCCCACTTCTAGAACCACGTTCATTTCTTTACCGGAAGTTCCATAATCGTCGCCCACTTCGCATGTCGCGAATGGTGGAAATCTGGCAGTTGTAACTGCCTTCGGATTCTTCCTCTCTTGATAATAACGACGTTCTTCCTTCATTAACCCGATGACAATCTTCCTTGAATCTTAGGTGTTAGTTGTGATCTGGACCGAGATTCTCGGATGCTAGGTCGTATATGCTAACTAGGCCAATCAAGGACTATTTATCTTTGGGCCTAAAAAGATAGACCCAATAATGTACTTGACTTGTATGTGCAAAACCCCCCATTTACAGCCCATGGACTTTCACTTATATGTGGTAAACTTCTTGTAGTTATGGCCAAATTAAATCATACACAATCATCCAATTTAATTTATAAACGGTCCCAATACAAATAATCGAAGTACATATTTCTCAAAATAAATCAGGCTATTAAGAAATCAGTTCATATAATAGTCTTATTATTGAATGATCGATGGTCGAAGTACAAACAACGAACCTAGTTGATTAACTAGATGATCGAATTTCAGATACATTGAATGAATTCTTATTCCAAGGGTAGCAATGAGAAAGATTAGTTCCTTTACAAGGGCCATCCTCCTTTACATACCAATAGCAAAGGCCAATGTTGTGACAATCCAAGTAATCTCTCGTTTGAACATAGACATCAAACCAGTGGAGTACATTATGGAAGACGAACCCGCAAAAGTAGTCTGCCCTTATGTCTGGAAAGATTTTAAACCCGTACGTTTGGTTGGACTGAATTTTTTGGACCCCATAGTCGTGTCTCTTGTCCTTGCAGTGTACTTGTAGAATCTCTCGAGATTCCAGACCATTATGGATATTCACTTCAATGATCTTACTGCCGATTCTTCCATCTACTTGAACTTGCAGCAACTCAACAACAACTCCCATTATTAGGAGGATAAACATCATTTTTTGAGATAGATACATTATGAGAATTGGTTGCCTCAGAGACTTGATGTAATTTTTTTGTGATTTGAGATGAGGTAAAAAGGTGTACGTTAGGGTTATTATACGTGAAGTGGTGGTACATTGGACCCTCCTTTTTTATCAAATTAAATTTAGAAATGCAATTAATGTACAAACTAATTATCATTAAAAACCAAACATTAATTCAATTCAATGAATGACAACTAATACATTAATTCCTCCTTTGTTTTCAAATCAAACATTAATTCTTAGTATAATGGTGTAGACTGTGTACAAATATTTGATTCCCTTAAATTGTAATTTCTTTTCACTAGGGATATTTACGGGTGCGGGTCGCCCGCAACCTGAATTGACTCAAATCGTAACTTAAAGGTCGGAATGCGAGTCACTTTTTCTTTAATTTTCAGATTATGGGTCTTGTCATCTTAAACGCGTCAGGTTGCGGATCAAGCCGCAAGACCCATAACCTTTAAAAAAATTATATTAGGCAATCATTCCTTATCACGATAACTTCTCCCACATCGAAGGATGTGGTAAAACTAAGACCGTCTCCTCAACCAATCAAGATATGTAGCATTTCACGCCAATCAGAGTCCACCTCGCTCTTAACCAATCAAAAAAGGACACCTCACTCGTCCCACATCGAAGAAGTAGAACAAATAACTTCTCCTGAATGTCTATAAATAAATGAAGACTGTGAAGGTTTCAAGGGTTGAAAAAACATCTCTAACTCAAGAATCTCTTATTAACGGAGATTTGACGTGTTGAGCATTCGAAAACACCGCACTCCATTTGATGAGGTATTTTCAGTGGTCGTATACCTATCAGAGAATCATAACTTAACCAAACTTAGTAGAATGGTAAGTAAGGGTTGATCCCACAGAGACTCGTGTATTTATGTTATTACTTAGATGCCAAGTAACTAAAGATGGGGGGTTTTTGTGAATGATTTTATAATTCTAAGATGCAAACTAAAAACTAAATATGAATGCAAATTATGAGTGTGTTAAAACAAGTATTAGGAAAGCGTATTCAACTAGTTAAATCCATCATAGATATGCTTATTGATAATTGATTCTCTTGATTCTCAATTCACTTGAATAATCTATCGTGGATTATTATCCAAGACTTTATATTTAGTTGAAAGAGCTAACAGTCTGAACAACCCTAATCATCTGACAACCTAGAACAACGTCTAGATTCAATTAAACGACAGTTTTAAGTTCAAAGTATCGATAGAAATAGATACATGACGCAAATAGCTAATCAAGTTATTTGTGGTTTATTCCCTTCTACAAGTGAATAGCCCGAACGGGTCTAAATAATTATAAATGCTACTTTATCTAATCAATCCCGAACAAGACTTAATCAAATTAGTCGTAAATTAAGCTAGAAATTCTATTAGGTGGCCAATCCAACCAAATCCTAGAATAACTTTGATTCAATTAAGCACAGGGAATAAAACATATTCAAGGGTTTGAGAATCAATCAAACCTCACAATAATATGCAATCTATGATTTCAATAACTAGTCAAATACAAAAGATTTTAGGAATGCATGATTAGATTAAAGAAAACTTACAAATTAGGTTCAATGGTTGCCTCTTGAGAGGAGAAACCCTAGCCTCCAAATTATGGTCCAAGTTATCCAAAAGATAGAAACTAACAAGAGTCTTAGAGTATCTCAACATATCCTCAAAAGCCATACAAACAAGCATAATCTCGGACAAAAAACCAAACAAGCCCAAAAGAAAAGCCCAAACATTGGCCCAAGACACCTCCGCGTGAAATTCCAAATTGCGCGGGTTGACATCCAATTACGTGGCCGCGCTTTCTCGTGCTAACCCATGCAATTAGCTTCTACGTGAATTGCTCGGGTTGACTTCCTTCCTAGCAATCTGTGTTTTCTTCTCTTCAATGGTCTTCACTCTAACTTCTTCAATGCTCCTTTGCACCACCTCCTACCTCACTTCAACTCTTCTAACCACCACTATGATCAACCATAATCCATCCCGCTTTTGATCATAAACCTAGAACCTACAAAACCGAGCAAACAAGTGCAATCTACCCAAAAACACAAGATCCTAGAAACTAAACTAAAACCAACTAAAACTTATGTAAAACCAACATAAAACATGCATCTAAACTACACCTATATGCAAGCTATCACCCTTCGAAGTAAAGTCACCTAAAAAGAGAAACATCTATGAGAGTGTAAACTACATGCATGTATAATCTAACGAGGTGTGAATAATTTGTTTTAACATGTTTTAAGGATGTAGGCCTTTTAGCGCATCGAATAAAGAGAAGAGTGAAATTTCTATTTGCCCAAATTAATAAAATAAATCACAATACTAGGATTTGGAAAAATAAACAACTTTGTTGACTCGTTTATTTCGCGTTTCAACAAACATCTCCCATGCTTGTTTCCCACCCTTGAAACCACCCATTTAGTCCACAAGTGCTTCAAATCAGGTAGCAGACCCTAAGGCCTCTGGACCAGCAAAAAGACTCACCAAGCCATCTTGTTTCGATACGCGATTCCAAGAGGTGAAGGCACGTTGACGCCTTCTAATCCTTTGGAACTGGTCCAAAAAGAACGCCCAAATCTACGACACACCATAACAATGATGGAGAAACGTTGAATGTGAGTTCCATGGATGATATATATCATCATCCATATGTTTGACAAGGGTTCATGATATGTTTACATCAAATCCCGATTGGAGAAGAAGTTGGCTCTCAAAGGCGAATTTGCATTAGTTAATATCGGGAATGGTCAAAATGTCGTCAAGTTTTCCAATAATGATGACTACCACCATGTGCTAACTCAAGGTCCATGGATGTTGGGTAAAAATTACTTGATGTTTAGGCGGTGAAGCCCGAATTTTGATTTGTTCAAGGAAGAAGCCAAAGTGTTGATGGCATAGATCCGGATCCCCAAATTCAATCACGAATCCTTAGATAAGTGGGATTGTAAATTGAAATATTTCTTCGGGTTGATAATACAACAATTATTGCAGATTGAGGCCAATTCGTTAAAGTTGGAGTTGTGATTAATTTAGCAAAGCCCCTCCTATCGAAATTCCGCTTTGGTGGAAAGATGTAACCATCTAATATGAGGGTATCAAACAAGTGTCTTATCACTGTGGGAAAATAGGCCATATCAAGGATAATTGCCCCTTACTTACTCCACCAGAGGACCAGGCCAAGCAAGTCGATGATGCATTTATCGAGAAGAGTCCTGCTATTGTCATTGAGGATTCTACCCCATGGAGGAAACTTGTGCAACTAGTCAGGCATCCACAATAGAAATAGAATGTGAAATGTGCCCATACAAACCCTAATCCTTAGGAGAACCCTATATAAGATCCTAATGGAGGAGAGAAATAGGAGTTGAATGGTTCTTATGCTAAGAGTCCACCAAACACGTCGGTGGCAAGGGGTTCCCGGTTTGCATTGTTGGCTCATGTCGATGATGATGCTGACCTTTCTACATCGAAGTCACCCTAGAAGATGCTAATCAATCGTCGTCGGATGTGATCTAGACCTCAATTTGAACATGTTGAAAACGCATCGCAAAATCAGGCACGAAATAATAGAAAATAAAATTTGGAGGGAAACTTACCAAAGGAGGTTGCTACAGGAGGCTCCTAGCCAAAAAGATTTTATTAATAGAAAAGATAAGAAAAACAATAAAGATTATGTGTTATCAAAAATAAGCAAATCAGGGGGAGGGACTATTTTTCCCAAAGAGTCTAATGTGAGGAAAACTTTCCTTATTTCCGAGTTGGTTGAAAATAAGATACTCCTCAATGCAGTTAACAATCATTCTATATCCCACAACTCATGCAATCCTACAACACCCCCTCTAACCCCCACCCCTTGCTTCATCTAACCCTAGTGTCTCTGTTTAGGTCGTTGGTCTCAATGGAGGTGAGACTAATTCCGTTGGTCTCAATGGAGGTGAGACTGATTCCGTTGATCAACAAGCGAAGTTTTTTGGTGTTGAGCCACCAAAAGAGGTTGGTTCTACCGTTCCTTCTCAAAATTGCAAACAAGATGATAGTGGAGTTCCAAGCCCGATAAATGGAGACAAATCTTGTCCTATGTCGGGTGTCAACAGCCAAATTAAGTCCTATGTCGCGTGGCATCGCCTAGATGATGCCATTGATCTCCATGCTAGGTCAATGTTTTCCACGACTTTGCCAATTATTTGGAACCAAATCAACACGTTTGTTATTATAAATCAGCTTAGTATACTACCATGGAATGTTCGTGGTGTTGAGAGCACAAACATCTTGGTTGCTATATGTGAACTTTTGCGTCTTTATCGTCCTTCGGTATTTTTCCTTAGTAGAGCCGAGGATTAGCGATGCTAGAGCAAATGAAGTCTGTGACTGTTTTGGTTTTGATGGGGGGCTTTCAGTGGAATCTCAAGAATTTGCAGGTGGAATCTAGTTATTTTCGAACACTGATGAGGTACTCTATTCATAGAAATAAAAATAGAGTTCTTATGCTGCAAGATGATGAGGATGAATGGGTCACAGATCCAATACAATTGAAATATGTTATTTGCTCATTCTTTAAGATGCTTTGTACGTTTGAGTCAGCTCCAAGGAATTTTACGGTCAACTTATGTAGGATTATTAGTACGTCTAGGTCGATGGCCTTAACTAAGTCGTCGAACCCTTAAGTAAATGCAGCGGAAATAAACTACAAGAAAGACTTACTTGCACACAATGATTTTTTCTATATAGTGGAAACACTTGACCGATGAACTCTATCAATCAAGTGTGAAAACCACTCCCTTCCAAGTTCTCACTTGGAAGGATTAAAAGTCATAGCTTGCTTTATTGATCTTTTGGATTATTTACAAGAACACCCTGGATCTAGACCTACTTCCCAAGCACTCTAGAACTCGTTGTGAACCGAGTAACTACAACCCTCAACCCGTCTAAAAATCCTAAGTCTCTCAAACTCTCGTTTTCTTTCTTTCTTAACACTAAATGGAGTATGATTCGTGAGTATTCTAACCTAAAGCCTTAGCTTAAATACACACAAACTATGTCAGATAAAAGAGAATAATATCTTCCAATTCGGTTATGGCAAGATAATATTTCTTTTATCCTTACAAAATCATCCTAAGCATAAGATAAGATTACAATAAAATATGGCTTAGGGTAAAGGCAATAAACGGCTAACAGTATAATCCACAAGATCTCTTTCCTAAAACAAGATTATACTATCCAATCTCTAAAGATCTCACGCGTCTTCAAGATCTCCGAGATTTTCCTTTCACGCACGTCGGCAACCTGACTGACATTGGCGACTCTGTTCAAAGACTCGAGGTCGTTCACGTGATAGACGTTTGGAACCATCAAAATCAAAGCCTCCAGCTTTTCTAACAAATTCTCCCTTTTTGATGGTGACAAACTCCTTTCATCCTATATAAGTATGGAAAGACCAAATATCGAACAAGATATGCAATAATTTCAAGTTTGCCAAAAGTTCTCCCTAAGTTGGATAACTCACATGCAATTTAGTATAGATATTCCCATTTATTTTATCTACCCCAACCTTTCCCCCTTTTGGCATCATCAAAAAGAATAACTCTAAATAGTCATGCAAAAAGAGATAATCAAACGAAGGTAAATAAAGAAATTATCCAAAGTACATATGCAAACCACGACAACAAGAGCAAAAAAGTCTTAAACATGCAACAGAGAAAGCAAAAATACACAAATGAAACTGAAGAGATGTTTTTGAGATAGTAGATGTGCTAGGAAAAGTAAAGGGAAATGGATGTCGGCCACTCAAGATAAGTCACAGACTTAGTTAGGTCATCAAGCGCAACAAATAAGTCATGAACGTCAGCCTTGAGCTGTGACCTTTCAAGAGTTGCCCAACCTTCTCAAGCAAGTCCTGGTTCTGGCGTTGTATATCAACCAGCAGCTTCATGATTGAACTTGATTGCGAACCTTCTCCTACTTCAACATTGATGCCCAGCTCAGCATCTTCCGTCTCAACATCAGAAACAGCATCCTTGCCTGCATCCCTCGACACCCATTGATCATCAATCAGCTTGTAGCCCATCTTGCGAACGATGTCAGAATTCAGGCAGCGGACATGTTCCACCTCTTTGCCAGTTTTGTAAACCTCATGATATTGGAGCACTTTCTTGACAAGAGAATAGTAAGGAAGAGCAAGTGTGGGACTATCCTTGACAGATTCCATGTGTAGGAGCACCAGCCGAGCAAAGTTAACAGGTTCCCTTTTGAGAATTCTATCTAGGACAAGAATGTCTTGGATCATAGCAGTGCTCCTCTTTTTCTCTTTGGGAATTAAGTTGCTAATCACCTAGGTGAAGAGGACTTTCCTCTCAGCACACATCGAATTATTAGCAAAGGAGCCATCCATGTTACTCGAACCGACAACAACCAAAAACACCCTTTAAACTAGTTGAATCGATGAACTCATCGTCCATGATGAGTTCCTTAATGAAATCACGCCCATCCATGTTACTCCCCTCACCTTTGATTTCCACACTAGTCTTTTTAGGTTTCCCACTCGCGGCAAGTCGTCCACTCGACCTAGTGCGTGCCTTTTTACTCTTCTTTAGACCGTACTGTTTACTTAGACATAACCGAGTCACCACCCTCGGATCCAACAGGTATGGGAGTCGATTCTCTACCCCTTTTTCCCGTAACCTTAGCACTAGATCCCCTACTTCTTGGTTTCTTTGACTCCTTTGTTATCACAACATTATCCTCATCGGATATCTAAGACTCAAACAACTTTCCTCTTTTGATTTTACCCTAGACGAGGATACAATAGTTTTCAAAGTAGAGAGCTTGGGATCACTAGAAGTACCTTGTTCAGAATCATCATGGCCTTCGATATTCAGAGGCATGAGAGGTGAATCTGGATTTCAATAGGGTCGACCACTTTCCTTGGGTCAACGACCTGTTCAGGGTCATCGACCAGAGCGTCTTTTCCCGCCAAGTGCACAGTAGTCGTCTTCTCCCCGACGACTGGTTCTGAGTCCTTTTCTTGAGACTCCATAGCCTCGATTGATTGCACTACCTCCTGAACGGAATCAAAATCCCCTTGCACGCATGCGTTGAGATTTGGAACTCTCAACTCCGAGCATAGACTCGGTCTCAACTTGCTCGTTCTGTACGGGTTTTGAGGAATTGGGGGGAGATTCTCTGTTGACACTTGAGTAGGAGGGATTTCTTGAGGAATTGGGAAAGATTTGGTGGGATTGTGAGAGGATTGGCCCGGTTCTTGAGTTTGGGTTGTTTAGGGGCCTTCGAGCAACAATGGAGATACGGACTTGTTGGCGTTTTGAATGGCGGCTAAGAGCAAAACCAAGGTTTGTGGATCAATGATGGCATGCATTTACATAGTAGTTTTAGGTTAGTTTTAGTCTCTTTTAGTGCTTTAATTTTACATGCTTAGCTTAGTTTTTTAGCATTTTTAGTTTTCTTGTGAAATCGGGATCTACATGCCTATATGTTGGATTTCAGGTGTTTTTGGAGACCCGAGGAGGTTGTACGTAAGACACGCCAAGATGATGGAAGAGTTGTCATAGAAGAGTTGAAGTAAGATCTTGAAGAAGGAGGAGGCTAAGGTTGAAGATTGGAGGCTAATTGAAGCAAAAGGAAGAACATGGGCCAGGACGGGCAAACCGCACCCAAGTTTTGGTTGTTCTGGACCATGTTTTGGACTGCAGAGAAGTACGTGGGCCAAGAAGGGCAAACCGCGGCTGCGGTTTGGGGGTCCTGGACCGCGCTTTGCCCCGCGTCGGGATTGGGCCGAGATTTTTCTTTATCTTGTTACTTAAAATATACTTTTAACCTAGTTTTTGGGGATTACGTATTATTCTCTTTAGCCTCTCTTTTTGAAGAACCCTAGAGTGGAGAATTGTGGATTTTTGCAAGACTTGATTGGAGTTGGATTTAGATCTATTGAAAAGATAATCGGTATGTTTCTCTTTGATTTAGATTTCTCTTCTCTCCTTACTATGTCTAGCTAATTTTTCTATTCCAAGTAAGGGTGAACCCAATGAATGAGTAGGTAGATTTAATGGTGATGTTTGGTTAAATTGAGATTTGAATTGTTGTTTGATTCATCCAAGGATGCTTAATGACCTAATTTACTTGAATTAGGAATCTTGTTATGATTTGAGACCGAGAGGAAATAAGAATAACAAGAGGTTGATTGAATTGAATTCACAAATTCTTAATTCATGTTAGATCCCTAGGTTTGAACTTGTTGAATTAATTGTGCGAGAGTGACTTAATTCAAATGTGGAACTTAACCTATCCTAGAAATTATTGATTGAATAGTCTTAACGGAGCGCGAGAGCGGATGTTATTTCTATTGATTCAATGATCTCTAAAGAACTTAAAGGACCTAAATAAGACTTGTTTTGTGCGAGAATGACTGCTAGTCGAGTCTAGGTACATGCGTTAATCGTCTGAAAAGAGTTAATGTTGACGCTTGAGATAGTTAGTCCTTCAAACAACATTTGAAATGAAATCCAAATAAATATCACTGGTAATCTAATGAAAGGTCATTGTGGGAAAGAGTAGATACCGAACGAAAAAAACAAACGAAGCAAGCATGAAACTAACTCAAAACTAAGCTAAAAAGACTTAAAACATGAAAATAAACGTGTCCTAAATTATGTCTAAATGCATGCCATCAACAACCGAGTCTCTTTTCTCCAAACTAATTAGGAATCAATTGCTTGTACAATAGGATCGATATATTAGAGGTCAGAGGTTAGAAAACTATTTTTTAAAATTCTGCTCAAAAACTCTAAAACCTAGATTGAGTTCCCAAAATACAAAAGTTTGATCACTCAAAGATATAAAACTTTTTCAGAAATGTCTAATCTTTTAATTTGTCTTTAATTCAGCAATTCGATCTTCCTATACATATAACACATAGGTTGCCCCTTGGCTCTATGAAGGGATAATGTTTAGGTCGAACGCCAATCATAATCAACCACAAGTTACGTAGAATTGGCAGGCATGTTGTATATTTTTATTTTCTCTTTCTTTGCAAATATAGCCATCACTCTACTTTCCCCATTTTTACAAGCAAAATCTAAAATGTATATTGGGACTTGGATTGAAACCTACGAGTAATAAAACTATTTGAGATTTTGCTTCTATTTAATTGATCTAAGATTCCATACCAACTAACTATATATCAAGAAAGACATACAAACATAATCTATCTGTTTGATTAATTACTACCACTAATCCACTTTTAAATTGCCGCCTTGCCGGCTTAAGGTCAAAAAGGGCAAGCAAAGTGTACTAATGTATTTTCTCTTATTGCTCATAGCATTGATTGTTGTTTTTAAGCTATAGCTAGCTAGCTAGTGACACGGGGCTCCATAGCTGATATAACATCTTTTTAGGTTTATGAAGTGATCAACTTCCTTTAAAAAAAACTGGTCGAAGTTGAAAAATTAGTTAAAATTTAATTAATTAAATAATAATTATATTTTTTAAAAATAAAAATTATTATAATATCGAACTAGTTGAGATGAATATATTAATAAAAGATTAATTAGAAAATTAATTATAAAAAAATTGTACAAAAATATTTTAGTACATAAAAAAATTCAAAAATCTATTAGAAAAGCATCAAAAATACTTTTTCTAGAAAACTAATTTATACATTTTTGAGTTTACATGTTTAAGAAATTAATTTTAAAAAATCAACAAGTTTTTGGTACTCAATAAATACAGCCTTAGACCAATGTTACAATCAGGGGCGGAGCTATTTGGGGGCGGGTGGGGGCCATGGCCCCCCAATCCAAATTTGTTTTTTCCTTATATATGTTCCTCTTGTCAATAGCTTCGATTTGATATATTATAAGTCACATTCTGATATTTGAGCAAAAAGTTATGAGCGTTTGAAGATTAGACATATACAAACAACTTCAAACAAGTCATTTACTTAGTTAGAATGTTTTTACCTTTTGCTAAACTTCTCACTTTCATGATGTGATTGAACCCGAAAATTTTGAAACAATAAGTTATATAGTTGGGATATTTCGAATCATACAATTCATTATTAGCACGCGGACTTTAGTTTGAGTTTGATATTTTAGTTACGAGCTTTTAATATTTATATATTCAATTAATTTGTATTCTGAAACATTTTTGTTTTCTTAACCTAAATGTAGTCTGAAACATAATTCATAATTACATAAGTTGTCATTATAAACTCTTATTTTCTTAATGTAATTGTATTTTGAAATATTTTAGCCCCCTATATAAAATATATTCTCTTTTTTGTCTAAATTTGTATTTTTTATTTCTACATCTTTCTCCAAACGTACATTAACTATGTTGGAAAAAATTTGTCGGCCCCTACAACGAGAAGTTCCTCGCTACGCCCCTGATTACAATATAAGAGATTCAAACATATAACCTATTAATTCCGAACATTCGACTAAGCTAACTTGTGAGGTTTTGACACGATAGAACTTGATGTGCATTTTACAAGTATTGGCCACCAAATTGTGAGCCCCAATTATCTATTCTATCACAATCAACATTTTTTACTAAAAATAAAAAAATTAGATAGGTAAAGCTCTTTATAACATGTTAATAAAGGTAATTTTACATCCAAGAATCGAACTTAGTTTGCCTGCCTAGTTGCCTAGCTAGCATGTGTGACCTTGTCTCCCAAAGAAGATAAGAACAAGAAACAAACATGTGAAATTGCTATATTAATTGGTGATGTTTTTGTCAAGGACTTGTAGAATATATATATGTATGATGAACATGCATAATAATGATGTATGCCAAATGCAATATCCAAAACAAATACACATCATCCCCACATGCACATCAATATCAAACATCACATTGTGATTCCACAACCATTAAATAGAGATTTTGTTTGGTGTAAGAGAAAAGAATGGTCAAATCTTAATTTGTCTCTATATATACACTTTATTATCTTCCACATGTACACTTGGTTTTGTAAGGGTCACCATTGGGGATAAGTTGAAATAATAATATTGTATGCCAAATCAGTTGCAAAAAGAGATTATGATGCCCTTTGTAGGACATCCAAAATCTATATTCCTGAATTTTCATTAGAAATAATGAAATGAAAATAATAGTAATTCAATAAATGTGACCTTTTTTGCTTCATAGTATCAGATACCATGTAGGTAGTGCTATAAGTTTGATGTTGTTGCACCCAGATTAAAAAAAAAGTATATTAGAAGTATAATTATGTATGAGATCTAGTAGAGGGTTTTAGAATCATAATTGATCACGGAAACATGCGATGGACACGCCATTACCAATTAATAGAATAGTAATTTATAGCCTAATCTCCACATAATGAGGTTGGAGCCATAGTATATTACTAGTGTATGACACCATCGATTATTTGATAAAGAATGCCCACAATTATTGGGTAAAGTAAGCAAAACTAATAATTGTGTATTAGCTAAGACTTGGCACTAAAAGCGATTGTATAATTCTTTTACTCCGTATTAATTTAGAGTTCTAGTGTACCTAACCACCTTATAGTATAATAGAAATACAAAACCATAAGGGTATAAATAGTCAATACCATCCAATATAAAAAAAAAAAAGTCAGCTTAATGGTAGTACGTTGACTGTTCTTCAACAAGATCTTTCACTTAACTCAAGTATACATAACAAGATTCAACCAAAAAAAAAAAGCATACATAACAAGATTAATGCACAAGTGTTGGACAATATATGACTTCCCTTGAAAAGTTGGGCAATAAAATCATTAGTATATAAATTTGATGAATTATTTCTTCTACTATCAATTTATTAATTTATTTTAAGATAAATTTTTTACATAACTTATGCATTGAATTTATATACACACGTCTGTCGGTTTATGGTCTATTGACTTTCATAATAGGTGATCCATCATAGACAGATTATAAGTTTGATTCCTCATCGCACTCGATCGATCTTAATTGTATTTTGTTTGAGATAGTATGTAATCTATCTATAATACATATATAATTTTGTGTACATGCCACATTTAATGCATTTAATGATAATTTTTAATTATTTTTTTCACCTTTAATATAATTTGTATTAAATAGATAAATTTATGTACATAACCACATTCATTGCCAAATTTATTACACATAATATTTATTTTTATGAATACTTATCATTTTAAATAAATAAAAATTCTACATAGTTTAGTGGTAAAGAATTTTTTAAACTACCTATAGATTATGGTTCAAATCTTGACAACTATTTTTTTTTGCTAGATAACGCACTCTTAGTTTTTTAATTGTTGATATAGTATGTCGTATGTACCATATACATTGTCAATTACACTATTACATAATAAGGTAGATCCTTTTATTCACATTTAGTTTTAAGGCTTAATTATAATTGGTATATACTATTATATATTATATATCGTCCTTTCTTGGCAATTGTTATTTTATTGCATATATTTTATTTAATTGAAATAATCTTACTATTTTAATCTTAGTATATTATATTTTAAGCACCATTATGTATAGTCAATTACAATATTACACTATTATATAATAAAATAAATTGTTTTAGATTCACCTTAATTTTTATTTTTTAAATCTACAACATTAAAATGGTATGTACTAGGTGAATGTATTAAATTTATGAAAAACATCTCAATCATATTATGTTGATTTTATTATATGTCAATATGAAATTTTGGCTCAATGGTTGAAGATTTGACAATTATATTGTAGGTTTAAGGTTCAAGTCTTCAAATAATCACTTTGGATAACTTTTTTACCACAAGCAAAAGACCTCCATACAAAATACTAAAGTCAATTTAGATTTGATATTAATAGTATGTGAATGATATATAAGAATTTTATTATGCTGATAGTTGCACATAAGTGTATGAAAAATGATACATGATTTTGATAATTAATTAATTATACATCAATCCATTTGATTAATTTAGTTATAAGGTGACTCATATTTTTTTTTAAATAGTTACAACGTTTTGCTATAACTAATTTATAATAAAAAAATTATAGTTTTTTATTAAACATAGGAGCTAAGTTGTATTGAAAAAATACACAGAGCAATGTAAATTAATGTGTTAACTAATATATGATTTTGTTAAGTATACACCGATCTATTTGATTACATATTAATCGAATCAAAACACGAATTGAGATGGGGGAGAGTGAATGTGAAAATGTAAGACATGAATGTTTTTGGTGGATGGTAATTAGGTTTGTACAAAACAATTTTTTTAAAGTTCAAATTTCAATAATTTTTATTAAATTAATTATTTTTTATTGTGATTTGTATTATTTTTGTAAATGTTTACAAACATATATGTATTTTAAATATTAAAATATAAATTTTGTCTCGTCCAACGGACGGGCTTGATTTGGCTAGTTAATATAAAAGTTGAGTTTTATTGATTGATTACGGATGTATTTAGATTTAGGGTGTGACCATGAAGCTCTTTATGACTTTATCCATGCAAAATACATCACCTCGATCTCCAGAACTTTCTTGATATGTCTAAAACGCATGCATAATTATGGATTGACTTGTTCTTGATATATTGAAAATACAAACAAAAGGATTTTTGGTATTGTATGATTTAATTGTATTGGTTGGTTGTGGTGGTGATGATTTGAGAGTAGATTTGATATGTTATCCATTCATCCTCACAATCACAAAGCCCACTTGCACGATCATACTAATTAAGCTAGCAAGGATCGATATGGATGGCAAGAATGGGCAAAACAAGTGTAGACATGTGACTCCCTTTATTTATTCAACAACTTTAGATTTAGGGAAATTGATCAGTAAATGAATAGTGCTCCCTCATATCAATATTATATATCATTTTATAATAAGTTTGGTGGGCCAATATCAACGTAGTGGTCCGTTCGAGCACATGTGCGTATGTATTTAGCACATATGTTCTGTTGATTTCTATCCTAAAATCAATTGATAATAGGAGAATTAACCTAACTAGTAAGTCGCCAGCGAGCCCAAGGTGCTACTCAAATCACGCCATTATGGCAGGCTAGCCCAGATAAGGGGCAGAGAGCATTTCGTGAGGCCCAACCTAAGCAATAGGAAAGAGACAGACACCAAACAAGCTCCAATACCATGATGAAGTTAGGTGGTCGTCTGAGTGCACATGAATGTATGGGACTAACACATAAGTTCGGTGGGGTTCCATATTAAAATTAATTGACAATAGGAGGAGAAACTCAATGGATTATATACAGGTTTTGATTCATTAACTTTCCATTGTGGGAACACTTTCATATTTTAGCACTTGAATTTTGATAATTTTTATGTTTTTAAGCAATTAATGGAAAGAGGTGTGAGAATTGTTATTAAAAAAATTGTATTCACCTTTTTACTAAACTCTTTATTAATTAGTTTAATAAGTGTTAAAATTAAGAAAACTTTTCAAAAATTCAGTATAACTAGTTAAACATGTCATACCACATATGACTGTGATTTAAATTTAAAATCAATTTTATTATAAATATGATATTTATGAAAATATAATGTAAAATTTAATATAATTTGGTATGGATATATTATTTTTTTTTGAAAAATGGGATTGTATTTGGGATTGGTGCTACACTACTACCATAATAATACTTAGAAGATATAAAATTTATACTAAAAATAATTTATAAATAAAAAGGGAAAAATAAGAAATAAATGAATTAAATAGAAAATTAAATAAACAAGGATGATTATTAGAATAAAATAATTTTATAAATATTTAATTATAACTTTGATTTTATTCAATCTATTTCTTTACATAAATAGATAAAAACATTTACAAATAAAGAAGAAAAAATGAAATAGATACATGGGAAAAGATAGAAAATTAGATAGAATAAAATTATTTTTTAATTTTTTGATTGTAATTTTGATTCTATACAAGCAATTTTTACATAATAAGTTAAAAATCTAATAATAAAATAAAATAAAATAGATAGAAAAGATAGAATAAAATTATTTTATAGATTTTTAATTGAAATTAGATTTTATTAAAATATTTTACATATAAATAGATAAAAGAGGAATATAACACAAAACTAAAAAATAATACACATACAAATAAAATTTTTATAATATATATTGATTAATATATTTTTTTAAATATGTCAAGTGAAAAATGACAAATAAGATTTGATTAGAAGGAGTGCTAGACTAAAAGAATAGATTTGTGAGCAACCCAAATTTAGAAAGACCAAAAACCACATCAATCAATTTATGAAGCCTGCAAAAATAAAATAGAATAGAAAACCAATTTATGAAGTCATTTACTCTTTCTTTCTTTCATTTACTCTTTCTTGATTTGGCCAGCAAGACTTGATCTTCATAATAGTTTATTCCTCACATTGATCTTTCTTGTGAAAGCAAACCAAGGTGATTGTATGGAGCACCAAGCAATCAAATTCTATGCTTGTACAAGTAATGTGTGTATCATGTGAATATCATTAATTAATTAATATTTTCTATTCTATTTTAGAGAATTTTGTGTTTTTTTATTTATTTAGGAATTTTAATCTTTTTTCCGGCGGATTTATACATTTTCTTTTAAGGTTTTAGTTTCTTAAATCGGAAAACTTATCCTATACCCTTAGGACATAAATTAGATTAGAAAGACCGATTAATTAATCACAAGTTTCTCACATTAGGCTTTGGCCAGAATTTGATATCCTAATTAATATTTGTCATTTTCGACCTAATATTTATAATCTTTGACATACAATATCTTAATAAAATAAATTGTTGCACAATAACTCTAATTAGTACATTATTAATACTTAATAGTATAGGATTTATATGGACTATGACCTTACCACCTCTTAAGATAAGCATTAACAGTTGGTGCTTAATTTCCCATATGTATTATCGGAGCAATAATTAGTGACAGAAGTAGGACAACCACCACGTGTTTTCATATATAAGTATCAAGGGTCGATGTCTCAATTGGTCTAGTGATAAAAGTAACGCTTTTGTAAGTGTTGTTAAAATGATCTAAGTTCGAATTCAAACATAGAGCAATATTAACAGGTATTGAAGTTTCTATCAATCTCAAACATGAACACTAAAAAGTTACAAAAATAGTAATATTCCAAGACAAAAAAAAAATGAAAAAGCATTGAGATAGATAGCTCAGAATCTAATCAACCAAATCCACCATAAGTCTATAAATCTACCAAGTGGCAATACATATAAAATTATATATACAACAGGCAATTTAGTGCCCTAAAAAAAGTAAGCAATCCTATAATAATAAGAGGAATAAGTATAGTTTGAATTGGCCCCCATGTAGATACCTATTGATCTACAATCACCTAAGCAAAAGCAACTATTTGCTCTCACTACTTGATGTAATAATCTACTCACAATAATTCATTGCAAACTATAAACAAACATTGATCAAGACACCTTTATTGCACCATAGTCATATATACACATAAAAAGCAAAAGGCACTATAAATTAGCTAAAAGTTTTTTTACATGGAGACACACAAGGGATCACATGACAATTTAACAACACAGAGAAACAACAAACAGAGCCCCAAACAGACCCTTACCAGTTCTTTCTACCATGCATGTTTCCTGGTGTGGACTAAACATGATCAGATCATACCAAACATCCACTAATTTAGCTAATTTTCTCAGTAATTTTACATTTAACATTCAGATCACATCAAACTCTTTCTCCTTCTCTTTATTTTTCTTTCTTAGTAGTCTATTTTTTTGTGTTTTCTTCCATGGCAGCAGCACTTCAAGACTCAAAACCCTAATCAAGTTTCTCATTAGCTAGACAGATTAGGGAAACAGCTCTCAGACCTCATCAGCGCCGGACATTTCATCATCTCACCGTCGCCGGAGCCGCCCCGCATCGGGCTCGCCGGCGTGGAACGGAGGCCCCTAGGACTGTCCAAGCTCCGCCGGAGAATCTGCCGGACGGCGGTTATGAGATGCAGCGTCGGATCAGTCGCCGGCGGCCACGACAACCGGAACTTCCGGCAGACGTTGAGGTGGCGAGCGAGCGCTTCCTCCGTGCTGATCAGCCGCTCCGACCGGACGATCTCGTCCTTGACCGCCTCCGCGCAGAGTCCGCAAATCCATTTCCCGGCGTACCGCTCCCGGATCCGCTCTATATACGCCGGCGTGCACTCCTCCGTGAGCCCGCAACAGTCGCATTTCGCCGATTCGATCTCGATCTGAGTCGCCGAGAGCGTGTTCTTCTTGCTGTTCCCGTTTGAAGACGACGACGACGATTCCTGTGAGGATACCATCACCGGCTCGCTGATAATCGTAGTAGACATCATTTTTGTGGTTTGAATTTGAATTTCTCCACCCTATGGCTTTCTCCCTGCAAAGAAATCAGCCCCAAATTCATGAGAAAAATTCCAGAAACAACACGAAAACTTGAAGAACAAACAGGAGTTTAAATACACAGCGCACCTCGTTCGATAGCAGGCAATTCGAAATTTCTCCACGAAATTAAAGGATTCTAGTTCTTCTTCTGACCTTTTAGATACTGAATCGTTTCGGACAGCTATCTACCTTTCCTTTTCCCACTCTTTATCTTTACCGCAAACGGAGAATTCGAATACGGCCATACACATTCGTTTTCTTCACAAGCTCATAAACAAAATTCCATGTCCAGCGAGCAGAAATTCGTTCCTTCTGCCAAAAAACTAGTTTCTCACCGACGATTCGGGAAAGGGAGAAAACAAAGATACAACAGAAAAGAGAATTTTTCAAGAGTTTTTCGCTTTTGAGCTCTGCTCCTATGCCGAGAAGAAATTCTCAGGCTCAGTTCATCCACGCAGAGGAAAATTTGCGAGGTGGAGAAGATAAGGGAAAAGAGAGGAAAGGGGGAAGTAAAGAGATGGCTGAACTTGGCTTTTAATGGCGGTAGAGAGGCCGGGCTGAGAGAGAGGTCCAATCATTGGTGTATTTTTATTTGTTTTTTTTTGTTTTGGTCGAATCATTGGTTTATTTCTTCGTTACTTTTTGTATTTTTTATTCTTTGTGATTTGAAATAAACTTTGTTTTTCCTAAATTGAATATGAAAAGTATTAGAGTAGTTGCTTTTATATTTTTGGAAAATTGCAATAATTTCTAAAAAGACCTTAATGAAATTTCACCTGAACTACATACATAGCTTGTTTGGCGTTACAAATATTAGTAGCAATCATGTATAAAATAATTTATATGCTATATAGGTATTAGGTAGTGCTAATAAATTGCTCATTAAACCATATGTTAAAGCACTAAATAATACGGAGTATTATAAGATATGGATTTAGAAGCTAAAAAATACAAACGTTATTTGTGTGGGGTGTGTATGCTAAACACACTTTTTCAGTTTTTCACCATTCTAACTTCTAAGAGAAGAGGTAAATCGTGAAATATATGATAATCATATTGACTAAAAAATCATATTTCTAAATATTCCTTTTCCGACATCTAAAAACTCAAGATTCCTCCTATAGACGAAATTATATGCTAACTAATATTCCTAAAATCTTACTTGCTAAAATAGATGACCTACATTCTTTTGTTTAAAAATTAAGCTCGAAAGAGAATATGCTAAGTACCACTTGTATGCAACTCGCAACAAGGATTAAGATAGAAAATTGTCGTGGCTTTAATTTCCAAAAACAATTATGAGTTCGATCGATATTTTGTATGTTTGGAAGCACAGAAATCATAAACAAGTTGTTCAGTGCTAATTATCTATTAGTATAAATTTATAATCATAATATTAACACCATATTATATGATAATTCATGAAAATACTTGACTAGTGCCGACTAACTAAAAATTAATCCACATAATTACGTCAAATCGCGCGTGCACGCGTCAAATCCCCATCTAATGCGCTCTTTGAGCAGAAATGAAAAAATTATTTTAGACCTTAGCCAGTAGTTTCTTCTAGATAAAAAACAATAATGTCATAATCAGTTTTACTTTTAATTTTGACAAGAAAGATAATAACCATCCACGAAATTTCCGCCAACGCCAAACAAAATAGGATGACCAGCAAATATACTTTTCTGCGTGTAGTAGACAGACCCGGAGTCATTTTTATCAGATCTTATAAACAGGAACAAACACTGTAATTTAAGCTAAACTGATCTTTCTACTGTTGTATTGTAATTTAGAAATCAAACCCACATAACGTGAACCAAAATCACAAAAAAATACCTCATTTAAAGAACGAATAAGATGAACCCTGTGTGTCTTGTATTCCAGACACCATCTTCCCAACTCTTGCAACCCAAAACATTTTCCATGTACACAAAATTCAGCTGTATGAAGGACTTTAAAGCAAAACACAGCTTTCAAGTTCCAAGTACGCATAACTAACAATCCAATGCGCTCTTTGAGCATTTTCCACAGCATGTATTTTTTTCGGGTTGGCGACATCTATACAGGGGGCGTCGCTCATTAGAGGGTCAGTCACTGATCAGTTGTGTAAACTCAAAAAGGCTTTCACAATCCCTCTTCTTTCTCCAGATCTGTAATCAACTTCTCAATCTGTCTCCTATACACAGGCATGAAATGGTCACTTATCATTCTCTTTGACAGCCTCAGTTTACTGTACAGCGCCCTCGGAGTCATGAAAATCCCGACCTCGGTTTCAGGAACCTCGTCAACCTTCACTGCTTCATCGGTCTCAGTCTCGGTCTCGGTATTACCCTGAATGTTATCCTCAGACTCGTCGTCGGATTCGTGAAGGGTAATAATGTGCATAATTCTCCCTGCTGGGAAAAACCGGTGTACTTCTTTCACCTCGGGATCCGATGCGTTCCTGACATCGTTAATAGTACTCGATTCTCCCGTCACCTCGGCTACAGCAGCTGCTTCTTCTTTCCTTATCTCCTCCACATGATCACCATCGGCTTCCTCCTCGTCGTAGAGCTCGTGCTCGAGCTGATGCCACATCTCGACCTCGGTCAAATGGTCGTCGTCCACGACAGAGTGGCGGTGGTCAACGAGCTCTTCACCATCAGCAACACTAGCATCAATCTCAGCGCCAATGGCAAGAGGCTGGGATTCTGAAGAGGTCGTAGGGGAATCTCCTGATTCTTCTTGGGGAATGTTTAAAGCACGGCGGCGGGGCCCAATGCATGACCATGATGAGAGGCGGAGTGATGGACCCGTTGTCCAAGCTGCATGAGCCATGCTCTGAGCTCTTCTCATTACAGCCTGCAAAGGAGAGAAATTTAAATATAAGATCTTTATTTGGGAAATCAATTATAATCCTGCAAACAAAATAAAGGGATAGAAATTCTGATTACTATTCGGCCAATTTTGAGGAATCCTCACAATATATCACTCATTTCAATAATCAAGTATGAATACATTAGGCTGCTGAGTGCTTACCCTCCTTTTTATAATGGAAAGACAATACTAATTCCGATTAAAAAGAATAATTACAAAAAAAATAGCAACTAACTAGATAATGGAAATGTGAAGAAAGAGGGAAAACTGAATTTTATCATATAGCCAGTGGGAAAAGGGGAAATTCAATTGGAAAGGTATCAAAATCACTACATACAGAAGAGAGAGAATATAAATAGGCAACCTGAGTTCCATTGGACACAGGCCTCAAAACTGCCCCAGCCCCAGCAACTTTTTGCCTTGCAGTAGCAATGGATGGAAGGCGAGAACCCAATGCTGATGCTGACCGATAAACAGTACTGAGAATCCTAGTTTGCTCAATTTGATTTCTCAAATCATTCACCCAAGCAGATGCTGTCACCTATCTCAGAAAAATGCAACAGATTACGTGAAGTGATTGATAGTGTAAATACAATATTCAGCAGGATTTAGAGGGAAAAAACCTCTGCACGCAAATCATCCACTGCAGCAGCTGAGAAGGTAGGGACTAGATCCGCTCCATTGATAATTGAAACAAGAAAACTGACACCGGATTCTGCCAGTTCCCTTGTCATGCAAGCACCTGCATGTGTGATATACCCACTCAGTAAAAGGCATTATATGACACAATCATGCATGAACACAAGCAACACCAAAATGTATAGTGCAACTTAATGCATTCAAGTGGCAATCCAAACAACCCCTTTTAACCTGTATATCGATATCTATTCACAACTTGTCAACACTAATAAAAACAGTTAGAAATAAATTTGATAACAAATTATCCACAAATATTGTCATTTTGCTATGTTTACATGTCCAAAACATCAAATATCAATATTCAATTACTATTTGTTAGAACTTAGAACTAAGATAAAAGTTAAACAGATTAAATTAGAAATTTTATAGCACCACCAAATACTTTCATGTTTAAATGTCCAAGATTTAAGTCATAAAAAACACAGGCAGAAGGAGTATTGAGACTTGAGAAAGGAGTATTGAGACTTGAGAAATTTTGGAAATAGAAACATCAATCCATTACCGTTTACATTATACACATGTTCACTAAACACAACCTATAGAAGGTTTCTGGAAGCTAAGTTAACAGCACAAACCTGGAGCAAATGTCACACAGGATGTTGTTGACAGCTCCTTCTGCTCACGGAGTATGTAAGTTAGAAGTGCTGCAGTTCCACCACCCAAAGAATGCCCCACAATCTGCAAAACAGAAGTTGAATTAAGTTACATTACGTGACATATAGCTCACTTGGTATGTACCATAACATCTCTATCTGCATACATTTTATTAAGGATTCAAGGTGAGAGCAAAAAGTTGTGTGGATTAGGAACAACTAATAACCAGAAATTGTTTCTGATACTATATTTCAATTCCAAACGGACATACCTTTACTTTGTAATCAGGGTACTTGCTCAGTGCTTCTAAGATACAAGGAGTAGCCAACTTTGCAATCCACCGAGCAGCTGCAACCATTCCACAATGTGCATAACCTAAAACTAATTTACTTACACCCCCTTCATCAACAACTGTGTGATGGAATGGAACCACTGCTCCGGTTACAGCAGTCAAAGTATCTTTGATACTATGAGTTCCACGGATCAATAAGAGGAAGTGTTTAGTCTTGTGGTCAACAAGAATTGTGAATGCTGGCTTTAAAATCTGTAGAGTTTAGAAAAATAGTAAGAATATAGAATATGTTTTGATCTGAGAAGATTTATAATACTATAATATGAATCTGATCCTGCCATATGGCTTCACGTGACTTACCCCGGCCTTAGGTTCCTGGATAAGAACATCCTCGTTGGAATAGCCAGTTTCCTCCAAAAATATTGGAAATGGCTTCTTTGAGAAGTGCCAGCAAAGAGTCAACAGATTTAGGAGATACTTAAGTTCAGCCACTATCTCAGGTCCTTTCAACCGTACACTGTCCTTCCCTCCAAAAACACGCTCAACATGCAGGTTTCCCTGGAACCAAATAATATGAAGATTGGTAAACATGCGCATAATAGTATTATCCTGACTTTACATCTTATTTCCATTCATCCATAAATCATCCCGTCTTATGTCAGACAGGGGGGGAGCGCTAAGCAAAAACCCTAATTTTTCTTTAATGACTTTGCTGTTGGCATAGTATATCACTCCCTTAATCATGAATTTGGGTAACATAAGCTGGAGTAATAAGATTTGCTGGTACCATTTCATGGTGAAACATATACAAAGAAAGATAGCACATCCAAATGGATAAATGATGAAAAGAAAATGCCTAGAATAACTTCAATCATTTCTTGGAAAACCTACCGTATGCCCTATGAATAGAAGGCTGTTTCTAGGCAAGCAGACCAGGTTTAACAAAAGAAATCATCTTCTCCATAGGAATACATCTTATGAAAATGATTCATCAGAATGTTGACTAGGAACAAAGAATGATTTGTTCAGTTCAGACACATGGAGAATTCAGCACAAAGAGAAAAAAAAAATTGAAGCTTGTATACAAGGTTACAGGTTAAAGTTAACAGGGTGGATAAAGGTATAACCATAAATAGAATAGTATACTCAGATTATGAGTAAAAATGCATTGAATTAACTTTTGTATTTATCTTCATCCATCAGTCATCTAGGGTACATGACAAACCAACAATAACAGCATGTATTCCATTTCAATATAACAAGCAAATGAAAATAGACAGAACAAATTGGCAAGTGAAACATCTGAAGTGATAATGCCTACCTGCCTCTTTAGAAGAAAGCTAATGCCAAATGCCAAATCCCCAATGGGCCACTTTCCAAGTGTCTCAGAATAGGTGAAACGGAGTGTTTCAGAAAGTGTTGATATTGTCTCCAACCATGTGGCAGGTGCTCGGATTAACCTATGTGAAACTCGTTCAATCCCCAAGGGAACATTACTATGGAAATCACCTGCATTTTCATCCTCTTCCAATGATGGTGAGTCGAGTTTCTTATTTAGCGTGTAGTACAATAGGGCAGCTGCACCAGCTGCTGTCGCCATAGTAGCAGTTGCCATGAAACTCCAATCTCTATCAAAATTTTAAGACCACATCAGAAGCATATCATGGTATTTCACTAGTCTGGACATTAAAAATAAATAACACTACCAATAGAAAGCAAAAGGAGCTCCATAGAATACGCTCAAATACTAAGGCGTCTATTCTGATCAAGAAACTATTCTGATTTCCAAAACGATGCAGTTCCTCACACTGAATTACCGAAAATCCAATAAGAGGGAAATATAAAAAAAATGGATGTTTCATTTTTTTAGATTAAAATTTTCATAGTGATTGACCAAGCAAATCAAGATTCTTCAACCTAAGCTCTAAGTTTACCCCAGTACTACATCAAAATCCCATCGAAGCTATCCAATTACAAGAAATACAGAATTCAATATTGAAATTGAGATCGATAACTTCATAATCCAGCATAGAGAAACCCTAACAAATTGAAGACAACTCGATCACTCCAAAACGCATAACGAAAGCCTCCTGTTATATCAATCCAATCGGAAATACAAAAAAGGGAACCCATTTCAAAGCAAGAATATGAAGATAATACAGAATTTGACCTGGGCATAATTTTCCCAATCCGAAATCGGCGAAAACAGGAAAACCCTAAACCTCGATTCTTCTTACTCGAGACAGCGACATAAAAATCGGAAGCTCGTAACATAAAATGGCGAATTTGAGAGGTTAAAACGTAGAAAAGAATACCAAAAAAAAAAGTGGAAACCTTTGCTTGGCTGTCTTAAATTACTTGCAACGGAAGGACGCGGCTCAAAAACTGCTTCCAAGTGGGGAAATCCTGAAGAATATGCTCCCGATAGATCGGCTTTAATTTTACTATCTTCAGTTGATTTCGTCCCTTTCTTCACGGGTCATGCGCCGGTTTTGTGATCGAAGGAGAAAAATCGGGCCCAATCAAAATAGGAAAAAAAAAATTCACTTCTTTTATCCTCTCGACTGTTGCTTTCGTACTTTGTTCTCTCTCAAAACTTTCTCTTGTTCGTCTGGATTGGAATTGGTACTTTCGGGAATTTTATTCTTCTCTTATTATTCAGGGTCTCTGCGTGTAGAAATTTCGCGGATGAAGTTATACCTGCTTAAGAAAAGCGGAGAAGTGGGCGACTAGCCGACCTACACCGGTTGCAGAGATCCGGAGGTGCCGGTGGCTCATTCGAATTTATTTTATTTATTTTAATTTTTTTTTAATTACGAAAGGATTAGGATACACTCCTTTTAGGGAGGGATACATTCTCTTTTAAGTAGGGCGTCGTAGAGCATCCTAACGGATGAGAATGTAAAATTTTGGATGGATTTTAATAGCATCAAAGGAAAGACTATAGCCCAATTTTACAATTTTATCAGTCATAGCATTACAACTCTTGTTAACGTGATTAATCCGAACCGACTGAAATCCTTGAAGAGACACAAGGATGTCAGTCATGATCATTTCAACTTCTCAAGGACAATTCAGATAACCTTGGGCAGCTTTGATGACTTGTAAATTATCTCCCCTCAAGTTCAATATTGTGGTATCTGTTCAAATGTGCTTCTCTTATACTGTCTCATAATGCTAAGGCTTCTAATTTGATGGCAGATATCTTCCCATAATGTTTTAGACTCATCCCAATAACATCCCCTTTGTGGTCTCTACAAATTATGCCACACGTAGCATGTCCATTTGATAATCGTGACCCGTCAAAGTTGATTTTAGTATTTCTGTTTGGTTTTTTCCATATGAGTTCTTGCGGTTGCTGTTTTCTTGTTTTGTGACCCCTTACTCCAATTGATTCTTCATCCTCCTTCCAATTTTTGTTCTTTTTCCAATTTTCTATATGTGTTCGTATGTACTGGGGTAAATCTAGTATGAAGTCGTTTGGTTCTTACTGGAATACTAGTTTATTCCGTTGGTGCCATATACACCACCAGATAATTGCTAGGTTGGTAAACTCTTTGTCCTATGAGTTGGTGAAGTTCTCTCATGATTGTTTTTATTGTTTTATTATTTGCATCAAATTGTCATAATGTTTGTTGTAACGCAGGGTTTATACTCCCAATTAAGAATCTTAGTAGTGTGTAGGCATTCTAAGAATAAATGTTTCGTGTCTTCGTGGTTACAATTAAACATTATGCATCATGCATGCGTCATTACATGTTTTTCACGTAGTCTGGCTTTGGTAGGCAACCCATTAGATACTGTTTTCCACAAGAAATTTTTTACTTTTGGGAATGTGTCTAGTTTCCATATCCATGTAGTGTAATCTGCATTTGTAACACCCCCTTCCTACCTTGGAGGTATTACCGCCAGTAACCCCGATTAAGACTAAACCGAAGCTACCCAAGGCTTTAAACTGACTGAATAAACTAAAACAAATATTATAGCGGAATAAATACAATTGGACTTATACAAACCTTAACCCAAAAAGATTAAATAAATAGAACAGCCTTCTAGTTGAACAAAGTCTTTAAAATGTCTCCTTAAATTCTTAACTTCTTTTACACTTCGCTTTGCAGCAACTTAACCAAGAACTTCACTTTAAGTATGACCATTGGAAACCTTTCTTCAACTTCTGGAGCTTCAAACATCTAAATCCGCCTCTTGAATCAACTTCCAAGAAGAACCTGATGTATCGTATACAATGGTGGACACCAGCCGACCATATAAAAGAAAAGAAAATAGACGGGTTAGTCTAATGATAGACTAGCAAGCGGAGAATCTAACTTGGTTCTTATGGTTGTAACTAAACATATTGGCATCCAAATCCGAATAGATTCGGATTTGATCCAACAGTTAGCATTCTTATAGAGAATAAGAAGGAGACTCGCATAATCAAAAGAGAGAACACCACCGCTTGTAGTTTCTTTTAAGAAGCATAAACAATTGTTGGGAACTCATATTAATCACATCACATTTTGAAAAGCCTCCATCGACTAATCAGATGCACTTAATCAAAGTTTGATTAAGAATCATTCATAACCGGGAGCAAGAATGGCTTTCCGACTGGACGAACCATTCAGGTATATTAATGTGCCTAACGCACTTATCTTATATTACTTTCAAAACTTTTCACAAACAGGTTGGTGATTCATAATCGGCTCGAACTACTGCCGAAATATTTGGTACCGTAGAGATCATTGGAATATTTCATCCATGGTCATCTACCCTATACCTTTGGTCCCGTAGAGATCATAGGAGTATTTCATCCATGGTCATCTACCCTACACCAGGATCACAGGACTTAAGCTATCTTGTATCTCTCATTTGCATATGGTGAGGTAGAGATCCCAGAGGCCTATTACCAGGTTGTCTACACTGCACCGCCAATTGCACTTAGCTAGAGTGCGCATCAAACCCCTTGCACGAAGAGCAGGGGAAGAGTCATGACTCGCCATTAGGATTAGGCCCATCCTAATGTAATATTCATTTTAAGAGAGGATATGGAACCACGTTCCCCTCCCTAAAACTATCTTAATCACAGCAATGTCTCAGCGAGAGACAACAAACAAGGTCGCACATAACGGACCTAAATTCAGTTCTAGCGCAAACTGAATAAACAACATGGTCATTATTTCTAACAATATAACAACCTATCATATTTCATTAATCATACAAGTTGTTCCCAACGCAAATATTAAATGGGATCCAATTCCTCATTTAATAACAATAACGCAAGAGAGAATCGTCCACTTGCCTTATACGAGATTTCTCCTCTTAAGGTGGTTAGTTCCATCTCGAACGACGTGCATCCAAGACTCGAGCTCGGGTTGTACCGGAAAAGAATAGAGAAATAAATTACAATCAATTTATTTCCGTTTCAAGATTAACTACTACAAATTATTATGTCCTTATAATAATTTGTCAAACACTTGCTTGACTTAATTCGGCTTTATAACTTAACCAATTCGATAAATCACGCTTTACGAGATTTAATACAAAAATCCAACTTTGAATGATCTTATCCAAAAATCATTCTATAATATAAGTCAAGCTCGAAAGAAGAAAATTACCTAGCGCTAAGCTTTCGGGATTTGCTTGCACGCAAATCGAGGTGGCACGCAAAACGATGCGATGCGCAAAACGAGGCAACACGTGAATCGAGACAATTCATCGGAATCCATGTCACGCATACCGAGGCAAACCCGGGTCCAACACCTTTCCCTTTTTCCTTTTAAAACCCAAAAAGGCCAGAAATTAAGTGAACGACGAGCCAACTTCGTCGATGGCTAGCGACTTCGTTTGACATCCATTTTTGGCGATTCAAGCCACAGTTAGAAGCCCTCATTACCCTATTTCTACTGTTGGCAACGTAACTTTAATTCGTTGAAGGACTACAGACAACAAAGGCGATGAAATTCACTCGCCAAAGCTGAAATTCCGGGCAAAATAAACCAGCAGCAAGCTGGTCATGAACGCATGTTCAGCGGCGTCCAGAGGTGGCCTCGAGGCGGGAACGACGAAGGGATCGGTGGTTCTGGAAAGCCAGGGATCACCTCTTCCAACTGTAGGCAGTTGTGGCTGTGTTGGTGGTCGGAGTAAGGCGCTCGAAGCCCTCCAAGATGGCTCGCTACCAACTTTCAGATCTGGGTAAAAGTAACCAGCAGAAAGTTGGTCGGGAACGCCTGTTCACTAGTTTCTATAGGAGACACCAGGGCTTAGGAGGCGGATAGGGCGGCGACAAAAACATCTTCGACGTCCCCTCTACTATCTGTTGGCAGTTTGCGGCGGATTAGGTGGTCGGAAGGTCGACCACGAAGCCCACGAACTTGACTCGTCACCATGCCGAAAAAATTTGGGCAGAAATCAATTCGTGCCTAAAACATTTGCTTTGGCTCGATTCTCTAATGGTTTCTCCAAATTTTATTGAGGAGTATTGTAGAGGACATTCTCCTCGTTATTTCAAGCTTTGAATCAACAATTTTGGTTGAGAAATGAGAGAGATATCAGCGTTTGAAGATCTCGAATTACATTAGGTCGAAAACAGAGACTTCGCTTTCTATGGCCAAATTCGAATCCATCTTTCCCAGATTCAACCTCAATCCTCCCTTTATATGGACAATAGAACTCATCCTCATCCTCCTCGAACTCTGAATCGGCCGAAAGAGTGCCACGAAGGAGTGCAAAGGCGGAAATCAAAAGCTCCAAAACAGAGGAGGAAGAGAGGTGGCTTTCAATGGCCAATACCAACGAGAAGGCCTATGATTAGACTTGTTAGATGTCAAACAACAACAGCATGAGAAGGATTGTGAAAAATCCGGCGCCCATCATCGGCCTTTGTGGCCAGAAAGTCAATCGACTTTGGGTCGATCAAACAGATGAAGCAAGCAGGAGAAGGAGAAGGAAAATAAAGAAAAGAAAAGGAAAAAGAAAAGTAAAGTAAATTTCATATAAAATTAAATCATTTCCCTTTTCCTTTTTATTTTACAATTTAGCAATTTAATTTCCCCCCTTTTTAAATAGAAATAAACTTGCAATTTATTATCAAATAAATCTTTCTTTAGCAAGTTTACTCTATTTTAGCGGAATTAAATTAAGTGTAATTCTCTCCATACAATAATCATCCATGACAAAACGTAATACCCTTTTTATAAAAAAAGCGGTTATTACAGCATTCTCTGGCGTGGATTTTGTTATTAGTTCTATAGCTGAATATGTCGAAAACCATCCATTTTTACTTGGTGCCAAATAGAGTCGGTCTCTAATTTTGTTGACGGGAATTGGAATAGCCGAAATTTGAGCTACAATGTCATTTGGTATTAGTTGATTAATTTTTCAGGTTCGGTCGGCTGAAATCATCTCTTTTACTTTTATTTCTTCATTAATAGTTTCAGGATCTAGTGCATAGTTTTTAAGTGGTTCATCCATAGTCCAATTGTCGTTCCAGAAGTTAATCGTTGCTCCATCTCCGACTTGCCAAACTACCCATTTTAAAAATTCTGGTCGCAAACTTATTAATTTTTTCCATTGCCATGAAGTATTTAAGTCAAAAAGTTATGTGTAACTTAGTGGTTAGAGTGTTTCATCAACCCATAGGTCATTGGTTCAAATCTTCTTAGTGTACTATTTTTTAGTTCATTTTTATTCTTCAATGACATTTATCTATCTACTTATTAGTTTCTCTATTTGTAAGTTTATTTCCCCACATGTATATTCTATCTTATTATCATCATAAAAAAATTTAGCAATCAAAGCCTTATCATAATTAAGAAATATTTTGTGTATATTTTTCATTTTATATAAAGCAAAGGTTTTTTTTTCTAACTCGATGGTTATGGTGATTGTGTACAAATCAAAAAATTACTATTCAAATCGATATGGTATCATTTTATAGACATTTTTTCATATAAACATTTGCTACCATAATTTTAAAGTTAAGTATAATTTTCCCATTTGCAAAATAAATCCATTTTATTATATAAGATAAGAAGCTTAAAATGAAGAAAAATCCATGACAATTGAGAAATATTTTTTGTATATATTATGTTTTCATTCATATTAAATCAAAAATATTTCTTTAACTCAATGTTTATGATGTTTTCATTTCATAATAAATCAAAGAAAGTTAGATTTGAATAATTAAAATTTCGTACAACACTTACACTCAAATCTAGCGCCTATTTTTAAAATCCTATAAAAAAAATAATTCATTCCCCCTAAAACCCTCTTTATGTAGTGAAATTAAAAAAAGGAATCTCGGAGGATCCTTAGAAGAACAAAGAAAAAACTCTAAGTAGCATCATAATTTGAGGTACACAAGACGAACAACAACTCAAAACTCAAACATGTACTATATCCTCTACAATGTCCAACCTCTTTTTCATACTATTCCTAAATGGTATTGGTGACCATATTTAGTTTGAACCAGTATCTTTGTTAGCCAATACACCAAGATAATAACCATATGTATGTTTTATTGCATAAGGTGTGAATTACTTTATCACATATATTGTGAATATATTTGTTGAAAAATGTTTTAAGCTCCATCCTTGGTCGTACGTAATTCATACGCTATTTTTAGTACTTTGTAAATGGTTTTAGCCTCTAAAATATAATAAAAGAATAAGGAAGCAATGTGAAAGATAATCAAGTGAAAAATAAGATTAGGTTGAAGTTTTATAAACCAAAGGATACATGTTGCAAATGTTTATATTAGGTAACTAATGACGATAGCAATTCAAACTTTAAGGAAACAATAAGAAAAATGTTAATACATTTTCAAATTTATCAAATTTGGGGTAAATTATATTTGTAAAAGGAGAAAATACTTATTTTGGTTTAACTAATTTGTTGTAAAATTTTCTCACCGATAAGAAGATATTTTATGAGAAATTTTCAGCGTACAAAATGCAATGCTACTCTATTGACAACTAAGAACCAAATTATATTAATGGGATTATGTTACTCTATTTATAAAAATGAAAAATAAAAAAACCTTGAAAGTAAAAGAAAAAAAACCTAAACTATTTAGAATTTGTTTTTTTATGTATATTTATGTATGTTAATTGCAATTACATGGTTTATAGTACTTGGGAAGAATTATAAGTGAGATAATTTATTTATTACATGGTACAATAGTTTCAAAAAATTACATTAAGCATATATTATAAAAATATCCATATATTCAAACATTAACAATGGAAGCATATAATCTCGGTTTACATTATTAATTTTAATCTAAGAAGAATGTAAGATGGTCAAATGCTTACTTTTTAAATATTTTTGCATCATTAAACGTATTTAAAATTTTTATAAATAAATTAAGATAAATATACGAGCATGAAAATGGTATAATTAAAAATACCAAATATCTAAATATATTTGTACAAAAAATAGCGTCGTATGTATGCACGGGCATCACCACTAGTTTGTCTTAATCTTATATGTAAAAAAATTATCGTTTTTAAGGTATATATTTTTCTGTAACAACTTTTACCCAAATATTATTAGGTTCTTCAAGTAGTTTCCATAATAGTTTCATTTGGAGGGCTTTGTTCATATGCTTCGTTTTCCTTATGCTTAGTCCTCCTTTTGATTTTGGTCTACGTATTCTATCCCAACCGATTGGGGGTTTATACTGCCGATCTTTATTCCAAAAGAAACATCTATTGGTTCTATCCATTTCCTCATGCACATTCTTAGGTAGCATAAAGCTTTGCATGATGTAGTTTGGTTTGGTTGCAAGGTTTGATCTAATAAGAATTGTTCTTCCTTCTTGTGAAAGAGAGTTGGCCTTCCATTTGGTTAGTTGATTTTTTTGTCTTTCCTATTATTTCCTTAAAAATCTCCTTATTCACTGTTCCATTAATAATGGGGCATCCTAAATACTTTTCTAAGTCTGTCATCGAATTAATCCCAAGTACTTGTTGTATTTGTAGTTTTTGTTGGTTGTTCAAATATTTATTTGTCTATAGTGTTGATTTGTGGTAATTTACTTTTTGTTCGGATAGTCCGCAATAATCTTCTATTATCTTTTTTACTTTTGTACATGCATAATTGGTTGCTTTGCTGAAAATGATGATATCATCTGCAAAGGTGAGAAAGAGAATTTTGGTTCCACCTCGTGAGATGGGAAATCCTATTGTCTTTTTGTCAATTTCACATTCGCTTTGGAGTTTCCTAGCAAGTATTTCCATTGTGATCACAAAAAGAAATGGAGAGAGAGGATCTCCCTGTCTTAATCCTCGTTCTAGGAAAAACGGGTATGTAGGTTCATTGTTAACTAGCACTGAAAAGGATATTGTAGTTACACATTGTTCAATCCATCCGATAAATTTCTTATCAAATCCAAATCTTTCTAGCACTCTAAATAGAAAATTCCAATCTACCCTGTCATATGCTTTTTCCATGTCTAGTTTAATGGCAACCCAACCATCTTTTGTTTTGCTTTCTCTAAAAGAGTGAAATTTTTCATGGGCTATGAGTAAATTATCCTGAATTGGTCGTCGGTTCACAAATGCACCTTGTAGAGGGTGGATAATCTTACTCATTATGTTCTTCATTCGTTCTGTGATTATTTTTGATATTATTTTATACACTGTGGAGCATAAACTTATGGGCATGTAGTGGTTTGTCGAACTAGGGCTTTCAATTTTTGGTATAAGTGAGATAAAAGTGTGGTTAATTTGTTTTAGTATCTTTCTTGAATGGAAAAAGCTTTTGACTGCTTTTTGTTTGAGCAATGGCTTATTATATAATCATCCCAAATTATTATTTTACTTCTAAAAAATGCTATACTATATTATATATTACCTTTTTCAAAATAATTATCATTTTAGATCTTATAACAAAAAAATATGATAAGGTGTTTATTGATAATAATCTTTACAACACCTAAAGTTATCCTTGATGTCAAAACAATGCCCTAAGAATCCGAGCACGACCGTAGGTGGTGATTTGTTGAGGGACTTGTTGGGTCGTTTCATGCATACTTACACGTTTAGATGATCGTAGTGAATATTCTGGTCTCGCTTTAGAGATTCGAGGTTCGTCATTTGGTTTACATCTTCAGAGAGATCAACCTTGTAGCGTACCACATCGCAAAGATGGCGCTCTCCCACCCTTCCTTGACTCATGCAACACTAAAAGATCTTGAAGATTTCATCCACATGGATGCTCCTAAAGAAAAGAAGTGGAAATGCTCATTACCCTACAAACTACAAACAAATGAGAGTTCTTAAATTAGAATGATGGAGGGCTAAAATTAGAGGTATAATGGTAAATTGATAATTATATATTTGAAAAAAATTCACTTGTTTTTGTCATTGAACTCGATAAACATGAAAATTTTCAAAATGTTCACATACTTGATGCATATGTTCATAATATAATAAGACGAGGTTCACATATAATTATTCTAAAAAGTTTGTACGTATACGTGTAGTTCACATACAGTATACATATGTCCACATAATAGTATAAAAGATTCATGTTTTAGTAGTTCATGTTCATATATAGTTTTGAGGTTCATGTATAAGTCGCATTTGTTCATATATTAGTATAGTAAGTTCACATTTTATAATCTCATGTTCATATACTCGATTATAGCATTCGTCATGCCTTAAAACGCTTAAAGAAAAAAGTTTTAAAAAACCGCCCGTATTGGACGGTTGAGATCCGTTTGCAGATTTTATGATAAGTCGCATCTCTACTTAATGGATCAAGTGAAAATGAGGCTTAATGGCTTATCATGAATATATACTAGACGATTGTTCTCGGAATAGTACTTATGTTATTAACTAAATTGTTAAAAATCTCATATATATATATATATATTATGAAGAAAAAGAGTCACGTGCGAATGGCCGCCTGGGTGAGAAATAAGAATAAATCTCGATCGTTCATTCCAAAAAATCAACGTCCCTGATTAAACATTCATTAAAAAAAATAAAATACGGCACAGGCGAATTTTTCCCGTATTTCGTATTTTTCAATAAAATACGACACGGACGAATTTTTCCCGAATTATTCACGAATTTTTCGAAAAATACGTTTTTATGAGACGCGCCCAGTTTGTTCATCAGAAATAGCAATTTGTTCATCAATATTCACCAATTGTTCATCAATACTAACTAATTGTGCATTGAGTTTTTGATAACATTGTTCATCGATTTCGAACTTTTTTAATTTTTAATTTTATTTTTTAACCTTATTTATGTGTAGGAATACAATATTATGTAGTTTTTTATGCGCATATAATTAGTTTTGATATACCCATATTCGTTCATTGATATAGTCGTATTTGTTCATTGATATACCCCTATTTGTTCATTGATATACCATTATTTGTTCATTAGTATACTATTATTTGTTCATTAGTATACTTCTTTTTTGTTCATTGGTATACCATTATTTGTTCATTGATATACCCTATTTGTTCATTGATATACCCTTATTTGTTCATTGATATAACCTTATTTGTTCATTATTATACCCTTATTTGTGAATTGAAATAAACTTTTGTTTTATGTGTCAATGCTATCAACTTGTACATTTAGGACTATTAATACCATCAACTTGTACATTTAGGACTATCTATTTGTGCATTTTTTGCATTTATTTTGTGCTTTAAGGCTATCTTGAATTCAAAGTATAATACGAATGAAGTGCTTTAAGGCTAACTTGTCAATACGAATGAAGTGCTCAATATAATACCAAAATAAGATAAGTTTGATTTAGAAACTTGAATGCAAAAGATAATAGAGATAAAGAATTTGACTTTGCAATAATATGGTGTATGCTAAGAGAACGAGATAGCAACGAATCGAAGAGGTGTGCTTGTGCCTTATTTAGCTATGAACAAATTGATGTTATTAATGAACAAATATGCATATAGTAATGAACAAATTGAGGTTACTAGTGAACAAATATACATCTAGTAATGAACAATTATATGAAAAAGGCAATGAACAAATATGCATAAATCAGTGAACAAATTGATATTACTAATGAACAAATATGCATAAACCGATGAACAAATATGCACAAACCGATGAACAAATATTTTCGTTTTTTTATGAACAAAATCACAATGTTGATGAACATATTGCATGTAATTTTGATACACATTTGTTCATTTTTTATGTACAAATAATAGATTTTTGATGCATAAGCAATAGTTTATTTATGCACAAAATCACAGTTTTGATGAACAAAATCACAGTTTTGATGAACAAATCCACATTATTGATGAACAAATCCACAATACTGATGAACAATCTGGGCGCGTGTCCTATTTCCGTTTTTTCAAAAATACGCGAATAATTCGCCAATAATTCGCTCGTGCCCTTTTTTTCCCCTTTTTAAGTGAAATGATCAGCGCCTTTGATTTTTCTTGATCCAACGACTCCTGTTCTTTCTTATTTCGCACCTGAGCGCCCATTCGCACGTGAACCGGACTCATATTATGAAACTATTAAAGTCAGTGGGCCAATAAACAAGGGGTTCGAGTTCCAAACCAAAACCATATGACAATAGGTGAAGTAATTCACATAATTATATACTAGATAATTATAGTCCCAAATTTTCAGATTTGGAAACACCTTCTCAACACGCTCTTGTAAGTACAACTGGTCTGACCTAGTTGACAATTGGACAAACAGATCTAGCACATCTCAATAAATACACAATATAAATATAAAATATAAAAGTAAATTTATAATATATAATATAATTAATAATCTATATTACAAATTCAAAATATATAAATAATATTTCATTTTTGATATTTATCTAAATTTATGGTGTAAAGATTAAAAATAAGTAAATATATTGGGGTGCGAGATTGTAAAAATGATGTAATATAAAGCGAAATTTTAAAAGTTGAATTTAGAACTCGATATGAATTATAGGGATTCGAATAGCCTTAAGAATTGGAGCCTTCAATCATGCCTTTAGGTTTAGGTTGAAAGTATGGTACAAACAAAATGATTATAGGTTCAGTCGTTTTCAGACGAGATGTAATTCTGTATAATGCAAAGTCTACAATTTTGAAACAATTGAACGATGTGAGCCATGCACTTAACTAAAGGTTGCTTTAAGTGATAGAAAATTTCGGACGATATACAACAAATTGCAGATTACAAAATATTGATTGCACACCTTATGGTCCCCGAAAGTGAGAGCAATGGCAAATACTACAACTTTTGCATTAATCCCACTTTTTATTGTTTTTAATTTTCAATTTCATTTTTATCCATTCATCATTTAAAATGTCAATTATATCTTAGTGGATTAAATTTAAAAAAATCTTCATTTCATAGAAAACAAATTCATTGAAATCTTTTTTTCCTTTCTTGTTTATTTTTTCCTTTCAATGAAAGAAAATATAGTGTGTACTCGTATGCTGAAATTGGAAAGTTTGATGGGCCGGTAACTACGTACAATGATTGAAAACAAAAATACAATGAAGAGATCATGTAAATTTTAAAGTAGTAAAGCAATTTGACTCCAAAAAACAGTAAAATGATTCAATAAACATAAAAAAAATATAGCGAACATATAGTCAATTTTTTTTTTTTAGTTGATAAAGATTATACTAGACAATTTTTTTTAGTAGGCCGATAAACTTTAGGCCATGTCAAAACGCGACCAACCTAGAACATTCTTATGAATGAGAACACGAAATCTAAAGTGGGTCTGTATTTGATTGATATTGCAGCAATGTCATAGAAAAGCAGGCAAATCATCCGCCTTATTACAATCATGAGACATGTTGAATTCAAACTAACTCAAAGGATTGTAGAAGTACAAAAGTATTGGGGATTAACATCTCAATTTACCAAGGACAAAATCTATTACTATTATTAATAATAATAATATTGTCTACTTGACTACTTCTAACTCAATTTTATCGCTTCTTAATTCTAGACAACTTTAATTTTTTGCTACAGATAAAGTTTTATTTCAAGATTCTTATTTGTGACTCGGAGACGATAAATAGTAACACTCTTCTAAATAATTACTTGCTTACTGAGATTTGTCTAGTTTGTCCAATATACACACACATAATAACCACTACACTTCAACCACTCCCCAATACAAACTAATTAACTAAACGTGGCGATTAACTAGGAGGGAGAGACGTGAATCGTGATCCAACATTATCATTGGTGTTTGTCAAGATGGGTCCATACACATTAATCACGATTTTATCTCTAAGCATGCTTAAGCCACTTTATGTTACCCTGTTAGTACATCTTTATACGTTACTAGATATTAGTATTTCTTTTGGTCGTTCGTTTGCGCACTCTTAATTTTAGGTTGCGCACTCCGTTATGGGCGGATTCTTAATCCGCATAAAAAAACCGGATTTTGAAAAAACCATGGACGGATTCTGAACCCGTACAAAAACTGACACCCGGTTCTCTTAAAAATCGGGCTTTATGGACGGATTTCAATCCCGTACAAAAATAGGGATAAATCCAGAACGGATTTAAAACCGGCATATGAGAACAGTCCATGGGCGGGTTGAAAACCCGCCCATAATGTTCCGATCAATTCCCTCCTCCCATAATTGGAATTTATTGTAAAAAAAAAATTCCCTCCTCCAATATATTTTCTACCAAAAAAAAAGAATTTATTGCCATTATAAAAATGGGTGAGCTAATCCAAATTAATTTCACACATTATTCCATTAATTGGACATGTGACTCGAATGAGGCCATAACATTGTTTTGACTTAATATAATATTACATATGATTGGACATGGAGTTACTATAAAAAAACCTTTGTCACTAACTAATTTTTTTGTTCTCTACCAAAAACAAATTTAATTTTTTTTTTTTGTATCTAAATATGTAAGATTTTTTATAATGTAGAACCTTAAACACACATGATAGAGATATTTAATTAAAATGATTTAATTATTTTTAATATTTGGAATTATTTTAAAACTTTTATAATATTTTTTAGGATTTAGTTTCCAAAAAAAATACTTTAAAAAAATAAATAAAAAATATGTATTTCATATTGATCAAAATACAAAAATTATAGATTCCATATTTTTTGGTTTGAATATTTCTCCATACAAACATAACACTACGTATAAATTATTTGATTTAATTTGTTATTAAGGGTGGGATTAATCAAGAACGATTTTTCAATTATAGAAAGAAATCAATGCTTTTGTATTCATAGTTCTTTTAATTTTTTTTGTAAGGGATTTATGATTTGCAAAATAGGGTTTTGGTTTCTAAATTCAAGTTCTTATCATATACCCTTAGGGCATAGGATAGAAAAACCGAATCAAGAAAGGAAATGGTATTCTAAATTCAAGTTCTTATTAAACGACACATATCTCTTTTAGATTGGACCACACCATACCTTTTATTAAAACCAATCTTTGGCAAAATAAATAAGTTTAATATTAAAGATAGTGTAATGTACATACAATCTTATATCAGTATATCACTATAATTATGTTTATTTTGAAACGCTCCCATGTGTATAATAAATTGATAAGTTTTTATCTTATTACTTATCGATTTTCATAATTAAATAAGTTATCATGTTTTGGATATTAATTTAATTCGTAATACTATAATAAAATATTATAGTTTCAAATAAACAACTTTTATAGTTTATTAATTTTAAATTTTATTCAAAATTTATACTAAAGCATTTATATGATTATTTTTCTCGGATAATAAATATATTTGAAAATATTTTATTATTAATATTTTATTTAAGAAAAACTCGTACAAGGTACGGGAATACATACTAGTTTGATATTCTAGATTCAAGATTGTACATTGAAATAAAAATACTAGTATGTATTCCCGTACCTTGTACGGGTTTTCTTAAATAAAATATTTTCAAATATATTTATTATCCGTGAAAAATAATCATGTAAGTGCTAAAATATAATTTTTTTATGATTCGCGTAAAAAGATAAGACAATTATCATATAACTAGTCAAGATCTTTTCATATGGGTAACAAATGATTGGATTAATTATAAGAATTTGTTATATGAATTAGAATCGTTCATTCTTATAAAAAATCGTTAATGGTTTAGAATCATTCATTTTTTAAATTATCATTATAATGGTTTAGAATCTTCATTCTTATAAGAAATCATTACAATCGTTAATTCTTATTAAAAATCATTATAATGAATTAGGATGTTCGTTCTTATAATCGTTATAACAAATTCTAATAATTTATTCTTATATGAAATTGTTATAATGGTTATGGTCATCGTTTATAAATTAGCCTTAGCCCTAAAAACCCTATACCCTAAACACGAGCCTAAGATTCGCGTAATATTTTTGCACGAATTTGTATGTCGCCTATTTGGGTGGATTAGGGTTTAGGGTTTGGGTTTAGGGTTTAGGGTTTTGAGCTTATAGTGGCGTTTGACACTTTCTCATATTAAAATTTAATAGCTTGTGCGGGTTAGGGTTTAGGGTTTAGGGTTTTGATTTAGGGTTTAGGGTTTTGATTTAGGGTTTAGGGTTTTGAGCTTATAGTGGCATTTGACGCTTTCTCGTATTAAAATTTAATAACTTGTGCGGGTTAGGGTTTAGGGTTTTGAGCTTATAGTGGCGTTTGACGCTTTCTCGTATTAAAATTTAATAACTTGTGCGGGTTATAAATCCGCACAAAATGTTAATGTGTTTATAGATCTCATTCAACCTATAAATACCACCATGTTGTCCTTCAATCATCAAATAATCCTTCCAAGCCTCACATATCTTAGTTGCAACAAACGAACCACTTATCGAGAATTCTTCAACCATTTTTAAACGTGATAGTGGACTTTATCGGTTGATGGCTTCTCGTTGTGCTGAGTAGCTAGGGCAAATGATGTATATGAGTTGAACCATCGTAAGCAATGTCTAGGAGAAAGTGTCAAACTTCATATATCAATTCCAAATCTCATTTTTAACTTTCAAACCTCATGACTAATTTCATATGACTAATTTCAATCTATGCATGTTTGTTTTGTATGGACAGTGGCATAGGAGGTCTTTAACCATTTGATTAAGCTCATGTATGTTTTATTTCGATCTTATTTTGATTCTATATACCTTAAAACTCTAAACCCTAACCCAAAACTCTAAACACTGTTGTGCTAGTTTTAAACACGGCCAACAAGAACCGCCATTTCAGCGAAAATTGCGATTCTGTGGCCAAACATGGGCGGGTTCACAACCCGCCCACGACGCCAACATGGGCGGGTTCAAAACCCGTCCACCGTCACCCTCGTTCTCTCTCGCTCTTTTCTCGTCCATGAAAGCTTCAATTTTGTGTGATTTGGTCGAAGACGAAGACGATTGAAGACGGCGAAATGAAGACGAAGACGAGGGCTTGAAGACGAAGACGAGGGTTTGTTTGTGCGATGGTCTTAATTAAGCATCTTGTGCGGGTTTCAAACCCGCACAAGATTTGACCTAATTTGTGCGGTTCTAAGACCCGCACAAATTGGTCCGGTTTAGGGTCATTTTTTGGACGAGTTTCGGATCCGTCCAAGAAAACCCGATTTTTTCTTAATTTTTTGGACGGTTTTAGGATCCGCCCAAGAAAATCCGGTTTTTTCTTATTTTTTGGACGGTTTTAGGATTCGCCCAAGAAAACCCGATTTTTAAAAAAAAATTATGGGAAATCATGGGCGTGTTTCGGATCCGCACAACCTTGAGTGCGCAACATAAAAATAAGAGTGCGTAAAAAATTGCCGTTTCTTTTATTGGGTCAATGATACTATATAATATATATGATACTATGATGGCTTTTGAAAATGAGAATATATATGTGCACCGAAAAATACATTATACTACTACTAATGTTATTATTATAAGAAAGTCATTATAACAAGTGAAAAAGAAAGTTAAATCCATAATTATAAGATCACAAATAATGACATTGTTTACCCATCAAATAATGATCATATTTGCAGCTAATAAACTCGGAGTAAATTTTATAGGGTTGACTAAATAAATTATATATGTCACGTTTAGAAATTTGACCACCATACCTTCGGACATCTAGTCAAATAATTAAAATTTTATAGTAGTTCTATAAAAAATTTGTTTCGATTTCTACAGATAGTATCCAAGACAAAAAAAAAGAAATTTGACCATCATTTACTAGTTATAATGAAGACAGGAAAACAATAGGAAAACTTACCAATCAAATACTAGGTTTTTTTAGAAGGCACATGTTAGACCAAAAAAGTTAAAATAAACCAACCTTAATATATAGAAGGGATGCCACAAATAAGCTCTTAATTTTTATACAATTAAGAGTATTTTGAACAGGATCTGGTGGTGACTCTTTAACAAGAAGGAAGTGGATTTCAATGGCTCTTAGGGCTTTTATATTAAATGGCTATTAGCATCTCCAACAATTTCCCAATAAATTTTTTTAAAATGGAAAACAAAGTCTCATAATCTCTAAAAAACATTATACCCTAACTCTAACAAGTTCCCTATTTTGGAGAATCATATTTATATTATTTCTATATAATATTATAAAATATAATTTAACCAATTGGAGGAAGACATGATGCTATAAACATTTAATGCATTTCCCAAATATTTGTGGGGATTTTCCTATATGCAGGGAAGACTAGTCATATTTTGGAGACTCTCTTCATTTTGGAGAACAAGATGCAGAAACTGTTGGACTTAAAAAACACACTAAATTCTTCAAATTTGCTATTTTCAAGAAAATAAAGATGCAGTTGGAGATGCTCCTAGGGCATCATATTGAGAGCCCCTTGATGGATCCCTACTATTTTAAAATAAAATAAAATAAAAATGGCCTTTTTTGCACGAGAATCCCTCAAAGAAAACACTATGAGGGACGATCCATCACTTAAATAATTGTTATTTTTTTGAGTAGGTAAGAATTCGGTTAATCGGACAGGACCGGTAAAACTGAGAGGCCGTGAGCATGGCAGTCGGAAACCGGCTTGAAAGGACAACAACAACAACCAAAACAACACATAAAGAAAGTACAATAAGCGAAAAGTTGGAACTAGAACGAAAAGAGTAGAGGAAGAGTGAGGGGCTAAAGACTAGAGAGCAAACAACTTTAGCATTCGGGTCAAAGAGGGTAAATCAATTATGATGAAGTGGACTACTAAAAAAAAATAAAAAGAATCCCTTATTGAATCCCTAATTGAATCTTAAATTGACGGAATAATGCAAACTTATTTATGCTAATTCTAATTTAGTACTCCCTTCGTCCCTTTTTATTTGTCAAAAAGGACGGAAAACACACATTTTAAGGAAGTGTGAAATTGTATTGGCGAAATGTGAAATTGTATTGGGTGAATAAAAAGTAAGGAGAAAGATAAAATTAAATTGATTTTGTAATGATGTTAACCAATAGAAAAAAAAGAGAGGAGAGAGAAAAGAGTAAGATTGTATTGGATTTTGGGATGATTTTGACAAACATTTTGGGACAAATTATTGTACTTTTTGACAAACAAAAAGGGACGGAAGGAATATTAATTTAAAAAATAAAAAATACCTCCTATTTAGAGCTAAATTTCATTGAAATTTCAATAAGTTTGCAAGGAACAAAAAAATTATTATTATTATTATTATTATACTATTATCATGTATATTGTAATGTTAACAATTTCTAGCAATTAAAAGCCATTTTTTGGGTGGACTGGATGTGCATTTTCAGATAAGTGTTTATAAATACTTTTATCTCATAAGTTGGTCATTGGTGTGTAGTATCGAAAGATTTTAATTTTAATTTTATAAAAATTAAATTACATAAAAAAAAAATAGTGGACGAAATTTGTCAAATCAAACCTCCGAAATTTGCCATGTGGGACGGTGGGACAAATATATTTATCAGTCTATAATGAATAATCTACCTCGATCCATCTCAAAGGTCAAAACATGCAACAACGAAAACGAAAACGAAACCGAAACCGTTATTATTTCTCTCATTCATTTGGGATTTGGCACTACTACAACTGCAAAATATTACCCACAATAGTCCACAGTCTACGCGCCCTCTCCTAATTGGCCAAGACAAAAGTGTGAATTTTTATGTAATTTTTCTGCGGTAATTTTACCCGTCGTAATATTCCTTTCTTTTCTTGAAGAAGAACAGAGATTGCAATTAGTGGTCTTACACTGGTCACTCTTGGAATTAATTCCTTTTCTCTTCAAAAGCCGAATCTCATTCAATCCCCACACCTGCCTGCACAAAACTTCTCATCTCTCCTTATCTCTCTTAACCTTTATTTTTTCCAAATTTTCCCTTGAATCTAACCGATCGGAAAATTCTCGCCGATCGATGGACGAGAACGCCTTCGCGAGGTCCGTGGAGGTAGGACTCGCGCTCTCGAAGCGCGTGCTCTACAGTCGAGACGAGCCGCCGGTGAAGTCGCCGAAGATGGAGAAGTCGGAGTCGGCGCTGGAATCGTACCTCCCTTCGGCGCCGATGGTGTACGCTATGATTTCGGACCCGTTGATAGTGGATAACCCCGACGTTCCTAGCTACCAGCCGTATGTGCACGGGCGGTGTAATCCGCCGGCGCTGATTCCGCTCCACATGTACGGCGTGGAGGGGGAGGTGGATTGTCATCTGGACACGGCGTTTGTGACGGTGAGTGGGAGCTGGAGATTGCATTGTGTCAAGGGGAACAGGAGCGCTGATTGCTGTGTTGCGATTGCGATGGGCGACCAGGTATTATTATCCACTCTTTCTTAATTCTCCGTTTTCTCTCTTTCCTTTCATTTTCCTCCTATTCAGTTCTTTGAATTATGCTTTTCTAGTATGTTCGGAAGAGCGAAGAGAAGAATAACAAAGAACCTCGAAGAGTTAAAAACCAAACTAAGGGTTAATTTAGCAAAATTACAAGTTCAAGTCCAAATTACATCCATGAATTGCAATTTGCTCCAGCTAGAAGGTTTATTTGACGGTCGTGTCTATCAATTTCCCTTGTTTGGTCGAGGTGGTGGACATGTGATTAGATCAAACCTAGTTTCAAATTAGTCCTTCTTCTTTTCAACTCTCTCTTCCTTTCCTTTCTGGTAGGTGGGGTGGGGGGAGATTAATGTGGCTTGTGGGGTAGTGACGTAGTTGTGGTGGGACGGAAGGCTATCGAGTTTGACAGAAAATCAGGAAAATGCTGCCGAATCAAGTGGACACATATGACATGTATCTACTACTGAGATTTTCTGAGAAATGTATTTATTTTTGGAATGCATATTTTGAGGAAGGTTAGGAAAGGAAATCTCTGTATAAAAATTGCATTTTTACTATGTTGATAAAAAGCACTCAATAAGGTGTACATGAGTTAGGCAAAATTGTCCTGTTAATAATGAATCATCAATCATGTGAATAACATGGGATTAGATCCGAATTATTTACATGCCATCTAAAATTAAAGAGTTTAGCTTGTGATGGGGAGAGACAATATAGGTCCCTAGACTTTTACCTGTGTGATGGGCTCAAATTTTTCTCATTATAGCAGCTGTGCTTGTCCCTTCATTCTAAGCATACATTTAGCAATTGTCCTTGCGGTTACTCCATATGCATTTTTCAAGTTATAACAAAAGGAGAACATAATAGTGACCTTAATCATATTTTTTGACAATTATGGAAAAATCATTTCTAACTATTGTTTTGCTTTCACTAATTTACTATCAACATCAAGAGTGGAATCTTATTGATTGTTAATGTTATTGGTACCAACATGCTAATTTGTAGAACATCTTATTGCCATTTCATATAATTATTGGCTGTCCTAATTGAGAGTTCTCAAAACAGCATGATTTATTGGTTTGGCTAACAGGGTTCAGTTCTAGGTTTTGAGATAGAGGTTATGGGCAAATCATATCAAAGCCAGCTAATCATGGTAGAGGATGCTTCAAGTTTTCAAGGCCTAGCCCAAGCTGAATGCAGTGGTTTTCTCAAACGACGTATTTTCACTCTAAAGATCCCAAAGGTATCTCTTGTTTTCGTCTACTCAGCACGAGTTATGTTAGTATTTTTTTCTTTTCTTTTCTTTTCTTTGTAGGTCTTGCAACCTTACTTTCTTAGCCGTGCTTTTGGTTTCTACTGTAATTTGCAAAATAAATGACTTGTAGTGACAAGGCCAAAATTATTGTGTTCCCTACAAGGCTACAATCCGTTACATTACTAGATTTTGCTTAAATGATCCAGGTGGAGGGTGGATCTAACATATCAGTTAAAGCCAGGTGGAGTCAGAAGTTATTGTACCATGATGGTCAATTCTGCTTAAGATTACCATTTAGCTTTCCCCTGTACGTCACCCCACCTGGAAAGATCTCTAAACGAGAAAAGATACTGTTGAATGTGAATTCCGGCACTGAGACACAAATTATGTGCAAAAGCAGCAGCCATCCTTTGAAGGTATTTATGTCACATATTAGCACCAGTTGTTTATTAGTGTGAATTAAGAAATAACTGATGCACCGGCTCAATGGCAATTTCCTAGGAATTGAGACGCCAAGTTGACAAATTGGGTTTCTTATATGAAGCAGAAGTCCTCACTTGGTCGCGAGCTGACTTTGAATTTACATATGCTGTAAGACCTTGAAAACATGACTATGTTTCACGTCCTTTCTATAAAGTTTTGGTGTTACATTTAACATACTCCTTATGTATGTTGTTCACGTGTCTTTGCTAGGTATCGTCAAGCAACATCTTTGGCGGACTACTTTTGCAGTCTCCTGTATTGAATGATTTTGATCAGAGAGAGATTTTTAGCCTTCACCTTTTCCCTGGACTTGCTCAAAATATGAAGGTGCTTAAGCATTAATACTATGGAGTCCTATACTTTATGTTTTCTTGCTTATATTGCTCTATCTTATTCAGGATTCTTGCAACAATAATATGTTTTTACAACTATGACTAAACCAATATAATATAGATATTTTGTAAATGTGCTTTGACCTGTGATTTTACGCTACTTTATAGTTTTTACTGACAGCATGTTTGTAACTACAACAGGTTTTCAGAAAACGAATAGTATTTCTTGTTGACATAAGTGGAAGCATGAAAGGAGCACCAATTGAGAATGTAAAGGAAGCAATATTGGCTTCTCTGAGAAAATTAGATCCACAGGATTGCTTTAACATTATAGCATTCAATACAGAAACCTATTTGTTTTCTTCATCAATGGCCCCAGCAACAGAGCACTCTCTTGAAAATGCTACTGAGTGGATGAGCTCTAAGTTTGATGCAGTGGGAAATACAAATATTTTGCTTCCTCTGAATCAGGTAACTCATTTTACAATGGTTTAGCCCCTCTTTTTGTTGGAAGGGTGCGTTTGGGTGTAATCCAAATGCATTCTAAGAACCCGTTTGGATTACACCCAATAATACTCTATAATCCATTTAAACTTTTTATTCCTTTTAAAACATTAAGCCTGGATTTCTGTCTGACTATTTATATGTTGTCTTTGGAGCTTTCTTGCAGGCAATGGAACTGCTGACCGTAAATAGTGATGCAATGCCATTCATTTTGCTTATCACGGATGGGTCAGTTGAAGATGAAAGAGCTATTTGCAATCTTGTCAAAGATCATGTTGCAGATGGAGGACTACAATGTCCTCGAATTTCTACATTTGGTATAGGTAAGTCTCTGTTAGATGGATGATTAAAAAAACCTAATCACTACAACCTTTAGTAGTACTAAGGAATGCACAAGTAAGCTTCTAGATAGTAGGCAACAAAACATTTACAGGTTTATACTGTAATACATGATGGATAATTTTATTGTGTTGCACATTTCAGGTTCATATTGTAATCACTACTTCTTGCAAACAATGGCTGAACTTGGCAAGGGACATTATGATGCTTCTTATGATGCAGGTCGGTTACATATTTATTTATCGGTATAGGGTTTCCACTTGCAAGATTGAGCGCTTCCTTCTTTTCTTATATTCTTCTTCTTCTTCTTCTTCTTCTTCTTCTTTCCTCTTTTGGGATTAGGAGTGACCGTACTTGACTGTGATACTACTCATGTATGAAGGATGCTAATTTTAAACAAGAGAAGGATCTTCTTTTGTATTTCCTCAGATCCCTTTTGCTAATTTTGGGCAGATCATATTGCTCCTCTATTGGAAAGGCTATGTGAGTCAGCATTGTCTGTCATTCTTGCTGATATTAATATTGACGGAATGGAGCATCAAAAACAATTAACGGTAAGAAGAATTTCTTCGTCTGTTATACGAGTCTTCTTCACGTTCCATTTGATGATTGATTATAAATTTTAATGCATCACAAGTCTGGTATGGCAATGTCAAGAATCACATGCTTTTATTGAGTTCTCAAGCATAGATTGAGCAATGCTCTTCCTGATGACTTACTGTTGAACTTTGCTTTTTATTTTGGACAACCTTCTAATGGCCTGAATTCATCCATTTTCTGCATTTTTTATATACAGAATCATTCATGACTGATTTTGGTCTCTTCTATATTGCATGTTTGGTATCACAGTTTTATCCAGCTAGTATCCGTGACCTTTCATGTCAAAGTCCGTTGCTTTTATCTGGAAGATACACTGGCGAATTCCCTGAGTCGATAAAACTTAGTGGTACGCTAGCAGACATGAGCAGCTTTGTCATGGACCTGAAAGCAAGGCAGGCAAAGGATATTCCACTGGACAAAGTATTCCTCTCAAATCTGAACTCTAAATCCTGTCACCATTCTTTTTTTTGGAGCTATAAATGAATATTTCTCCCTTCATATATTGACCTTTTCAATTTCCCTTTCTGATAGATATTTGCACGGAGACGAATGGATGTGCTCACAGCAAACGCATGGTACTTGGAGAATAAAGAGATTGAGAAGCAGGTACAAGATTTTTCTATCTTTTGTCAGCAATATTTCGGTGCAACTTTTGTCTAAGTCATATTTGCAGTTATAACGTGACATCACATTGGCTCATACACATCTCATTCTTGCTTGTTCTCGCAGGTCGCCAACATGAGTTTGCAGACTGGAATTCCTTCGGAATACACTCACATGGTTCTCTTTCAGACCGGCGGAGAAAAGAAACCTTCTATATCCATAATAATAGAGGTAAATATCTTTGTGAATACCATAGATTTGACTTGACAAGTGTAGCTCATGAATATAACAATCTTAATATTTATGAGTATTAAAAAATGGATTTGATTTGCAGAAACCACTATACAGCAAGGCTGAACTCCAACAGATGGTGGCCACCAACACAGTGCTAGTGCTCCCTAACATCGGTATAGGCTTTGGAGATGTGAAGAAGACGAATATGAACATCCCTCCTGGGGTAATAGTAAAGGATCCGGATGCAGCTGACATATTAATGAAGGCGACGACCAACTGTTGCCACAGCGTACTTGATCGTGTGTGTTGCATGTGCTGCATAAATGTACTGTCTAAGGTTAGCAACCAGTGTTGTATAGTCGGTTCTCAGATCTGCGCCGCCCTTGCCTGCCTTGAATGCCTCGAATGCTGTTATGATCTTTGCTCATAGAGTCATAGAGAGCAGAAACGTATGTATGTAATTATATGCATATATCATATTATTGTGATCTTCTGTATCAGAAAGATTTGTATGTATTATATGCATTGTGTGAACAAGGCCTGCTTGTATTTTTCTGAGGTGCTGGTTAGTTGATGGATTGTCTGATGGGTTTGATAAATGTACTTGGCCCATGTGATGGCTAAAATAGAATTTTGGTGTAAAATAAGGAATGTGCTTGGAAAAGAAAATCATCCAATAATTTGAAGGCATCTTCTCTTATAATATGTGTTCTGATTGTTTATTGACCATATATTTCTAGGTTTGGTGATAAAGCTATAAAACGATGTAATTGTATGCTCCTTGAGATGGGTGACTACTCATCCTACATAGGATTTCTAAACATTGGCCGTGAAATAGATTAACTAAATATATAAGATGAGAGCACAAGATGATATAATTGAGTGTGTATGATTATACAAGTGAATGTATATAATTTTTAAAACTAAGTTTGCATGACTTTTTATAAATGAGTGTACATGATTTTATATAATCATTCGTACTAAGTTATAGAGCAATGCACACTCAATTACAAGATCATACACATTCACTTGTAAGATTATGCACATTCATTTTAAAATCATACACAATTCTTTGAAATAGAGCATCCATCATACTAGGTGAAAAAAAAAAATTATGTACCCTCAATTACAAAATACTGCACAGTCAATGTGAAAATCATGCATGGTCAATTATAAAACTATGCATAAATGTATTGTTTCTGTTTTTTTTTTTTTTTGTTAATTTAGTTAATGTGTTGTTGAATTTTTGAGATTGGACGGCTTGTTTTCAGTTTTCTCTTGAACCGCATGGGGTACTAATTCCTTTTTATATTAATAAAAAATTATCTTTTGTTTAGGGTTGAGTGAAACAAGGGTTACATACGAAGAATCGTTAATTTCTAGAGAAATTTAGACAATACGTAAGAGATTACATAAGTCGGTTATATCGAAATATCCGATTCGAGGTGATATTGTACATAGCAGTTCACTTGCGAAACTATGCTTTCACTTCAATAAGTGCATTTCCGATTCACGCAAGCATTCCACTCTTTTTCAAGATTGTAAACATCCGAAGCTTCTTTTTTCTCTTGCTTGCTTGTTCTTTCGGTCGCTTGTGCAATGGCTTTTCTCATCCCTTCGTTCGCCTATAGATGCCTGCTCACTGTATTCTTCTTCAACTTCGTCGCTTCCGGTGAAATTAGGTAAATTCTCTGCCACTCAATCCTTAGATCTCAATGCCTGTGCAAATCTGTGTATATATTCCGCTTCTTTTTCAGTAATCATCTGTTCGATTAGTCGCTGAAAATCGTTATCTATTTTCGATTTCTTTGATTTCGCCAATTTTTGTTCGATGTACGTTTTTGCCATGAAAGATCTCTCTATGATCTGGCGGCTGACTGCTGTAAATCTCGATCTTCCGGTTGCTTTTGCGTTTGTTCAAATATTTCAACCAGTTGATTGAAGTAGAATGTGTAATGAGATTTGTGTCAATTCGGAGCCGATGTCTATAGTATCTAAGTGATCCTTTTTTAAGTGAACCTTGAGCCATGATATAGTTGATAAAGTAGACAATGTCTCAAATTCCTGAATAATTGCAGCTTGAGCCATGATATAGTTAATAAGGAGACAACTTTAGCAATCATAAAACCAGATGGTCTTTATGGTAACCACACTGATGCAATTAAAAAGGTTATTCTGGAATCTGGCTTTCACATCTTGAGGGAGTTGAAGACTCAACTGGATGAGGAAACTGTGAAGAGATTTTATGCTGAGCATTCTTCCAAAAGCTTCTTTTCAAGCCTTATCCAATACATGACAAGGTATATATCACGCTCACTGATGATCCATATATCTATTTTTTGGTTGCAAGTTTTCAGGAAACGTGTGTTTGTTTGTCTGTATAGATTGTGCAGTAATGGTTGTGCTTACTATATAGAGTATCTTTGTTTCCCTTCCTGTGATTAGTGGTCCAGTGCTGATAATGGTATTGGAGAAGGAGAATGCCGTTGCTGATTGGCGTAAACTTATTGGTCCAACTGATGCTAAAAAGGCCAAGATTACACATCCTCACAGGTTTGCGTCAGTGTATTTTGATTAATGTATCTGTTACATTCTTCTCCGGTTGTGTTTACTGTTCGTTTCAATTATCTTTCTTGTATCTCAGCATCAGGGCGATGTGTGGGGTGGACGCACAAAACAATTGTGTTCATGGTTCTGATTCTGCTTTGTCTGCTGAAAAAGAAATAAAATTCTTCTTCGATAAAGCTGTAGGTGAGCTTCCCATCTTGGAACAGAAAAGAATAATGATTGGGGGAAGAGATGTTGCTATGTGGTTGGGGTTTGGGATGCAACTGATGCCTTATATGTTCATCTTTCTTTTATTTTTGTTAATGTTTAGATGAGATTCCAAGAAGGCATGATGAGTTATGAAGTTGCTCTGTGAGGAAACAAATATTGATTTCTCTCACTCTCAGCCAGCTTCTTAATACCTCACAGCCTCTCACTCTGTGTTTGGACAAGAACAAGGTGATGCACTTTATTGTCTCCCTACTTTTTTGTTTCTCATAACATTAGGCAGCTATTTATTCTGCTGTTACTTAGTTAAATATATGTACTCACTATTTAGCTTGTTTCTTGATTTCCATAGATGATGTTTTATCTTGTATTTAAATTATGAACTACAGATGACTTTTTTAAATGGGAGAGGACTTTGTCTTTTCAATTTAAGTTCACTCGATGAAATTTTGATCTGATATTCTTTTACATAATGTTAGTATCAGAGGAATCCTACAGGCCCTTTCAAATTCTTTGAGGAATCAGTTTCTAGGCATGCTGCTGAGATGCTTGGTTTGAAATCCAAGGCATTATTTTTGCACATTTTCTTTTTAACATTCTGGAATTCAGTATCTAAAAATGAGGTAAGTTGAGGATTCCATGTAAACTTTTCTGGTAAATTAAATGAGTTATACACAAAACGTGCCAGCGACAAGTAGAGGAGATTTAGGCAGAAGGAATGATGTGATATAGCTTTGCTTCACTAAACCTTCCCCATCTCAGCTATGGAAGATTTGTTTGTTGTGATATGGCTTTGCATCGTCTATCTCTTTTTTGTTTTTTTCCTGCTTGTGGGCACTTTTTTTTTCTCGAAAAACTGCTTGTGGGCACTGGGCACTAGTTTTTCACCGAGAAACTGCTTGTGGGCACTTTTTTTAAGTTGAAAAATTGCTTGTGGGTACTTTTTTTCTTTTTTGTGAGTTGCCTATGTCAGGGTATAAATAGTGTCTCTTTTGAGTCTTCAATTTGAGTTGCAAGAGTGAGAAACATGTTCAAATCAATGAATTTAACTTTTCACTCCCAATTCCCAAATATAAGGTTTCATCTTCATGCTTGATTTTCTTGTCTTCTGAATTCATTTCATCAATCTACATACCTCTAGTTGGGCCTAATCAGCTCCAACCGAGTCCAAGTCTGCAAGTCATTAGCCCGTTTAGCTCAGGCTTGGGTTGCACTTGGGCTGTCTCGTTTGGTAATTAGATTATGAGTAATTTTCTTGTCTTTACAATTTCCTTGCTATGTTTCCTTCCTCGCTCGCTTCTGCTAGTAAAAAGCTCATCTTTTTTTTTCTCTCTTATCCTATATCCACTATATGATTGTCTTTTACGTCATTTACTCATTTTGTACCTGCCAGGCTGCCATGCCACATCAATATAGGATATATACTTTGCATAATAACATTGTGCTATCTGCCGCGGACTATGTTTTATATTACTGACATTTTATATGTATAACAGAGTAAATTTTAGATTGAAAAAACAAGACTACTATATATCAAATTTCTATGTGCTATTGCCAACACTGGGATCCTTGCTAAAAGAAAAAAAAAGTAGATTTATAATAAAATCTCGAGTTATGGCTTTCTTTTTGAACTAAATGTTTGGTACAATTTGTATAGCCATTTTTATATCATTTGTAAATTCATGAATATGCTGTCTAGCGTCCGTAGGAGCATATATATAATTATATTGATTTTCACACACATTATTAGTACATACTAGATTTTAGCTCTAATCTTGAATCTCTCTTAAAAAAGGGGGAAAGGGGGGCGAAGGGCAGGAGAATTCTACTTGACCAATATTGACCGCCAACCATACACAAGCATATTTCTTTTTTTTCTTAAATAAAATAAAATTGATCCAGCTAGTAGGAATGAATGGTTTGGTTTTCCAGATTAACAGTCCAATCTAGAATGTCAAGGATTGCAAATTGATTTCTTAATTCCATCTAAAGATCGTCTACCGAATATCCTAGATAGTATAAACTGCATTTGGGTGTGGTTATTGGTACTCTCTAGGCCAATTTTAAGCACCCTGCCTTGTCCTTAATCCTCTGACACGTCCCTCCTCCAAATTCTAATTTTTTAATCTCATTTCTTTCTGTGAGATCCAATGAGAGGGTTCGAGATGTGGCTGGTCAAAATTTCTAAGCTTACAATACTTTTGACCTTTATCCCGTGGACTGTCGACCTCCACATCTTAGGCCAAGTAATTTGTTGCTCTCTATTTTGGGTTTAATTAAATCCTTGAAACCCTCCCAGGCTTCTAGCAAGACCTCTGCCCCACGTGAGCCTATTGACTTGTTGAAAAAGATGGGCGGACGACTGACGTATCCAATGACGCGACGACGCCCCATCCAATTCGATTGTGCTTCAAAATTTCTGATAAGATGATAATATATTTTTCTTCCACTAATTTCTTGCATCTCGAGAGAAGTCTCATCTCCCTTTTCTGTTAATTTGTCTTGGAATTTTGGTTGCATTGAATCAGTTCTGAAATGGATAGCCCACTAGTTGTTAGGATAAGATGTATATGATGATATTATGATTATACGATTAATTCGTTACATAATGAATGAATGAATGAATGAATGTGTAATGATCTTAATTGTAAAGTAAATTAAACCGGAATTAACAGTCGGCATGGGGGGGTTATATGGTCCTGGTCGAGCCACGCAGCAAGCGTTACTCGTTCATTTGGTGTTTAGCATTTGATTTATGCGATCTGTAAGACGTGGCAAACCAAAGTACACTTGCTGTATTGCTTATTATTGGGTATTTGCACCCTTATTCATGATCACATGTGACTGTCTGCATGGTGATTGGTGGAGGGTTTTTATAAATTATGTGCATGCCGTCCGATCAGGATACGTCATACGTGGAGCTACGGTTAAGTAGCACTGTGTCCGTGCCTCGTGTCGTCCTAAAACAGTGTCCTTAGAGTAACTGAACCAGATGGGCCCCCATCCCAACATTCTTTCCCAATACCATCACTCTTTCGTATGGGTTTTAGCCGAGATATTGAACCTCTTTTTTTAAGTGAATTTTGGAGTTGAGTGGGGCCGTGGGGGCTGGAAATTATAGTGTGTGGGCGAGAGCAGGGGAAGAAGGGTCCCACCTCCGAGTTGGCAAATAGAGTAGCTGAAAAGCGAGGGTGTACAGTCGCCCTCTATTTAAGATCTGTGCACTCTCATTGGCTGGACCAAACCCACTGCCTGCCCATAGGTTTCCACATCAGCTTCGATGATCTTGTAATTCTATTTTTTTTAAATCTTTTTTTTTCACTTTCTGTAATTGGCTATTTGCCTATCATTTTTCTGAATAATAATTTTCTTTCTTCCATTTTTGGGTCACAGATGACAAACCTGCTCTCATAGGGGTCATTATTAGCAAATTATCATCTGTTTTTATCAAGTATTAACTACCTTATCAAATGTATTTTATCAGTACGTCTTACCATTGGCTTAACAACACAAAAAGATCATAATGTATTAAACAAATCCCCAAAGATATAATCAATAAACTAGTATTAATATCTTTTCCATGTCATTAGAAAATGTCCTTGATCTGAATTTTATATAAAGATATATACTACTACATCATTTGCATAGAAAAGATCGGAGTATGTTAGAGGATGTCTCTGTTTTGCGTCGCGAGTGAGATTTTTTGCATGATTTTTGAAGAATTTGTCTCTAACACACATGTTTTAGGATCACTAGCTTGAATTTCTTCACCTCTGGCCGTGTTTATCTGTTCAGATCTATTAAATATCTTTCTGCAATACTAAGTTGTGGTCTCAATGAAGCATAATTTTTTTTTCTCTTATTTTCTAGCTTCGCGTGTCAACTCTAGAATCTAATCAATAATATGATACAGAGGATATACTCAAAAAAAATAAGGTTTCATGTGCAATTTTTTGACCTCTTGCAAGACCATATAATTCAGTCCCTAATTGAATTGCCTATAAGGCTATAATAAACTTCTTTCCAAGAGCTATTCTTCTAAAATCTTCTAAAGTATAGCTGGTAGAATATAGGTCTGGGCCTCTCTGGTGGAAAGTAATGAACTAATGATACAAACAGAAGCACCCAAAAACTTAGTACAAATATAAGGATACAATGAAAAAGAGGAGAAAAGATTAGTTCGCAGATGCTCACTAGAGACGACCCCATTTGGTTGCATTCATCACAGATTCAAGAATGAGAGAACAGGAAGGATACATGAAATGAGGGATGACAAGTTGACAACCACAAAGGATTTGACAATCCCTCCTTCATATGACCAAGCTGTATTATGATTTCCACTGTTGAAAGAGTTTCAAGTAATAAATTAAATTGCTACCCTTATCTTAATTTTAATTTTACTGTATGGAGTAATTTGGTTTGATGTGTTGAAAGATATTGCAAAATGTCTACTCAGTATCACTGTGTTACATGATTTCTTGTCTATCTTAATATGCATTTGTTTTGATTGTGATATGAATTAGTTTCACACTTATTGAGTTGCCAGAAAATATAGATGCAGTGATTTGGTGAAACTTTTTTTTTTCAACTGCTCTTAAGAACAGGTCCATGGGAAATTGCGTGCCAACAAAATGTTTATAGATCCACGCAGTTATCTTTAAAAGAAAATTTGTGGGAAGGTTAAATTAAACATTCTGCCTAATAAAGGTTATTTTCGGGATGTGTGATCTTGTGATCGAGTGATAAACGTGATGACATGAAAGCATAGATATAGTTATAAATGAAGTTTGCTTGCGAAAAATCCTCACCTTCACTCATGTTAATATTTTAATTACAGTTACCAATTAGATCTCTATATAAGAAAAAGATTTGTCAAGCATATTCCAGTGTACGTGTTGTGTTTATAAATATTTGTTGAAAGCAAGGAACCAGGTTAACAGAATTTAGAGTATAGAACTTCCCAGCTGTGGAAAGGGTAAAGAGAGAGAGAGGAGACAGAGGAAAAGAGAAAAAGGCTACTGTTTAGGAACTTGAACCAATCCAATAGCAAGCTTCCACGCCATTTGCGCCTTCAAGAAAATTGTTTATCTTCTGCTGAACTTCTCACTTCTTATTGGCTTCCAAGATCTTCTCTTTTGAGTGAAGCTCAATTCTCATTGGCTTCCAGTCATCTCCCTTCTGTTTTTTAGAAGATCTTACACTAGTCTTTGCCAATGAAGGTGAGTTAGTTCTTGCATCTCGTAGTTTACATTTGACTTATTAAGAATGCTAATCTAACATGTGTGATTATTCCAGTTCTTCGGTTGGGTTCAGAACAAGCTTAATGGGAAAGGAAACCAGCAGATAAATGCTGTTCCTACTAGTCACCGTAAGTATACCTAATCTCATACTCTAAATTCTTGTTTTATAAGTTTCATAGGGCCTATATAAGCTAGATCAGTAGATCTTACTATAAAGATTGTCATGCAAGAACTTAGCTTGTCCCTTTTGTTTGATCTGCAGCGTGTCGCTATCAGTTGCATTATCTCCATTCTGTTGCATAGAATTTCTTGAAACAGATTCTGTTGCATGCAGTTTCCTATGCATCATGGGATTATTACACTTTAGCCATGATATTTCTCTACAGATTCGTGATCATCTTTTGGACTTACTTAACTTCATTAGATCTGCATGGTTAAATTAATCCTCATTAATTATATTTTAGCATGGGTGTTATCATTTTTAATACATTAGTTACCAACTACATTTATCTGTTTCTTTGTAGCATCTTGTGTCTTCTATTTTAATTAGTTATAGTCTTATAGACAAGAAAATTGTGACGGCGCATCTCATGTTGTGTCTGGTTGGTAGACAACACAAGACATGGGCATTTTTATCCTATTACCTGCCTTGTTTGGTTTTACAAGCTTGTCTGAATTCATGGATTTGCATTTTCGTTTTAATTTTGCAAAATAAATTATCTTCCTCAGTAGAATGAATTTTCAATTGACTGGGAACAATCTGCATATTACTCGAGGCCTCCTTTTTCTGGCTACTACTAGAATTCTCACATCTTTACTTGTTTTGGTTCCAACCAAGTTGGATTACCGGAGCACATGTGTTGCTACTTTATGATACATAAACAATTCGGAATACCTGTTTTTTAAGCTAGAAATCTTGAGTATGGTGCATACTGCATATACTATATTATAGATTGGGAAACCATAGGAAAACCTAGTAAATATAAGATTAATTTACATTCCCACAACCATCTTTGTAATTTCTTGTGCTCACATGAATACTAAATTTTTTGATGATTTGGAGAGCATGTAATTGGTTGGGCTCACATATAGTTTCAGAACTCATTGGAAGTCATCCCACCAGCTCCCACTTCCTTGACTGTTTTCAAAATTGTATTGTGCAAAACCGAGAATTTCGGTCTCTGCTTTTTCTTGCTTGCGCTTTGGGTTTTGTTATTCCAACTTGACTGTAACAAAGTATTTTTGTAAGTTTACTAAATTGAAGGGTCGCTTCTGTAAGTTGAAAGGTTAAAGGACCATCATGCTGAAAATGCGCGAATATGTTTCCCAAGTTATGAATGAGAATAGTGTGATGACTTTTAGGTGATCTTGCATCTAGTCCATTAAGAAAATTCATTTAGATCTTTTCTATCTAAGCCTTTCTGTTTGCTTAAGATTTTGAAACTCCTTTGCTGATTTGATCTTCTGATCTGTACAGACCATGTAAATCAAGGAGCGTCAAGCAAAGAAGAGTTCAGTGACTGGCCTCAATCGCTACTAACAATCGGCACCTTTGGAACCAATGATCTAAAAGACAATCCTCCTTCAGAGATTGAAACCCATGAGGAGAACCCTTCTTCATCCCCAGACTTATCTGAATTTACACCAGAAGAAGTGGGTCATTTACAAAAGGAGCTGATAAAACTCTTGAAGCGAAAACCGGCCAAACAGGAAGATCAAAATTCTGATCTTCCCTTGGACAGGTTCCTCAATTGCCCCTCAAGCTTGGAGGTCAGCCGAAGATTATCAAACGCGGCCTGCATCGATCCTGATTACAAGGAGGATGACATTGAACGCACCATAAGCGTGATTATTGGAAAATGCAAAGAAGTTTGGGCAGAAAAGAGTAAGAAAGACATTGGAAAGAAGTCATTGACTTTCCTTCTTAAGAAGATGTTTGTGTGTTCTAGTGGGTTTGCTCCTGCTCCCAGCTTGAGAGATCCTCTTCCTGAGACAAGGATGGAGAAAGTAAGGCTCTCAAACTCCTAAGATTTTCAGGATAATTCTGTTTCAGTTTCTAAATTGAGTTTCAACACTTTAAAGAAATTGTTTGCTGATGTGTGTGTGTGTGTGTGTTTTTCATGGCAGCTTTTGAGGACAATACTTAAGAAGAAGATATACCCACAACACCCATCTCGAGCGACTTCCATGAAGCGTTGCATTGAAGATAAAAATGCACAAAAGAACAAGGAAGAGGGCGAGGACGAGGAGGAACAAGAGCCACAGAGACCAAGAGCAAGTGATGGGTCTAAATGGGTCAAGACAGATTCTGAATGTGAGTACTAAATTAATTCATCCATGTTTTAGGCCAACTTTAATTCAATACTACAAGTTTTTGTTCATCTTAGCAAAGATAGCTGATGTTTTTTCTTAAAATCCTTGGCTTATTGCAGTTATTGTGCTAGAGATTTAACTCCTTCAAGATCTAAAACAACAGAAAATGAAAATATTGATGCTCGAGATTTGGGTTTGACAAGAATGGCGGAGAAAGGGAAAGGCACAAGCAATCAGTAGAATCCCTAGTTACAGATTGCAGAGCTATTGAGTTCAAAATTGGAAGATTGAGTTTTTTGGTAGACAGTATGTCTATTGCTTTTTTCATGGTTGTATCTGTGGTTTCAGATTCAACACATGTTGTATTATTCTATACAGGGAAGCACCTTGCTCATGTCCTTTTGGCTTGAACTTTCTCGACTCTTCATGTTCCACTCTTTGTAATTTTCTGTTCAGTTTGTTTGCTTCTAATCTCTGTTCAGTTTGTGATAGAAGTTTAAAGAAATAATCTTATCTTATTAAACTCTGGATTTATGAATAATTGTATAGAGATCTTTTTCATTAGTGTGTGAATGGAGCATACTCTTTATCTTCTTATTTCGAATGCGACAATCTTAGAGAAATCACAGTATTATGGGATGAGATCTACAAATTGCAAAACAGTATTTAGGAAGCATCCTTGCAACAAAAAGTGAAACGATTTTAAATCACCACAAACCATAAATGCCGCCTCTAAACATTTTTTCGTAAGTCTATTCTGAGAAAAAACAATCTGTTAAGAGTTAAGACTTAAAGACTTAAGGTGTATATGGCGTTGATTATGTTGGGATTTATGGAACCCTATTCGGGATTAGGCGGAATAGAGACAAAGGCAAGAAAAGCTAAGATGGAACGAAAGGGCTCGAGTGATGACCGCCGGCGCGGGCTAGGGGACGGACGACGCGGCCGCGGCACAACGCCAGTGCCCGTGTTATCTCAACAGAAGCAAGTCGCGGTCTAAGTAACGGACAGCGCGCCCGCGCCATGGAGGAGCGCGACTGCGCTGTCTGGGGAGTGCCCACGCCGCTTTGCACATTGTTTCCACATCGGATTCCGAGGATAGAATATTGGAATATTCTATCCTGGCATATATCTTGCAATATCTTGTTACTATCTTTTAGCCCTTGTTTTCTCTTTTCTCTATTTAAACCCAACTAGGTTATTGTAATTGGTGTGCTGAAAACCAGAGAGAGGGAAAAATCAGATCGTTAGAGAGATTAGGTTAGACTGAGGTCTTATAATCCTTGTAAGGTCAGATCTAGTGGATATCTCTGGCTTGGTAGTGCCTCCAGACGTAGTCATTTTGATGAACTGGGTCAACAAATCTCTTGTGTTCTTGTTATTGTTTGTTTCTAATTTCTCTTGTGGATTTGTGTTGCCGTTATTATTGCTAGTAGGTGATCGGTTTTCCCAACAACTGGTATCAGAGCTGTAGGTTCCTACGATGGCACTGAGCGGAAAGATCCTGGTAGAGAAGTTTGATGGGACAAACTTTGGCTTCTGGAAGATACAGATGGAAGATTACTTCTATGGTAAAGATCTTCACTTTGAATGTAGGGAATAAGGGCAGATCTGGTCATGGTGGGTCGAATTCCAAAGAGAAGGAGAAGGTCACCAAGGACAAGAGCAAGATCAAGCGTTGGAATTGTGGTGAATTTGGTCATTACAAGAACGAGTGTCAGGCATCAGGAGAGGAGTCAAAAAATACAACAACAGATTATCTTGGAGATGATGATGTATTGATTCTGAGTTCCACAAGTTCTAGTGGGAGTATGACAGTTGTTTCTAGTAGGCAGGAGGCCTTGAAGGAAGTGTCAAGGACCGATGGTCAGGAGATCATTGAAGAACTGGATAGAAATTCATCCTCTGAGTTCTATCTGAAGTTTACTTAGTTAGATGAACTAGATGACTGTGCAGTTGGCAAGAAAGTCAGGTGGGCTGACATGGCAGAAAAGAGGAACTGAGGCATGGCAAGACTTCAGACGAGCTTACGTAAGTTGGAGGCCCGACACTACTAAGACTGAAGGACTCTGTTGAAGAAGAAGACAATTATAATTGGAATCAGTCTCTAGGTGGGAGATGATAATATCTTGTTACCATCTTTTAGGTCTTGTTTTCTCTATTTAAACCCAACTAGGTTATTGTAATTTGTGTGCTGAAAGCCAGAGAGCAGAGAGAGGGAAAAATCAGAGGGGTAGAGAGATTAGATTAGACTGAGGTCTTGTAAGTCTCAGATCTAGTGGATATTCCTGACTTGGTAGTGCCTCCAGATGTAGTCATTCTGACGAACTTTCTGACTTGGTAGTGCCTCCAGATGTAGTCATTCTGACGAACTGGGTCAACAAATCTCTTGTTAACTTGTTATTGTTTGTTTCTAATTTCTCTTGTGAATTTGTGTTGCCGCTATTATTGCTAGTAAGTGATTGATTTTTCTAACATATTAAAGGGTCTCTCCAAATTCTAATGACAACATTGAAGACAAAACAGTGTGAAAAACGAACACCAAATCTTAGACACTATATTTTCAAGTTAACAACATCTTAGAAACTTCGTAGCCCTTGTTGTGATTACATGACGACGACATTGACATCCAAGAAACTTCGTTCGGGACTTTCCTGCATATTCCCTTAATTCCAGCCCTTATGTGTAACAATGGTAGCCATTTTGTTTGTTGACTAACTTCTAGCAACATGACATAGTAGACGAGTAGTGTTATTGTTAAATTTTCTTGTTGGGCGTCATAATGTCATTGACCCACCATAGTGGAGTAGCTGAGCTTCGTTTGATTTGGACAGTTTCATTTTGTAGCAGAAATAAGGTAAAAAGTCGTCATGTCCACATTATCATTAATTGTCAAATTCTTACAATTCATTCATCAACCATGATTGATATTCAGGGCAAATGTACATATATTGCTGTCTAACTCATACAGAGTTTGCCTATTAAAAAAGTCTCAATATCCATGCAAACACGGACAAGGAAAAATTGCACAATGGAATTCAGAATACACCCATGTTTAATTTCAGAAATAGTTACAAAAAATTACCTGAGAAATAGGAAATTAGCTATCTCAAATATTCACTCTTTGTAACATGTTTGAATGCTTTTACGAAACAAGAATTTCCATTTCTGCATTTAAGATTCCATTTCCCAGACGTGAAATGTGAATGTATTGTGTGCTCATTAGACAGCAAGAATAACCAACAGATTGAAAAGGGACAAAGGGTGTGGCAATGAAGATTGGCCTTAAATATCAAAGCGTATAAGAGAAAAATACATATGCAAAGTTCCTATATGAACAAAAGAGAGAAAAAAGAAGAAAAAAAAATCAAACCAAAAACCTGGAACGTGTTACAACACAGATGATAATTCTTACAGGATCAGAAGCATCTGAACTCGTGGACTGTGCACCTATCCAAATAGTTCATTTCTTTGCAACCAATCAACCATGAGCCAGGAAGATTGTTTCATCAGCTACCCACATCAGCCAAACTTCACAGAATTTGGTACAACAAGAACAACATAGACAATGCATTCAGGTTCCAAAAACAGCCAATCATCTCCAGTGTAGCGCAACTGTGAATCAACTCATTAAGGTGTCTGCCTGGAAACACCGTTCATCAATTCCTAGTATGACCCAATTACTTTTTCCTTTTTGATGGAGACCCAAATACTATTCAGACCAAAATAACTTAAAAGAATGAATTTCCTGACTTCTACACTTCTTAGCAAACTTTTTCTTTTCATCATTTGTGCAATAATTCCATGCCTGACACTCTTTATCACTGTGATCTCCTTCTCAAATGCTGAGGAGCAGGGTTTCCTTCAAAGAAATCCAATACAGCAATCTCCAAATCTTCCACCGAATACTTTATATACTGCTCTGCGTGTCTGCTCCCTTCTATGTGGCTCCTGAATCGGCCCAAGAAAGACCTATACGCCGGGATCACCTTCTCAGATATAGAAATCCTCAGTTCCTCCCTGAGCTGGAGATCAGGAACCAGCCACGTAGCTTGTGTCCTATGCACCTCCTCAAACATGGCGTTGAATGCCTTGAACCTCTCTCTCAACACACTCTTTGACACCCCTGAAGAGAAACTCCCGCTAGAATGCAAACCTTCATCTCTCAGGCAATGTAATACCCTTACTAGTGTAGACCTCTGGTAGTTGGTGGCTGCTATTCTGAGTTTGCCTGTTAACTTCTTCAAATAGTCGTCTCCAATCATCTCTCTTAGCTCCGGCGATCCTTTAATCTTCTGCACAATGTAATGGACATTGTTCATTATGAAAAAGTGTGCTAGTGATGTGTCTTTGTAGCATTGTGATTTCCCTTCCAAATTGGATTCCAAGATCATAATAATCCATATCAAATGCAAGGCCAATGGAGTTTTCCCCTCAAACTCCTCGGATTCTGTTAAATCCATGTCCAGCACGGACGGGTCGTTGGAATACCGTGATCCGGATGCAGGCTTTGACACAATCAACTCTAGTAAGGTTTGCTTGTAGTCGGAGATTAAGCTTACATAGTTCATCACATACCTTGTCAAGGGATGAATTGTACCACCAGGGACCGGAACCTTGGAAGTCTCCCGTAGAACGGCGTTCTCAAACTCTGATAAAATCCCACGCGCCGCCTCCGCCAATCGGGAGACGATCTCTTCAGCCTGAACCTTAATTGTATCAGCCGGCTTAGAGCGGAATACGTCATCAACATCAGGGAGGAGCTCAGCCAGAGCATCATGGAGGTCGAGGATCTTGAAAAGCTTCTCCGGCGACCTCCGGCTGATGCTTATCGCCTCCGCAAAGTTGAAGAGTTGGATTGCCGGCGCCTTCACCGACTCCAGGAAGCACTGGTCGTCAGTTCCTTCCACGCCAGCAGCGCCGTAAAAGATCCGCTCACTGAGACGCTTCTCGCTTGCAAAGAGGGTGCGAACACATACCTTTGCCGCCCAGATCCACCGCCGTATCTTCCCCTCCAAGGCGTCCCACTCAAGGCGCTGCACGTCGCCGATTGAGAGCTTCTCTACTCCAAGACGGCGGAAGGCGTTGTCGAGGCTCTGCTTGCGGACGCTTCCGTAGACCTGAACACACTCCCGGAGGTATCCCGCAGCAATCATCCGCTCAGCAATTGATCGGAGATCGTCAATTGCCTCCCCCGGTATCAGTTCAATCTCTCGTATGCTACTGGCCGATCTGTAGTTCGAGATCCCACTCCCACCCGATCGATTCAAGGAAATAGAAGACGATGATCCTCCACCGCCTCGTAGTAGTTCGCCGTCTTCATCGCCTCCAGGGGCGTAATCGTCGCCGGCTCCACCGGCGGAGTGCTGCGAGTAGTCGGATCTGGTAGAGTTGGAGAGGAGAGAAGACGAGGAGGCGGCTCCGGCCGAATCTAGGAGCAGAGATTCTGTCTCGATGTTGGAGGAGTGCGTAAGGAGGATGTTGCGGAACTCGTCCTCGAGCCTGGCCATGGCGATTTGGATAGTGGTATTCGCCTTGGCGGCGGCCGCCTGCTGCTGGCTCTGGTGTTCATCGTCGGAATTTATGGAGGCGGATGACATGGAGAGTTGGATCTCGTCGACGGCTTCGAGATAGCGCTTGACTTCTTGCCGGTCACCATCGAAGATCATCCTTTCCCTAGCTTCCTCGGACACGGTGGAGTCCCATCGGAGGATTATCTTCTCTGCCGACTCCAAACTCCAATCGCCTCCTCCGCCGCCGCCGCCGACAGGCTCCGATGATCCGGTTCCTCCTCCCATTCCAACTCCAGGGTGTAAGGGAGACTCCATGGAAGGAAGGAAACAAACAGAAAATGGAAACCGCCGAGCAAATTGTCAGAGAAAAGGGAGATGGGGGGAGGTTTTGGATTGGATTTGGGGCTTTTGGGGATTGGGTTAGTAGAAAAGGAAAGCGAAAAACTGAAAGGAGTTCTTCTTGATCCGATTTTTTTTTGGCTTTAATTTAATTTTTCTTCTTTTTGGAATCTTTGACAGTGTAATGGGATTTTGATTTGTGGGTGATGAAGATCTTCTTCCTTCTCCTAATCATTTTTCCATTACATTTCCCTTTTTCTTTTGTTCTTATATATTTTCTTTTCTTTTGTTTGAAAAAAAAATATTTTATTTTATTTTGAATATGTGAATTAGGCAAAAATCAATGTATTGCCCAAGTGAGTGAGTGTTTGTAATATGAACACGAGAAGAAAAGGGTCAAGACTCAAGAGGAAAGAATAATGTCATCTTCCACAAATTTTCAAGGTTGGTAAATTAACCTCTTCATCCATCTTTGCTTAGATGAGGCTATAGATTTTTTTTTTGTTACTCCCCTCTTCTTCTTTGTGTTAATATTTTTTATGAAATATTTTAGAATATAATTTAAATGTTTTTTTATCAACAATTATGAAAACTTATTATTTATATTAAACTGAATTAATGGTATAAAATTCACAAAACTAGAATGTGATACGTCATACAAAAATGTCAAAAGTCATAATTTTTTTTATTAATGCATGTATTTAAAAACAAATAGCATTTACATAACATAAATTTGGATATTAAAAGGGTGGAAATTTGGTTCGATTGAAAGGGGAAGAAAAAAAATAGACTTTTGACTTCTCGTCCTCTATGTCTCTCTCTCCGGCAATTGACCGGCAGAATTGTCTATATGTTACTTAAACTTGACGTAAATAGTTATAATTTGCTATTACAAATCCTAAGTATAATTATGGTATAATTACCATATTCATTGCCAGGTTAATTTTGTTTCCTTGCTATTTATCAAGGATACTCAAATATATGTCAAAAACATCTTTTTAATCTTTTATTTGAGTTTTTCTATAAGCTAATTACAATTTTTTTTAAACATGTAAGAATTCGAAGTGATATTCTAAGCTAATTACAAAGTATTTGTAAGGTCTTATTCATCCGGCTCAAGCGAGTTTTATCCCCGGAAGACAAATTGTGGATAATGTAGTGGTCGTTCAAGAAGCGATTCACACGATGTCTGCATATAATAGTTCCACAAGATGGATGATGTTAAAGATTAACCTAGCCAAGGCGTATGATAGAATCCGATGGGACTTCTTGGAATCTATTCTCGTTGAGGCTCATCTCCCAAATCGCTTGGTGGATATCATCATGAAAACTCAACGTGAAGGGCAGGTTGAACTCCTTTGGAATGGTTCTTACGCCGGTAACTTTAAACCTTCCTGGGGTGTTCGCCAAGGTGATCCTCTCTCGCCCTACTTGTTTGTGTTGTGTATGGAGAAGCTCACACACATCATTTAAGACTCAGTTAATGCGAACAACTGGAGGCCGATTGAGCTGGGGGTGTCCGAATTTCACACCTCTTCTACGTTGATGATTTAATCTTGTTTGCTGAGGCCTCAAAGGATAAAGCTGAAATTATTAAACAATGCCTTGCCCATTTTTGTGACATCTCGGGCGAGCTTGTTAATTACAATAAGAGCTCGGTGTTCTTCTCCTGGAAAGTGAGGGCGGCAGTGAAATCGGAATTTAGTCAGTGCTTGGCAATGTCAGTTGTAGAGGATTTTGGTACTTATTTAGGTACCCCTATTATCCGTGGCAGGCTGACAAATGAGAACTTTCAATTCACTCTCGATCGGGTGACCTCTTGTATAAGGGGGTGGCACACACGCACACTTTCGATGGCTGGCCGCACAACTTTGGCCAATTCTGTTTTGACAAGTATTCTTATGTATGTGATGCAGACAATCTAATCTCGCAGGCTATTTGGGATTCCATTAATAAGCATATATGTGAGTTCGTGTGGGGTTCATCGTCCGATACAAGGCGTATTCATCTTTTGGCAAGGGAGAAAATTGCCCGTCGAAAAAAGGAAGGCAACCTTGGAATTCGCTCTATGCGACACTCAAACTCGGCCACGCTAGCCAAGCTTGGTTGGTGTTTATTAAATGATCTCGATGCAATTTGGAGTCGTGTGTTGAGGGGTAAATATTGTCATGGCCGGTTGGATATTGATACGTTCAATCCTAAGCCAAATTCGTCTAATATTTGGAAAGGGGTTGTACATTGAGCTGCCTTTTTATCTAAGGGTATCTGTATTTCAGTTTGCAATGGTCGTTCCACTCACTTTTGGATTCATGGGTTTCTTCTACCCCTTTGATTGATTCGGCGATTCAACCGGTTCCGGAGCCTCTGATCAGTTTTACGGTTGATGAATGTTGGCTTGGAGCCACTTGGAACTGGGAACTGATTTCTCCCTTCCTAGACCACCAAACTTGCCTTCAGTTGATGGCTATTCAAGTGCAGCATGATGATAACTTAGAAGATCGAATTTTTTTGGGGCCCTACTCCAAGCGGTGTTTTCTCGACTAGCTCTGCAATGTGATTGATAAGGGAAGGTTCTGAGCCCCCTGCTCAGCCACAATTCAACTGGCCTTTAATTTGGTCGTTCCCGGTTCAACAAAGGGTACGTAACTTTTTTTTATTTGCTGGCCAATAACAGTGTCCTTTTGTATGCTAATCGGTTTCGTTGACATCTTTCGTCGTCGGCAAGTTGCCCGAGATCTAATGCAGATGAAACAAAGTTGCATATGCTCCGTGATTGTGCGCCTATAAAGAGTGCTTGGCTAGTTCTGTTCAGTAATGCTCCTCCGACTAATTTCTTTTCATTGCTTGGATCTCCAAGGTTGGCTCTCCATGTCAATCAAAGGAAAAAATAAAGACAGTACCCAATTTGCTAATATTCTTTGTATTCGTGGAAATGCCGAAACCAACTGGTGTTCAAAGGCCATAAGGATCACTCAAGGCTTACTGCAATTGTTTGCTCCATGACGGATATCTACTGGTCAGCTAAACACGGTATTGTTGATAGCCTTGCCCTTATTTCAAAACATTCCCCTGTTTCCGACAATTGGTCTCGTCCCCCGCCGGCATGGTTTAAGCTTAACACAGATGGGTGTTCTAAAGGCAATCTGGGTGTCGCAAGTGGTGGTGGCCTCATTCGGGCTCATGACGGTAGTTTTGTTCGCGGTTTCATGCTTACATGTGGCTGTTGTAACGCGATTACTGCTGAGCTTAAGGCAATGGAAAAAGGCTTGCAAATGGCGTCGGAATTGGGGATTACGCAGCTGCATGTGGAAACGGATTCAGCTGAGGTGGCGAGCCTCCTCAAATCTCCTTCAATCTCTACTCATCAATGTTATGCTCTGGTGTGCAAGTGTCGGAACTTGCTGACGGCCACGCAGTGGACTGTTAAGGTTTTGCAGGTCAAACATGGAGCTAATCGTGTTGGTGACTCCCTTGCAAATCAAGCTCTGAAGGATGGCTTCCCCCTGATCTTCTATGATACTCCTCTTGATTATTTTTCTAGTATCATTAATAATGATCTTGTAGCCTCTGTGAGGCAAGACTGAGTTTTCTTTAATTTATTTCCCTTCAGATAAAAAAAAGTATTTTCAATGGTGAGTTTTAGGTTAAATTTTTTATTTTAGTTTTTCAATGTTATCTTTGTTCCACATTAGCATAAAATTTATTATCTCACATTTATGATATTCATAGCAATATCTTATCTTGTTTTCTAAATTTTGCATGAAAGTATGAAAGATTTGTAGATGAGTATCACCAATTACAAGAAACTCTTCATGCCACAATTTCTTATTCTTTCATTTTTATTGGCATATAAAAAATTTATGTCAAGAAGAGTTTCTTGCGATTGATATATATAGTGTTTCATTTGTTGACAAAAATCTACTTTTAACACTCTTGAAATTCACACAGTGTGTAATGGTTTTTAGATGAAAATTCATATGTATGTATTAGAAAATGTAAAAAGTAAAGACAAATACACGAATTTCAAAAAAATGTTAAAAATTAGTTTTGGATGCATGTATCTAACATAATATCACTGACAACATTTCCTTTATTTACAATAAAAATATTATAGTGACCTCCCTTTCACAAATCTTTTATGCTTTCACATAAAATTTAAAAAAGATATTTGAAAAATAAATTAAAAACTTACTATTGAAAATGCTCTAAAGATTTAAATAGTAAGTTACTCTATAAATAGAGTTATTACTCTAATAAAAATTAATAAGTAATATAAAAAATAAAATTTCCTTAATTGATTTAGATAAGCTTGTGAATTACATCAAGAAGGGAGAATCATGGATTATTATTTCTCATCTCCCAAAAAAAACACGTACAATGAAAATTTTTCGTCCTTATTGTTGTAGAATATTTCCATGGTGGACAAACTTTGTTAAAAGCTAGCTAGAATTTAGATTAGTACTCTTTTTTTGTCCTTATAAAGTTTTTTCACTTCTATTAAAATAAATAATTAAAAATTCACCACCATTGAAAGTCAATAAAGGAAAAAAAGCGTGGACGTGTGATCGATGCCTAAAGGCTCTCCGAATGAGTCCAAATCTGAGGTGTACACAGTTATTTCCTAAGATCTCGTCTTGTGCATTTTTCCCGATTGTCGTCTTCGCCTACCTTCTCGTGGTGTTGCGTACTATTGCTCCTTCGGTGGATCCCCAGTTCTGGTTCCAACACTTTTTCCGTTGTGTACTTGTGGTGTTTTTTCTTTCCAGTTTGTTTTCTTGTCTGGGTTGTTTCTTTCCTCATGTCGGTTTGTCCGACTGCCGATTTTTTCGGCCTCTCTATCTACTAGATCTGTCTGTTACATCGAATTCTTTCCTTATAAAAAAATAAAAAAAAAGAAAAAAAAGCAATATAAATAAGTTTTAATATATTACTCCTATAACAAATTTAAAAGGATATGTTTTTTAAAAAGATTTTAAAATTAAAAAGGACAGCAAGAATTGAATATAGAAAGTAGATAGTAGCAATCATGGCCCTAATTGTGAGTAATTAACCTAGCTAAAGACAGTTTGTTTCTTTTGTATTTTTGGTAGTGTGCATCTCTTGTGGTGCAGGGATGAAATTTTCAGATAAACAACCCCTAATTGTAATTGGAGGAAAATTAACCCTAATTTATTAGGAGAAAGTAGTATAATCGAAGAGGAAAACAATGAGGTTAATTGGATGATTGTTGTAGGGTTATGGGAACAATGGGGACAACTCGAAGAATATGAATAATTTAAAATTCCTTGAACATTGTTTAAAGACAGCTAGATTTTGCTGTGAAACCAGAACCCCAACTTCCCAATTATTATTATTATTCGACCAAAATAACTTCTTAATTATTATTATATCATTATTAATCTAATAATCGTTCCTATTATTATTTCATTCATTTGCAACTTGGAAATTCAAATGGAATATAATTTCTTAACAGTTAGGATAGTAAGCTACATCCACTTACAATCAATAAGTTTAGACCATGTAGTTAGTCTTTAGTCTTATACTTAAATACTATCAATTTCAATTTTTTAGATCATAAATCCGAATCATTAATAATTTGTATGACAAAATTTCGACCCAAATAAGCAATTTGTATGACAAAATGGAACATGACTCACTTAAGTCCATGTTACTGCTAACCCAACGACACAACACCCTTCTTTAATTTAATTTTGGTCAATTATTTATTTATTAATTATGTCTCACCGGCCATAACCAAGACACTGTATTTCAAAGAAAAAATAATTGTTGGTAAGAATTAATTAAGAGCTGGAATTTAAATATTTAACTACTCCAAAGTACGTAGAAAACAATTAAGAGTTCAGATTAACAGATTTTTTTTTTAAATTTGTTTGCGTCTTCTTCGTACATTCACTTATTTCTTAGCTGAAATGTTTTCTTTAGTAAAAATAAAGTGGAATAATGGTATTATACGGAAAAATAATATTCTTAATTATATAAATGCTCCCTGGAAGCAATGGGAATTTTTTTTGACGACTTTTATCAATAACAAATTTAGCACCTTATGTATTGAATCGTATAAATACTCGTGCAACAAATAACTAGACTACAAATAATCAGTAAGCAATAAGAATATGTTACTATAATCATATTTAGATATCTTAAAATTTGGTAAGTGATAGAAACATAATCTTCATTATAAAATATTTTTAAAATATTAATATTACTATTTTTTTAGAAATATTAAAAACATAATTATTATATTTGAATTATTTTAAAATGATGATTAATATTTAATTTATAATATTAAATCAAATATAAAAATCTATATATAATAAATCATGTGCACGACGACATATGTATAGAAACCATCTTTTTCAGTTATTATTTTTTGGATACATACAATTTATTTTCCTCATCAATTATTATTGGTTTTATATTCTAGAAAAAACTTAAATAGAAAATTTTATTAAATTAAATTATTTAAGCTAACTTGATCTATTATTCAAGTTTGGATATTAATGATAAAAAAGTATCATAAAATTTAGAAAATATTTAAATTTATCTTATTTATGTAAATTAAAAGCTAATTTATGTTTAAAGATCGTGATTATTTTTCACTTGATAATTTATGTATTTGAAAATAATAATAATAATAATAATAATTTTTTTTAATCAAAATCCGTACAAGGTACGTGAATTAATATATGCTAGTACATTCTGAAAAACTAACTAATAGTTGTAACTTTTTTTTATCTATCTTTGAACTGGTTGTACATATTACATATATGATATATACTGTATAACTTACTTCTGGAATATAAAATGCTGGATTATAATATATATTTTGGTTCATTAAATAATAGTAATATTTTAAAGTGAATAGAGACAAAAAGAAAAGATAAAATAATAGCAAGTACTCCCTCCGTTTCACAATAGTTGTTCATAAAGACTATTTTTCTTGTTTCAAAATAGTTGTTCATACATAAATTTTTTCCACTTATACCCCTAATGATTACACCACTTTAATTATATACACTTTTTCCAAAGCAACTTTTAGGAGTAGTACTACCATTTAATAGGGGTAATTTTGGGAGAAATTTTTTTCCTTAATATGTGTGCAAATTTGTCTATGAACAACTATTTTGAAACGGAGGGAGTAATTAATTGTTGTAGCAGACATCAGAGGGTTGCACGAGTGGTGCAAATTAAAATTTATTAAAAAAAATAGTATAATTAAGATTGCCTCATAAGCTACAGCTGTTGCACTCTCTCATGAGTCATGACTTGTGATTATGAGCACTCCAACAGCCATGCATCCACTTCATTTCATATGATGATGCACCAAACAAAAGAAGATCTATTTTCTAGTAGTTCACAGAGCTAGTGCTAGTTGTATTGTTGTGTACTACAGTATATAAGAGAGATTGCACATTAAATCTAGTTTATAAGATATTATCATAGATTTCTTCAAAAAGAAAAGATAATTACATAAAATTCTTCAATTATATTTCTACGAAGAGGTAAATAAGAGATAACATTTGGATTAAACATTGTTTTATCTCAAATGTAAGGACTGTTGTTTTTCAAGAAAAGCGTTATAGCTTTAAGCTTTGGATTAATGAAGCATGTTTTTTCTCAAAATAATTAAATTTCAATTTAATCAATTATACGGTGAACAGGCAGGCGTTTATTCAATTTGTTTAAGCAACATCCCAATAATATTGATCAAAAGCGTCTGGTGGGGTCTACTTTGCAGGCTCAAGGCGCATTCAAGACGGCCCGACGGTGGAGCTTGCTGAAGCGGAAGCAATTAAATGGGGACTTGACTTGAGGTTGCTTGCTCTGTTGGTTTGACTCATGTATGGGTTGAATCGGATTATTTACCGCTAATTTTAAAGCTGAAAAATGCTGTGCTACCCAGATCAGTTCTAGGCTCTGTCATTGCTTTGATTCTGGAATCACGAGTGCACTTCATAGATGTTCAGGGGAGTCACGTTCGCCGTTCCGCAAATAGGGTAGCCAATTGGTTAGCTTGCTGGAAGCCATCTTCTTCCTTTTTACTAGTTAATGATGTTTCTTTACCGTTTGATGATCTTTATGGTTTGTTGGACTTTGACAATGCTGTACCTCAGTTTGCTGTTTGAATGATATTGGCTTTGGTTATCAAAACAAAAAAAACATCCCAATAATATTCGGGCCACAAGATAGCCTCTCACACGGCCCATAATTGGTTTATACATGCAACCCGGATCCGACCCGAACACATGGCTCGGATATCCGAAATCCCGCATATAGCAAGTATCAACCCGATCTGTGAATTTTTTTTCTCTGCATATCAGACCCAGAGCAATTGCATATCCTGTTAGACAGCATTCTCAATTTGCTAGAAACAGCACAAAAATGCAACCTTGCAAACTCAATTTGAGATCCAACATGCCTTACGGAGTTAAAATGACATGTTCAGCACTGAAACACAAGCCAGAGATATACTAGATAATGGCAACATTTCTACAACACTGAAAAAGTGCAAAATCTGAAGAACATCTCCAGCAATCAAACCTCACCTCTATCTTAAGCCTTAATGGCAATGGAAGCAGAATTATTGGCATTGAAGTCAAATTAATCCGTTTCTAATCTGGCAATGTACTCATCATAGAATTTCCCTGCTCTCTCCAGATCGCCGAGTTCAGTATAACAGTCAGCAATTGCACCATATGCTTCTGTGTTTCCAGAGCTTTCTCCTTGTCTCTTAGATATCTCCAAAACCAAAGAATGATATTTGATAGCATCACGGTATTTTCCCTGCCTTTGCAATGAAGCTCCTGAAAAAAATCAGATCATATATTCTTAACATCAAGTTCAGCATATAGACTCATTTTTCTAAGTGAATTTATCCAATGCTTACCTAAGCCTCTAGCTGCTTTCTTTTCCTCAATAGGATCATTTAGTTGCTGAGCAAGATCCAATCCAGCCTTAAACTCTACATAAGCCTTCTCTGGATCTTGATTCCTGAGATAATTCTTTCCTGTCTTCAAACGGGTCATCAATTCTTCCTTCCTTGGATCAACTACCACCTCACTCTCAGCTATCCTACCAGAACCACCCACAGGAGCGTAACTTAGATAAGGAGCATAGGACTCGATTTTAGCTTGCCTCCTCAAGGCTGCGTTTATTTGACGTAGCTGTTCATTCACCTTCTGCAGCTCCTCTTTCCTCTGTCGTGCAAGTAATCCTAGAGCAGAAGCATTGAAGAAAAATAAGCGGGATTGATACAAGGCAATTCAGATGATGACTTTGCATATAAAGAAGATACAGGATTTTGTATTTGAGTTACACATTTTTAAGAAAAGATTTATGTTAGCATATTGTTTTACCCATTAAGGGATAAAGCTACAGCTAGCACAGTATACCAAAGTTGTAGTTTACACACGCATTAGGGTATGTTTGAATTCCTTGGATAATGCATTACTACCTATTTAAATGTAATTTTCTACTCTTTTCTTTATTATATTTTGTTTTGTATCTAAATATGGAGTCTTCTTACCTTTTTACCTTTTTACTACGATTTACTATATTCATTAGATTATCTTTTTTTATTTTTTTTTAGTCGAAATAAGGAAAAACTCATATTTATTGAAAAATAGAAGACAAAACCCCCTCATTAGAAGTTAGAAGGAACTGCTATAAAAAAAAGAGGGCAGTAATCTACACATTGATTTTTTTCTTTTTCACATTTGTTTGAACCGTATGCATCAAAAGGTGCATGTACGGTTCCTAAGGGATACAATTTTACCCTAATCAACCGACTTTATCGAGCAAGATTACTTTTTTTAACCCAAGAGATTACGACCTCTGTAAGGAATTTTTTTTTGTCATTTTAGCCTTTGACACAACTATTAAGAATTTCTATCATTAAACTAGAATAATCTACACTTTCTCATTATTAGCTAATAAATAAAGATAGTTTGTGTAGAAAGAATCAATATATGCATTTTCCACTAACAAACCTCGTAACTAACCAATAAATAATTACCTAAATCCTACAACTACAAATATATCTTAACAAAGTTACAAGGCTAAATTGACAATCTTTTCTGAATGGAAGAAGTATAATGCATTATCTTGGGAATCCAAACACACCCTTAATCATAAAATTTGAGCTGAATGAAGCCTTTAGTAATAGACAACTGGAAAGGGAATGTACATCAGTGTTTCAGTTTTAAGCATAAAAAATGGACAGGGTGTTTGTTAAAAGGGTCACCTATGTTCATAACAAGCAGTTTACAGACAGATGAAGATGGTATGAAACTAGTGGCTTAGTGAGAGTATCATACCTCCAACAGTTGCTCCAATAAGAGCAACAAGAAGCAGTAGAGGCATATTAAAGAAAGAATTGTCAGTCTCACACGTTTCTGCTAGCGCTTCCAAAGGGGCAGCAAGCATTAACGCGTTAGTCAAGAGAAGTGCCACAGCTGGTACAGCAAACATTCCCTGTCACATGACAGTTTCAATTGATAACAGCAGCAAACATTGAAAACTGGAAAGAATTTCATTTTTACTCTTATCCAAGGTAGAATGACTCACATGGTCACCTAGCATACCTTATTGACAGTCGGTTTCTGCATATCAGCTACTAACTGATTGTTTTTCATCTCCTCATTATTGGAGACTGCCGAATTAATGAACAGTGTTGAAGGTATAGATGATCCTTGTTGAAGAACATTGAGGTCCTTAAAAAATCCACGTGGGACATCTTGGATGGATAGAATGAGCTTCTTTAGGTTGCAAGGTAGAGACACTGAACTCCCTGGTAGAGCAAATCTCTAGCTTTATTGTATGCTTGAGAATTCATGACTATATATATCATTCACCATTAAGCTGAAAATTCATATATAGATTAACCAAACCTGCACTTCAGTTTTGCACACTTCATTATCTGGCTTCATTAGGTTTTCTTGTTTCTAACTAAACAAGATCATCAATACATCAAATAAACATTTTCCTATAGGAATCAGCCCTCACCCAGATCAGATAAACTATTCTTTTGGCCTAGATGATGCATAAATAAATCACAAAACATGTCTCCCTTTCCACTGAAACTTGAAAATTTCACAGTTATCAAACATGAAAGGAAGATGGTGACCCAGTTTTCTCTTTAATTTATGAAATTACCCTTTCCTATAATATTAACAGCGTGCACATTTCATCAATTGAAGATAGCAATATATACACAAGCAAGAATGCAAGAGTAGACTTCAGAGCTTGAGGCAAATCACCCAACTGAGATTTCTTATTTTAATCATAAAAAAAACCCTTATTCAGTTATTCCACTTTCAAATTCACACGAAATCCTTAAGGTTTAGCAAGAGAGAGAAGTGAACACAAACCCAGAACTTCAAATTTTCTGGGCACAAATTGGAAACGCTGAGAGACGCTTGGCGAAGAGCGGTGGGGAAGAAGACATGAGCAATGCAGGATCATGATTACCCGTTGCTGGAAGCCTCACTACTTGAGAAAGACGTGAAGAAGTTCGCAAGGAACGACGGCGATTTCAGCTGATGAACAGCAAGCAAAGTGTAGGAATTTCGAAAGCACACAAGGGCAAGCTGGTCGGGGAGAGAGAGAGAAGGGGGAAGAGGAACAATGGAGATGATAAACCGGGGGAATTTGATGGATAAAATTGAGGGTAATTTCTGGAATTTCTGTTTATTGATTCTGTGTGCCCCTTTCGACATTGAAATGTATCTATACATAGTCCAGATTAAGACAAATTGTTGTCTGATTTCGACTCTGATGTGAAGCTAATCAGGGTTTAATTGGCCTGGTTATAAATGTTTTTGCACATAAATATATATTTCTATAATGTCTTCAGACCACATTCTTCAATTGGAAAATTTTGAATAGGAATGCAAATGCACCTTTTTTTTTTTTAATTTCAAGGCATGGGATTTGTATCTTGACAAGAGATTATTTTCTTAAATTTGTATTTGATAAATCATCTTATGTCATTTTTATGATTAAAAAATCTTTTTTTTTCTACGAGACTATGATCTTGTCCGAGAATTAGATATTGCAGTACAAGTGTACAACAGACTACTAGCAATCGAGAAGGTGGAAAACCCTTAATTGAACAAAATTCAACTAACTCGGTTTGTTTGCCATCACAGCACCACGCGGCTAGGAATTAAATTGAACTGAAACACTGATTTTAGATTTTGAATAATATTATATCAAACGGTCATGCACATCATAATATGATGAATCTAATGAGAATACTTGGTCTATTGGAAATGGAATGGTTTAAGATGCGAGTTTCACTCCCCCCTGTATAGAATTGTAACAATAACCACAGTCGTTCCTACAAAAATCCTCCTCATATGCCTGCTATTTCAAGGTAAACTTGACATTCTTGACAGTGATGAAACCTGGTGACATGAACAAGCAAATCTCTCAGACGTCAAATTACCAGATCTTCTTCCTGACCCAGAATAGCAGAATCACGACCCCGATCACAATGGCCACTGGTGCCCACTTCTTGATCAAGGCCTACACATTGGCAAAGTTTCAAATGTTAGAGCTCACAGAAAACAGCATTTAAAAGCAAGCTTATGTTTGGCACGATGCTTATTTGGGAGCATGTTTTTTAGCAACTTGATATCTTCCTGAAAATAAAAATTCAGAACATTTGAAATTTAACTTAAATGAAGTTCTAATTTTCAGCTTGTCCAAGCAAAGGCCCGACTCTCTCTTTACTACCACATTTTCTCAATATGCTTCTCTCATGGAAGCAGCTGCCAAGAATTTACAGAGCATCAAACATCATGAAAATGTCAGTAAGGTCAAGGATGGCAATCATCTTGGACTGACCTGTCGGTTAAGGTCTCGTGCTTTATCAGCATAAACACGAGATTCTGATGTCAAACGGCTGGACATTTCGCTGACCTCTGCAAGATAAATATTAAAACTTAGCTAAAAATCTGGAAAACCCACACTTCAGCCGAAAAAAATAACAATTTATCATACCATACGAATTTAAAAAAAAAACAGGAACATTTTATCAAATAGGCTAGAAATCAACCTCAGTGACCAAACATGACAAAAATGAATTAATAGGTGTATCTTGATATTCTATTTTGTTTATAATAAACCAAATGTCACTGTAGAGTTCATGCATGACAGTACTTCCTGCATTGAGATGTGATGCATCTTACATAAAATAATTAGATAGAAATAGGAGTTGCAAGGCCTTGCTATACTTTTGCTCAGTGTTTTCAAATGTTAGGCGACAGCCCCCCTGTTACCTAGACGCGCCTCTAAGGTGAATATCCATATGAAAAGTTAAGTAGGATCCTTTAATGAAATTTTAGTACGAAGAAGTATAAAATGAATTAATAGAATAAACAATTTTTATTATAATAAATCCAAATCTAAAGAAAGTACACAAAGACTTTTTTTTCCCATCAAAGACTACAGGTTGAGAGAAGGCTATATAAAAACCAACATCAAACACTGATTTTTTTCAAGACATACAAACTAGAGAGCATGATTTTTCCACAACTTCAATGTTTCTAATTACCAGGAAATTATTTCTACCAAAAAAAATTACCAGGAAATTGCAGAAGAAAAACACTAAGACAACAGCCCTTATGCCCTTGTACTTGAACTCAATTAGAAATGCGTAAAAAGTAACTTGTTTTCACGTATTTTAAGGCAAAGCAAAAAGTGCTTTTTTAGCAAGGTCAATTTAGGTCTAAGACGAGGTTCAATCCTTTTGCTCAAACAAGCAACAATCTGAAGATCTGGTTGGTTGATGCAATGTATGACCTGAATGTAAAGTTCTTGCTTGCATTTATCCTTACTCGAACATTTTGATGACTTCTATACAAATATGTAGTAATGTTTTCTAGATGTACATATTCGGATATTCCATAGTAAATGATCAGATGCTTTCATTTTCGCCTTGGATTTAGATCTAAAAGTTCATTTCAACCGTTTCTTTTTTTTTCATAATAAACCCTTTTCACTTCAATTGTGATCTAAAATTCTAACCATTGAGAAGTAATAACTATGAACCTTAGATATGTTCAACTGCAAAGATCTCACATTCTCCCAGCACAAAATAATCAAGTCACAGAATATGTCCTAGTATAACTAGACATGAGAGTGACTTACGATCCAGCTTTTCACCAACACCAAGAACCTCTTGAACATTACGTGTCATAATCTGGTGGACCTCATAGAGCTCATCATTCAGTTTGGAAATGTTCCTTTGGGTTTGTGTATCTTGATATAGTTTCTTTGTTTTTTGTATGAATGCATCTGTCATAAATTCAAAGAAACAAATTATAAACTAATATGAAATATATGAAAGAGAAGTACAAAATCTAAAATATACTTGAATCAAATGGAAAAGAACTTGACTAAATACAACAAAATAAAAGGTAAAGGCCTACCAAACTTGATGAAGGCATATGGCCTTGCAGCAGTCTCTATCTGACTCCCATTAACATGCTCAAATTCATTTTTCAGATCTTCCAGGTATTGAAATGCTAGTTTCTTTGGGTAAGCACGATCACACATTGTCAAATAACAAACCCTTCCTTCAATGATATAGCTGAGCACTCAAGTTAAGGTATCATGGGTCTTTAGATTCCCAACCTTTCCAAGTGCTTTTGGTTTTTTCATTAACAAGCAAATTAGAAGTGACAGTTTCACTTTGTGGTTCAAGTCATTTCTTTTAAATTTTGGCAACTGCAATTTCATTGCAAAAAACATGAAAGCAACAATTCAACAAATTAGGGTTGTAATAGTGAGCTAAAGATAGAAAAAGGATACTGAAAGACGAAAGGACCACTCTCAATTGACATCCTTGATGCCTCATTGTGGCCTTGAGAAAGATTCTTAAACAAAGATTTGATTTGTTGCTTGTAGTATTCAGCATTAGGCACATCACGATTGTCATCCAGTCCCTCTGCTAGGGGAAGACCATCAGTAACACGAGCAATCATTGTCAACTTAACCATCCTCAAGTGGTTAGATTTCAGAAATTAACACTGGCAAAAAGAAGAAGGAACAATCAGATCCCAAAGAAGATGAAACAAACTGTATTCTGAATCAGGATAGGTCATGCAACTGTGCAAGCAAAAAAAAAAGCAATTCGATTAATTTTATGAAATTTTCTGCATCAGCATGTATACTAATGTAATGGCTAATGGTACTGGCCACCTTATGATTAAATCTCGTCGGATGAGGGCCAATTTCAACCCCAAATTGACTTCTCACGAAATCTACGATCTGAACCCAATTCCCACAATTAGGGTTTACTACAAACCCAAAACGCGCAATTTTGCATATAGGTAGGACGAGACGGTCGGATTTAGTTTTGCATACCTTTTACACGCAAATGCAGATGAAGAAGAAGAAATCGTGAAATCACAAAGCTCGAGCAAACTTCAATTTTGAAATTATGCAGGACCAACTCCGCCTTCGGATCCGGGAGTTCTCTCGGCTATAGTGATTATTTTCAGATCCCTGCAAAGGCTGCAAAGAATTATCCGCCCACTAGTATACCAGGCGTGAGACTTGTACAAGGATCGCGATTCGCGATGGTTCGGAGATTGAAATCTAATAAATAAATAAATAAAGAGTTTAATAGGAAAGCTCTTTTTTAACGATTTTAGGAGGAAGTGGAAAGAGCAAGGACCAAGAATTTGTATTTATAGTGGTATTTTTTTTTCTCTTAACCAAAAAAAAATAGTGGTATTTTTCTATCTCTAAAATTATATAATATATATTTTTATCTGTTTTTAAGATATAAAACCATTATTATAAATAAAAATATATTTATAAAAATATCCTCCTTCGTAACATTTGCTTGATTATTATTTTTTCTGTTATAAGATCCGAATTTAATTATTTGCTTAATTGTTATCCTATGTTTTTAATTTTTTCGGATGAAACCTTGAAAAAAAATTGCGGATAATGTCTCTGAATTTTTGCAAAAAAATGCCCCGTACCTTTATTTGTTAATTTCCATAGCTTATAACAAAATTTATTTGTTTTCTAATTAAAATTAATTTAATAAATAATTTTAATTTAGAAACAATTAAACTTAAAAATATATCCTGTAAAATATTTAAAACAAGTATTTATATAATTTGAATTTATAAAGTATATTTTATGTAATGATATGTGACAATTTTATCATATTAATTCAAACTTTTCATATATATGTAAATATAATATATGAATTTTAATTTCTTTATAGTAAAAGAACAAATAAAATTTAAATTCGTATACTTGATTTTTAAATTATATAATTTACTTATTTACATGATGTGACGATAGTTTGAATAATTTAAAAAAATTGTCATAAATTACTACATAAAATATACTTGAAAAATATAAATTATATAATATATAAACATAAAAATATTAAAATTTGTTAGGTTTTAACTTGAAAATTTTGAATTATACAACATAAATCTACTTGACATATTTAAATTATATAATATATTTATTTTAATATTTTTACAGAGTTATTTTTATAATTATCTTAATTATTTGTAAATTATAATTGGATATTAGCTCAATAAAATATAAATTTTATTTTTAATAGAAAATAAACGAATTTTGTTATAACATAACAATCACAAGTAAGAGTATATGCCGAACTTTTATAAAAGTTCAGAGATTCTATCAAGAATAAGTTTTTTCAACTCAAGAATACTAAACAGAATTATTTGTTGTTTGGTTGGTGAAGGCGCCCATTCATCATGTGACAAAATATTTCAATCCTATTATTAGTAATTAGTATAGACAGAGATTATGTAGTTTTGGCAAGTAAGAGTTCGTAGTCCCTGCAAGGTGCTCTCAGAAATGCCAGATACAAAGATAACTCCAACTCTGTTCGACATTAGGTAGTAGCTACGTTTGGATTTTTGCTTTGCAAGCCAAATGGTTATTTCGGCGGCAGTTGGTAAACCGCAATTTACAAGGATGTTAAGCATTTGTGTGTCGGATCTGTTTTGATCGTGTGATCACGAGGGCACGACCTCCTTGCTTAGTTGTTAGCTCTTACGTTTTTTCCATGATCTTTCAACCCTTCAAGAAAGTAATCAACTTGTAGTACAACAAGAAAGGTTTGTGCTTTTTCTACATATTATAGTTTAAGGCGGTGAAACTGAACAAAGGGGGCCAGGGAGAGATGAATAACAAACCACACCACTCCACAACAGAGGTTCGATCAGAGTTTTTTGTACATGATCAGGTCTCCAAGGATAGCAGTAAGAAAACAAGCTTGATAGCAAGCAGATTTAGTACTTCCGCAAGGGTACACTGGGAGTTTAAATTTCACCTCAGACTTAGTTAAAGAATTCAGCAAGTTTATTGCTGAGTACTTCAAGTTGAGAGGGTGCAAAATGCAAATGTTAAGTTCACATAACAACCAGCAACAATCAGCAACACCAAACAAGGTTAACCAGGCATAGCTCATAGTTTTTATTGATGTAACTGAAAAAAAAAATTCATGTTCGAATTGGAAATGCTTGGGCACAATCGTAGTATAGGAGGTATCACATCAATCATCATTGACGATGATGAAGAACTAATGGTGCATTTGACATGCATATCATCCGTATCAGCACATTATCACCTTATCAACTCATCACTATCAAGCTTTCTATTATGGGTCACAAAGCTCTTTGTTCATATCCAATAAATCAGAAACTACAGACACAAAATAATAACCAAAGCTAGATTTGCCCCTAGTGCAAATTAAGGGGGAAGCTTTTATCCTCTCTGAGATAGTGATATGCCTTATTTCCTAGAATCATCCCCAAAATTGTCATGAAAAAAAAATGATACATAGTTCACAGGCTCTGATGTTTCTGTCCATCATTTTAATGAGGCTTGGGTTTGTACCCATCAACTGCAAAATTTCTTGTTGCAGATGGCAAGGCCAAACGGATACCATCCAGCTCAGGTGCTGCAACCACCTGACATCCAAGACGAGACCTGTGGAAAGGATATTGCTTATCATGAAATACATAATTTCCTATAAACAGAAACTTGAAAGATTAAAAGCTCAAGAGAGGGAACCCACGTTTCGGTGAGGCCAAAAGCAAGATCTAACATGTCATTCTCTTCATCAGTTGGATCCTCCAGTTTGTTGTAGTAATCCACATCCTACACACCCACAGAAAGCCGTTAGCTAGGACACCATTTCTGTGTAGTTTGATTAAAAATGACAATGGGATGTGCAAGATGAAGAATTTTGTATGGACATACCATCACAATCACGTGACATGTGGAGCATGCCAAGGATCCTTCACAAGCCCCTGTGTAACAGCATGGAATGAAGTTATTTCACAAGAAGCGGAATCCTACACAATTCTCTCTAGGAGTCCGAGACTTTATTCAGTATTCACACCTCCAAATTGAACTCAAATGGAAATGCACATAACATTAGAAGGGGAGGAGGGAAAGAAAAATTCAGGGTGCTTTCCATAAAGAATTTTAGGGGTTTAAAAGGGTGCTTTCCAAAAATGAATAAGGACAATAAATGGCAAGGAGACTGCTCACTGGCACATTTTAGTTTATGTTGCGACATCTGTCACCTAGTATGCAAATTTTGTCAATGCAAAACTAGTAAAAATAAGAGACAAAGGCTTTGTTATACTTTCACTTGGAAAGTACTTATTGTAAAAAAGCGTTAATGACATCACAAATGCAATGTAAAACCATTAAAGAGAATCCCTAATTTCATAGCACACATAATATCATCAGATGGACAAAGCAAAAGCTCAACACTAATTGTCATATTCACAGAGTATACACAACCCACCCACCACATGTTACATAAAAAAATAGGAACAGAAAAGCAAATAAAAATTAGATGCCAATTAAGAATGGGATAAAGAAAAGCGTTAATTGCCAAAGGCAATGTTTAACAGGCATAGATATCAGAAGTGCTAAAGACTACAAGAAATATGCAATATGCTTGCCTTCAAGTTCAATATCAAATTCATGAGCTGCTTCTAGCATAGACATGCCAACTGGAACCTTGATCTGCTGCTCCTCTCCATCTTTGTCCACAAAAGTCACATTTATCCTGCAATATTGAGCAAAGGAGGAGTTTAAGGATGGGGAAAACAAGAGATATCTAATTGGCAAGGGACCAAAGCATGCTATATGCAATGAAGCAGGGAGAATTTAGATCAGAGGAAGCAAACTTTTCATATCTAACTCTTTTCACAATTTAATGTAGATGTCATGAATATGGTACATTTGCTAGCCACAATTTCTATACTTCTAAACCAAAGATTATCCAATGTTTACAGGATTTTATTTAAAAAGGAAAAAAGAAAGAAAGAAAGAATAGAAAAGAAGGCAGAGATTGCGCTCACGTGTTGGCTCCCTCATTGGCAGCTTTTGTACAAAACGTTTGATGTCTCTGAAAAACAAGAGTTGGATGTTAAATTCAATATGTTCAATGTATTACACTAAAAGTTTAAGCATATAAATGTAATATAAGATGCTTCTTGTAGAAAGACTTCAATAGATAAGCAGAAAAAAACATTTTCATGACCAAATCCCTTCAATATAAAAGCAACTGGTACCATAGGATTAGAGAATATTTTGCAAAAGCTCATAAAAATGGGTACTTGATATAGTTACAAGATGTTTCTTGTAATTACTTGCAGGCTATGTTAAAAATTTTAAACTGATTTGATGCTCCACACAAGGAAACAATTTAAATCAAAGAAATATCAAACAAGAACTTCAAATAACCATACAGCCACATGAAAAAGAATCTCACCGAGTCAAGTAAATAGCTCCTAGATGCAGGCAAGCGTGTAGGCTGCAGTGAAGGGATAAGCTGTAGTGAAGGTTGTAATGGTCCTAGAAAAAGAAAACAATTAACTTTTCAAGTAACTGCATGATAAAATTACATGAGCCGTTTGCAAATATTGAATGAAAATTATAAAACAATACCACTATGTCAGCATCAAACAATTTCAAGAGGGAAACATCAGCTGACTTGGCATGAAAAAAAAAATTAACTTCCAATATTTCTTATGAGAAAGAGAAAGAGAAAGAGTGAAAGACAATTGCGTCTTGGTACTACTTATTGTTACTTTGCATCCTAAATCACATCCACGTATATTAGTGTCAGCAGTACTAAATTGTAGATTCACAAAGATGGCAATGGCCTCTTGTTAAAGCTTATGGATACTTTGCATTCTAAATCACATTCACTTGTATTAGCGTTAGCAGCACACTAAATCTTAGATTCACCAAGCCATGCTCTCGTGCTTGTTAGAATTACTTGCATCAGCTGAAGATGATCAAACTAGTAAGCCTTCTACCTTAAAAAAGGTACTTCTGTCCTGTTACTCCTGTAATTCTCTAAAACTTCCACCACCACCATCACCATCACCTTAGAATATGCTGCTCCATATAGAAGCTAAATAGCAATTAATTAAAAAGATGAGAAAAAGTTTATATATTTCCTTAGCACTGACACCCCAAAATATCTTGATACATCATAAAGTAAGGCAAGACAAATTAAGCATACAAAATGGAGAGAATAGTCATCTCATGAAGCAAATTATGTTATCTTGAGTTAAAAGGAATTTGAACACACACAAATGACGAGACATTAAGGCATAAAATGGTACAATTACAGTTAAATTAAATCTACAGACAAGCCATCCACGAGAAAAACTAATAAAAGCAACAGACAGTGAAATGCTGAACAGGGACTGCGGAACAAAATACCTCTTCTTAGCTCCTTGATCGCACGAGCTCCAAGTCGTGCAATTTTTGAAGCTAACATAATCTTGTTGGACTAAAATAGTAACAGGAACCTTGAAACTAGACAGGAAAAGAGCATCAGTTCCATGGATAAAGAGAAATCATAAAACATAAAGAAAAAAGAAGGGAATTAATATCACATTTAGCTTGATCTAAACTCCTATCTTTGTGCCTAGGCAGGTTCAAGCACCAGCACCCCTTAAGACAAACAGCAGAGGTTAAGATACATACTGGATATGAAACTTAATTTAATTTACACTTGAGAACAAATGAATAGCCCAACATCAAAACAGGGAGAGATGCATAGAAAAAAAAAAGTAAAAAAAAAAACACATGGAAGCTGAGTTTGTCACCAAACTCATCAAAAAGTATATGAAATTCAGTCGAAAAACATGGATTCTGAAATTGCAATTTCAGCTAAGCAAAAAAGGTATAGGATCTGGAGGACAATGTTAACTTTGCATCAAATAAGAGTTAGCTAATTATGAAATCAAACCGTTTTGAAGATAACAACTGAATAATAAATTCTCTGATTAAATTAGACTCTTACAGAGTTACAAGTTAGCTTATTATGGAATGAAACCTTATTGAAGATAATAATTGACTACTAATTTAGTGTATATATGCATCCAAAAAACTAGCAACAGCTGATTTGGCTCGTCATTTTGCGTCATAAACAAATATATGTATATTGTAGTCAAACGGATTTGACCTAATATATAGGAACTGCATATATGTACTTGTTACTATCGTAACAAGGCAATTATTCTGATTATTCTCTTGTTGATATTACTAATGCAATTTAATATATAATACAATCAATACAAGGCAAACCTTCAAGAGCTTTTCTATCACTTTCATATAATTTGCATCAGAAAAGCAAAATCAAGTCAAAAAAGTGAAAACCTAAATGCAAAATCAGCAATTAGAATTTCAGTAACTCAGCAAGGATGGCATTGAAATTTTTGCAATTCTCATTCTGCAATTCAAGTAAAAACAAAGAGAGTTTTTAATACCAGTTCGATACTTCGATTGATTGGCTTGGCGGTGAATACCGTGATACCGGTACGAACAGGAGCGGTGACGGCGTGGCTATGACAGGTGAAGGTGTGGGGGTCGGCGGTGGCGGTTGTGGGCCTGCGACTGCAGCGAGAGGACAAGCGCCGAGCGGTGATGGTGTGGTACTGTGGTTATGCCCGATGAAGGCGTGGCGGTCGGCGGTGGTTGCGAGAGAGGGCTGAGAGAGTGAGCGCGGGCAGGAGCTGATGTGAAGTGTGAACTGACAAGTAAAAACCTAAACGTAGTAACCGAGTTATTTTTTCTTTAATTACCGGTCCAGTCCGATTCCGGGTTTGGAACGGAACCGGACTATCAAAATAATGCTGACCGGAGACCAGACTGATCGGATCCGGTCCCGTTTGATTTTGCACAGCCCTATTGGGATGCTTTTCGGGTCCCTTGGTTTGGATTCGGTTTAGGTCTAAACTTGAACAACAAACATTTTTGTTTTGACGTTTTAAAAAGGATTTTAGGGTGTTCAGTGGTCTAAACATTATTGACATTATACTTTTAATATACATGTAAATGCAATACTTATAAGACATTATCTTAATTTGAATATAAATGTAAATGCCCTAAAATGAGCAAACAAGAGATGATATTACCTTGAATATGCTTTGTTGATTTTACATACAAAGGGATGATTTCTCGATATACTATGTAAGGCAAGGATTTATGGGTAAGTATGCACATACTTATAAGACCAAGGGACATAGGCCATTTAATACTGTAACTATTCTATTCACTCATAGCAATAAATTGGGATAGAAATTAAGGCATTGGCAAGTCATTTTTCAAGCCACTATAATGACATAGAAAGATGAGACACATCAAAAACAACAACATCCAACACAACTACATCTTGAACTACCTTTCTACTTGCTACCATTATGTACCTAACCTTCTATGTCCAGCCACAAACAAACCTATACAAAAAGGATACACCAAAGTTCGGTTACATGGCTCGCTAGCACTTAAAACAACACAAAATGTGGCAATCACTAGCCCATTACAACACACATACTAAACACCTAAAACAGCACAATCAAACAGCAAGAAAATAAATTGTGGCAATCACTAGCCCATTACAACACACATACTAAACACCTAAAACAGCACAATCAAACAACAAGAAAATAAATTGTGGCAATCACTCCAACGACGCAGACGCACATTTTTCATGTTCGAGCATGTTTCCTCGCTTCATCTCACTCCAAAGCAGTAGTCACTAGGTAGGTGGTGAGGTCGGAAATCCTCTCAGCGTCTTGTTCAGATTCCAACTTTAACTGGGCGACACGGGCCCGCTCTTTCTCCAAATCCTCATTCGCAAAGAATGCACGGTACTTGTAACGGCGAGCTACCGCTTGAAGACGCCTTATCGTTGGACAACCGGAGACCTCGTCCATCACCTACTCGTCAGTCATGGTGGAGTCAACCTGAAATCAGTTTAAACCAGCATATGACATGATTAATATCAATGAAAATGTCATGTTTACAGCCTCACCATCAGTTAACAGCCATCAATAAACATTATCAATTCTGCATATGTTCAAAGTCTACATTTCACATGCTCAAATTTAAACTCATGTACCTAATGAAAGTCAAGAGGACCCACAACCAGTGGCCTGCATATAGTAAAATTAAAGTTTGCATTTTTACAGTACCACCAAACTGTTAAAGCTCATGTACCTTATAAAAGAAGGGTCATTTTTACCCACAATCAGTGGCCTTTAGCTTATAACAAACAAAATAGCAGTGGCCTTTTTGTCATGCACCTACAGACCCTAATTTAATTTCACACAACTGGTTTTTAGTTGTAATTTGAACATACAGATCACATTACATACTATTAGGGGTACACCAAATAGCATTGCAGTAGCCAACAGTGACATGAAACAATGCATAATTAAATTGTATTTCATACTTATGCAACCAGGACAAAAATCACATAAAACTATTATTGCAATTAATCAACTAGGATGCATATGATAAATAATGAATCAAACACATATTTCAAACCTCAGTAGGAGAGAATTCTTCATAGTCAGAAATATGTGTATCCTCAGAAGTAAATGAATCTTGCAAAACCATTGTTTCTATTATTGACAAACACATATAAGTAGTCATTAGTGTTCATGTACATAACATTCAATATTGAACTGGGCAGTTGTAAACAACATGAATAGTAACTGTTTAACACAATGCAATAAATGACCTAAACACTGATCACTTGGGTACAGCCTCACAGGGTTTGAACATAAAAGATATTACAGTTTAGAAATAAGTAAACTGTTTACAACATTTCACAAAAGTGATTGAAGAACTAATAAACCAATCATTTGAACATCATACACATTCATTGTGAAAGATAATTGTACAAATCATATGGTCATTACAAGGTTTGAACATGGTAGTTTGTAATACCATGATCCACTAGAAATGATGTCTATAAGCTAGGACATAATTTTCATAAATCCATAGCTAGGACAGTTGTCTAAGGTTGCTATAGTTTCTTTTTGCCTTTCAAGAGCTCAAGTTCAGATGCAGGCTGGCATGTTTGTTCTCTTATAGGTAAAAACAATGAACATTATAGATTGATTTGCTCACTTTCATTTTTGCATATTGGTACCCATATATGGTTCTTATAATTTTCTGTAATGAAGTACAACAGAGAGATTGAAGGAAATGAAGTTGGAAGTTTGAAGAGACAATTTGGCAAGGGTGACTTGAAAGAGATTATCAACACACATTACACATTACTATGAAGTAAAAGTTTCTTCTTGATTTCTTATTCATCATCACTTGATGTTACTTATTGTCTATGCAAGAAGAATCCAATTGACTCTGCTTAAGGAATTGGCTAGCACATTCATATTGACTCAATTACTCATGCTTAACACCAATGTCACATAAGTTCTTCCAAGCTCAAAAAGTATAAAAAAATTGACAATATAAAGAACCCATATCATAGGCAAACACGTCCAGAAATGAAGCAAGTGAGTTAGGATTGAAAGCTAATGTAAATAGCTTCTTTTAATACCAACAGAACATGAATCAGCTATAACATGAGTGAATTCCTATTGAGCTAAGCTATTGAATTTCATTTAACATGAGTAAGCTATTGAATGTCAAATAAGGCAAGTGCACTTTAGTTGAGTTGGTTTTAGATGTCTAAAGAGTTCATATTTACATGCTTGTGGACAATCTAATCTAAAACATTATGAAACAACTACAACATAAGAAACAGAATGAATACAAGTAAATCAGCAAACAATGAAATGCCTAATCTAATTGAATCAACACCTGAATCAACTACAACAGTCAGGAAAAGAGATGAACATGCAAGTGAATCAGCAAGAGATGAACAAGCAACTATAACAGTCAAGGGCAATAACAACTCAGAGGTTAAATTTTCGAATTTCTCACAATGCAGAACCCAGGCAAGGGCATTAACAAGCTAATGATAATGCAGTCTGCCAACTTTTTAAGAACCACTGATTTTAGAGCCATTGAGAATTCATAAGAAATGAGATTTGTGCAACAGTTCGAGCTATTAATGGGACAGATTGCCATGGAGTCCAAGTTGTATATCAATAATGCTACACAAGAAATGCCAATGACATAAGTAAAAATCAACTCTAGATCCAAATACTTTCCTCTATAGCAGCTTTCATGCAACAGTTGAAAGTTCAACCCTAAAATCATCAACAAATGTGAAGAAATCGTACATGATGTAGTTGTGCAAGGGACTTGGAATCGACTTCAATGGCCTCTTTCTTCTCCAGGCATGTAAATACCCACAAAATAAAGTATGAGAAGTTAGGATTTCCATCCAATACTAGAAAGAGGGAAGTACATTGTTTCCGAATTCACTAACTTAGAGAAGTTATGGTTGCAATTGAACGGTTCATACCTGGATCTGAAGTTGGAATCGAGCTCCCGGAGAGATTTGAAGATGAGAAAGAGGGGTTAGGACTTTACTAGACAGAGTAGTGTTGCTTTGAAGATGAGAACGAGGGGTTAGGGCTTTACGAATCTCATGTCCAATTGAATGACACATACCCGGGGTTAGGGCGTTGAAGAACAGATCCATCGACGACGCGATGACGAGCTCCGGGGAGGGTATTGAGATGGTGGGAGAGGGTGACGACGAGCACGCCGTTCTCAGATCTGGCTCTCTTTGAGATGGTGGGAGAGGAAAGCAGGAATATTGAGGGTATCGGGGTGGAATTTTTGGGAAATAGGGAGCTGGAAATCTCGGACAAGCCCGATAAGCTCGGGGGGAGGAGCTTCCCAAATCAAGCTGGAACCAGCTCCCATCAGCCCCCACAAGCTTCGTCTCCGAACGATCAAATCTGGAGCTGGAAAATGGCGTTCAGCCCTAATAAGCTCGAATAAGCCGTATTCGAACGCAACCTTATCTTGGTTTTGTAGAGTAGTTTGGTTCATCTATGTATGTTGGGGGAAGTGTTCAATGAATCAATGGTCTACACAATAGGACTTGATCTCTGTTTTTTTTTGTCGAATAGGACTCGATCTCTTCGTTTCACAATAATTTTTGATAATTTCATAATTTTGAGAAAACATACCAAATACCTGAATAGTGAATACTGCCTCCGTCTATGAATTTTTAACCAAATGCACACTTATTAAGAATATAGTTAATTTTTTCTTTGAAAAAACAATTTATGCTTTTGTTTATGTGAATAGTGAATTAATTACTCCTAATACTAAGAGTGACAAAGAGGGATGAGAGCCAAAAGTGACAAAATATTGAATATGAAGTATGGAAAAACTAAAACTCATAAATTATGGGACAAATAATTTGGGCTAAAATCCCATACAATATGGAACGAAGGGAGTACGATTCGTTATCTGTCTCATAACCATCTTGTTCATTGTTTATTATATCTATATTTACTTGGATATTAATAAAGATTTGATCATATATTTTTTATTTGTGTTTTATCATTATAAACTTTTTTTTTTATCTTGGTGGTGGTCTGGTGGAATAGTGTTCTAGCTTTATGAAATGAACGTATATTCAGTTGGATCGACCACCCTCGTTTCTTCATTTTTAATAAGTTAGACTTTTTGTTAAATTTTGGTGGGCCGATATGACGTGGGGTACACACGTCGGGTTCATGCGCATAAGCGCGTTCGGCCCAGCACATAAACTCGCGGGGTTCCATCCTAAAACCAATTAGCTATAGAAGGAGTAGTCCAAGGTTATATATGTTGGGCAAGTTCAGAATTCCCGATGTGGGATATCATTCTTTCACACGCCCCCTCAAGTGCAACTGTCTGGCCCCGCAATATGTCAGTTGCAACTTGACGACATGCCTTAGGCCGACCATCCCATATAGACCAGAAGTCGAGACCCAGAGCGAACAAGCTCTGATACCATGTTAAATTCCGATGGGCCGATATGACGTGGGGATACACACGTTGAGTTCATACGCATAAGCGCGTTCGGCCCAACAAATACACCCGTGGGATTCCATCCTAAAACCAATTGACTATATGAGGAATAACCCAAGAGTATATATATTGGGCAAGTTATATCAGAATTCCCGATTTGGGATAAAATTCTTTCAACACTTTTTATCAACAAATCTCATACATACATCATACATGGCCAAAAGATGCAATATCCCATTTGGGTTAGTTTACTCGATTATTTTCAAAGTTCATTTCTGTGAGAGAATTACTTTCACGATCAGAAGTTTTTGTCGAGTCTTCTTTCGTTTTGATTAATTAGTTTGAAAAACAAGCAAAATACATGTACTGTAGCTGTTTTAATTAAATGCTCATAGTGTCTTAGTTTGATTTGTCTCAAAAGATATTTATATCTCTGAAGTCTGAACCTTTTTAAAAAAAAGTCTGGCTGCCAAACATACACTTGATGGAACATCCTTGAGTATTCATAATCAATCTCTTGGCATAAGTTCAAACTAACTAACATGCCCAACAACACACGTTACATACCGAGTTCAATATACAATAATTGTGTACGTATTTTTTGTTCCAACTGCACGAGTGCTATTTTATATACACGGTGATCATATATATTAAAATCGCCACATATTTTTCTTATCGTGGGAGACAAACACAAGTAAACAGACAAACAAAAGGGCCCTTACATACATGCATTAATGGCACATCAAGCTAAGCTCGAGTGCTTGACCCTCTGACTACTCCGATCGAAACCCTAGATAGAACCACATTGCTTGATTTCTATATACAATTGAACCATCTTCATCTTACATATAAGCTCTTACTAGTATCAACAATATAAACTTGTTGATAGGTACGTATAATCTTTCATTCCAAAATCTTCGTTCTCATCCGTAGTCCTCAACGATCCAAGGCACTAATCATAATCCTGTCACACGATCCATGTACGCTTTAATTAATAATTAATTTTTACTCGGTCGCAAACAAATAATTAATATTTATAATTAGAAAAATAAAGAAAAGAGAACCAATCATAGACAGTCGGACTTCTAGGATCTGCATCTTCAATGGCTTCCATGGCTGGTGGCTTTTTCCTCATGAACCTCTTCGTATCTTCGCTCGGCGTCCCCGCTAATTCATCACACATTTTAATTAATTTTTTGAAGAGACTAATTTTGATTAAGCATATAAATGATGATTAACTTACGCGTGCGAGGGGAAGAAGGGAGAGAGCAGGTCGGAGAAGACGGGTCGGATCCAGGCCCGATCGGCAAGCTCCGGGTCCGGAGCAGGGTGATGCTCCGGGAAACCGGAACGGGCTGGAGCTTAGGACGGCCGTCCGATGCAGATCGGACGGTGGGGATTGAATCGTTTCGGATCCCTCTTTGTCCTAGATCCGGAGTTGGGCCCGCAACCGTTTCGTCCCATAGCTTCTCTAGGAATCCCGCCATTTATCTTTTTTTTTCTTATTATAAATATATATATGTTTGATTCGTTGGTGATAAAGAGAAATTGAGGATGAAATTCCAATTTCTCCTTTTTGATTCCTAGATAAACTGAATTGAAGAGGAAGATGAACGAAACGATGAAATTGGGTTTGTGGGAGATATTTTTGCCTAGGTTAAAAGAAGAAAAAAAGGGGAGGATTTGGGAAGGGGAAGAAATAAGGGGGGGTTTATAGAAAGTTGAAAGGATCTGTCGGCTTGTTAATAGCCATACGTAAATTAGTGGAATGGGTTGGGAAGCCGTGGCTGAAGCTGGAGCGGATAGCTAATTTGAGCCGAGTAGTGGGGATGGGGAGTAATTGGTAAAATGCAGAGTTTTACACGTCATCGGTTGGATAAGGATTGGGATTTGGTTGTAATTTCCCCCTAATTATCAGGAATTAATTACCCCAGACTTACCTGAGACTTGGATTTGGATTTGTATCTCTCACCTAATCTCCCCACATGTGATAATTGAATTTCCACATGCATACCGGGGACCCACCATCTCACGCCCCAACTTGGGTCGAAAAAGCAAATTATTAACATACGTTTATACAAAGATCATTTTTTAGTCTTGTAAACTTGTTAATAAATATATGTCATTTCAGGATTTTAGGTAATATAAATCGTTTCTTTCAACGCTAACTCCAGGTTATGAATGTAGTGACTATTCAATAAATTATAAATTTGATTAAAAATCGATTTATAATTTAATTTGAATTCTTTAATAGTTATATCTAATACTAACATATTAATCTTTTTTTTAAGCAAATGTACTAGCAAAAATGTATGCTCGTGAAAATTAACTATCTCTTATAATTAACACTAGCTAATGAAAAAATGTTATTGTAACCAAAAAACGTCTTAGTAAAATTCTTGAGTAGAGATTCATAAATTGCTTAGAAAAATGAGAGTAGAATCGTAGTTTCTTACTATCATCACAAGTTAGAAGTCTTATGTATATGCTAGTATATGTTAGCATCAAAATAAGAGGATGAACACGATTGATAAGAATTTTTTGATAAAGAAGTGTAATAAGATTCCTACAAAAAGAAATGTCAGTGGAAAGAAATACTTATAAGGTACAAAGATGTTACACTTCAAGTGTGTGCATCCATATTATTCTTATACACACTCAGTCACGATTTATGAAAGGGACTGGCCAGCCTCGCGGAAATTGCAATCTTCCTCTAAAGTCGTTACCTTAATCGAATGTAATACTGTTATTTTTTCGGATAAGCTTTGTCGAAGTTGATATTGAATTATATATTACAAATATATAATAACTGCATATGTTAATAGTGTGATCAGAGATAATAATAATACAATACTCCGTGTAAACCTTTCCGCATTATCACTAATTTGACTTTTTTTTATTAAGGACATCATTTCAATTTTAATATTTATTCGTTAAACAATTTTTATTTACAATAGTACTCCAACGACGTAACGACTTGTTTGACAAGCTCTTTAATCTTATCAGAAAAAACATAAACTACCATTAATTAAAAATTTCATATATTTTGTGATAATGTTATCTTTCTTCACCTGTATAATTGTAGTTATTTCCGGGATGGGTAATAATGTTGCACAATTAGTTCTTGGACTTAATTATGTCTCGAGTTTGAGACGACACACCATGAATTTTGATAAACTTTTACTACGTATAAGATATCCTTGATTTTCTAAAACTCAATATTTGTTCGCAACGTATGCACCTATTGATCAAGAAAACAATAATAAAACCTCAAATGTTATCGAATCCATAAGGTACATATAATTTTTTTTTAAATATCCTTACTTATATCAAATTAATTTTAATAAATATTTTTAGAAAATAATAGTTTTTAAAGATAAGATACGTACAATTTTTTAAAATATCTTTGCATATATCAATTTAATTAAAATTTAACAAATAGAAATAAATAATACTACAATAATTTTATATAATTCCATACAAGTTACGGAAACTAAGAGTAGTTCCCAATTAACACAAAAGGATCGACAATTAGTATTGTTGTATTTACGATTTATTGGTGTGAAATAAACTTAAAAACTACTTATTTTAAACTTAATTTCAATTATATGTAATTGTTTAAATCCATATAGATTCTTTATTCATTTTCATGTTGTAACTTGTAACAAGGTGACTGGGCGAGTCGTGTTAGTGAGGACTATAGAGCGACATGACTTATATAAACTTGTGTCATTCAGAAAAAAATGAGAAAGTATAGGAGTCTGAGGAATATATTTCCCGCTAATGTTTCGTGTGTAAACATGCAAAGAATTTACGATTAATTTGTAGTGAAAATCCTTTTTGAGAGTTATATCAGTTTTGGAATTAATGCAAGAAAGTTAGGTAGGAATCGTAAAGTTGAGAGGCTAAAAGCATTGGATTTGACATTCATTCAAATGAGGTTTACAAAATGTGTGAACGGGAACGAGAGTATTTATACTCTGACTATTTTAGTGAGACACGACTCAATGTACTATTACATTTATTGAAATGATGAGTTTAGCAAAGGGGAAAATAGCAGGAAAGCAACGCTGTGTTTTGGGAACTAGTGGCCTCTATTATATAGTCAAGAGGCAAGATCCATAGGTTTTGGTGAGCATGCCCAATTTCATCAAAAGATCAAGATGCTGAGAAGAAGGTAGGATTTTTGTTTTAGCGAATTTCAGTTGCTCCATCGTCTATATTGAAGATCTTTGGAGGAATTTTCCCATTTTTAGGTCGGGAAAAGGTTTAAACAGCCAATAGACAGTGAAAAGTTATAATGATATTCGCAAAAGATAAAGGTTGACAATGTTTTGTAATAAATTCCTTAAAAGTCAGCCTACAACTTCGGTTCTTAACACTTTGAAAAATAAAGTTTTACTATTATGCACTCTGTTTTGCGGAATTAACTTTCTGATGTCTTTGTTTTAGTTGAGCATAATTTAGAAATACAATTAACACAGCTTGAGCTGAAACTTTTGGCTCTAAAATCATTTGATCTTGTACCATAGCACATATTTGAATACCCTAACTTTTCCCTTCTTTAAGCATGAATGTTAGTTTGCATGATGCTTTGCTTATTGTGTTGTTAGAGGAACACAAGCCTTCATTAGCTAGCTTAAAGATTGATGCTTGAAACTCTTTTCTATCTCTACATAACATATTCCTCTGAATTGGTCCTCTAAGCAAGCTCATTACATGTAAATTGATTTAGTAAGAGAAATGGAAGTTTTGTTTAATCAGATATGGAAAGTTTATGCTATTGATTTGCTCTTCGTCTTTAGTTGATTGCTATGTCTATTTGTGTAGCTTTCTTGCTTTGTTTTATTCTTTTGGATGTTAATCTTTTTGACCTGGAATTATATAAATAATCATGTTGACTAACCTGATGTGGTGCTTAGATATGTGTTGTGCATGTTATGATTTGCATGCGAGTTTTTGCTCTCTCTAGATGGGAGGCTGGATGATTGCCTTGGATGATGATAACCAACAAAACAAGTTGCTTGCTTTAAACCCGAAATTTATTGATAGGTCTACAAACATTATCACTCAAGCATTATCACCAGCTCGAGTATGGACAATTAAAAGTACGTGTGATTTTTTTTCTTATTTTTATGTGGATTAAGTGAAAAATCACATCACATCTCAACCAAAAGGTAAATTTATTTTACAAGCAATTTAACAATTTATTAAATTTCTACATGTGCTTGCAAGACATAAAGGTTGAGGAATTTTCTAAGGTGTTATTAATAAATGGCTTAGCCTTTTATTTTTGGTTTTGTGGACTTGTAATAGGCCCTTGTGCCCTTCTTATTGAACTAGGAGGGACTCTTTTTAAAGTTCACCAAGAAATACGATCTAAGGAGGTATATCTATTTTTATTTATATTATTTATTTCTATTTTTTAATATTAATTTACTTCATTCTTCTTTTTTAGGAATAAGTGTGAAGCAAATGCTATAGGAAGGCATCTTATGGTTGATGTTGACTATAGAATCATATAAGGTATTCATAATTTTGTTAAAAAAATTGTATTTATGTCCACTATACAGTAGAAAGATGCAAACTAATTTTGCAGATGTGAACACTATTGTTGAATTAATATAAGTCTATTGTATTTTATTTTTTGCATTCTTAGGTGATGGAGGCTCTTCTCCCTTGGTTTTTAAAGGAGATTTGGAAGACATGTTCAGTGATGAAGTTGCTGGTAAGGTGGATGTTTTGTTTAAAGTTCTATTATGGATGGTATATGTTTGATATACTAGATTTATTTCCCGTGCGAAGAATATGAATTACGTACATTCAGATAAGCAAGACATGCCATGCAAAATTGGCAAATTCAAGCCACAAACAAAACACAAAGCAACGCAGTAACCTAAACCCAAGCACAATTTCAGTAAATCCATACCCATCCATAGAATAACCCTAAGCCGAATTGGAACACAAAATCAATCTAAATGTATCCAGCAATATCTATTACTAATAACTAAAGCTGAAGCAATTTCTGCCACCACGTTGCGCTACATCACACCTTTATTAAAATAATAATTTTAAATAGTCAATTATGAAAAAAAAAATCTCCAAATAAATATAAAGATAAAATAATATTTGAAAAAATTTATCCCCAAATAAACATAAAGATAAAATAATATTAGTAGATTATATAGATAAAAAAGGACATTAAATTTATTATATTTGTAAAAATATAAATTAAAAAAAAGATAGGAAAAAATATGTACATTTGATCACATATATATCTTTAAAATATAAATAGGGTCATATCTATAACTATATATTAAAGTTGTAACTTTTCTAACCACCACATTAATTCTGGCCCACCTTATATTTCAAATAAATATTTATATTATTTTTTCCAATTAAATTCTTTTCTATTTATTTATGCAGAAAAAAAATTAATTCGAATTTTAATTAAAAATAAGTAAATTATTTTATCTTTATCTTTTTATCTACCTACAAAAAAATATTTATCTTAAATTAAATTTTGATAAAAAAGTAAAAATTTTAAATGTCTATATAATTACTTGCATAAATTAAATTTTTATAAAAAAATTATATTATCTTTTCCATAATTTTCTTTTTGGATTGTTTACATAAATATAGAAGTTTTTTATCTTTAAAAAAATTCTAATTTTTTTTTAACTTTTCTTATTATTTTTTTTTACTTTTTATTGAAAATATGTTTAAAGAGTTGAATTTGATTAAATTTTTTTAAGAATTTACATTATTTTTTGCTTTGTTTATTTTTGTATATTTACTTTATTAATATCATATTTATAATATATCTAAAAATTGCTGAGTCATAGTCGTGCAGGGCACGACGGGTACAACTAGTAGGGATACTAAACCCGAGTTGTCTACAACTTCTGAATCGCTACTTAACTCGTTTGATCAAAACAAGTCGGGCTGATTTTTTCCAGTGTAATGTGAAAGATTGGTTCTTCTTTCCCTTCCCTTTCAATTTTTTTATTCTAGATATGCCCTGCATAATTCAGAAAACAAAATTTAACTGCAGTAAAAGAAGATATAATTATGTCTAGCAATGCTAAAACAAACTAGCAAGGATAGCTTACACTAAAAAAAAGGAATTAATTTTCATCAATAAGAGGCTAAGATGTAAGAATCAATTAACAAAAGTGCAACAAACACAGAACTAACATACATGAAGCCTCAAATTATTTTAACTTGCTTGGATTTTTAATAATCATCAGTACATGATGACGAGTACAATCAGTAATCAGATAGAAAATCAAAAGTAAATATTATAAGATAAAGAAAAGAAAATTAATTTACCTTGTCTAAATCAACAGTTGCACCAATTAGAGTTCATCATGCCTCTTCAATCTGTTTCATATTCGTTATTTATTCATTAATTTTAGCATTGTTTTAGCAGCATTATTACTCTTCCTATGAAATTACACAACAACCCCTTGTAAACATACTGACTCATAAGACATAAAACAACAAACCTATGTATTTGTGACCAGTGATGATGATAGGAAACCAAACTACACCTATATTATTCACACTTAGAGGAATACATAAAGAACTTACATCCCTTCTACCTTATTAATCATCTTTGGAAATAAAACCACAGCTCAACTTCAGTTTTTACCAACAATTTTAAGAGCTCCAATCAGCCTTCGTCTCTATGTAAAAACACCCATAGAGAAAATATGCAAGACATCTGATAAAAATGCAAGAACCAAGAAGGTAGAAGGGATGATTAATAAGGCAATCATGATAGGATAAAAATGCAACAAATCTATGTATTTGTGACCAGTGATGATAGGAAACCAAACTACACCTATATTAATGCAATCATGTAATAGTAGGCTACATAAAGGAGAGATTTAGAAGTAGATTAAAATGCAAGAACCAAGAACAAAACCTAGAAAAGGACCTAGAACTAACCATGTCACCATCATCTTTCTGCTCACAGTTCAAGTCTTGGACAAACCATTTAGCACTCCCATTTTGAGCAACATCATGCTTGATTTCTAAGAGCTCCAATCGGCCTTCGTCTCTATGTAAAAACACCCATAGAGAAAATATGCAAGACATCTAATAAAAGTCCATCAAAACTATACAAAAGAACTAATGTAAAGACACCAACCAATTCGAACACCCTATCAATTTGGTTTCTCCTAAATCTCTTTAGGGCATTTCATCAAACACCTTCAATGCATAACTAATTTGAAGCAAGAGCCAAAGTTGGGAAATTATCTTTCATTAGAACGGGGAATCTCCATCTATATTTAAACTGTCTATGTTAAATCGTCATCTAGTTTAGGAACTAATACTCCGTAAAAAAGAACTAAAACTCTGTAATTTTTACAATTTATCTCCAATTGATAGGCAAAAAATGAAATAGAGCGGCGGAAAAGTTAGGAGAAAGTACAAACGCATGATAACTTTTAAGTTTTAGTAAAAATAGTGTACGGCTGAAATTTGGGTACTATTCACAATTGTTCATCTCGCCCTTAGAGGTGTATAGATTTACCGACTTTAATTGGTTGTGTTCTTTTTTCTACATAAAGTGGAGGGTCAAACACACCCCCAATTTACCGGAGTGTACAATGGAGAATCTTTAATCCCATCTTGCAGCATAATGCTATAGATATATAGTTGTCAAAGGCATACCTCATTGGTTCACCTCAGTTGGCCTATTTTTCTTTAACGTGTATGAGAAAGAGTTCCAAGAGGTGCGTCATGGTTTGAGGTTTGAAGTTTTAATATTTTAATCTTTATTATTTCGTCTAATAAATTGGACATGTGCTTGCAAGGCATAAAGGTTGAGGAATTCTCTAAGATGTTATTAATAAATAGCTTAGCCGTTTATTTCTCATTTTGTGGCCTTGTAACAGCCCCTTGTGCCATCCTTATTGAACTAGGAGGGGCTCTTTTTAAAATTCACCAAGAAATACGATCTGAAGAGGTATATCTATTTTTATTTATATTATTTATTTCAATTTTTTTAATATTAATTACTTTATTCTTTCTTTTTAGCAATAATAATCTCTTCGGCAGTAGCGTATTGGGAGCGGAATTTTGGGATTTTTAAGAAGCTCTTACACCCAAGCTTCTTGCTTTTCCGCTAGCTGAATGGGTAAAAAAGCTTCTGCTAGAAAATGTCGAACAGAGCCTAAGTGAAGCAAATTCTATAGGAAGGCACCTTATGACTGATGTTGACTATAGAATTATATAGACTATTCATAATTTTGTTAAAAGTTTTGTGTTTATGTCCACTATACAGTAGAAAGATGCAAACTAATCTTGCAAATGTGAACACTATTGTTGAATTAAACATACGTCTATTGTATTTCATTTTTTGCATTTTTAGGTGATGAAGACTCTTCTCCCTTGGTTTTTAGAGGAGAGTTGGAAGACAGGTTTAGTGATGAAGTTGCTGGTAAGGTGGATGTTTTATTTGAAGTTTTATTATGGATGGTATATGTTTGATATATTTACCGACTTTAATTGGTTGTGTTCTTTTTTCTACATGAAGTGGAGGGCCAAGCACACCCCCAATTTACCGGAGTGTACAATGAAGAATCTTTAATCTCATCTTGCAGCATAATGCTATAGACATATAGTTGTCAAAGGCATACCTCATTGGCTCACCTCAGTTGGCCTATTTTTCTTCAATGTGTACGAGAAAGAGTTCCAGGAGGTGTGTCATGGTTTGAGGTTTGAAGTTATCCAAGGAATGGAAAAAGGTGAATGACTCTCTTTGCCTACTGGGTATAAAGAATGAGAATTCAGAACTATGGCTATAGCAGAATTGTGAGACATGGAATTTTCTTAGAAAGTCCTCTCTAAAAAAAAGTCGTCGTTTTTTCCACTATCTTTATTTGAGGAGAATTTATGGATTGTTGATCTGGTGTATAATGATTTTTACTTTGTTTCTTAAGATGGCTCCATAAGAAGAAAGCATTCGAAGTGGTTTCATGAATCTTGGCTTGCGTGGGATGTGGCCAAGCTTGTCACATTAGATAACTTAGCACCCATAGTAAATGTTGAAGAGCCTAAAACGATATAGATCAATTTCTGCCGAAGAGTTGTTGTTTTCTTGGGATGGATTATGCATCTATGAACATATTTTTGAGTTTGTTGATTTATTTTGATAAGAGATTAGGGTCACCACAAGTACTACTTGGGTTTGCCTAGAGCATCCACTAGGGATGAGAACGGGTTACTAACCAATTCTATGGAGGAAAGGGCAAATCGTTGCCCGAGAGATTCGAAACGGTGACCTCAGGGTACTACCCCATAGGCCCAACCGCCGAACCAAATGCCCGAAGGCATATTTTTGAGTTTGTTGATGTTAGTAACAATCTATTGCTTATTTCAACCTTTAGAAATCACACTTGTTGATATGAAATGTGAACATTAATGAGAAATATGATGGATGTTCAGCCTTTGGGAACTAGTGGCCTCTATTATATAGTCAAGATCCCCCCCCCCCTCTCAAACAGTCAAACTAGAGCATTGGAAGTTTTGGTGAGCATGCCCAGTTTCATCAAAAGGTCATGATGTTGAGCAGAAGGTAGGATTTTTGTTAAGACGTCGGCCAGTTGATTTTATGTCGGGAGGCAGGAGAGTTGGAGCAAGCCATCCATGACCTTCTCACGAGTGAAGTGGCAATCAATTTCGAGGTGTTTAGTCCGTTCGTGGAATACCGAGTTTGTGGCAATGTGCAAGGCTGATTTATTGTCACAATGGAGTGTGACTAGCTATAGACGGGTTTCACCGAGTTCTTGAAGAAGGTTGATGAGCCAAGTGACCTCAGCTACAACTTGGGACATGGCTTGATATTCGACCTCAGAAGAACTTCTTGAAACGGTCGCTTGCTTCTTAGAACGCCATGTGATCGAATTGGACCCATGAAGTACTACATAACTTGTGAACGATCGTTTGGTGGTGGAGCACACGGCCCAATCAGAGTACAAAAATGCTTGTAATCTGATTTCGTTGCATGGGCGACAGATTAAGCCAAATTGGGTGGTGCCTTTCACATAACGGAGAAGGTGTTGAAGGGACTCCATGTGTGAGAGTGTCATACATATGGTTTTTAGAGAATAGGAGTTGGACGTTAAAGAAAATGTTAGGCCGAGTATACGATTCACAAGGTAGGATCTGACAAAGGATCACTTTTTTCATCACTTCCTAACTTGTAGTTTATGGGAAGGGGTGTGACACAAGTACGCATGGAGTCAACACTTGCATCTTGGATGAGTTCTCTGAGAAATTTTTGTTGATGGAGAATGAGATAGTCGTCTTGATAGCATACTTCCCCCCCCCCCCCAAGAAATAATTGATTTGTCCCAGGTCTTTAATGTTGAACAACGTATTCAAAGTCTTTTTGAGATTGTCAATCAAAGAGATATTGGAACCAACAATGAGTATGTCATCCACGTATATGACGATGACAGTGATACCCGATTTTGATCTTTGGAGGAAGAGAGAGGAGTCATATTTAGAGTAGGTGAAGTTCATGGTTGTGAGGGTGAGGGCCAACTTGTGAAACCAATGTTAGGAAACTTGTTTCAACTCGTAGAGACTCTTCTTAAGCAAGCAAACCTTGTTAGAAGGATTGGGAATTCCAACAGGCACGTTTTTTAGAGTGACATATGGGCTTAGTTGTATGCTACCAATGTGGGTAAGTTTGGCTTTTTCGTTATTAGGTATGGTTATATGACTTGGCTGAGTGAGGGATTCAAGGACATCAAAGCATGATAAATGAGGGCAAATATGATGGGTAGCACCACTATATATATAACCCAAACATGCACATTACCATGAATAGAGAAGCAAAAGGAATTACCTGCTAACATACATGAGTTGTCTTCATTGCTACTTCCTCCAAGTTGTTGCTTGCCAAGTAGAGCAGCAATATTGTCATATTGCTCTCGAGTGAAGACATGAACTCTCTCATAATCTCCATTTGAACTATTATAGTTGCTTGTTGTGTTCCCAACAAATTTCTTTTCATAATCCTTTGGGTATCACCATTGATCTTGAAGCAACGACTTATGCTATGCCCGGATATTTTGTAATGATCGCAATAGTAGTACGATTTTGATTTTCCACCGTTGTTGTTACTTTGTTGATTGAGTGCTTCCCTATTGTTGTATTGATTTCCACCACCATTAGACTGATTTACGCCACTCTTAGATTGATTTCCACCACTGTTAGACTGAATTTTGGATTGAAATTCTTCCCCATGTTTTGGTTAGAATTAGATGAGCCTTGGTCTGGCTTAGGGAAAATCCTAAACGCATATAAGTCACTTACATTCGTGGAACTATTATTGTTGAGAGATCTTTGCATTTCTTCTTGTAGTACGATTTGTTACACCTCACCAATGGAAGGGGTTGGTCTCATCATCAGGATATTCACACGAACAAAGTTGTAGGAGACATTTAAGCCTACTAAGAACTGCAAAATCTGTTGGTCCAAGATCATCTTAGGCGCAACATTCAACACGCCATACACTCCACATTTGGGCATTTTAGTGAGTACAAGATACTCATCCCAAGTCTTTCAAAATTTTGTGAAGTAGGAGGAAATAGACATATTTCCCTAAGTAATATTGAACAACTCCTTTTGTACCTATGTTCTGGCTAGGTTAGGCTGACCAAATTGAAGCCTCAAGTCATTCCATATCTCGCTTGTTGTTTCGCAGTAGAGTAGCGTCTCAACTATCTCCTTCTCCACCGAGTGTAGAAGCCACAAAATAACCATAGTATTACATCGTCACCACTGCATCTCGATGGGAGGCCCAACATCTGGTCGTTTGCTTTCTCCGGTGATAAACTGCAATTTATCTTTAGCCATGAGCGATACCTCAACAACTCTCTCCATGTAACACCCCTTTTTTTTACAACATTGGCTATTACCGCCAGTGACCTCGGATTTTACCGTCCAAAGTCACCCAAGGCTTTTAAAATGATATTGAACGATAAAAGGTGCGGAAATAAACATAATTCATAATAGAAAAGGTGCTCTCAAGAAAGACTTCTGTTCGTACAAACCGTCTTGCATTGTTTCAACAAAATGATATTCGATAATGAAACACATAAAAACTTGTTCTTGGGACATAAACAGAATTAACTCAAAATGATACGAAAAGAAATACATCTTGGTGAAATATGCCCTTCCTTCGTCTTCGCCTACGCCTTGTTCGGGTTCCTAGGGTCTGACATATTTCGCGAGGGGCGAGAATATGCCAGGCAAAAATGCGGAAAAGAAGAATTAGTCTAAGAGACTAAGCAAGCGGGAACGGAACTTCCCAAGGGTATTTCGGTAATTTAGTAATATCGAGGGAGATATTATCGGGTTGTGTCTTAAGGTATGACTTATTTATGTGGGTTTTAACGGTACGAAGAAGAGCATATCTCAAGCGGAGATAGCTCGTAAATCGAGAGAAGAGCTACGAGATTGTAGACTTCTTTTTAGAATATAAAGTATGTTGGGAACGTTATTAATTCAAGCAAGTTTAAAAACCTCTCGCGCCCTGAGCGGACCGAGAGCCGAATCGACGATTTGAGACCGGTCCGGTTTTGATGTCTTTTATATGTGCATTGACACTTATCTTATATTGTGACGAAAATATATTGATTACATTAATGATTTTTAAAGGGGGCGGGGGTTGTACAGCCCGGACCACCAAGGGAAAACTCGGTTCTCGACACTTAGCTAGAGTGCCACTCATCCCTCCTTGCAATTGGAGCGGACATGGATCATGATCCTGAAAGTCGTACTTTAAGCGCACATGCATACGACTTAGTAAATTATATAGAGGCGTCAGGTTAATCTCGCGCCCCTCACTAGTTCGTTCGAACCGTTCTCTTAACGAGACCGTAAACAATCAAGGCCACAACAAGGCTAGCATAATAATCCTATCAAGTATTAAATAGCGGAATAATGCTAACAGTGGGGTCATTATATCTAACAATCGATAATCCTAAGTTCGTTTATTATTAGCAAACAAGTTGTTCCCAACATCGAGAATTTCATGAAACGAATTATTTAAGGCTACAAGGGGAAATTCCACTTGCCTTTGCTTTCACGAGTATAGACTAGCAAGATGAGGGAAAATGTTGATCACGGCTCGGAACGAAATCTCGACCTATCGACACGGAATTTACGAACGATCTTTAAATAAGAATTTCCTTTAACTTCTTTTAAAGTTTGAAATTCTCTTGTATATTTATATTAAGAGAATGACATTCTAAATTATTATAATAATAATTTAGGTGGGGCTAAATAAAATAATAATATTCCTTTATTATTATTTTAACTTTGTAATATCCTTTTATTCTTATAAAATCCTTATTCTTAACATTTAAACATTTTCATTCTTGAAAACCAATAATATCCTTATTTAACTTATTAAAATATTCTTTTAATTTCACTTGCTATATTCTTAATATAAATAAGCAAGGACAACTTTATAAAAAGCATATGATCTAATATTCAACCTAAAAAGGTATATTGAATTTATAATATTCTTAGGATTATAAAAAGTCTATTATATCCTTATTAGAATATCTCAACTTAGTGTTATTATAATATCACTTTATTTTCCAAAATATCCATAATAATAAAATATTATTTTCTCATCAAAGAATATTTTATTAACACATGATCTTAGTAAAAACCTTATTTAAAATATATAAACCATATAAAAATAGAGATAAAATATTACTAGGCATTCTTTCCTTAGTATTTCCACAAATAGAACTTTCTATATACTTTTATAAAGTAAGCTTTCTATAAACTTAGCATAATATTAAAATAATCTTATTTTCCTTATTTACATATATATCTTTAGTTTATATAAATATATGATCATGACTTAAAAACTTATCTTATAACAATAAATATATAATTATGATAACTAGCACAAGATATATGATCTTTTATATTTTTTTCCATTATCTTTTCATACAAGGCAACTATTATAACTTAGCAATATTAATATCATATTATATATCACATCATTATTATGTCTACTATAGTTATCAAATAAAATTATCTTTAGAAATCTCTACACTTATAGATATGATATATTAATATCTTATATAATTATAAGTATTCTCTTAACAAGATTATATTTAATAAACAAAGCTATAACCTTAAAAATAACAACTTTATAAAATATTCTTATGTGATATCTTATTATGTCTTGCAACTTATGATATATATTAAATATTTAAATAGAATAACAAATTTATCAAACATGCTTGAAATTCTTTTATTTGATATAATCTTCTTCTCAACCAACAAGATCTCCAATTTAATATTTTGATTAGATTAAATCTTGCAAGTTAACCCATATTTGTTTTATTTAATTCTACTAAAAACCTATTTTAAATAAACATGAATTAATTAAATTAATAAAAATAAGAGGATTAAAGATTATACCCTATACTTTGTTTTCTGTATTACAGAATACAGAGGAGGAGGAGGCAGGGGAGGGCGATGAGCAGGGCGGCGGCACCAGGGGGTTCTCGGCGGGGCACAGCGGCGCGCGGGAGTGCTCGGCGAGGGCTCGGCGGCGCTCCGGTGGGCTGGTGGTGGCCGGCGGTGCACACAAGGGAGGAAGGAAGGCTCTTTGGTGGAGCTTTGAATGGGAAAAACTAGAACTTGAGGGGCTGATTTTTGAACTAAAATTGAGAGAAAATTACTAAGAAGAGAGGAGGATTGATGAATGTGCGAGTTTGAAGGGGATTTAGAGCCCTTTATATAGGCAAAGGAGGGCAAGCTCTCAATCCATGACAATGGAGATGAACCAATGGAGAAAGGGAAGATGATCATCTATTGGGCAATTGTGTGCTAGTTTGATGGTGATGAGATGATGATGCATCAAGCTTGGTCTTGCAAGCAAGGGAGAAGGAAGAGAAGCATGCAATGGCTGAATTCTTTTCAACGTCAATCACATCAGACATAAGTCTGATGTCTACTTTGGGAAGAAGAAGAAAGGATGAATATAAAATTAAAAGAGTTGGGTTATTGAATAGAAAGTTACATTGGTCTAGCGGATTGAGGGAAGGGGTGTGTGAGATGGGATTGCAAGAGGTCTCGGGTTCGAGTCCTAGCTCTTGCATCCTTTTTATTGAATTTTCAAAGTGTTTTTAATGACTTGTTGTACCCCTTTTTATTTAATAAAATTCGAAATTTATAATACATTATTTCTATTTAAATGCTTTTATCTCTTCATAACCTTTATAATGCATTCTTGAATTTTATTCAATTTATTTACTTAATAATCTCTTTTTAAAGAGAAAAAGGGTTATAAAAATATATTTAAGAATTCTCATTTATAAGAGAAAAGATTATAAAATTATATTATATTGGTTTTTAAAACCTTGAAATATTGCGGATATTACACTCCAGTGGTAGTAATTTTTTTCTTTGAGAAGTTGGGTTGAAACTTGAAAGGGAGTAGTTTGGGTGGTCTGGTGTAATTAAAGGTGGTTGTTTGGATCATTGGTTACGCCATCGACATCAGATCCAATGCTTTGAATGTCGTTCTCCATTGGATCGATTTAGGAAATTGATGCGGAAGCTTTAGATTAGGTGCTTTTGATAACATATCAGTTTTAAGATTAATGTAAGAAAGTTAGGTAGGAATCGTAAAGTTGAGAGGCCAAAAGCTTTGGATTTGATATTCATTTAGATTAGGTTTACAAAATGTGTGAACGAGAGTATTTATACTCTTTCTATTAGTGAGACGCAACTCAATGCACTATTAAATTTATTGAAGCAATGAGTTTAGCAAAGGGGAAAATAGAAGGAACGCAACGCTGCATTTTGTGAACTAGTGGCCTCTATTATATAGTCAAGAAGTTATGTATCATGTTCATTTCTTCTATTTCATTGGACTTTTCCATTTTTTTTTACTACTTTCTTTGGTTGAGTGACATGTATTTTCCCAGGATCATTTCAGACCTATATGAAAATTAGACTTGTAAATCGGGCCGGGTCAGGCGATTTCAGGTTTGGTCATTTTGGGTTCAGGTTGAATCGGGTTCAGGTTGCTATTGGTCACAGATCAGACCTATATGAGAATTAGACTTGTAAATCGGGTCGGTTCAGGCGATTTCAGGTTTGGTCATTTTGGGTTTAGGTTGAATCGGGTTCAAGTTGCTATTGGTCACAGATTAGTCTAGATCGGGTCGTTGCGGGTTTCAGATGGGTCGGGTTGACTAGCATGTCAATTACATCGATTTTTTTAAGATTATTAGAATACTATTTTGATTAAATAATTATATTTAATAATAAAATATAATTTTTATGTATTTTAATAATATATTATAATTTTTAAAAAAATTATTTTAAATATACTAAATCAGTCAACCGACCAGGTTTCATGTTTCAACCCCATCGGATTTCGGGTCAATCGGGTTTGGTTTATTTTGAGTTAACGAGTTTAAATTTGCGGATTTAAAGCCTAAAATTTTGGGTCGACTTATGTCGGGTTGTCAAGTTTGGACAAGTATCAACAACAATAATAGAGATCTATAATTTTTTGTGATGAACATATAGAAAATCTTCATTAGATTTTCCTCAAAATTTTGAATTTTCTTTTGGTGGCACTAATTGATTTTAGGGCAATTCATATAACAAATTTGTATGCCACGTACTACGGGTCCCCTCGTGAGTCGTGTAGTCATTGTTATGAAATTATCAACACTAAAAGTCACCAAGACCATAAATATTAGTGAGCCCATGAAACTCCATAAAACCATTCTTTTACTATTTCTCTCTCTTTCACGTCATCTTATAATCTCTTAATTTCATTTCACAAAATCATCTTAAATATCAATAAAACCACCTTTTCACTCTTCCCAATTCCCAAAAACTATTTATTTCTCAATACACATTTGCAAATATACTCCCAATTTAATATATATATCACCTATTTATACATGCCACATTAATTTTATTAAATTACAATTTTGATTTTTTTGAATTATGATTCTTAATTCATTTTAAATTTCACAAATATTTTTTTCATTAAAATTTACCTAAGGGCATATTAAAAAGAGAAAATTGATAACCAAATCGAGCAAACATATTCAATTAATTGAACCGAAATATCAAACACAATAGATAAAAATACATAACAAATTACATGAAACAAAATAAAAGAAACAACATACATGAAATAAAATACATAATGAGTTATTTGCTTGTGTATTTTCACATGAAACAAAATTTATAATCAAATCGAGCAAACATATTTCATTATGTGTTTCTTTTAATTATTTGCTTATGTATATTTATGTGTATGTTTAATTTTTTTTTCCATGTACTAGTTATATTGTATGTCATTTTTTATTATGTTCTTACAATGAGTTGTTTAATAAATGGATAAATATGTGTTGAATTACCCTAACACAACCCCAAAAACTAATTTCATTTTAAAATAATTTAAAAATATACAAAATTGAAAACTATGTGTAGATAAAAAAAAGTTATGAATTTCAGTATAATTACTTTTTTATTTAAACTAACCTAAAATAGCAAAAAATAAAAACTAACATAATAAATAAAGTAATAAACTACCTCAAATGAACCAATTATCATATGCTACATGGCAAATGATGATTGGGTAATTGAAACAGAGGCCCATTTGAGCCCTCTCTCTCATCGTTCCAGTCTGCAAAACTTGCAATTGAGTTTCACCAAAAAAATTCTTTTATCTTTTTTTGCTTGAAACCGGTGGTAAAACCCACCGCTATTTATGCTCTAAGGGTTCTGATAGAGCACGAATATTCTGTACTTTAAATGATAAAAGAACCAACTAAGGCAAAGGGAGAGCGAGGATGAATGACATGGATAAACTCGGAATTCGAGGTAATAGAATGATGTAGCCTCTAAAAGTGTACACCTCATAAAAAACTTAGCTAGACGTCCCAACCTACACACGTGGTTGGATAATAATGTTTCATCGCTATAAGAACATCGCACATAATCAACTAAAAGTCCAAGGACTCCATGGCAAGCGGACAATTTCCGAAATGCCCAAGTACAAACTGTGCACTCATCATACATAGCGCTTGGAAACCCTTTCTAACATGCTGAAAAAACGACAAGCAGGACCACACTCCATGAGGACCCTAATCAGCGACGATGATTAATGATGTTGAGCGCCTATCACTCCACCAATCATCACTTTGTAGATCTAACAAATCTCTCCCACATTGGAGGAATCCGAAATCCCAACTGAAATCACACCTTCAACCAATGACTAAGAAACACATCACATGCCTCTTACTACACCAATCAACAATAAAAACCACGAAGGTCCAACAAATCTCTCCACACATCGGAGGATCCTGAAATTCCAACTGGAGATGCACTTCCAACCAATGACTAGACGACACATTACACACCTAACACTCCACCAATCGACAAATGACACATTGATGATCAATAAGGTTCTCCCGCATAGAGAAACCTCAACTTCTAACCCTCCCTCCAACATTTATAATTAGATGAAGAAGGCGAATGTTGTAAGGATCTGAAAAACATATCTAGCTTAAGATTTGTTCTTATTAAATAGAGATTCGACGTGGTGAAACTTTTTGGAGAACTTCGTTATTTACGAGGGAGAATCCTAAAAGGTTCTATGCCTCACATTAGAGTAAGAAACACAGAGTTGTAAGATTGCACACTTTATGAAGGCAAATGATCTCAAATTGTATAAATCTCTTTTAAAGTGTGCGTGAGTGTTTCTTCAGAACACAATAAAGAGTGAGAGTTTTTGCATGTTTGGTTTCAATTAAATCAAATCCTCGAACTTAATGCTCGTTTATTTCACGTTTAAACATGTTCGTTTAGTGTTATGAAATTGATATGAGTTGGAGTTGAACCTGAAACTTATTTGGTAGCTCAACTTTGTATCTGAAATTCGGAACTTATTCTGATAAGATAAATTTTTTAGATGTTCGATACACAAAACCGATTGAAGTTGATTTTCTAAATAATAAGATTTGAAATTACAAAAAAAAGATATTAAAATAAATAAATAAATAAATTTCTATATACTTTTGGATAATATATGGAAAAGTTTTACATTACCTTCCATAAGCTCATATAAGGATTGATGATATAGCTTATATTTTGGGCAAAATTTCAACCACGTCAACCTACTAAGCTTCGATAAGCTTCCATTAATTAAGCGTGCCGAATATTTGTGTAAGAGCTTATTTATTTATATAAACTTTACTAAGCATTTTTAAGTTGAATTTAAACTGCATCGAACCTGGTACCAGACTACAAAATAAGCTCCAAAAGAGTTGAAAACTCTCTCTTTATCTCACAAAAATCGTGAAGTCATGAAGCTAATGACAATGTTTATCTTCGTATGTTACTATTTATTCCTCTTAAGATTTTGTGACTGGGCTGGTCGAGGGATCAATGGGCCGAACATGGGCCGGCCCAATATTTTTCTACACCTATTTAATTCCTTTTTAGGACAAAAATCCTTAGATCAGAGTATCATACAGATTACAGAAACAGAAATACAAACCAAGTAGCGAGCGAACATAGGATAGGATCATAGAGGATGTTGAAAAAAAAAACGTCTTTATTAACACTTGCTTTTCCAGCCCGGTCAACTTTTTATTTTTTAATGTACCTAAAGTTGTGGGATGACACGTCACCATATCCGCGTATTGCTATTTGCTCCTCCTCTGGCTCCCGCCTGTCTTCACAAACAAACATCCACTGTTGTTATAAAAAAAAACTAAAACTAAAATAAAATTCGAAGAGAGGCAATTTTGCATTGCACAATTTACCCACTTTTCCGCAATAATTCCGAGACCGAGAATTCCTGGAGGAGGAAGACGACGAAGAAGAAGCAAATGATGATGGAGTGTCGTTTGATTGGAAAATGTCATCAAAGAGTTGTTGGAATTCTTCATAGCTTCCTTGTCCATTCTCCTGTTCAGGGGATTCAATTAAACAAGTTTATATATATCAATTTCCACTCCACACCCACAAAATAAATTGTTGCATAAATTAAAACTTAGCCATTAATTAGTTGAACCAGTAGAAGAGGCTTACATTAGGCATTGTTTGGCTCATCATAGTTGTCATCTCGCTCAAAAAATCACCCATTCCCTGAAATTGTTGTTACATTTCCAAACTCAATAAATTGCAAGTTTTTGCAAAACAACACACAAGTACTTGAGGGAGGCTTTTAGCTTACATTATTATCGTCGTCATCTTCCTTATCATACATTCCGACGTCATAAAGAAGCCTCTTGTTGTGGTCGGAAAGCACTACAAGAATCAACACACAAAGCATTTCAATGTTATTGAGATTTTGTTCTTCCAAAAATTACTTGAAATTTCATAACAGAAGAACAAAGAAAAAAAAAAAAAAAAAAACAGAGGAGAAAATTACCAGAATAGGCTTCTTGAATGGCTTGAAATTTCCTCTTTGCCTCTTCCGCTAACCTCAAATTGCCTGAAGCTGAACACCGATCTGGGTGCCATCTCTACTCAACAATCAAAAATCGAAATCAGAAAAAAAAAAACCATAAGCTAGCCTACAAAAATAAGGGTTTTAGTTTTAGAGGGAGTTAAGGTAAAAACCATTGCAAGCCTTTTATAGGCGTTTTTGAGATCAGTGGAATTGCATTCTTTTCCCAATCCCAGAACTGCGTAAAAATCGTCCTCTTTCTTTTCAATTCCAGGCGCCATCTCTAAACAAACACCAATAGAATTGGGTTTCTTGATGTGTTGTTGTTGTCGATGATTTGAGATTTGAGAACCTGTCTAGCCCTTTATATTAAAAAAGGAAGAGCCAAGTACAGAAAAAGTGGAATTTCGTCAAGTTGGGCAATTGGGATGGAATTCATAGTATATCTACAGGCTTCTCTGGGTGGGGACATGGTACATACAATTGGAAGCTTTTAGATGTGATGATGAAGGGGATATTTCTATTAGAAAGGCATGGTTGTGTGCAATTTATGTTAATTGATAAAATTTATGTTAGAATATAAATAAAATTGAGTCGCCGCCCTCCATCCGTACTGACCCGACCGGCAAATAATCGGTTAAAAAATGGGTCATTTTAAAAAAAAAATTGGTTGCGAGTTGGGTTAAACCTATCGGATTGCGGTTGACCAGACCTGCAATCCGCGAGTCACGTCGCTGGTAAATAGATTTTCTTTTGCAGGCTAATGGGTTAACCCGCGACCCGACTTGCAGGTCGCAGGTTGACTCGTTGAACACCCCTATTAATAAAATAGCAGGTCGTGGGTTGACCCGTTAAATACCCCTATTAATAAAATAGCAGGTCGTGGGTTGACCCGTTGAATACCCCTATTAATAAAATAGAGTCTATTGACATAAAGACATGAGTGTCTCTTAAACAAATTTGAAGGTGTTTTGGGGTGGGTTGGAATTTTCTAGAGTTCAATTATTGGTGGTAGTCACTAGTCACACAAGTGGATGATGTTAAAACTAATATTCTTGGGGGATAAAAAAGTTGAAGATGAAAGCTAGACTAGTACAGTTCTAGAGTGTTACTTGGGCCAGTGCCAGTGGGCCAGGTTGTTTATATTCCAATCCAGTAAGCCACTACTAGGCCCACTATCCATCAAGCCTTTTTTGTGTCAACAACTTTATTTATTTTACGTAATCATGATTCTAACTTTCTATATATTCCCACATCCTAACTATATATGTTTTTTTAATTATATATGAATAACTTTTTTCAAGTATTGTTTCATGGCTTACCAACTTTGATCAGTTAAGGTCGCTTTACATTCAAATCGGATATTTGATGGCCGAATTTTAAATAAAATTCTTTTGATATCAGTCTCTCCAAACATATTGTATGTGTACATGTTATTGAAATAATTTATTTTCGGATAGGTCATTGTGATGAGCTAAGTAGGTTTACCAAAAAATATATTAGGCCAAATTTACAAATGAACGTAACACATAATAGTACTTAAATTTCAGATTAAATGAAGGGTTTGGGCGTTTTTGTTTCACTTATAGATGGAAAGTTGTTTTTCGGGTGAAAATTATTTTTTGTGTCTCGAAAAACGTAAAAAGTAGAGAGAGGTGCATGAATTTCAAGACTGTTAAAAGTAGGTTTTGGAGAGAAAGTGATTTTGGGGAAAAAAAAAGAACAAGGCCATAGTGCTTACCATTGTGTTATCATTTACTATACTAATATCAATCTTAACATTAGTTACAAGAGATATATACTTGTATAATAGCAAGTCGTTTGAAAGCTTGACATTGTTTATTTATTTTTGGTCAGAAAAGCTTGACATTGTTGGTATATAGTGTATCTAATAATTATAATCTTGAATTCTGAACTTAATACGTATAAATTCTAACTGTAAGAATAACTTAATTAGGTCTTAGGTCATGTATGACGTACTATGCCACTTATAGCGCACCAGTATTAATGTATATTGGTCATGGAATGTAACCATGATAAAAATGTTATTCCTGGATTGTTATATAGACTCACAAAGTTGCCATGAAGAGCCGAACTTATCCTGCCAAATTGCCCACTTTGTATGTCCAAGTTGCCAATCTTGGAGATTCCGGTTTTAAAATATAAGGTGGGCATCACTAGCAGTTCTAATTGCAAGTTGCATATCGCCCCTATTTTAGTCATCCCCGTAATCTACTCTAATCAATATATATCTTCTACCAAGTACCTCTTGGTCTAGTGGTAATTGGCACTAGGTCGCTTAAGTATTTGTTCGAGACCTCTGGCGGTGTGTATGCAGAAGAGAGGCTTGGGAGAAGCAACACCCCTAACGGGGTCTAACCCAACTCCGGTCCGGACGTAGGCACAAAGTGCCGAACCCGGCGAGGCCCAGCCCATCAAAAAATCAAAATATATCTTCTAAACCTTAAGCACTTTTGGGCAGTTTCGTCATTAAGAATTTATGTTACAGTCACCCTATTTTTAATAATGATTTTTTAATTAATTTTATATTATGTAATTCAATCGCCTTATGTAATTTTCAATTTTATCCACTCATCTTATTTAATAATTTTTAATCAATTTACTATGAGATTGTATAAATTTTTATCTCTAACCATTATTTTTATCTTTGTTCATGTTCATTATATTTTATTATGTAATTATCTTCTATAGTTCTATCCATATAGTAATTATCTTATATATTACCTTATTTCTATATCTTCCTTATATTTTTAATAGTATTTTTTTATTAGTTATATATATATATTACAAGATCTTGCACACGATAATTATATATTGCATATATCACATTATTTTGGAAAGATATTTTGGAAACATGATTCACCTTATGGAATTTTCAATTTTATCCATACATCTTATTTAAATTTTTTTTTATCAGTTTACTATGATATTGTATAAATTTTTATCTCTACCTTTGTCATAAAGCTTTTATATTCTTGTTAATATTTTTATAATTACATATTTTTAGTATTAATTTCTATCCATATATATGACACATAAAAAATAATTTAATATATTATAGTAAAATAGATAAGTTAATCTTTTTATTCACCATATTTTTAGTTACAAAATCTTTTATATTAATACTCTATTTGTAACTATGACAACTTTCTTAATTAATATGGGCCATGATTTTAATTGAAAATTTTATATTTATTTCGATTAATCACTATCCATATGTATGACACATGAAAAATTCTAATTTAATCCATTATATTAAAATAGATAAGTTTTTATCCATAAATATGATGACTATAAAATCATTTTTTATTTAAATTTTCAATCCAAAAGTATATTTTTAATTACAGATTTTTAGTCATAAGATTGACAAATATAAAATAGTAATTTAATATCCAAACTGCCTTTTATAACTTATTCATAAGCTCTTGCACACGATAATAGTAAAATTTACGGTTTGATTGAGTCAATTCATTGCGGTTTTTATGCGGGTTTGAGTCAACCCTACAAGTTAAGAGTGACAACTTTTTTATAAATATTATATAAATATTACAAGTAGCATTTTTAAGAATAAGATAATGTTTGCATACATTTTGATAATAAAGTATATTATTATAATTAAAATAAAATACAGATATGTAAAATTTAATTTAACTATTTGTAATATTATTTTTTATTATATAAATTACAATATGTATATCATATTTGAATTAATATATTATAATTTTTATTTAAAAAAGTTCCCGGGCTAGGCCCGGGTCATCAACTAGTACATTATAAAGCAGAGCCCAAGTCTGTTGTAAAATTTGCGACACGTGGTATTTTTGAATAAATTAATGTGAAATTATATTTTAATAAATTTTGTAACAACTTATAGTATTCTTGCTATATATATATACTAAATAGATAACATGTTTATATAGTTTTTTATGTATATATTTTCTATCTTTGGATTATGTATTAGTTTACTACAATAGATAACATATTTATATAGTTTTTATATACATAAATTCCTATTAGATGATATTTTCCATATTAGTTTAATATTTTTATCTCTTAACAAGATTTCGGGTCTTAATATTTTTTTTATCTTTTAACAAGGCTTGAGCTCCAAGTATAAAATTTATATCTATATAATGATATAATTTTAAATAATAAATTTTGTTATGTTGATATATTTTTATTTTGAGAAAAAGATATAATTTTACGTTGATGACTAAGATCTATAACTATATATTAAAGCTATACCTTTTCGAGCCACCAGAACGATTCTGGCCCCACCTCATATTTACAAAATTAATTTTTATTTCTAATATTTTAAAAATTTTCTATTAAATTCTTCTTTAACTATTTAAATCTATCTTTAACATCAAACAAATATCTATTTAGTATAGCGATATAAAATGAAAACTTCCTTATACAATTATTTAAAATTAAAGATAAAATATTTTAAAATAAATATAAATCTTTTAGCATATATCTTTTGATGAATTTATTTATAGATATATAGTGATTTTTTATGGATAAATATTTAAATTTTTTAAAATTAATAAAATAGATAATAATATATTTAATAGATATATTGAAATGTTTGAAAATCTCTAGATTTACGTACATGAAAAGTAATAAAATATGAAAAATATAATATCTGATTAAAAAATTATACATTCTATGAGCAAAAATTACTTATATTAAGGTTTATATTATATTTTTATTTATTTATTAATATCCTATTTATAATGTCTATAAAATATCGAATCGTAGTCGTACATGGTATGACAGGTATAACTAGTTATATGTAAATGTCAAAAAAAAAATAAAAATTCGAATTTTAATTTAAATTAATAAAATTAGATTTTCTTTATCTTTTTATGCATTTATATTAAAGATTTTTTCTTAAATCAAAGTTTGATAAAAAAATAGAAAAATTTACAAATCTTGATGAATACTTGCTTAAATAGAATTTTGATAAAAATTTACATTACATGTTTCTTAATTACATTTTTATTTTATTTATGTAAATATAGAATTTTTTTTTATATAGCCCCACCTTACCCTGAGCGTCTTGATGGGAACAGCCAGTGAACTCCCTTGTCCAGTCTTGAATCTTGCTTGCAGTCTGCGAGGGAACAATCAATGATACCTCTACTTGGATAGATTTGAATCGTGTGAACACTTTCCGAAATCAGAATTTCGCCCCTTACAAGTCTTAGGGAATCCACGAAATCTGAAGTGAGATAAGACAAATCTTCTAGTTCTCTCCAAGGCTTTTGGAAAGAACTAAACTATAGAAAAATGTAATAATAGATTGTGGCTTCGGTTTTGATTTGATCAAAAGAGAGATCTTATTCAACAACCACGACTCTATTTCCCTTTGCCTTTAAATAGGACGTGGGAAATGATAGAGATTCATTTCTGGCCGTTTAACAGAAGTTACATGGTGGTTATATGGCGGTTACCAACGGTTACCAACCCTTCCTTCTATCACCAACGTCTCTCATCAAAGAGACACGTGTTTAACTTCAAACCAGTCATAAAGGATAGTTACTAGACGTTTAAACATCAGTTATCAAGGCGGTTATCATCCAATAAGCACGTGGCGAAAAATCCGCCAGACCGCTAAACTGTTGTTCCCTACAACACATCTGTAGTTTTCATTGTTCCTTAAGGAACGGCGTAACTTAACCTTTATATATCCCTCTAGACCTCAAGTATACTTACACAAGCGTGGACTCCACACCCCCAAACTTGTGATATAGCTAAGTGAGATCCCATAGCGTCGTATGAACCCCGATCACGCTAAAAGGCACTATTCCCATATAGGGAACAGTCACTTGATGACACTAAAATCACCAAGGAACCAAAACCTTGATTTCGGCCGATTTTCCACTAGAATCGAATCCATGTCTACCAACGCGAAGCCATATTGAATTGACCAAGTGACTAGAGATTATTGTAAATGTAAAGTCTTTCCAACTTAACCGATAAGGATGACAAGTTCTCATTCCCTAAATTCTGTTGGAATAGCCTATCGTAGCTGGTAATTAATTATAAATATATAAAAAGTAATTTTGAAACCTCCATTTATAACAAACTAGCTACTAGCTACGTGAATGAATACACTAGCTAGTTAGTTTTGCTTTGTCTTCTTCTTCAAAAAGATGAATACATTAGCTAGCATATTGAAATTGTGACAGGCTGTGTTACATTGGTACGTTAGGGAAGGAAATTGCAATTCACCGGACGGAGGGTCGCTTTCCCAAGTTACAACAGTCGTTATCCAACCAGTTCACCCTTGCATTGCCAGTTCATACATCCACCGTAGCCATCACCCTAATTTCTTAATTTGTTTCATTTCCTTACTTTCTTTGTGGTGCGGATTTCATGACCACCCATATAAGTTATAACTCCATCTTATATCATACACCACCGTCACCCTAACAAACCAGTTGTCATTCAGTGTCCCTCCATATTTACAACAACAACAAAATCAACCCAGTGTTAACTCATCTTGGACAGAGTCTTAGGACTGACATAAAATCAAGATGGTGTATGTGGAAAGTCCAAGCATTATTATCAAAGGAAAACTGAAATATAACTATGTGACAATAATAACTGAATTTGATTACAATGTATTAATATTGATATTGAAACTATATTCATCACATAGTGACAATAATAACTAAATTGATATAGGGGCTGAATTTAGCTAAAATGCATCAATATATCACTCCATATTTAGAAAGTTGTTATTATATACATTGTGTGTACAAATTATTTATCTAAGGATATTGGCCAACCAACATGTAATATTTTTTTTGTTCCAAACAACCAATATCTAATTTGCACCAGCGTTTTCCCATGGAGTTTGTGAGAAACTCTATGGGTGAAGTTACTAAAACCCTATAGAAAATTGGTGAATCCGTCGGAAAAAAAGAAAAAAGAAAAAAATAATAACTTGATATGGAGAGAGAAAAATCAAATCTCAACCGTTCAATTTGTATTTAATGGTCATGATTTATTCAACTCTATCTATGGAGTTTTTTCACAACTCCACTGGAACTAATTCCTAGCACATCCGACCCTGAATGACAACTGGTAAAATCTCTGCTAATTTTGAACCACATATTGATTTATGTTTCCGGCCGGATAATTTTGTCTCAAGCCAAGTTATATTTAATTACAAGAAAGATCAACAATTAGTAATCAATCACTAATCACCATTCAATTTGATTTTTTACATACCAATTTTCGTATACATAACTGTAATGTATACTACCCGTACACATATAAATTATTCTTATGCTAACAAAGTAACAATGTAAACTTCAATTTTGCACAAATTGAATAACCAATCTCAACCTTCCGGTCTACTCGATCGATCAGCCTAGCTAATTGAATAATCAAAAACATAAATTAATTAATTAATTAACTTAATAAGCGTAGAAGGGAGCGAGACCACCATCGAGGGGCTCAAGCTGAGGGTCGGAGTTCTCGATCATCCAACGGAGGTGATCGAAGAGGACCACTTCGCAGGCCACCGAGATCTCATCTGAGCCATCCGATCTCTCCACCAGCTGCTGCATTACCGGGTGGACCAGGAGTTCCGGGTCGACCCGGTACTCCCTCCTCGACCTCCCCACGTACACCGTCGTCGACGTCGTCTGCTGTTGACTCTGTCCGCTGCCGCCGACGGAGAGGGCGCTGTTGGAGCGGCTGAGCTTGTTACCGAAGGAGTTGATCTTCTTCAGAGCGGATCTCAGCTTCCCGTTAGCCTTTGCCATGTTTTTTGTTGAATTTCTGAGAGGAATTGGAGAGTTGTAAAAGTTTTTAGTTTGAAGGGTGGAGGGAAGTTAGAATGTGATGGAAATGGTGGTGGTGGAAGGTGGGGAGTTTATAAAGAGGTGGGCAGCGCCGCTTCTCGGAGAAGTGGGCCATCTGCCACCATGTACGTGGGCCCAAGTATTCGGCCAGAGGTGGGCCGCGCCGGTTTAATTTTGTAGTGTGTCATTTCTTCTTAAGAAGTTGTGATTTCTATTTTGAGCTAAACAATGAGTACAAGGGTAAAATGCCACTTGGTTAAGTTTAACGGTTTTTATCTGTTCTATATGATTGAACACCCAAATTAGACCTGGGTTCCGGTTTCACGGAACCCGAGGGAAACCAGCCAGAACCGAAACTACGGTTCCGGTTCCTCCACCCCCGGAACCGGGGAACCGGCAATTCCACCCACAAAAAAATAAAAATAACCAAACTGCAACCGCGGTTTTCGTTCAGAGGTCAAAAATGAAGTTTATTTATTTAATTTTTTATTATTTCCGGTTTCGGAATCGGAACCGGATTCCGGAACCGGGAAACCGGCACAAGGCCGGTTTCGAAACCGGACCCGGGTCTACACCCAAAGCATAATTTTTTTTTAAAAATACGGAATAGTCTTTATATTTTTTTTCCCTTCAAAATAATAGTTTTCACAAACAAACATTTTAGGACATATAACAAAGCGATAATTTTAAATATGTTCAACATAAAATTATTCGAATCATGTGTTAACTCTTATCTGCACTTTCCCACAAACCTCATGAGTTCTACATAAAAAAATCTCCTTTTTTTATGTAACGAGGAACTCATCTTTGGTGGTGAATTTCGGGCCCGTAAACTAGCTAATAAAGCGCACAGATCAAGTAAACCGACTTATATCGACCGACTTAACCTATTGATTAGGAGGTTAGACTTAATTTTTCACCCAAGTGAAAAGGCGGATGCTAAGATTTTTCCTCTTCTCTTCAAAGGAGTATCACATTTCCATTCTCATACAACCTATAAAAATATAGTTTTCTTCTTAATAAACGGGAAAATAATCTTATGACGTCCGAATTTTAAAATGACATCGAAAAGCATATGGTATGCAAGTTTCGAGGTAACAAGAGTTTCAAAACTAGAAAAATTAAAAGAAAAGCTAGTGAAGAAGCATTATTAATTAATTTAATTATTCGACCAAAATAAAGAAATATTATTAATTATAATATTTTAATAATTTTTAACAGTAACTAAATTTAGAAAAAAATATATTTCTTTCTTAATTGTAATTTTAGGGTTAATCTATTTTTTAAAGAAATAATTTCTTTTTTTAAAATTAACATATTAATGTGTCATAAAGAGAAATAAAAAATGAGTTTTTGGCAATAAAATTAATAAATATTTTTTTTTATAAAGCGGTGTGAAAGCTTACAAGGAGAGTTGTACACAAAATATATTTTCATAAAGTATATTTTATTGTATAAAGTACCTAAAATATATCGAATGAGGCCTTTATGAATGCGCATGAAAAAAACTTAAATGAGTTTGTGATGAAATCAATTCAAAAAAATTCTTATCAAAGTGAAAATTCTCCTCATTTGCCTTGTTCGTAATTTATTTCATACTAATAAATTGAATCAAAATAATTCCTTTTTATATACTCCACAATGTGAAAGTTTTAATTCACTTAACTTTTATGAGTTACAAACTTACAATAACTCACGATTTAACTTCCAATGACATTTGCTTCTCTTTTGTATGTATACGTTTGTGAGATAAAAGAAGATACATTTGTTTCAAATAAAATCGCCTAATTTCAAATTACTTTATATACTTTTCTACGTATATCAAATTACAAAAAAACAATCAATAATGTTTACCAAAATATACTTTTTGATAAAAGTGATGATAATCACTTTTACCCAAAAGTCTAAGCCTAAATATTGGGTGTTATTCAAATTCAACCTAAAAATACATGATTAGGCGGCCAAAGTTTCATGAACTTAGGTTCACTAGTTTATCTAAGGGATATCGACAACGACTCACATTCCGTTGTCCTATTCGTACCTAAACAAGAAAATATAATTAGGGGGTAATGAACGACCTTAAATGCATTTAGCACTAATTTCCAACGTTTGATTGTTACTATTTCTTATTAGAATAATCTATCTATATATTAAAACGATTTTTCTAACCTATGCCCTAAGGGCATAGGTTAAGAGACTAAAAATGGTAATATAGTTGGAATTTGTATTTATTTGTATTTAATTATTTTTTCAATAGGGTTTATTAGTTTCCTATTAGGGTTTTAGTTCCCAAATTTAGTACTCTTAACCTATGCCCTAAGGGCATAGGATAGAAAAACCGATATTAAAAATAGACCTTTTGGCCATATAGTAGACTCACATTTAATTTGCATATGTATCATTTTCTAGTATTTTTAAATTATTATTTTATCAATAATTTGGATCACTCTATCTTTTAACTAATTAATTTTGATACTACTTAAAATAAGAAAATAGTTATTATAAGACATTTCAAGTTTTAAAAATTAAACTAATTGTTTAATCAAGTAAATTTAGAAATTATTTATTTGGGAAGAAATTAAAACAACATGACACAAGAATCCAACTATTTAATTAAATAAACCGTGTAACTAATTCAATCAGCAACTCATCACTCATTAGGCAGATCGAGTCAAAACATCTTGTTTGTTGCATTGGAGTAGTATAATGTGGTATTTACCAAAAGAACGATTTTTAAATTTAGGGTTCTTTGCATACTCTCAAGTTTCGGCCGGCTAGCCTCGTTAATAATTCAAGTTGTCAACTATGTTGATCGCCGAACATTACATATTAAATAATGGTAGTTAAATTTATCCTCTCGCACCATACTTGTTATTTATATACATTTTTATTATATATAGCACATGATCGAGTTTATCTTTACATTTGTATAAAGTTTGTCGCTAGTACTTGAAATTAATGTTTGTGAAAATTTAATTAGAAGCCCGACAAGCAAATCTCTGAAATATATGGTGCACGATTGAACAGTCCGACCAAATGAATTGATCGAGCTTTATATGGACCATAATTCACACAAATTATTAGCCCATAGCTACTTACATTTTGCGACCAAAATCCTATGCACTTGCACCTAATATTTCATTATAAGGAGTGGACTATATACCCACTAGTTTAATTAAGGGTCTGTTCTAGTAAATCAGTGTTGATGCTGATTGTACTGGATGTTGATATTATGTGCTTATTTTCGATGTTAAAAGTGAAAACTTATTTCTGAAATAAGTATGTGAGTGTTTGGTTGGAAGGTTTGCTTATTTTTTTTAAAGATGATTGTAAAAAGTGAATTCAATGGGGCTCACATGCTTATTTTTTTCAAAAATAAGCATCTGAAATAAGTTGCTTATTTAAAATAAACATGTGTTGCCGTACAAACTTCCCATATGCTAGCTTATTTTTCCAAATAAACAACAAAGTACTTATAAGCACCCATATAAACAACTAATTAACGCACCCTAAATTGTAAATGTGTGTGGAAACGCACCCTAAATTGTAAATGTGTTGAAGAAGAGTTCCCCACATTGAAAATATGAATCTTAATTAGTCTAATATATATATATATATATATATATATAGGGTTGAGTTCAAGTAAGGAGATAATTTAGTGTAAATAGTTAGGAGAAATAAGGAGCGTTGGATGCATAGAGATGAACAATATTGATTTACTCACTTTTATTGTTTAAAATAAAAAAGATAAAAAAAGAAGGTGTGATTTTGGTAACTACCGTAATATAAGCAAAAAATCAATCTGCGTAATTGCAGGAAGTTTTGTGTAATTTCTCTCTCCTATAGTTTTCATCGCTTCTATATAACCGTCGATGAAAAAAACTCTCGCTCCTATAGTACATATTGAACAACTAATATATCACAAATGAACAACTACTTGTTCTCGAATGAACAACTACAATCTCACACCTATTAATAAAAAAAACAATGAACAACTACTTAGTTATGAATGAACAATTAGATATAATCAGAAGAACAACTAGGATAATATATTGAACACAGAACAAATAATAAGTTTTTTTACGAAGTTTTTTTCAATGAACAACTTATTTATTCTATTGAACAATTCTTTATTAATTGATGAACAATAACTCAACCCTAATATCGTGAACAACGAGCAAATTAGTTCTATGTATGTAAATTTTGTAATGAACAATTTCTTTATTGTAATGAACAACTCTATATTAATTGATGAACAATAACTCAACATTATATAGTGAACAAGGAACAAACTAGTTCAATGTACGAAGATTTTTTTAATGAACAATTTCTTTATTGTAATGAACAACTCTATGTTAATTGATGAACAACTTATAATACGATGCAAATGTACGCTACTTTAAATTTTACGACAGTAAAAAAAGATTAAAAAAAGGTATGATTTTGGTAACTACCGTAATCTACGTGATAGGTTTTTTTATCATTCTTTTTTCTTTTAAATCATTAATCCTATCAAATCAGTACCATTCATCTCCTTGCATCTAACGCTCCTTATTTCTCCTAACTATTTACACTAAATTATCTCCTTACTTGAACTCAACCCTATATATATATATTGTGTTAATCCTCTTATTGTCAATTGGTTTTAAGATAAAATCCTATGAGCTTATGTTTTAGGTTTGTCGCGCATGTGCGCTGGGACAATCTCCTCCTCCATCCGTATTTGGCCTACCGATCTTTAATATGGTATAGAACGGTTCGGTGCTGGGTGGCCATTTTTTGGCTATTTGGTTTGGCTATTGGCCCACCCCTTATTTGGGTTGAGTTGGTTATAAAGAGATTGAGATGCCACCACTCATTATATTGGGTTAGTTCGCCATATGACGCGATTTAGGCAGCTCCCAATGTTGTCAAGTGGCAACTGAACTCCTAATGTTGTTAAGTGTCAATAGGGTCAGGCTAGTTGCCGCTTGAGTGGACGTTTGTAAGAAGAGCTTCCCACATTGAAAATATGAATCATAACTTGCTTACTTTAATTATATATACATGGATTTACGTATGCATGATCCCCTATTATGGCTCTTGTTATGACCTATGGACTTTCAAAAAATACTGTAGCCATATTTAATAATTCATGTACTATGTTGTCAAAAGTCTGGTGGACTAATATAACGTAGAAGTCCACATATCAGGTTAGAATCAAGCACACAAATTTATAAAATTTCATCCTAAAATTAATTGACATTAAGAATACTAACTCAAATGTAACCTAAATCATGTTTCAATAAGTATATGTCTTTATGAGAAGATTGGTAATTATGTATATGATAGAGATGCAAAATGATATTAATATATACTTAGCCGTAAACAGACAGGACATCAATCAGCAACGTGAAGATGTTGTTGAAAAAGCAATTAATCACTGAGGAATTGGACCAATGTGAGGATGACTTATCGGTAAGATTCTCCTATTGGAGGAAGCATTTAAGATCTCCTTCACATGGACTTTGTTAATTAGCAAACAAGGGAATTATAAAGAGGCAATAACTCAAGTTATGGCCTTAGATTTAATTGCACATTAATAATAATAATAATAATAATGTTGACAAATGTTTTTTTTTTCATTCTGATAATAATAAGAAAAACTAGACAAATATTTTGGATATTGTTATCATGGATTTTGAGTGTGTGGTTGCTAACTTTCTATAAAATGTGAAAAGTTTGAAAGGTAAAAGAGGAGATGGTTTGGAAATAATTCTACGCATAGCGAATTATTAATTATATTATTAACTTTAATTTTATATCTTATGATTTATTCATTCCAATTTAAAAAATAGTTTGGAAATAATTTCTTTTTTAACTTCTTATTGTATTACTTTAAGTTATGTATTCTATTTTTTTCGATGAGAGAATCTTAATGAAAAATCTTATGTTTTTGTTTGAAAAATCTCATGTTACATGTGCTTTGAAACTTATAAAATGTATATTTTTTCAAATAAATTGAGGGCTTTTTGGTGCAATACCTAGAATCCGGTTGAAATCAAATTAGGATTTTTCTAAATTAGAAATTTAGAATCAATTTGGGATAAGGAATTAAATTAAGTGATACCTTAAATTTGGTGAATGACTAAATTAGAAATCAAATTAGGATTTTCTATAAATGTACGCGTGTAAAGTATGAAAGAGTGTCGGAGCTCATTTAGTTGCTAGGCTCCTTATCCAACTTTGTGTAAACTGTTGGTTAATTAGGATTTTACATTGAATCCCAAATTCATAATCCTAACAAAAACACGCTTGTGTAGCTCTTCTTCTCCTTCTCAATCGTGGATTTTTAGCCCCCGTTTGGTTGCAATCAATGTTCTAAAAAACGCTAGGCGGACGCTGGGCGAAGAGGGACCGCCTAGCGCTACCTGAACGGTGGCCTAGGCGATCCTAGACGAGTGCCTAGGCGGGCTAGGACCTTCTAGCGCCTAGGCGAGGCCTAGACGGGGCCTAGAAGGGATTTTTAGAACAGTGGTTGCAATTTATGGAAACGTAAACGGAATGAAAATGAATGTAGTCCATTTTAGTGTCATGATACATTGACAAAAAAATCAACTTATTTTGCACAACTTCTTATCCATTGTAAAAAAGGTCTTACTCCACCTCAATCATTCTTCCATAAAGGGGGTGGGTAACAAAATGGTGGAATCACTTCCTTCTATCTCACTTTTATAATGGACAAGTTGTTGGATGATTTTTTTTATATAAATATATTATGACACTAAAAATGGTCTAGATTCATTTCGTTTCTATTTACGTTTACGTTTCCATATGTCACGACAAAACAAACGAGGCCTTAGTCTGAATACTTCCTCTTCCTTCTTCTCTACCGCACTTCTCTTTTCTTTTGGTTTTTAGTCTAAATCCCCCTCCTCCTTTCTCCACCACACTTCTCCTCCTCTTTTTCTCTGTTCTCTGTCCAACGAATTTCTACTTTCTCTATCGTTCTTATCCTCCCCCTCCTTCTCCTTCTTCCAAATTTGGAAAACTTTCGACGAGGGAAGCTGATGAGAGACCCAAACCAAGCAAGGTGAGAAAGAAGCACAGACATGCAAACCTTAATTTTAGATAGGATATGAACGGAAGTCTATTATGCTAGAATGAGCAATTCATGTAATAACCTACTCCCAACCTTTTTGTCAAAGCAAATATCAATACTATGAGTTTTGGTGATTCCAAACCCGATTCTTGATACTAGTAGTATAGAACCAAAACGGCCCTAACATACATATAAGCCCCCAAATAAAAGCTAGCTTAAAGTTCGAGGGTCTGTTCGTTTCACATCATATTACACAAAATAATAGATTTTTTTTAAAAAGAGCTTTTTGTATTTTTGTGGGAGAGTGTGCAGGAGAGAGAGGTGATGATGGGACAAAACAAATGCAGCTTTTTAAAAATAATATATTATAATGTCAAATAATGTATTATTTTGGATAATAAACTTGGAGCCGAACACAGCCCAAGTTTAGACACTCTTCCGAAAATTTGCTACTCCGTATTGTATTAGTGCTAATGGCCCAGATTGAAGGGATATTGGGCCGTTTGATGGTACTGGGCAAATGGGCCGACGTTGATAAAATGCAGTTGTCCATCAATTGAGAATTCAGTGAAGTGTCAAAACTACGTGAATGGTCGTTCAACCTAAAAAATCTAGTGGAGGAAATAAATTCAAGAATCAACAATGGATTGATGCTTAATTTTAAGTAAAACTAAAGGTTCATTCTGAAATATTTATTTTTATTACATAAAAAAGCCTTATTGTTCGTTTTATTCTAATTTAGATGCATATTTGACAAATATAGGGAAATTCCTTTTGGCACTCTTATGTTTTTGACTTTTGCTTTTAGTGTCCATAAAAAAATCTTATTCTTTTTGGTGCCCTTCAGTTTTTAATAAATTCCTTACCGTAACCTAAAGTTTATGAAAACATATTTTCCATCCAATTTATCGTAATTGCCGTTAAAAAATTTAAAAATCCAACATTTTCTTATCCTCTCCGTCAAATTCTTCTCCCACCTTTCTTTCCAAATTTCTTTTCACCTTTCTCCCCTAAAGAAGAACATGATTTCTGAGTATCTGGATAAAATTTCCCTTTTGGATCGAATTCGCACTATTGCATATTATTTCGGTTTGTGTTGGAATATTGCCTCCGCACTTGGGTGATCTTAAATGGTTACTTTTATTTGTTTAAGATAAAATCTAGTACTAAATTTATATATATGAACGGCTTCTAATTTTCATTGTTTGGCCATTGAGCATTTTAAACCATTCCCATAAATTAATTAATGAATATCTAGCAATTGGGCTCAATTGAAACCCAGAATCTCGTTTCCTAAGTGTTCTAAATCCAGTAATTTGTTAAGAAATCTCTCGGGGTAAATAAATCCAGCTGGTGGCGGAGTTTGTGGGGACATTCATACTGATATTCAGGGCGACCGTGACGCCGATCGTGAACAAGAAATACATCGCCGGAGACGCTGATCTGGAATGCCGGGCTTGGCAGCGATGATAGTCATTCTATCGAAAGGGCGCATCTCGAGGCCCACCTGAACCCGCCGCTCACCATCGCCTTCTCGGCGCTGCGCCACTTCCCATGGGTCCAATTGCCCGCCTACATCCTTGCCTAGGTGTCGGCGTCCATCTGCGCCGGCTTTAGGTTACGTCAATCCAACTTTTTTTTATATTTTTTTTAAATTTTTTACACCATAAATTAGAATAAATTGGATGGAAAATGTATTTTCATAAACTTTAGGTTACGGTAAGAAATTTATCAAAAACTGAAGGACAACAAAAGAAATAAGATTTTTCTATGGTCACCAAAAGAAAAAGTAAAAAATATGAGGGTAATAAAAGGAATTTCCCAAAATTTAAATGCTATATATACATGTATAGGTTCCCAACTCGTCTTATGCTATACGTCTAACTACCATGCTTGATTTGATCAATTTTAGGCTCCGTTCGACAACGTTTATCTGGATACTTATAAGTACCCAGTTACTTATATGGAAAAAATAAGCTTCGTTTTATGTGTTCGGCAAAATTTGATTATTTGAAATGATTTACATATATCCGATACTTATCTGCTGAAAAAATAATCAACACCCCCAACCTTATGTCAAATAAGTTAACTTTTCTATCAAAATATAAGTAAGTGGGACCCACGCGATTTCCCAATTAAATTTTTATTTTATTTTTTTACCCTTCATTAAGTCATTTTTAGTAATTTTACACCTCTTGCTTAAAATATCAGCAATTCAGTTTACCGAACACATTCTGGATTATTTGAAAAATAAACAACTCAAATCCATATTCCATATTAGCATCCACGATCAACATCAACAACCACAAGTATCAACATCAACATCAACATCAGCATCAACACCAATAAGTACCGATTTACTGAACGGAGTCTTAATAAATATTTCAAAGGTCGAGTGTTCGTTCAATTCTGGTGTATCATTATAACGATAACCACCATACTTGTGGGAGAGTAAAACAATCCCACGTTGGAAAATAAGGGCAACGTATTACCCACTAATATATAAGAAAGGAGGGACTTAATCCAATGACTTAAGCTTTTGGGTTAAAGGTGTATTCCGACCTTATATACGAAATGATTTAATTTCCCGACACGTCACCCGATTATTTTGGTCCCGAGTTTGACATGGTATCAGAGCGAGTTCGGTTTTCATGGTAAAAATTGTGGGTGTATAGTTAAAAAGAGATTGATATGTTAATCACCCGTTTCGAAACCAAAATTGTGGGCTAGTAGAAACCAAAATTGTGGGCTAGCTAAAAAGAGATGAAGATGCTAGCTCCGTTGAGGGAGCGTGTTGGATAGCAAAACAACCCCACATCGGAAAATAAGGGCAACTACCCACTACTCCCTCCGTCCCTATTTGTTTTTCCACTTTCCTTTGTAGACGGAGGGAGTAATATATAAGAAAGGAGGAAATCCAACCCAATAACTCTTTTGGATTAAAAGGTGGATTCCGACCTTATATATGAAATGATTTAATTTCTCGACACGTCACTCGACTATTTCGGACGACGGAATTTGACAATACTTAACTTTTAGGATATGGATTAAATATCCTTATTATACAAAGTAAAATCTACATGAAAATAAATAAATCCTATAAAAACATTCAAATTACTCTAAATAAAAATAAAAATAAAAAATAATTATTTTATATTATTTTAAGGGTTTTAATTTATCACCCATTATAGATTTGAAAAGCATTCTAATTCTGTCAGTTCATCAAATATTTAGATTTTTAGCCTAAGAATATAATTAATCCGCTCAAAACAAAGAAACCAAAGAGAATATTGAAATTTATGTCGTCATGCATGATGTTTCAAAATAAACTAACTTGGAAAATTATTTTCGATGGAAAAAATGAGTTTGATGCGTCCACCACGTTACTCAAAAACATTTTAAAAATTCGTAATAACTTTCTTTCCCTATGTGGCATAATCCATGGACATTTGACTTGAAAATGTTAGAGATAATACATAAAAAATCTTATCCTCTATATTAGTCTATTTATTATCTTTACCTTATATCAATTATATGTGGTTTTGTATTTAGGAAACCCTAAATTTATTATTATCTTGGATATTATTCTATCTTGTAATCTCTATTTAAAGAGATCCTTCTATCAATAATAATTATCAGTTCATACAATTCTTTATGGTATCAGAACTTGATCCAAACTATTCTCCAAAACCTCAAAACACGTCCTTTTTTCTTCGGTTCCATGACAGCCCCTTCGTCCCATTCGATCCCGAACGAGGCTGAACCAACTATACCTCTCTTCATGGTTAATTTCACAAACGTCATCAAACTTAACTCTAGCAACTACATCACATGGAAAACACAAATCAAATCCATCTTGGTAGGCTACGGTCTCTTCAAATACCTCGATGGATCTCATCCTTGCCCTCCCACAACTCCTCTTGGGGCGGCCATCGCGGCTCCCAATCCGGCGGTTCAAACATGGCAAAGGCAGGATCAACTCCTTTTTGGAGCCCTTGTTGGCACTCTCTCGTCCAACATCGCTCCACTCATGACTCAAGCAACAACCTCTCATGCGGCCTGAAAACTACTTGAGGATACCTATGCTAAACTGTCCCGAGGGCATATCAAACAACTCAAGGACAAGATTTCTATAATCTCAAGAAAGGAACTTCTTCAACAACAGATTTCATGCAAAGTGTTAAAAATTGTGCGGATCTTCTCACCACTCTCGGTAAGAAGCCTGACCCTGAAGACTTGATCGATTATGTTCTCAAAGGGCTTGATTCCACTTATCAAGCAGTCATTGATGGTGTTCGTAATCGAGAAACCCTAATCTCGTTTGAGGAGCTCCATGAATGGCTTAATGTGCGAGAATTAGAGCTCAAAACCGAGGGCACCACGTCTGCTACAATCGAACCAGCCAGCGCCATGAACGTCCAATCTCGGTCCCGCTCTAAACCTCGACAAAACTGGCCTAACCAAAACTCGCTTCCGCCAAACCCAACTCCACAAAACTATGCCAATGTCGTTCCCCATACCTACGCTTCCCAATCTTATTACCCTAACCCTCCTCCCATGCAACAAAACCCTCCCCCCATGCAAAACCCTAACCCTATTCGGCCGCCTCCACGCCCATTCCTTGGCCGCTGCCAATGGTGTCGGGAAACCGGCCATGTAGTTGGCTTTTGCAGCGAGTTTAGACGCGTGGCTCCCCACCTTCGTCCACCACCCAACCCGTACCGGCCACAACCACCGTCACCTCCTACTCCCCCACCACAAGCCAATCAAGTCCTAACCACGCCTCAACCATGGATTATGGACAATGGTGCGTCTCACAGCGTTACCAATGACCTCAAAAACCTTAGCCTTCACTACCCATATGATGGTCCTGATGAACTCCTGGAAAGGGTCTTCAAATATCAAACCTTGGAAAACTTTCTTTACAAACGACAACCAAAACTTTTCTCTTAGATAATGTTCTTCATGTTCTTGTGATTTCCAATAACATTATTTCCGTTTCAAAATTCACTTCTCAAAATCATCTTTCGGTTGAATTCTTACCCAATTCTTTTCTTGTGAAGGATCTCTCAACCAGCCAAACTCTACTTAGTGGTCCATGCATCAATGGTGTCTATCTTTTGTCTTCTGCTGTCAAACCTAGAGCTCTCACCGCCCTCCTTTCTGATGGTTCTCTTTGGCATCACAAGTTGGGACATTTGGCACCTCCGATTTTAAAACTTATGCAAGGCTCCTTTAAATTTCCTAGTACTAGTAGCAAGTTTGATTTTTGTTCCTCTTGTTCCATGCATAAAAGTCATAAACTTCCTTTTGGTGTGTCTTCCATTGCTTCTACTTATCCTTTAGAGATTATCTTTACAGATGTTTGGATGTCACCAGTTTATTCTTTTGAGGGTTACCACTATTATGTTATCTTTGTTGATCACTTCACTAAATATATTTGGCTTTATCCTCTTAAAAATAAATCCGACACTAAGTCCATATTTATCAAATTCAAAGCTCTAGTCGAAAATTTCTTCCAAACCAAAATAAAGATACTCTACTCGGATAATGGTGGCGAGTATATTGCGCTGAAATCTTTTCTTGCCACCGCTGGCATCACCCACCTCACCACCCCCCTCACACACCACAACACAATGGTATTCCGAGCGTCGCCATAGGCACATTGTCGAAACCGGTCTGGCTCTCTTGACACATTCGGGTTTGCCCACCACTCTTTGGACGTTTGCCTTTCAAACGGCTGTTAATCTCATCAATCGGATGCCTACTCCAACTCTTCAAAATCAATCTCCCTATCTTAAGCTCTTTCAAACACAACCCAATTATCAAAAGTTAAAAAGTTTTGGTTGTCTATGTTTTCCTTGGCTCAAACCCTATACCTCCAACAAATTTGAACCCAAATCCTCACCTTGCATATTTGTCGGATATTCCCTAACTCAAAGTGCTTACCTTTTCCATGACCCCGCAACCTATAAGCTCTACACTTCCCGACATGTTTCATTTATTGAATATGTTTTCCCATTCCTTTCCTCCACACCGCCACAATTTGGCCAACCAAACGAACCAGCGCCGAACCCGGACTCCTGGACCTCGTTTTCTTGCCCCATCCTCTCCGAGCCGAACCTTGGGTTTGACCCGCCTCCACCCCAGCCCGGTCCAACTCTCCCTTCCCCGCCGCACACACCAAACCCTAGCAACCCCTCTAGTCCTTTCCTTTCTCCGCAAGCTACCCCTAACCCTAATTTCATAACAAACCCTAATTCCCCTACAAACCCTAATTCTTCTACTCCCTCTTCCTTTTCGCATAACACCAGTGCCTCCCCCCACCTTTCGGCCTCACCCACTGATAGCTTGCATTTAGGTAGTGTTTAAGATGCATATTTATGTTTATTTTGCATGGTTTTAGCTTATTTTAGTCTAGTTCTTAGGTTTTTAGGTTTTCTAGGAAATTCGGGTTTTGCGCTTGTTTTGCTCGGTTTTGCAGATCTTTAGGTAAACAAGCATGGACGGGATGGATCTTATAGGACTATGGTGAAGTTTGAGGAAGCTTAGAGTGATACAAGTGAAGATTAGAAGAGTTAATGCCCGAGAGCTTGTGTGAAAAGAACGCTTAAACCCGGGCTATGCATTGGAGTTCTTGTTTCGACACCTCTATCTTGCAATGCTTGGTTTGGGAGCTATAGTACTCGGATGGAGCTGAATTTGTTATCACTGGAAAGCTAATTTAAAGAGCTACAATTCATATTTTTACTCCGAGTCCAAATTCTAACTCTAAGTGGGTCAAAACAGCCTCTGAAGTGACGCTTGAATGCTGAACCGAGGCAAAAGCGCGGGATGACAATTGCTCGGCCGCGCAATTCAGAGGCTAAGCCGCGCAATTCCAACTGAGGGATGATTGCGCGGGATGACAATTGATCGGCCGCGCAATTCAGAGGCTAACCCGCGCAATCGGTGTTTTCTACGCGGGGAGGTTTTGGGCTTGACTTTTGGGCCTAGGGTTATATCATATCCGAGTATAGCTTAAAGATAGATATTTTTGAGGATTATTTGGAAGACATACATAAACCTTATGTTAGTTTATTTTTAGGATAACTTTGATCATACTTTTGGGAGGCTAGAGTTTTCTCTCAAGGAAGAACCTTTGAACCTTTGTAAGTTTGATTTTAATTCAATTATGCATTGCTAATTTCCTTGTGTTTGACTAGTTATTGAAATCATAGATTGCATAATATTGTGAGGTTTGATTGATTCTCATCAACTTGAATAGGTTTTATTCCCTGTGCGTAATTGAATCAGAATTATTCTAGGGTTTTGTTAGATTAGCTACCTAATAGAATTTCTAGGTTAATTTACAACTAATCTGATTGATGCCCGTTCGGGGTTGATTAGATAAAGTAGCATCTATAATTGTTTAGACCCGTTCGGGCTTTTCAATTGTAGAAGGGAATAAATCCACAAATAACTTAGATGTTTGTTTGCTCTAAGTGTTTGTTTCTATTGATAACTTGATTCGTAAAGCTGTCGTTTAATTGAATCTAGACGTTGTTTTAGGTTGTTAAATGATTAGGGTTGTTTAGACTGTTAGTTCTTTCAACTATTTATGAAGTTTGGGTCATAATCCTTAGTAGGAGTATAATCCACAATAGATTATTCAAGTGAATTGAGAGTCAAAAGAATCAATGATCAATAAGCATATCTATGATGGATTTAACTAGTTGAACACGCTTGTCTCTCATATATATTTACAATCAACTTTGCATTCATATTTAGTTTTCAATTTTGCATAGTAGTTTAGATTTCCATTCAATAAAACCCCCCTTATTTGGTTACTTGGCACTTAAGTAATAACATTAATACACGAGTCCTTGTGGGATCGACCCTTGCTTACCATTCTACTCAGATTGGTTAAGTTAGGATTCTTTGATAGGTAAACGACTGAAAAATACTTCATCACCCACTTCCTCCTCCGACTCCTCAACTGCCTTCACTTTGGCCAGCAATGAACCAAACCCTACTGAGCCACCCCCTCCCCCTAACCGAGCAATCACTCGATCCATGCATAATATCCATAAACCTATCCAACGCCTTAATCTTCAAGCTTCCCTCACCACTCATACTGAACCTTCCAACATAACCCAAGCCCTAAAGGACCCAGATTGGCGTCAGGCCATGGAAGCGGAATTTTCGGCTCTCATTCTCAATGACACGTGGACCCTTGTACCTCCCGAGCAAGCTTCGAATATTGTCGGTTGCAAGTGGGTGTTCCGAGTTAAATACAAGTCCGATGGCACGCTTGACAAGTACAAAGCTCGTCTCATTTGCCAAAGGCTTTCATCAACGGCCTGGGTGTGATTATACAGAGACTTTTAGTCCGGTTATTAAGCCCGTCACGGTTCAATCGGTTCTTTCGTTTGCTGTTAGTTCGGGTTGGCAAATCCGACAACTTGATGTCAATAACGCTTTTCTTCAAGGATCGCTTCATGAGGATGTTTTTATGGAGCAACCGCCTGGCTTCATTGACAATCGGCTTTCTCATCATGTTTGTAAGCTTAAGAAGGCCATCTATGGCCTCAAACAGGCTCCCCGTGCATGGTATACGGAACTTCGAAACTTCCTCCTTTATCTTGGTTTTGTGAACTCAGTGGCTGACTCCTCCTTGTTCATTTACCGTGATTGCTACACCACACTCTTTCTCCTCGTGTATGTAGACGATATTATCCTCACAGGTAATTCTGAAACCTCATTAAGTTGGCTGATTCAACAACTTGCTGCTCGATTTTCCTTGAAAGACCTCGGGCCGCTAGCTTACTTCCTTGGTGTCGAGGTCCACTCTCATCCTATGGGCCTCTTCTTGAATCAGCGAAAATATATTTTGGATCTTCTTCACCGTACACACATGGTTGAATCTGGTTTCATGTCTACTCCGACGTGTGCCTCTACGCAGCTTCGGCGTGATTCTGGCACGCCTCTTGAAAACCCGAGAGATTATCGCATGGTTGTTGGTAGTCTTCAATACTTATCTCTTACACGGCCGGACATTAGCTTTTCTGTGAACAAACTGTCGCAGTTTATGCAAAATCCGACGACGGAACATTGGAGCGCTGCCAAACGCCTTCTTCGATACTTGAACGGGACATCAAGCCATGGAATTCTCTTACATGCTCATAATCCGCCCAATTTACATGTCTTTTCGGATGCTGATTGGGCAGGTGATAAGGATGATTTTATTTCCACTTCTGGCTATTGTGTTTTTTTGGTCGGACACCTATTTCGTGGAGTTCTCGGAAACAGAAAACCGTTGCTAGATCATCCACTGAGGCCGAATATTGGTCTCTAGCTGACTCCAGTTGTGAGCTTCTTTGGGTTCTTTCCTTGTTTTCTGAACTTGGAATTTCTGTTCCGCAACAGCCTGTCATCTATTGTGATAATGTTGGTGCTAAACAGCTCAGTGATAATCGAGTTTTTCATTCCCGAATGAAGCACATTGCACTTGCTTTCCACTTTGTCCGAGAACATGTTCAGAATGGCTCTTTTCGGGTTTCTTATGTCTCTACACGAGACCAGATTGCTGATATCTTGACTAAGCCGCTGGCTCGAGCTCAGTTTCAGTCACTTGTTTCCAAGCTTGGCCTCTGTGCACCTCCGTCCAGCTTGCGGGGGCATGTTAGAGATAATACATAAAAGATCTTATCCTCTATATATATTAGTCTATTTATTATCTTTACCTTATATCAATTATATGTGGCTTTGTATTTAGAAAACCCTAGATTTATTATTATCTTGGATATTATTCTATCTTATAATCTCTATTTAAAGAGATCCTTCTATCAACAATAATTATCAGTTCATACAATCCTTTAGAAAATTTGAAAAAAAAAATCACATAGCCAGCCAAATAATGATATATAGTGGGCGTGCCTTGACTACAAAATCCAGTCCAAATATGCACTCGTTTATCATAACTTGACGCGTTATATGACCAAAACACTATCAAAAGCCAACCGACAACTCTGATCATTTCACTATATATACACACAAGAAGTCAAATGATCAATCACAGAAACCAAAATACAATCAAAATGGAACTCCCACTCTTTGTAGCAATAACTATAATCACATCCCAACTTCTCTTTTTCACCTTTGCTAATTCACAAACTCCACCACCATCGGCCACCCAATTCCTCAAATGCCTCCAAAGCAACAATTTCTCAAACCCTAATTACCCAATCTCAAAATCCCTATACACACCCCAAAACCCATCCTTCTTACCCACTCTTCAATCTTACATCCAAAACAGCCGCTTCAACCGCTCCACCACCCCTAAACCGCTCGCCCTAGTGGCCGCCACCCACTCCTCCCATGTGCAATCCACCGTCTCCTGTGCTCGGGTCTCGGGGATCCAGCTCAGGATCCGGAGTGGGGGCCATGACTTCGAGGGCTTGTCGTACGTGTCGAGTGTCCCCTTTGTTGTCCTTGATATGTTCAACCTAAGGGAGGTGGATGTAGATGTTGAGAAGGAGGTTGCATGGGTCCAAGCCGGAGCCATACTTGGAGAGATTTACTATAATGTTGCCAAGGAGAGTAATAATACGTTGGCTTTTCCCGCCGGAATTTGCTTGACCCTCGGCGCCGGGGGCCATATAAGTGGCGGAGGCTATGGTCCTTTGATGAGGCAGTATGGGTTGTCTGTTGACAACGTAATTGATGCTCAGGTATGTACGTGCATGTGTAGAATTTTAAGAGAAAATTTGTACTATTTAATAGTTGCAAATTCTAGGGATAAAGTTTCACTAGTTATTATTTAATTTATAGAAAATAATCTCAATTTTTCTATAACAAGTACTCCGTAATGTAATTCATCAAATGAAAATAATTCCTTTTAACTTTAATTAATTAAGTAGGCTTTATACAACGTTCGCGAGTGTGCACAACTCTTGTCCCGATGATCGATCATTTTGATAACAGTATACGTACAAATTGATGCCATCATTTTAGCTACAAGTAAAAAGATCAGAATTGACCAATCACCTTAATTGTACTTGCGTAGGTTGTGGACGCAAAGGGCAGAACCCTCAGCCGGTCAACGATGGGAGAAGACCTCTTTTGGGCCATCCGAGGAGGCGGAGGCGCCAGCTTCGCGGTGGTCCTGTCTTGGAAGTTGCGGCTGGTGCGGGTCCCACAGACGGTGACGGTGTTTGGGGTGACTAAGACGCTAGAGCAAGGGGCGACAGACGCGGTGGACCAGTGGCAGCGCGTGGCGTACCAAATGGACCCAAAGCTGTTCTTAAGGGCTCAGCCGCAGGCAATCGCGGCCTCAGGTGGGAACAACGCCACACTCGGAGTCTCCTTCATAGCGTTGTACCTCGGTGGCGCCGAGGAGTTGGTGAGTGTTGTGAACAACAGCTTTCCGCTGTTGGGTCTAGAGTTGAAGGATTGCTTTGAGATGAGTTGGGCCCAATCATTACTATATTGGAATTCGGGTGCTTCTAAAGGTAACACCTTATATCTTCTCTTAGGCTATTACGTGTACATTACATTATCACATTACCACCTTAAACTAATTTTTTATGAGAGGTTTTGTGATATACCTTTTTCAACGGATTTATATTCTTTTATAAAAAGATTTCTAAATTCCTCATCCATCTATAAATCTATCTCTATCTCTATCTATATTTTTTTTAATGAAATTTCGTTCCGGGTCCACGTACATACGTACCGTAAGCCCAATACACAAGCCCAATGGGGTTCAATCCTATTTCTCTTTAGATTTCCGATGTGGGATGAATATTCAAATATTTTTCCTAGTCTCTTATGTTGAGAGCTTCAATCAACATATAGCCCCGTATAAATCACTACTCACTAGAATAATCCACGTACACATATCCTTGTGATATGATTGCGTACGTAAGATTAATGGATCATATCTTCAAGCTGTAGTCCTAACGTACATATATCTGTATTTTTTATTTTATCTTATCTTTGTACATATATCTCTATTGACACCATTCAATCATTCATATCTCAGCATTTTTCAACTAAATATATATATTTGCATTATAGTCAACAAAAACAAGCTAAGTACGTTTTATTATATATACTCGATAAATCCAATATTAATTGTATGTACAGTCTTGAACCCAAAGATGGTATGTATACATATATTAGGATATTATTTATTAATTCGTGTGACATACAATCTTATTAAATCAGGCACACCACTTGAGACAATGCTACAAAGATCGTCACCTCCTAATAGCTACGGCAAACACAAATCAGACTATGTCAAGAAACCCATCCCCAAGGAAGGTTGGGAGGCGATTTGGAAGAAGATGATCGAATTGGGCCCGAGTGTGGTAATGCAGTACAATCCCTACGGTGGGAGGATGAGCGAGATCTCTGAAGACGCAACTCCGTTCCCTCATAGAGCAGGGAATCTCTTCAAGATGCAATACATTTCCTCTTGGAACGATGCAAGTCTTGAGGTGGACAATAAGTATGTAACGGGTATGAGGGAGCTCCATGATGTTTTTACCCCGTACGTTTCGATGAACCCTAGGGAGGCGTTTTTGAACTATAGGGACATTGATGTTGGGACCAATGCTAATGGAAACTTAGGGTTTGCTTCTGATTTCTTCAAAGGGAATGTGGAGAGGCTGTTGAAGGTGAAGGTTGAGGTTGATCCGGGTAATTTTTTCAGGTATGAACAGAGTATACCTATACAGAAGAGGGGTTAAAGGTCATACTTCATGCTTAATTGTTATGGTATAATGGTAATTCTTTTTTCTTTATATTTATTTATCATGGTGTTGTAATGATAAGTACTCCCTCCAAGCAATGGTAATAGTTACAATATATCATTATAAATCACTCATAATGTTAATCTCAGTTGTCAATTCATAAGCTTTTGTCGATTCATCATAGTATAGTTAAGTATTTGCTACATTAATCTATACATGACAGTGAACCAGATAGTCGCTCAAAAAAAAAGTATAGTAACTTTCAAGGATAATGTTTTTAGGTTTTATTTAATTTTTGGAAGAGGTTAGATGTGCATATAAATATAAACAATACATCATACATCTTCTCAGGAATTCTTGTTTGTATGTGTTATCTGTTATGTGTCACTGGTAAATTAGTCAAACTTGAAGAATACATTTTACAATTGTGAAATTTGATTTTCTACTAATCGATCAATTGAATGGAACTTGTTAACTAGAAGAGCTAGTCTAGATCTTTCTTATTTTACATTTTTTTCTAAAAATTTATTCCAACGGTTATTCTATAAATTGTGATTTAATCTGAAATCTGATTAGTCGTGTACGTTAAAATAGTATGAATATACCAACCAACCATTGACCCAGGAGGTTCTACTATAGCAGAATCTGAGGAGTTAAGAAGGTAGTACTCATGCCAAAGGGAGGGTGTACGTCCGATAGACATAAGAAAAAACTGAAATTCAGATATGTGATAATAATAACCGAATTTAATTAAAATGTACCAAAATTGATATAAAGACTATAACCATCTGAAAGAGTATATAAAAGCCAATGAGTATGAGGAAGCGTCCCAGAAGATTTTCTCAAATTGAATGAATATATTCTCGAAAGTCTTCGAGAACAGAAAACCGCAACCTTTGGTACTCTAGGAATGTTAGAAAGCACCAAAATAGGTCTATTGACAAAATTGAATGCTCCTCGATTATTATTGGCCATGTACGATCTTGTATTCGAGCATGATTGACAAAAAAAAGTGAACCGAGAGGCTAGAGATTGGCTTGTAAAAGTAGGGATGGAAGATACCATGTAATGTCTAAATTTATCTAGGACTCGTGTACCCGTTTCCTTATTCTTCTTATCGAATGAATTACCGTTCATTAAAAAAAACCGCAACCTTGCACCCTCACAGTGCCAACAGGCTGCAAAAGTTTCGTAAAACACCAAAATAAAGAAATGAATATCATGCCACTTAATTTGTGTTAGCATAAGAACCGGTTTAGGTTAATAGAACCGGGTTCAGTGAAATTATAGTATAAAAGAGGATGGCTTCCTTGTAATCTGATAACAGAATGAATAACAAACTTTGAGCTTCTCCTTCGTGTTTCCACTTCTGGAATTCTAACATGGTATCAGAGCGAACGGTCTGGTCCTGGGCCCGTTTCCTGGCTTGTTTGGGCTTGGGGTTAGCGATTGATGCTACCCGCCCGTTATTTGGGTTGCGTTTGGATATAAAGAGACTGAGATGCCACCACCCGTTCTTTGGGCTAGCTATAAAGAGATTGAGATGCTAGACCTTTGTCCAAGTGTCAACTAGGCCAGGCCAGTTGCACTTGCGAGGGCGTGTTGAGAATCTCCTTCCCACATTGGAAGATGAGAGTTAAATTAGCCTACATATATTCCCTTGGGTTACTCCTCCTATTGCCAATTGGTTTGTAGGATGGAACCCCATGAGCTTATGTGTTGGGCTTACGTATGCGCACGACCCCCGTTATGGCCCTCGGACTTTCACATGGTTTTATGCCATACCATGTCTTTGATCGATCTTTCTCGATTTCTTTCGATCTTTTCTTCCGCTGATTCAGTTCTCTTTCTGATCGTTTGATTGATTTGTTATTTCACGATCATTTGACCTAATTCTCTTGAGTTCTGGATTGATTTCTTCAAACAATTCTTTCTTTCGATTTGATTTTGTATCTCGCACAAATCAGTCGATTCTTACTTTGATTCAATGGATTCTAATAGTCCACTTTACGTTCATCCTTCCGATAGTCCCAGAATGGTTCTCGCAACGAAAGTCTTTGATGGCTCGGGATTTTTCGCTTGGCGCACTTCCATGGTGATTGCTCTCAAAGCAAAGATCAAATTTGGATTTGTTACTGGTGAGGTGCCTCGTCCTGCTCCAACTTCTGTTGATTTCAATCGTTGGGAGCGATGCAACGCCATGGTGTGTTCTTGGCTGTTAAACGCTATGAACAAAGAAATTGCTAACTTTTCTTCTTTCTGGTGATGCACATCAAATCTGGAATGATCTTGATGCGCGTTTTTCTCAAACAAATGGTGCACACATGTACTCCGTCGAGAAAGATTTGAGTACGATTTCTCAAGGATATGACAATATTCGAGGTTTCTTTACACGCATCAAGCGCTTATGGGATGAGAAAGATTCTATGAGGACTCTTCCTCCATGCACTTGTGGACAAGCTGCAGCTGTGCGTAAGCAAGAACAAGATCAACGCCTTCTACAGTTTTTGATGGGGCTCAATGAGTCTTTTTCTACTGCTCGTGGTAGCATTCTGATGACACATCCCTTGCCAGATGTTTATCAGGCTTATTCTTTGATCATTCAAGAAGAAACGCAGAGAGACATCAATTCTGCAAGTAAGCTTCTGATTGAGTCTTCTTCTTTGGCTGCTAATTTTGCTAATGCTAATATTGCGAATCAGTCTGGGAATACTAGCAAGGGCAAACATTCTTTCTACTGTACTCATTGCAAACGAACTACTCACAATGTCGAAAGATGCTACAAGCTTATTGGATATCCTCCTAAATTCAAGTCTTCCTCGACAAATGCTAATTCTGTAACGACTGGAAATGAGGATGCTTCTTCCTCCAAGTCTTCTCCCAGTGAATCAGCAATTCCTGGTTTATCTGGTGATCAGTATATGTAGCTAATGTCTTTGCTTCAAAAAACTACAGTTGGATCTTCAAGCAACTCTTCTATGGCAAACATGGCCAGTATTGCTTGCTTTTCTTCTGTTTTTAATTCTGTTAGATCTTCATTCTCTACTACAACATGGATTATTGATAGTGGTGCAAGTGATCATATGACTTATAATGTAGAGTTCTTCACTGAAATGCATCCTTTAGCCTCAGCAATTTCGATTTCCATGCCTAATGGTTATGTGATTATGGTTAAGTTGGCTGGTACTATTCAGATTTCACAGGATCTTGTGTTGAAAGATGTGTTATACGTACCTGATTTTCAGTTTAGTCTTCTTTCAATCAGTAAGATTGTATTAGGATAGAATCTCTTATAAAATCATATCTTTTTGTGATATTATCCTAGGAGATTTGTAACCATATTTAGTTAGTATTCTTATCTTGTAAACTAGGGTTTTGGTAATTCTCTGCTGTAATCTCTATAAGTACATTTGTAAATCAATAGAAGAATCATCTTTTGCCCAACATTTTATATCGTTCATATGGTATCAGCCTAAACACGATCCTCTCAATATGTCTGGCAACGATCTTACTATCACCCCTACCTCGCTTACTGGTCATCTTCTCGGCGCCGCTAGTGGCACCGCGAACCAGTTTCACTTTCCCCAAATCTCGATCCGTCTTGAGCGCAACAACTACTCCCTCTGGCGTAGCATAGTTCGCTCGGCACTTGCTGCGTATGGTCTGGCGTCCTTCCTTGTTTCGGCGTCGGCTCCAGCAAAAACAATCCCGGTGGACTCGGCTGATCCGGATCCAACCAAGGTGATTCCTAACCCTGCTTATGAAGAATGGTATCGCAAGGATCAACTAATCCTCCTTTGGCTCCGCGCAACCATGGCCACCGCTCTCCTTGGCTATGTGACTCGGGCGACATCTACATCGCAAGCGTGGTCCATTCTTGAGCGAATGTTTCATGCTCAGACTCAAGCACGTCAGATGCATTTCCGCCACCAACTTCAATCGCTACAAAAAGGTTCGCTTTCCATCATTGACTATGTCGATAAAAAGCGCTCCTTTGTTGATAGTCTAGCGGAATGCAATTATACTGTTGATGATGCTGATTTAAAATCCCATATTGTGTATGGACTTGGCCCTTCTTACGGCTCATTTCGGGCTGCGCTCTCTATGCGCCCTGGAGAACTCACTTCCGATGGTCTACTTGGCTTACTGTTGCAAGAAGAACAACGACTTGAAGAGGAGAATTCAAGTCTTGGCGCTGGATTGCCTGAGGCAAATTATTCGGCTCGGAATCCCACCCGCCGTGGCCGAAACTCCAACGCTACTGGTGCCCCAGCGAGTGGCTCCTCAACGAGTGCCTCGCGTTCTCCTGCGCAGGATCTACAGCCTCCGTTTGTTGGTGCTGACCGCGGTCGACAACAGTGTCAGCTGTGCCGAAAGCCTAACCACGAGGCTGTCAATTGCTGGCAGCGGACCAACTTCTCGGCCTTTCCTTTCACCAACGGGAAACAGCCTCCAAACACTACATCATCTCAGCCGCAGGCGCTTGCTGCTGGTGCACGTCCGCAGCAGCCTCCGTCGACTCCTTCAGCAGGGGCTGCGCTCATGGCCTCCACTTCGACGCTACATGATCCATGGTACATCGATTCTGGCGCCTCCAACCATGTCACTGGAGACTTCGGTTGGCTGTCTCTTAACACCCCCTACGACGACAATGATAGCCTAGTAGTCGGGAATGGTGAGTCCCTCACCATTACGCATTTAGGGCATTCTGTTCTTTCTTCATCGCATAAATCATATCCTTCTCTTAAACTGCAAAATATATTGTTTGTTCCTCAGATTGCCAAAAACCTCATTAGTGTCTCTAAATTAACTAGAGATAATAATGTTTTTCTTGAATTTCATCCTACTTACTGTCTTGTCAAGACTTTGCAGGGGCAAATAATTCTAAGAGGAACGCTTGAGAATGGAATTTACCGGTTGCCGTCGTTGTCTTCTTCTATGTCGTCTAGTCCTCGGGTGTTCACTGGTGTCCGCACTTTTATACAGTGTTGGCATCATCGTATGGCTCACCCTCATGAGTCGGTTCTTCGTCGTCTTATTAAAGATTCTAGTTTACCTATTTCATGTACTAAATTATTAGATGTGTGTGGCTCGTGTCAACTTGGCAAGAGTCGTCGTCTGCATTTACCTATTCGTACTGAGTCCTCTAAATTTCCCTTTGATTTGGTTCATTCAGACGTTTGGGGCCCCGCTCCTTTAAATTCAATAAATGGCAACCGTTATTATGTTTCGTTTATTGATGACTGTACTAAATTTATTTGGATTTACTTTCTTGCTAACAAATCACAAGTTTTTACAGTCTTCAAGCAATTCAAACAAATGGTTGAAATCCAATTTTCCACAACAATTAAAGCGCTTCAAACAGATTGGGGGGGTGAATATAGACCAATTTCGACCTATCTACAACAAAACGGTATTCTTCATAAAATTTCATGTCCTTACACTCCTGAACAAAATGGCTCCGCTGAAAGAAGAAATCGTATTATTGTTGAAAAAGGTCTAGCTTTACTTGCTCATGGTTCTCTACCTCAAAAATTTTGGGAAAATGCTTTTCATTCTGCTGCTTATCTAAACAACTTAACCCCTACCCCAGCTCTAAATTTTCAAACTCCTTTTGAGCGCTTATTTAAACGGAAACCGGATTATGGACTTTTAAAATCCTTTGGGTGTCTTTGTTTTCCCTTTATCCGACCTTATAACAATAACAAATTAGACTTCCGCTCTCTGCCTTGCATTTTTGTTGGTTATAGTCCTAAACACAAAGGTTATAATTGTTATCATATTAAAACAGATCGAATGTATATTGCCAGACATGTCATTTTCGATGAATCTGTTTTTCCATATACTCTGTCTTCTTCCACAGATAATACAGCTCCACAAAATAGCCTCATCCCCCTTACCCTTTTACAAGAGGCAGCTTGTTTTAGAGGGAGTGGGGTTCAATCTCCCTCTAATCCAGCACCATCGGCGGCTCCTACTCAGCGGCCCGCGTCTCCGCCGGTGACCCGCGATTTGCCATCGCAGACCGTTAGCCCCGCCTCCACACCGAGCCGATCAACTCATTCCGAGGCTTCCTCGAGTCCATCAAACCCCCTCGGAAATGAGTCGGTATCGATGATCACTCCCCAGCCTTCCCATATCGAGTCCTCTCCGGCGTCGTCCTCAGCGTCGCCGCCCAATCCAGCCGGGAGTTCCAGTCCTCAAGCGCCCTCATATTATCGCCCGGCATCAGACTCGACTCACTCCATGGTAACTCGAGCTAAAACTCATTCTCTTAAGCCTAAGCAATTAAACTTATCTACTAAACATCCTGTTTCTCTTTCTGACTTACCAACTGAACCCAAATTCTTCTCTCAAGCCACAAAAGATCCAAATTGGCAAAATGCGATGCAAGATGAATATGATGCTTTAATTCGTAATGGGACCTGGGACTTAGTTCCCCGGCCTCCTAGTTCTAATGTTGTCGGTTGTAAGTGGGTTTACAGGATCAAACGCAAGGCCAATGGCTCTATAGACAGGTACAAAGCTCGACTTGTTGCAAAAGGCTTCCATCAAGAAGAAGGCGTTGATTACTTCGATACTTTCAGTCCAGTTGTAAAGCCAACCACTATTCGGCTTGTTCTTAGCTTAGCCGTCACTTATAATTGGCCTCTTCGTCAAGTTGACGTCAACAACGCCTTTCTTAATGGTGAACTTCAGGAAACTGTCTACATGGATCAGCCCCCCGGTTTTGTATCCACCACCGCTCCATCCTATGTTTGTCGTCTTCGGAAGGCTTTGTATGGCCTTAAGCAGGCTCCTCGTGCATGGTTTCACAAGCTTCAACATGCTCTTCTTCAGCATGGCTTCATTCCCTGTCGATCCGACACCTCGCTTTTCATCAAAAAGCACGGCCAAGCTGTTGTGTACGTTCTCGTCTACGTCAATGACTTGATCATTACCGGGTCCAATGCAAAGTTCGTCAACGAGTTTGTAAGCTTTCTTGGATCTGTTTTCTCCCTTAAGGACCTTGGCAACTTGCATTATTTTTTGGGGATTGAAGTTCATAGAAATTCTGAGTGCATGATTCTCTCTCAAAAGAAGTATATTAGTGACTTATTGGAGCGCAGCAATATGACTGGCGCCAAGCCAATCTCTTCTCCAGCTGAGCCAGCGTCTCGTTTAGATCGGTCCGGCGATCCCTTGTCCGATCCCTTTCTATACAGAAGCATTGTTGGTGGACTTCAGTATGTTACTATAACTCGGCCTGAAATTTCTTATGCCGTCAATCGTGTTTGTCAGTTTATGCATAATCCTTCTGAGCATCACTGGCCAGCTGTCAAACGCATCTTACGGTACCTCAAAGGCACTCTCACGGATGGCCTTCTCATCCAATCGGCCAAGGATTCTCAGCTGGTCACCTTCACAGACGCCGGGTGGAACTCTGATCCTGATGATTGTCGATCACAACATGGTTACTGTATTTTCTTTGGTGGAAACTTAATCAGTTGGTCTTCAAGAAAGCAGAATGTTGTTGCCCGTTCTAGTACAGAAGCTGAATACAGAGCAATTGCATTTGTTGCCACGAAGTTGATTTGGCTTCAACAACTTCTCACCGAAATGTGTGTTTCACTGTCTGGGCCGCCTATTATTCTCTGTGACAATCTGAGTGCTACATTTCTTACCAAAAATCCCGTCTTCCATCAACGGTCCAAACATATCAAACTGGACTTTCATTTTGTTCGGGAAATGGTTCAAGATGGTAGTCTCATTGTTCGTCATGTTCGATCTCTTGACCAATTAGCTGATATCTTTACTAGAGCTATTGGTACAGCTCGGTTTCAATCTCTTCGTTCCAAGCTTTTGGTTCGTTCCTGCCCATCAGCTTGCAGGGGCGTATTAGGATAGAATCTCTTATAAAATCATATCTTTTTGTGATATTATCCTAGGAGATTTGTAACCATATTTAGTTAGTATTCTTATCTTGTAAACTAGGGTTTTGGTAATTCTCTGCTGTAATCTCTATAAGTACATTTGTAAATCAATAGAAGAATCATCTTTTGCCCAACATTTTATATCGTTCATAGATTGCTTCTCAACTGAATTGCACAGCTTGTTTTGACTCTGGAATCTGTTAGCTACAGGGCCCTTCTTTGAGGAAGAGTTTGGTTCTTGGTAGACTTTTCAACAATTCAGTGAAATTGTAGTATAAAAGAGACTGGCTTCCTTGTAATCTGATAACAGAATGAATAACAAACTTTGAGCTTCTCCTTCGTGTTTCCACTTCTGGAATTCTAACAATTTGTTCATGATTAAATATCCAACCTAAATCCTAATCATCCAAAACAAAGAAATTAACCGGAGAGGCCTCCATTAGACCATTAGGGAACAAAATTCCGTCTTTGTATTTTGTACAAAACATTTCAAATTGAACTTGTATTGTGGTAGTTTGAATTAATATCTTTATGTATGGCCTCTCAAAAGTAAACTAACTCAAATTATTGAATGATTGAAACTTCCACGTCACAATAAAACAATTTAACTTTCTTCTCGCCCACTAGGCGCACGTGTTACTCATATGGTCATTTCCGTTATATAAAAACTTATGGAGTTATGGTCAATTAACTTGAAGATTTGAAAGAAAAATCATGTGCTGCCGTCTAGCCTATTAATTACTTTCTAGATTTGTTCTAAATCAGCATCATTATTGCACTAGGTGTGCATATTAGGGCTGTCAATGGGTCGGGTTATGGGTGGGTGGAGCACTTCCACCACCCGACCCGCAAGTAAAAATGCCCCACCCGACCCACCCGTCACCCGTTGAATGTTCCACCCATCACCCAAACCACCCGTCACTCGCTGGTTATATGGTTGACCCGTTCACCCGTATAACTGTTGTATTTTTTCCATTATCTTATTTAATACTGATAATTCAATACGAAAAAAATATATAAAGATAATGATTCAATATGTAAATTATTAATACACTAAGTAAATGAAAATGTAAATCCATAATTCTAAAATTAATATTAAAAAACAAAAAAAATACATTATAAAAGGTTAAATATTTGAAAATTCCCTTCAAAATATGAGAACAATTTCATAATATACTAGGATAAGTATGATTTAAAACGGGTTAAGTGGGTGGTTTGGGTGAAATGGGTGATGGGTTGGGTTATGGGTGGGTGATGGGTCGGGTTATTTGGGTGACAAAGTCTCACCCATACCCGACCCGTCACCCGTTTCACCCATCACCCAATCCGCCCATCACCCGCTTTGTTTGAGTTTTCACCCGTTTATTTTGGGTGGGTTAAACGGATGGGTTGATCACCATGGGTAATTGCCAGCCCTAATGCATATGTCGTTTGTCTTTACAAATGAGCACGGGTTGTTATACTCTGTGTGCATGGATTTTGACATACCTTAAACTTTGATCTAAAAGAACATTAATATTTGCCTAAATATGCATTACTTTTTTGCCTAAATATTTGCCTAAATATGCATTACTTTTTGTGCATTATATCCACAACTTTTTGTGCATTACTTTTTTGTACATTAATGTTTCTTATTTTACATTTTTTCTACAAATTTATTCCTACATTTATTCTATAAATTGTGATTTAATATAAAATCTGATTAGTCGTGTTAAAATAGAATGAATATACTCCGGCGACAGGCTGCAAAAGTTTCGCAAAACACCAAAACAAAGAAATGAATATCATGGTAATTAATTTGCCCATACTTAATCATCCAACCTAAATCCTAATCATCCAAAACAAAGAAGTTAACCGGAAAGGGCTCCGTTAGGGAAAAAAAATATCTGTCATGTACTTTTTTTTTTTTTTATCTCTCGCTCGGTTCGATTGGCCGGGGCCAATTTACGTCCGAATCGGGTACTGCAGAGGTCCATTGCTGGAAGCGATCCTCCTAATTTAATTTTTTCATGTACTTTTGTACAAAACATGTCAAATTGAACTTGTATTGTGGAAGTTTGAAATTAATATCGTTATGTATGACCTCTCAAAAGTAAACCAATTAACTCAAAATTATTGAATGGTCGAAACTTCCACGTCACAATAAAACAATTTAACTTTCTTCTAGCCCACTTGGCGCACGTAAGTTACTCATGGTCAATTCTAAAGAAAAAACTTATGGAGTGATGGTCAATTAACTTGAAGATTTGAAAGAAAAATCATGTGTTGCCGTCTAGCCTATTACTCCCTCCGTTTCATAATGTAGGTTGTATTTTTATTTTGTACAGGAATTAAGGCATGTTTAAAATGGAAAAGGTAATAATTAAATGCTTTTTTTTATTTCATGTACTATTAAACTTCCAATACCACTAAATGCTTCGTTATTGATTGTTTCAGTTTTCAATCCCATCACTAATTAATCTCCCTCTTACTCCTTATTTTAAAAATCTACATGTGAATTTTTTTTATTGCAGGACACCACTATTTGAGTTAACCCGGGTAAGTGCTCAATTCTTATCTTATGATCATTAGTTCATTGTTTTACTATACGATTGAAATTAGATATAAGTATTGTTTCAAGTAACACTAATCTAGATGTTCTTACTTGTTTACTTGCTTCAATTAGAAAGTAGATACTGTTAGATTTAGCCACCTTAGTTTCAATTCACAATTGGTTTTAGTCCAACTTGTTAGAGTTAGCATTTAAATTACTGTACGCATTTCAATTCACAATTGATTTTAATCCAACTTGTTAGAGTTAGCCACGTTAATTAATCCAACGATTTGCACATATGTATTGTATCACGTTAAAAATGAATTCTCTGATGGGGTTTCTTTTTAATGCATTTAAAGAGATAAAAATTAGTTTTTCCATGTCATTGAAACTAGAATTCTTAGAGTTAATAATGGTGTTGGAATAATAAGTAAATTAAATATGATAATTACCTAATTTGGAAAGTTTTACATTAAATGAAGGAAGACATGACTTACATTGTGAAACACCTTTTAGAGCTAGAAACGACTTATATTGCAAAACGGAGATAGTAATTACTTTCTAGATTTGCTCTAAATGAGAATCATCATTGCACGTATGAGGTGTGCATATGACGTTTTTCTTTAAAAATGAGCACATGTCGTTATACTCTATGTGCATGGATTTTGAAATACCTTAAACTTTGATCTAAAAGAACATCAATATTTGCCTAAATATGCATTACTTTTTGTGCATTACATCCACAGCTTTTGGTCTTGTAAAATGTACATCAATGTCTTCCGGCATTTGGTTCAACGGTTTAGCTTTGGGGTATTACTCCGAGGTCACCGTTTCGAACTGTACGAGCGACGGTTTGCTCATTTCTCACTAGAATTGGTTAATAACCCGTTCTCATTCCTAGTAGATGCTTTAGGTGAACCAAGTAGTACTTGTGGCGACCCTAATCCTTACCCTATAAAAAAATGTACATCAATATTAGCCCAAGTATATATTCGTAAATGTTGGGACGATGTTGGGACCTCTGGTTCTAAACATCGGAACGAAGAGACCATTCTCTAGTTTTGATAATGACAAACACCATATGGGAACTAATGTGCTTTGTCTAAGTATTTCTAAGGAACACAGGTCCAACAAAGAAAGTTCCCACGCTATGAGAACTCCCATGAATGGCTAAGGAACACAAGTATACACGCTGAAGAGTTTCTCTCAAAGGAACTCTGAAGAAGACAGTTCCCATCAAGAGGCTCACCACGCGGGCGCGGACCTGATCGCGGACCTGATCGTGACAGAATTCCAGCGGTGTTTTCAGAAGATGTTTTGACCATCTTAGAGTTGGAATTTGAACTCGCCATAAAAACATGAATTGTAGCTCTTCGAGTTAGCTTTCCAATGATACCAAATTCATCTTCATCCGATCACTGTAGCTCCCGAAATAAGAGTTACAAGAAAGTGGCGTCAAAACAACTCCAAATCAACACTTGTCTTCAAAACTATTGCAATTCTCCAAATCGTGTCTTCGGTCTTCATATGACAGTTATGCTCAAAACTAACCTAAACACACTCAAATCATACCTAAAATACAAGAGTTAACCTATACTAAACCAGAGCGTATCAGGAGGCTCAAGATACAGATGAAGAAGAGTCAAGGGAACAGGTTGACGTCTCACACATCCAAATCAGGAACTACCACCAAAAGAGGGATCACCCCATCGATAACATCATCACTCCATACGACAAAGGTGTTCTAACTCGCTCCTCTCTCAATAATTTTTGTGCTTTTAATGCCTTTGTCTCGTTGATGGAACCAAAAAGCATCAAAGAAGCTCTAAAGGACCCAGACTGGATCCAAGCCATGCAAGAGGAACTCCACCAATTTGAGAGGAACAAGGTGTGGAAGCTAGTTCCTATGCCCAAGAACAAGAATATCATAGGAACTCGATGGGTCTTTCGGAACAAGCTCGACGACACTGGAGCCGTAGCAAGGAACAAGGCTCGACTGGTTGCTCAAGGCTAATGACAAGAAGAGGGGATCGACTATGACGTGACCTTCACACCAGTTGCAAGGATCGAGGCTATCCGTCTTCTCATAGCCTACGCAACCCACAAAGGATTCAAGCTGTACCAGATGGATGTCAAGACGGCCTTTCTCAATGGGCATCTCAAAGAAGAAGTATACGTAGCTCAACCCCTAGGATTCGAAGATGAAAAGGTACCTAACCACGTCTACTTCCTGGAGAGGGCCCTCTACGGACTCAACCAAGCTCCTCGAGCATGGTATGACAGGTTCGCTCAATTCCTTTTGTCTCATGGATACCTTCGAGGTTCCATAGACAAAACCTTGTTCCTAAAGAAAGAATCTAAGGATATCTTGATCGTACAAGTATATGTTGATGACATTGTTTTTGGAGCAACTAACGAAACTCTTGTAGAGAAATTTAAGAACCTCATGAGAAGTGAGTTTGAGATGAGTCTCATAGGGGAACTCACGTTCTTCTTGGGACTCCAAATATCTCAAACAAAGGAGGGAACAAGGATTCATCAACAGAAATACATCAGAGAAATGCTGGTAAAGTATGGGATGGACCACTCAAGGCCCATCGACACTCCCATCTCACCAAACTCAAGGCTCAACGCCGATGAAACAGGGGTAAGTGTCAATCAAAGGAACTTCAGAGGTATGATTGGCTCTCTCCTATACTTAACTGCTAGTAGGCCTGATATCATGTTCTCAGTGTGCTTATGTGCACGTTTTCAAGCTAACCCCAAAGAATCACACATGAAAGAGGTGAAGAGGATTTTCAGGTACCTCAAAGGGAACGATAACTTGTGCCTCTGGTACCCAAGGAACAGTTCCCTTGAGCTCATTGCTTATACAGATGCAGATTTTGCTGGGCACCTTGTTGATAGAAAGAGCACATCGGGAATGGCCCAGTTCCTTGGGTCATGCTTAGTCTCATGGGGATCCAAGAAGCAAAATTCAGTGGCACTCTCCACAGCTGAAGCAGAATACGTGGTTGCCACATCATGCTGTTCCCAAGTGTTATGGCTCAAGTTCCAACTTCAGGATTACGGTATGTCTTTTGGCCCAGTTCCCATACTCTATGATAATACTAGTGCCATTAACATTTCCAAAAATCATGTGCATCACTCTAGGACTAAGCACATAGACATTAGGCATCATTTTCTACGTGACAATGTTGAAAATGGGAACATCTCTATGCAACACTGTAGAACGGAAGAGCAAATTGCGGACATTCTCACTAAAGCTTTGGACAGACGTCCCTACCAGCGTTTTCGAATGCTTCTAGGGATGATAACTCTAAACTAAATAAGTCCCTATTTGTCTCTCCCTTGATGCTTGACTAGTTTAACTAGAAATGCATGATAGGGAACTATAGGACTCATTGCTCTCATTTTGCCATATTACTAGTCTAGAGCTTCATATGTACAGTGGAACATCATTTCCTTTTGGCCCAAAATGATCAACCAGAGTTCTCTTTAACCCTCATTACAAGCCACTATGACGGTTGATCATAAAACCAACCCTGAGCCAAGGGCCAGACAAACGCTTCTCATGAGCCAAACTCTTTATCCCCTTTATCGAGTCGTAATTGTCTGGTTCCCTTTTGAGTTCCCTAGCCTTACAAAGAAAACTGAGTGTGAGTTTCCTTAACCTCTCCACTCAATACGACCTTTTCGAAAGATCATGGGCACTGGTGGGCACAAGCAAGGGAACACTGATGGATCTGAAAAGATGAAACGTCACTTGGGAAACGGGAAATTGTGTCAGATTTCGAAGCATTATGGGCCAAGCGTTTAAAATTCTCGAAGTGACTTTCCTTGGGAGAAAGCGACGCGTGTCATAGGCGTGCTACGGAAGTTGAAACGCTCCTCTGCATTCATTGGCCAACGGTTATCGAGGTTCTTTCTAACTTCCAGTTCTACCCTCGTCTCTCTCTCTCTCTCACACATAAAAGCCCCACTTTGCTATTTTTGGGTTCCTTCTTCCTCATTCTTCCCTGTAACCTTTCTCTCTGCAACTTCTCTTCCTCCCTCTTTCGAGAAAACCTCCAAAAATCATCTCTTCCTACAATCTTCCCATGGCTCCAGCCCACTCTTTCGAACAAATTTGTGAGTGGGTCCACAAACACCCTAAAGCCCTCTTTCTTTCCATGATGAAAGACATCGAGGAAGAACAAGATCATGCTCTTCGCGACGTCCTCATCGAGGGACTTTACAATTATGTAAGTCCCTTTCTTCCTCCTCCTTCGGCAGCGCCACTCCCCGCGCCGCTGACCTCCACCCTTCCTCCACCTCCCTCTTCATCCGGAATTGTCATACTCGACAGTTTCGGCTCCGAACCCCCATCTAAACACGAAAAATCCAAAGACAAAAAATCAAAATCCAAACATTCTTCCAAACACTCCTCAGAATCCAAACCTTCCTCCAAACGAAAACATTCCGAAATCTCATCTTCTTCTCTCTACTCGGAACCCAAGAAGAGATCTCTCCTCAACATGGAGGAAGTCCTTAATCTCTCAAAACCCGACGCTTATGCCGTCGCTGACCCATCCGAAGTCGCAAAGCTCTTTCGACCACGCTCCTCCATCCCCTCCACAACTAACCCTAAACCTATCTCTGAGACCTCTAGTCCCAGGGATTCCACAACCTCTTCCTCCTCTCTTCCCATGGTTGAGGGAACATCTAGCCCTCTTCCCTCTTCACACCAGAAGTCACCTCCACCACCCACCTCCCCATGGCCAAAACTCCCCCTCACACTCCACACGCTGCCTCTGGGAACTCCAGTCCCAAGGCTCCCAACACCACTCCTCCTCCTCCAAAGGCGTCAACTCCACACACCTCACCACTCCACCCATCTTCTTCACCACACTCCCCCTCCACCGTAAAACTCCCTTCCTCTTCTCTGGCCAAGAAAACCATCGACCTCGATTCGGACGAGGATGATCTCCCCATCGGAATCATTGCTCGCAAAAAGTCCAAGGAGCAGCCGCCCATAGTCATGGGAACTGCTGAAGAGCAGGCCCAGCTCAAAGCTCTTGAGGCAGAATTCAGGGACGCCCTCACAGGGCCTCCCGAAGGGCAAGGGAGCAAGGCCGAAGACCAAGGGACCCCAGTACCGTCTGGTGGTGCTGGGCAAAGCAACCGTCATCCGGAAGATGACGAGGAAGAAACCGGCTTGACTTCCTCCGAAGAAGAAGGGACCTCCAGCGATGATGATGAGGAACATGGCAAGGCTGACGCTGAGAAAGAGCATGTCGTCATAGCAACTCCAGGACACCAACTGGTTGTGTCGGAGAGAGCCCAAGACACAAGGGACCCTCCACTCTTGCTTGAAGCGGCTGACTCCCCCCAGCTGAAAAGAAAGATTGCGGTCTCCAGGGGGAACAAGAACAAGAAAGGAAAGAAAACTGCTTCCAAGAAGGTCCTCGTCACTGAAAAACGCAAACTCCTTCCCCCTCTCATCCTCTCCGAGCAACAACTCCAAGAACAAGGGCTCGGGCAACTGTGGGACTTGATCAAAGCCCAAGGATGGGAACACATTTGTAATGAGGCCGTAAGTGTGGATCCCTCTCAGGTGCGCCTCTCTTACAACCACTTCGTCGTCCATGACGAGGGCACCAAGGAAACTCTTTCCCTCAATGGCGATGATTTCATCTTCACAACCTCAACCAATAGCCTTCAACTCTAGTCCTTGTCCAAGGCCTCGAGGCTTTACCCACCAAGAATTGGGACAACTACAACAACGATGTGATCTACCACACCATTTATGAGGGCCGCGTTCCCACCACTGGAATGTCGACCCATCATCTATCTCTTATCGCCAAGTTGGCCCATCAGTTCATTATCAACGTGGTGATCCCTCGCCAGGAGAAGCGTCTTCACATCAACATTCCAGACGCCATTCTCCTCTATCACTTCCTCCTGAAGAAGCCCATCAATCTCCCACGAATCATTCTAGGGCACATGGAGAAGTGCATGGCCTCAGCGTCACATTCCCTTCCATACGCTGGCCTGATCAAGAAACTCATGCTAAAAGAGGGCCTCTACGACTCCGCTAAGGAAGAAGTGACCATAGGCAGGCAACTGGACATCTCTGTGGTCCAGAAGATGCGTCACTCCGAGCCAGTTGAGGACCAAGGGACCCTTCCCTCTGGTGACGACCGAGAGGTTGGGAACACACAAGTGTTGGTGCACATTGCCAACACTCTGGATAGGATGGCAGGGAACCAAGAAAAGATCATCCACGCCTTGAACAGACTGAGTGAACTCCTGCTCCCTCGCAGCCCATGATCTCCCCTTCTCTTCCCCTTATCCTCACTGTTCCCACAAAATTTTTATTGTGTTCCTATGTACATATTTTTGCTTAAGTAATGAAATGGATTTTAGTATGATTGTGTGTTCCTTTCCTTCCTATTTATGTGTTCTTTGTTTTCGATGATGTCAAAAGGGAGAAAGACAAAAAATGCGAGATGAGTTAAGTTGAAAAGATATCACAGAATATGCCTAAGTTAAGGGGGAACAATTGCATAAAAAGCTAAGTACGAACTCAGTGTTTCACAAGAAGTGACTCCCTAGGAACTTACTTAGGAACTCATCTGCATATCATGCTTTGAAATACTTGCTTATTTTGTGATGGGTTTGTCATCATCAAAAAGGGGGAAATTGTTGGGACGATGTTGGGACCTCTGGTTCTAAACATCGGAACAACGAGACCATTCTCCAGTTTTGATAATGACAAACATCATATGGGAACTAATGTGCTTTGTCCAAGTATTTCTAAGGAACACAGGTCCAACAAAGAAAGTTCCCACGCTATTAGAACTCCCATGAATGGCTAAGGAACACAAGCATACACGCTGAAGAGTTTCTCTCAAAGGAACTCTGAAGAAGACAGTTCCCATCAAATGGGAACTCACATGTGAAGACAAAGACCGTTCAGCGCAAATTGTGGGATCCTGTCTTGGACAGAACGAAGGAACAGTCTGATGAGCAGACTGTCACGAGTGATCCAACGGTCCGATTAATTCAAGAAGTTGACCTAGTTCAAATCGAAGTCACATGTGAAGATTGTACACTTGGGCTGCAAGCAAAGGGCATTTCGGACAACATGAAAGGTGTGATTGAAGCCCAAGTACAACCGAGTATAAAGCTAAATGAATAGTGCTAGGTTCAAGTACTTCTCACAGAACTCACACATACTCCCAGAGAAAGAAAGAAAGAAGAAGAGAAGTCCCCGGCGACGAGTGTCTGATCTCGATGACGGTGAAGCTAAGTTCCCAGGAGCAAGGGAACCGAGATAGTCAAGGTGTAAGGTTTGGTTTACTTGTTTTAGTTGAGTTGTTCGCTTAGGAACTCAGTTGAGAAGATTCATTAGTGTTGCTAGAGTTAGGTAGAACTCGTAAGAACAGAGAAGTTTGAATCTGGCTGTTTGTAACTAAGGAACAAGTAATAAAATAAGTAAGTCATTCAAAATCCTCCAAGCGGAGGTAGAGGTTTACCCACACAACTAGTTGGTTGTCGTGGGGTTCCTCTATAAGGGAATTGTGTTCTTTCAACTTTTAATACTTGCGATATTGTTTCTTCCGCTGCCTTGGGAACAACTTAATAGCCAGTTCCCAAGCTCTCGCTAACCAGTTACGATCCTACAGTAAAAAATGTGTATTGTACATATTATATGTAAACAAATAAAAGAATTGATTAATTACTTAGTCAATAACCTAACCATGCAAGCTTGGATGGAGACTAATCTTTGAATTGACTAAATGTATATATAACTAAATCCCAAACTTCAAAACATCATAATTTTCAATGCCCATGAATAAATAAATTTCAAACCCAACCATTCCCATTTCGCTATATATACACACAACAATCAACCACAAAAATTAACCAATTAACACCAAACCCCCAAAGCCAAGATGAAAATGGCAGCCCCATTCTCTCTTGCAATTACTATACTTATATCTCAACTTCTCCTCACCTTTGCTTCCCCATCAGCCAACCAATTCCTCCAATGCCTCCAAAGCAACAAATTCTCAAACCCATCAAACCACTCAATCTCAAAAGCCCTATACACACCCCAAAACCCCACCTTCTTAACCACCTTCCAAGCCTACATCAAAAACAGCCGCTTCAACCGCTCAACCACCCCTAAACCACTCGCCCTAGTGGCCGCCGCCCACTACTCCCACGTGCAAGCCACCGTCTCTTGCGCTAGGCTCTCGGGAGTCCAGCTCAGGATACGGAGCGGGGGCCACGACTACGAGGGCTTGTCTTACGTGTCACATGTCCCTTTTGTTGTCCTTGACATGAACAAGCTAAGAGAGGTCGAAATCGACGTCGAAAAGGAGGTTGCATGGGTTCAAGCCGGAGCCATACTTGGAGAAGTTTACTATAACGTTGCTAACAAGAGCAATAACACGTTGGCTTTCCCTGCGGGAGTTTGCTTTACGGTGGGCGCCGGAGGGCATATAAGTGGCGGAGGGTACGGTAATTTGATGAGGCAGTACGGGTTGTCCGTTGACAACGTTATTGATGCTCTGGTACGTGCGTGAACTTGACTAGTTTTAAGAGAAACATTTGTACAACTATATATCTATAATTGGAAACTTCGTAGATTAAATTTCAGGAAATATGAATCTCCGCGTATTTTGGGTAGCTAGCAACGAAAAGTTGTCAGCCAAAAAAAAACGAAATTTTGAAAAAATGATGACATATTTGGCAATGAATCTTTTTTTACCACAAGTCTGAGGTAGTATATTTGAAAAAATATTGAGCAAGTTATATCAGAATTTCCGACGTGGGATAACGTTATATCACAGTATTACTTTCTAATCCTTTTATTATCTAGCTTATGCTCATGAGTTTTTGCCACTTGTCATATAAGGTCAATGAACCAGGAAGTTAAATGGAGTGTTAATTATATAGGTAAATTAAATTAGCGCGTACGTACGTACTAGCTAGATAGCTGTTGCACTTCATGTTTCTTAAGCTTCGATCATCCAATCTTGAAAAACGTTGTATTGCCTAATTAATAATTACATTGATCACTTTTAATAATAAGTTGTCAAATATCAATGACGCCGTTTTTTAGTTACCAACATATAAAATGATTAGTACTGTATAATAGTATGATATACTCCGTAATTAACTTAGTTATTGAACTTTCGCGTGTAAAAAGGTTGTGGATGCCAAGGGCAGGATCTTGACCCGGTCAACGATGGGAGAAGACCTCTTTTGGGCCATCCGCGGTGGCGGAGGCGCCAGCTTCGCGGTGGTCCTGTCATGGAAGCTGCGCCTGGTGCGGGTCCCACAGACGGTGACGGTGTTCGGGGTGACTAAGACGCTAGAGCAAGGGGCGACGGACGTGGTGGACCAGTGGCAGCGCGTGGCCTACAAAATGGACCCAAGACTCTTCATAAGGGCTCAGCCACAGGCAATCGCAGCCTCAGGTGGGACCAACAACGCGACGCTCGGAGTCTCTTTCATAGCGTTGTACCTTGGTGGCGCCGAGGAGTTGGTGGGCGTTGTGAACAAGAGCTTTCCGTTGTTGGGTTTAGAGTTGAAGGATTGCACTGAGATGACTTGGGCTCAATCTACCTTGTACTGGAATGACGGTTCTCCTAAAGGTAATTGCAAGACTTTTATTTTTACCTCTGGTAAATACAATTAATAGCCCAAAAGAAATACGTACCCGTTCAATTTCCACGGCACAAAAAGAAAGATAAAGTGCTAGTATATATATATATAGATTTTTATATTTTACGTTCTAAGAAACTTGTTTTGAATTGATTTTACTAGTTTTGTTTATTTAAGTATTTTAATTTTCTTTAGAGTTAATATTTTTTTAGGATTTTAGTTTTTAAATATAAATTTCTTATTTTATGTTCTTGGAACATAGGTTAGAAAGACTGAAATGTATACCGATAAACAGAGGTACAAAGCCGTAATAAATAGGTATTACCTTTGTTTCGTAATGTAAGTCATTTTCTTAATATTCACAAGTTTTAAGACATATTTGAAATAGAATAGATGTTAATTTAATGTTTATTTTTATTACATGCAATTAACTCTTTAATATATATACTCTTTAATTATGTTTTATAATTCCAATACCATTAATAATCTATTTTTTTTTATTGATGCTAATTTTCAATGAACATTGGAATGTGAAATAAATTAAATAATGAACTATTTTAGAAAGTTTAATATTAAATATTTGAAAAGATGATTTACATTATAAAACGTCTTTTGAAGCAAAAAAAATGACTTACATTGTAAAACAAAGGAAGTATTAGATTTTCTAAGCAAAAGAAATTTAAACAAAGGTCAAGTCTTTAGAATAGACGTACATATACGTGTTGATGTACGTGATTGCATAAAAATCTAACAAATTATATCTTCAACTCTTTATATCCAAGTATTTTTCCGTTCAAATTATATAGCATAATTAAAAGTCGACGGACAAACTCTTTATATCATTTCTATACTAATAAAAAATTTACTAATTTTTTTTAAAATATATGTGGCCCATTTTTTTTCCCATCGACTTCGTCACCTTAATTTAATTTAATGTATATCAGGCACCCCACTTGAGGAAATGTTGCAAAGAACAGTTACTACTAATAGCTTTAGCAAGAACAAATCGGACTTTGTCAAGAAACCCATCCCAAAAAATGCATTGGAGGCGATTTGGAAGAAGCTGATCGAGTTGGGTCCGAATGTGCTAATGCAATTCAATCCCTATGGCGCGAGGATGAGCGAGATCTCTGAAGGCGCAACTCCGTTCCCTCATAGAGCTGGGAATCTCTTCAAGATGCAATACATTTCCTCTTGGAACGATGCAAGTCTTGAGGTGGAGGATAAGTATGTAACGGGTATGAGAGAGCTCCACAACTTATTTACTCCGTATGTTTCGATGAACCCTAGAGAGGCGTTTTTGAACTATAGGGATATTGATATTGGAACCAATGCAAATGGTAATTTAGGGTTTGCATTTGATTACTTCAAAGGGAATGTGAAGAGGTTATTGATGGTGAAGGCTAAGGTTGATCCTAAGGATTTCTTCAAGTATGAGCAGAGTATTCCTATAGAGAAGAGAGTTTGATCAAGGTCATATTTTAAGATGTGGAGTGTATAAATTAATCGTCAATTATTGTATACTTGTTTAATAATTATGATCTTTTCATAGGTCAAATATTATCATTGTACGTGTTGTAATAAAGAAGTACCCACCCCATGCATGTAATTTCAACGCAGTTGGTTACAATATATCATTGTTCATTGTGTTAATCTCATCTCTCATAACCTCCATTTTCCATAAATTTTTTTTTATTCATAAGATGTATTTTGGCTAAATTTAACACGTAAATATGTTATTTGTTAAAATGAGTAATCCAAAAATTATTAGACTTGTTTAATTCTAATTTTTTCTACATGAATGATATTCTAATAGGCATGTATCTCAAAAGTAGGAAATCTCATTTTCATCCTAGTAGGCCTTTCTTATTTATCAAGTCATCCTAAACTTTTCCTCCTTTCTCTCCAATGCGGGCACACATTCTACACGTATATAACTCTCTTCTTGAAGCTCGATCTTTTTTGGATTAATTACACATTATTGGAAGAATTGTTGAAAATAAAAACTCAAATAAAAAGATTGATGAAGACAACAATTAAATTGCAACGATTTATGGCCGGATTAGCTCATGTCAAAAACGGATACAACAAGTCAAACGTAAAATGACTTAGTAGGAGGAGGAATGAGGATATTGAGGGGTTTCACAATCAATTTTTTTACTTATAACTTTTTACTTGGTCAAAAACGTACTAAATCTTATAATCCTTTCTTCTACTTGGTTGAGTTGGTTGATACAAGCCGTTTTGTTTAATTCGTGGGAGGGCGTCCTAAAGCGCTCATAGTATCATTACGAATAGCTGAAATTTACTGTGGACCACATCAGAGGATCCTATCTAATACATTTTGGCAAGTAGTGGGTCGGGTTGGTGACTCTTCTTGTCGAAGGTGGGTCCTTATACACTCTTCATCATCGCCGAGATCAGATACTCATCGTCTGGGACTTCTCTGGATTACTCTTCCTTGCTTGCTTGGCTCCTTTATGGCTTGCTTGGGGTTTTGTGATAAGTGATTTACAATAGCGTGTGATGCCATTATTTTTCTCTCCAATTATATATACTTTCTTCACATATGATTCAGTTTGAATTTTGTCAACTCTTCAAGCTCATCAGACCATTGGATCAATCGGCTCAGTTTGAAGAACAAATTGTGCATCTATTTTGTCTGGAACATGCTTCCCCATTTTACGCTGAGTTGTCTTTGTCTTCACATACGAGTTCCCTTCTCATGGGAACTTGCACTCTTTTCATTTATCTTCCATTCAGTTTGGCGATATCTTACTCTTGAGTTTCGTTGATGAGAACTTTTGTTTGACACGAAGTTTTCTTAAACTACTTGAACATATATATATATATATAACACATTAGTTTTCTAATGGTGTTTATCATTATTAAAATTGGAGAATTTTTTCATTGTTCTAGTATTGCAAAACCTGAGTTTTTAACACCGTTTGTTATCCATTTGTGTTTGAAAAATAAACTTACTTGAAATTAATGATAATGAATTGTTGAAGCTTCCACGAAACAAATTTTAGAATACGTATTTAACTATCTTTCTTTTCTTTGCAAGAAAAAATAACCTTTCTTAATTCCCCGGCCAGTAGCTGTAACTCATGCTCAATTGACTTGAAATTTTGAAAGAAAAATCATATACGGCTGCTTCATTTAATTAGTCCACTTCTTTGATCCGAAAAAAAAAGTCCATTCCAAACACAAATATATGGTTAATTAATTAAGATATTAAATACTAGATTCACATCTAATATTGTTGATGCTAATACTATGCATGATATGCACAAAGCTCCTGAGCATGATTTCATTAATTATCAATTAGTTGGAGATATGGAGCCAAGAATTAGGATATCAAATATATACTAGATTCAATTCTAATATTGTTAAGTTTGCCTTACTTGTTGATCTTATTGCTCACTTTAATCATGACACTTATGAACAAGCATGCTAATGATTGATTATAGGCTATGCATGAAGAAATTCAAAATATGCATGTGAATAATACCTGCTTCCTTGTGCCTAAACGGCTAAACGTGATAATGCTAAACTTGTTGACTGTAAGTGGATTTATAAAATCAAAGAAGGGGTCTCCAGCTGACATTTATGCATTTTAGTGTTGGAGCTCATGTTAGTTTAACATATGTGGATTAAGAGGGTATTTGTTGCAATATAATCCTCATATGTTAAGGGTTCTTGTACTAGTTATCATGTATTTAAGTAGTGTGGAGCTAGATGAACTAGGAACCGGGTTCAAGTGCATCTTATGGTTCGAATTAAACCATGAACTGGCTTGTGTCCTTCCTGGGCTGAACCTGGTTGGAGATAGGTAGCTCGGGTTTAATGTGTTTGATGAGAATCTGATTAAATGTGTTTTGGCCCATTTTCTTGCCTTGGCCCATGAAGCTATCTTGGCCCCAATCTGAGAAGAGGTGCTTTTTATTGAAACGCGTCATTTTGAGCTCCTCGAGATGACCTAGCTATTTAAGTTTGTTTGTCTCTTGGCGATCTCATTCAAATCCATTGGTGCAAACCCTAGATCTAGAGGAAGAGAGACAGAAGAGAGAAAGAAAGAGAGGAGGGAGAAGAAGGAGCACTCGTTGGTGACACCTCATTGTCGGAGTTCGTTGGTGGCATGAAGACGAAGATCTAGCCTTGTAACCCTAAAAGGGGGTCGAAACCCTTGCGATCTTGATCCTTAGCTTGCTTTTACTTTCTATTTTGCGATTCTTCTTTTGCTTGTTTCTGGTTGTTTAGCTTTGCCACTTGATGCTTGATATGTACTTGAACACCATGAGCTTTGACCTAGTGTATATGTTGGGTCGAATCTCCCCAAATGTAGGTTTCTTTGAATCCGAACTGGGTTACCAATTCTTATGTTCTTTATAGTTTTTCTTTTAGCTTTCGCTTTTCTGTATGAGTTGTGTGCAAGTTTGGCCTGATCTGTTGATTCTCCGATAGTTTGAGTTAATCTCACATCACATTAGTATATCATATATATGTGAGCGGGTAAAAAATCATAACTACCATATTATTATTTTCGTTATCTTCATAAAGGTATTTTTAATTATCGCTTATTTATTATATTTTATTTATTTTCCTATTATATTAAATATGGTGGTTATGCAACACTTAGTGTGAGATTTTATCTTTCATTAAATTAAGATAGAATTAAAGTTGGAGAAGGGGTAGAATATTCCTTGCTTGGGCCTTAAGGCAGTTGGCCAGCCTTTGGAAGATAGATTTTTCGGCCGTATAGATATAATTTCCGGCCCCCATCCTCTCCTTCTTCCATTATAAATACACGTCTTCACCGTGTAGGGAAAGCATATTGATTGATAGACTGATACTCGCTCAGGCTGTTGAACACACCTATTGAGAGCTTGAACAGGCTAATATTCGCTTAGCTCGACTGTTCAGGAATATCCATACTCGCTGGATCTCTCGCTTTCTTGTTGTACCTCGACGTTCGATTCGACCACTGTTCTTTTGACTTAGGCATCGGAGGTGGATTAGGGGGTCCCCGCCCCCTGTGTCCATTGTTTTGCAGGTTACAGGTTTGAAGAATCGGTTGGGAACAAAAGAGAAAGGAGCATACAATTAGTACATTAAAGGCGGAATTTTTGTGCACTAACAATATATATAAGTCATAGCTAAATAAATCGAATTGATTTATTAGTCAAACAACCTAACCATGACAATATGAGTTGAGAATAATCTTTACATTGAATATATGCATATATAGCTAAATCTCAAACGTCAAAATATCATAATTTTCAAAGCCCTACCGTAATACGTGCATATATTTAATTAAATCATACATATATGAAAACACATAATTCAAACCCAACTATTCCCATTTTCCTATATATACATGTTTACAAAACAATCAATGACACAAAAAAACTAGCACCAAATCAAAGCCCTAAACTAAAATGAATATGGAAGCCCCATTCTTTCTAGCAATAGCCATAATCGCATCTCAACTTCTTGTCACTTTTGCTTCGCCAACACCACCATCATCGGCCAATCAATTCCTCCAATGCCTCCAAAGCAACAAATTCTCAACCCCACCAAATCACCCAATCTCTAAATCCCTATACACACCCCAAAACTCTTCCTTCTTACCCACCCTCCAAGCCTACATCAAAAACAGACGCTTCAACCGCTCCACCACCCCTAAACCGGTTGCCCTAGTCTCCGCCACCCACTACTCTCACGTGCAAGCCACCGTGTCCTGTGCTCGGGTCTCAAGGATCCAGCTCAGGATACGGAGCGGGGGGCATGACTTAGAGGGCATGTCCTACGTTTCACATGTTCCTTTTGTTGTCCTTGACTTGAACAGGCTAAGAGAGATAGATGTCGATGTCGGAAAAGAGGTTGCATGGGTCCAAGCCGGAGCCATACTTGGAGAGATATACTATAATGTTGCCAAGAAGAGTAATAACACGCTGGCTTTCCCCGCCGGAGTATGCTTTACGGTGGGCGCCGGGGGACATTTTAGTGGCGGAGGGTATGGTACTTTGATGAGGAAGTACGGATTGTCCGTTGACAATATAATTGATTCTCTGGTACGTGCACGTGCGTAATATACCCTCAAATTTGCTCTTTAAAACCAAAATTTCATCGTGTTCAAATTGAATCGAAATTTTTCTACCAAAAAAATATTGAATTGAATTTTTTTTTGTCCATTAATACAATTATAAATATTCAATTTTAATTAATCAATTAAACTAATAAATGGTGGAAAGGAGCAAGAGAACTACTATCAACAATATATGTGTAGTTTCAACAAAAAAAAACAATATATGTATAGTTGGAAAGTTTATATGTTAAAGTTCATGTCCTATCAATCGCTATTTATTTTGGGTAGCTTGCAACGAAAAGTTTTCAAGTTGTCAAAAACATGTTTTTGATTTTCTTGTAGATTCTAAACAAATAATGACCTATTTGGTGATGATATATTATTTGACGTAACATCTATGTACGTTGTCAAAAAATTACTATGTACAGTTTTTATTTTTTATTTTTTATCTTATGTCCTAAGAAACTAAAATTTTGAAATAGAAAAAAATTATAAAAATTATTTTGAAAAATCTAATTTAAAAATCGATTGGAATTTTTTTTTCTCTAAAAAATGGTTTCTTAAACTATGTCCATTGCTTTCGCTTTAATTTACTAAATTTGGTTTCTTATACTATTTGATTTACAATCTAAAATTGGTTTCTTATACTATTTGATATGTGTGTATACATATCTCATATGTTGAATAGTACATATGTGATAAATGAGATGACTATTTGATTTCGTTTTCTTTAGTTTGCTCTTGTACCGTACGTCACGTTGATAAAAGTATTCCCAAATTGAAGCCATCGTTTTTACTTACAACTAGTTGATGACTCGGGCCTCTCCCGGGGACTTTTTCAAATAAAAAGTACTAAATATTAATTTACATATGATATAAGTATTATAATTTCATCATCATCATTGACCCAGTGAGACTCCGCTACAGCGGAATCTGGGGTCAAGATAGGGGTACCCCTGCCCAAGGGAAAGGAGGTACGCCCGGATACACCCAAGAAAAACTGAAATTCAGCTATGTGACAATAATAACTGAATTTAGTTAGAATGCACCAAATTGATATAGGGACTAAATCCATCTCAAAGGCAGTGTATGAAAGCCAATGAGCATGAGGATGCGCCCAATATAAGATATAATTTTTACTATTTAAATTATAAGTATTATAATTTAAATAGTAAAAATAATATTGTTTTATTATTAAGATATTATTTTGATATAATGCTATTTTGATAATCATTAAAAGTAGACGCTCTCGACCTGTTAGGACGACTCAAACCTGCACAAAAACCACAACTAATTGACTCAATTTATCTGTAAATTTTAATGGCATGAAGCAAAACTAATCTCGAACTCGACAGAATCTGCTCGATTAATTGGTTTAACATTAAGGGACTAATAATTTTTTACTTATTTATTAAGGGATACGTAAAATGTATACCAGTATTATCTCATTTTTTAAAAACGCTATTTGTAATATTATGTAATAATTATAAAAAAATTGATGCTCTTAACTCGTAGGCTTTACTCGAACACGCACAAAAAGTGCAATGAATTGACTCAATCAATCCATTAATTTTAACGACATGAACCCGTACTCAACTCAAATCCGAAATGACTGAACGTAAACTCAATTGAACTAACCCGATTAATCGGTTAAACAGTTAAAGATCAATAATTTTTATTTATTTATGTACGTATCCGTAATATAAAAATTAACATACTTATGAATAGAAATTTAATATATTGTAAGACACAACATATCCACACCGAATTAATTAAAAAAATTCATGCTTATTATTAAAAAATTAGTATAAAAAATCAACATGTTTATGGATAGAAAATTTAAAAAAGTTATCATATTTCTGAACAAAAAATTAATATAAGAAAATAAAAAATTTAATATAAAATATACAGTTAAAAAAATGGTCCATATTATTTAAAAAACTTGTCATAGTTATGGATAAAAATATTATTATAAAAAATTTAGTAACTAAAAATTTGGTGATTGAGCCATTAAAATTTGATGACAATATTGCATTTAACTATCATATTAGATGCCAAATTTAAAAGTTATCATTCTAATTTGTAGAAAAATACTATTGAAAAATCTAAAATTATTATGAAAAACATGGTCAATATTAATTAAAGTTGTTATCATACTTATAAATAATAAAATTAATATTAAAAATCTGAAAATTAAAATAAAAATACATGATAAAAACATGTCTCGTACGATTAAAAATCTGAAAATTAAAATAAAAATACATTATAAAAACATGTCTCGTACTATTAAAAACATGTCTCGTACTATTAAAAAACTTATTAATATAAAATAATCAAAAAATCTAATATTGAAAATTCGCAATTTAAAATATGGTTCATATTTCATACTCATGGATATAAAAGTTATCTATTTCATTTAGAGATACTAAAATTAATTTAAATGGGGTATTAAATTAAAAAAGGTATTTGGGATACTTAATTGCTATTTTATATTTTCCATACTTATGGATAAGAACTTAATACTAAAAATTTATAACTAAAAATATACTTACAAATAGAAAAATTATATAATTTTTTTATATTTATCGCATTTATTGATAAAAACAATTATCTATTTTACTCTAATAGATTAAGTTAGTATTTTTTTATGTGTCATATTACACATATATATATATGGAAAGTGATTAACCGATTTAAGATTAAGTGATCAATAATTTTTATTTATTATGGTTCATATTACTTAAAAAGGTTGTAAGAATTATGGATAAAATATTAATATAAATAATTTCATAACTAACAATATGGTGAGTAAGACATTAAAATTTAATGACAATATTGTATTTAACTTTCATATTTATATATAGAAAACTAATATATAAAACTTAACATATTTATGGTTGAAAATTTAAAATATTATGATTCCTATTTATAGAAAATTAATATTGAATTTAAAAATATAATTAATAAGAAAAGATGAAATAATATGAATAAAGATTGAATTTTTTTAAAGATAAAAAATCTTCTATATTTACATGAATAAGACAAAAAAAATTACGGAAAAGATAATGTAAGTTTTTTTTATCCAAATTCAATTTAGGCAAGTAATTATCTAGATCATGAATATATTTTTTATCAAAATTTGATTTAGGATAAATATTTTACATAAATAAATAAAATGATAAAGATAAAATAATTTTCGCTATTTTTATTTAAATTTCAAATTAAACATTTTTAATATAATTATATAAATAGATAGAAAGGAATTTAATTGAAAATATAAATAAAAAATATTATTTTTAAATATAAGATGGGGCAAGATTCGATGTGGTGAGTTCAAAAGATAGAATAATTTTCATTATTTTTTTAAAAATTCGAATTTAATTTTTTTTATTTATAATTAAAATTCGAATTAATTTTTTTCACATATAAAATATAGTGTAATGTTAGTTTTATGTAGAAAAAATTAATAGTAAAAATATTTTCCTACCTTATTATGATAACAATCTATTATTATATATTAAAAAAATCTTATGTTTCCTCTCTTTTAATTTTTTTATTAAATATATTATAGCATTAGTTTTTATAAAAATTAGATAGATTTTTAGAAAATTTAAAAGAAAAAATTATAAATAATAAGAATACAAAATTAATTTTTAAATATAAGGTGGGGCCAGAATTGTTCTGGTGGCTCGAAAAGGTTCGACTTTAATATATAGTTAATTAATAATTAATGTAGATAGATGAATAGATATTTCAAAGATATTATCATTTTTATGGCTATTTTTATTTAAAAGATATATATGTAACCACATGTATATATTTTTTCTTATATTTTTTAATTTATCTTTTACAAATATGATAAATATAATGTCCTTTTTATCTATATTGATAAAATATACTGATATTATTTTATCTTTATGTTTATTTGGAGACAAACTTTTACAAATATTATTCTTTATGTTTTTCTGGAGATAACTTTATTTGCATAATTAACTATAAAAACTATTATTTTAATAAAAGGGTGATGTGGCGCAATGTGGTGGCAGAAATTGCTCCGGCTTTAGTTATTAGTAATAGATTCCCATCCTCAAGCTCATTGGCTTTTATATGGTGTTTTTAAGATGGATATAGTCTCAATATAAGTTTTGGTGCATTTTAATTAAATTCAGTTATTTTTGTCACATAATAAATTTTCACTTTTTCTTGGGTCTTTCGAACACATTCTATAGATATTATACTTCCATCTTAACCCCAAATCCCGTTTGAATGGGACTTAACGACCATGATGATGTGAAAGTCCGTGGCTTATCCCCAAATCCCATTTGTATGGGACTTAACGACCATGTGGGCCCCACATGTAGATAAATTGAGGACGTGTCGGTACAAGCGCACATGCGCGGACGAGCCTAGCACATAAGCTCATGGGTTCCATCCTACAACAAATTGACAATAGGAGAAGTAACTCAAGTATATATATATTAGGTTTGATCTTTTTGAATTTTAGATGTGCGATATGTTATTATTCTCAACCGATATGAAGATGATTTTAATTTACTTACAACTAGTTGATGACCCGGGCCTTGCCCGGAGACTTTTTAAAATAAAAATTATAATATATTATTTAAATATGATATAGGTATTATAATTTATATAATAAAACAATATTATAAATATTTAATTTAATTATAATAATATCTTTTATCATTAAAATGAATACAAATATTATCTGATTCTTAAAAATGTTATTTATAATATTTATGTATAATTATATAAAAGTTAACGTTCTTAACTCATTGGGTTGACCCGAATCCGCAGAAAAACCACAATGAATTGACTCAATCAACCCGTAAATTTTAATGTCATGAACTTGGTACTCAACCGAACCTGAGATATTAAATTACTATTTTATATTTGTCATATTTATGGATAGAAACTTAATATTAAAAATATACTTATAGATAGAAAAGTTATAAAAATAATTTTATATTTATCATATTTATGGATAAAAAATGATCTATTTTACTCTAATATATTAAATTAGTATTTTTATGTGTCATACATATGGATAGAATTGTTGTATTATTTCTTTGTATTTGTTAAATTTTGAGTAAATTGATATATGTAAGGATATTTCTAAAATATTATACCTATCTTATCTACAAAAAACTATCATTTACAATATAATAAACATGTGCAAAGATAAAAATAATGAAAACTTGTATCAAATTTTCAAATTGATAATCATACCAAATTGACAATTAAATATTAGAATATAATGAAAAATTCATGATAAAGTTAATATCCGTACGACAAATCGTAATCGTTAAAATTGATGAATTTAAACTATATTTTTTGCAAATTTCGTTATCCATATAGTATAATTTTTTTTATAAATATTGTACGTACAAACCGTAATCGGGAAAAAAAACATACATTCAATTATGTAGTATATTTTATCCATATTATATGGATAGAAGATAATTAAATATTACAATATAATGAACATGAACAAAGATAAAAAGAGGTGGTAGAACTAAAAAGTTAATCAATCTCATAGTAAATTGAAAAAAATAATATAAATTCTTATATAGTATATTTTATTTATACTATATGGATATAAGATAATTAAATATTATAATATAATGAACATGAACAAAGATAAAAATAATTGGTATAGTTAAAAAAAATTCAATCTCATATAAAATTGATAAAAAAAATTATTAAGTAGGGTGTGTCGATAAAATTGGAAATTCCATAAGGTGATTAAATTGCTTAATATATAATTTATTAAAAAAAATCATTATTAAAAATAGGTTGGCTGGGATATAAATTCTTAATGACGAATCTACCCAAAAGTACTTCAGGTTTAGAAGATATATATTGATGATTAAAATAAATACAATGATTAGAATTTACTGGCCAAATAAATACTCCCTCCGTCCCTAAAAGATTGTCCAAAAGGACGGAATTCACATTTATTAAGAAGAGGAGCAATGTTAAAAAGTAGCCAATGAGAGGAGGAGTGATGTTATGATGGTGATGTGTAAAAGTGGAAAGAAAGAGAAAAATAAAGGAAAAGACTAAAATGGTGTTGAAAGGGTAGAATTTTTATTGGATAATGTGGGTAAAAAAATGAGATTTGATGAGGGTAATATTGTAAGAAATGATTGATATAAAAGGAAAGATATAAAGGTGGACAAACTTTTCGGGACACCCAAAAAGGAATACTGGACAATCTTTCGGGGACGGAGGGAGTATTTAACTTCATTTATAATGAAATTCGTTTTATATAGGTTGTGGACGCGGAGGGCAGAATCTTGACCCGGTCAACGATGGGAGAAGATCTCTTTTGGGCCATCCGTGGAGGTGGAGGCGCCAGTTTTGCAGTGGTCCTGTCTTGGAAGTTGCACCTGGTGCGGGTCCCACAAACGGTGACGGTGTTCGGGGTGACGAAGACGCTGGAGCAAGGAGCGACGGACGTGATGGACCAGTGGCAGCGCGTGGCCTACAAAATGGACCCAAATCTATTCATAAGGGCCCAACCACAAGCAATCGCCGCCTCAGGTGGGAACAACGCCACACTCGGAATTACCTTCATAGCGTTGTACCTTGGAGGAGCCCAGGAGTTGGTGGGTGTTGTGAACAAGAGTTTTCCGTTGTTGGGCTTAAAATTGAAGGATTGTACTGAGATGAGTTGGGCTCAATCTACATATTATTGGTGGTATAACCGCATTCCTAAAGGTAACATTTTTTTCCCTCTTTGGTATACATCCCTTAGGGGATGAAATGCAGACAAATTAATCGTTAATGGTGGATCAAGGGAAAGACAAGCACGGTTAAAAAAGGGATGAAACGAAACGGTAAAACGGAAAAGAGTGAAATTTTTTGTGTGCCATTATCCTGAGTTCACAAACGTTATGCTTAAGGTGAAAATTTAAACATCAAAAGTATATATTGTTCTTATTTAGGCACCAAAAAGTCTTTATAGTACATGTTTATTTTATGTGCACCTTTAGTACAAAAAGGGTAAATATTTGCCAATTACTTGGGATGACACAAATATCCATATCTAACTATCTTTATCTGTTCACATTTTACACCCGAAGGTTATCCATATTTGGTCCCTCCTCTACATACATATATTAGCCTATGATTAACGATTTTTCTAACCTATTCCGGTTAAGAACCTAAAAATAATAATATATTTTAAAATTGTATTTATTTAGATTTAATTATTTTTCGATAGGTTTTATTAGTTTCCTATTAGGATTTTAGTTCCCAAAATTAGTACTCTTAATTAACTTATGCCTTAAGGACATAGGATAGAAAAACCGTATTATTAATACGTGTGTTGACAATTCAATATCAGGCACCCCAACTGAGGAAATGTTATTGAGATCATCTACTAATATTCACTACGGTAAATTCAAATCTGATTACGCCAAGAAACCAATCCCCAAGGAAGGTTGGGAGGCGGTTTGGAAGAAGATGATAGAATTGGGTCCAAACGTTCTTATGCAGTTCAATCCGTATGGTGGGAGGATGAGCGAGATTGCAGATGACGCAACTCCGTTCCCTCACAGAGTCGGGAATCTCTTCTTGGCGCATATCATTTGCTCTTGGGATGATGCAAGTCTTGAGGTGGAGGAGAAGTATGTAAGGGGTGCGAGAGAACTACATGACATTTTTACCCCGTATGTTTCGATGAACCCTAGGGAGGCATTTTTGAACTATAGGGACATTGATATTGGGACCAATGCTAATGGTAACTTAGGGTTTGCTTTTGATTACTTCAAAGGGAATGTGAAGAGGTTGTTGAAGGTGAAGGAGGAGGTTGATCCTCGTGATTTCTTCACATACGAGCAGAGCATTCCTATAAAGATCAAATAGAGTTTATAAGAAAAATTTCAGGATCTGGATGTATTGTAATATCAAATAAAATTACCAAGTTACAAATTTCATGGGGTATATTGTAATAAATAAGGGCTGGCCCTGTATTTTTAGTGGTTTAATGAATACATACATGCTTATATTTTCGTGTACATGTGTAGTATGTATATAGAATACTTGTAATGTCCGGTGGGTTAATTATGACTTTGGGATCCACACGTCCATTCATATACATATGTGTATTAGGTCTACTAAAGAAGTCCAATAAGGTTTCATCCTAAAACAAGAGTAATGAAAGGAATTATATACTAAACATTCTTTCTCTAAATTTTTTAGGGTGAGAAAAAGTCTATCTCCACACGCCCAATTATATCCACCTAGGCACCCACCACGTGCAAACACTGGGCCCTCCTGGAACACCGACGCAAACTTACTTCACAAAATCAAATGCAAGTTTATTATGATATCCGCAGAATATTGGTTCATAAATATTAGGAAAAAACAAGTTTTACCACAGCACACCATCTTTTCAAAGTAGGCATGATACACATTCTAGCAAAGCATATCCTTTTCGGGAGAAATGTCCCATCAAAAAAATGCTGTGAAGTGTAGATTCATGCATTGCGTAACTAATAAATGGAATTCATGTTATTTAAGGGTAAAGTTTGTAGCGGTCCAATAGAGTTTGATACAATGGTCGAAACAATTTTGAGCCCCTAATCTAGAACAAGTATACGCTTAACTGAGAAATAGTACACGTGATTCTTGTGGTTTGTAATGGGATTTTAGGCAAAATAGTGAAGTCGGCATTAGTAAGACAAATTAATTGTCCCGTATCCTTGTCAACTTCATCAATTATTTTTTCTTCCTTGAGTGTACGGGCCTATAGGGCTTCTTATAAGATGGGCCTAAAATTTGGGCGGTACTCCATCACAGCGACACAGCATAGCCATCCAGTAAGAACATTTCGTTACACAACCCGCGACCGATCAATTTACACTTGTACATACTCGATCGTAGTGGGAACGAGTGAAGAAGTGATGGTTCCGGTTTCAGACGAACAGTCAACTGCACATCTTATGAGTAACGGTAGTTCTAGGCTGGAATTACCGTTCGTTACTCATAAGATCCTTGCCGACCTACTTGCCCTCTTATTTCGATCTATCTACTTCAATATTCATGCATTATGTCCCACTGGCTTACTTCCCTATGTCTCTTACCAGTAGGCTACTCTACTGTGTGGGGATCGAGTTAAGTGTTTATTATTACTAATGTACGTTTGGGTTATGGGTGGGTAGAGTACTTCCACCACCTGACCCGCAAGTAAAAATATCCCACCCGACTCACCCGTCACCCGTGGAATGTTCCACCCATCCCCGACAAGTAAACGAAAATGCAAATCCATAATTTTAAAAGCAATATTAAAAAAATTATAAAATATTATTGTTAATTAACAAGATATTTGAAATTTTCCTTCAAAACATACTAGGGTAACTAGGATTAAAACGGGTTAAGCGGGTGGTTTGGGTGAAATGGGAAATGGTTGGGTGGTGGTTTGGATGATCGGGTTATTTCTGTGACAAACTCCCACCCATATCCGATCCATCACCTGTTTCACCTGTCATCGATCCAATTCGCCCATCGTCCGCGTGCTTTGTTTGAGTTTTTGCCCATTTATTTTGAATGCGTTAAATGGTTGAGTGGGTCATCCGTGAGTAATGGTCAACCCTATACTAATGTGACTCATTTATTATGTTCATATATATGTGTAATTTTGTATAAAGTCCGGATATGCTTAAAAATCTATATACCATATAAAGAAGAAAAATTTGCCCAATTTATGACTAGCCATCTAATGAAGATTAAAAAATAAAAAAAGTAATTGAATTTATTAAAAAGAATCCAATGAATAAGAATCAAATGATCTATTTGAGAGTGGGTATTTTTTTTTTAATGATTCATATATTGAATGACCTTTTGTATTCTACCAAAAGAATCTAATGAATAAGAATCCAATGACCCATTTGAGAGTGGATATCCATATATTGAATGACCTTCTGTATTCCACCAATGAAAAGAAAAAAATCATTAAAAAAAGGGTGATATAGTATTCATGTATTTTATACAATGTCCTCATAACCTACTTTAATCCGACATTGAATGTCAATAAAAGAAATTAAATAAAATCAATCCACCATTTGACTAATCTCTTCAAATTCTAAATGAGTTTGAAATTGTTGAGAGGATTTCTTGACAACAAATAAATTTATAAGTCAAGACCCCGCTGAGTACAGAAAGGTCAGGTTCGTCCACGGGAGATAGTCAGTATCAAGTTTTGTTCCTTATCACGCAATCAATCAATCAAAAGCAAGGAGTTTTTATCAAGGAAGAGAAATTCTAAGGTTTAGGGTATCCCACAACAACAATCATGCATACAAACGCTCATGAAACACATAGATCATGCTTTTATCACATAAAGATGTCAACTTTCGTCAACCTAAGCAAGTAAATCAACTAACTTTCGTTCAATTAATAAACTTACTATCTAATCTCTTCTACTTCAACTAGGATAGATCCGCTTTCGCTTCAAAACCCTAAATTGACTTTTCTGATTCAAAGTTTCAGCTTTCACTTCAACTATGAATGAGAAATTCCTTTCAACTTTCGTTTCAAGGATTAAGAACAAGAGAGAAGATTCATGCAATAAAAACAATCAAAACACGATCATGAACAAGCATGCACAACCATTGTTGGGTTTAACCCCAACCTTAGAGAGGAGAACTACTCACAAATCATAATAAAAAACAAACAACTAAATTAAATAAAAGGGAAAGCTTACAACTTTGAATCCAAACAATAGTTCTTCTCCACAAACCCTACTCTCTCTCTCACCCCTCCTCTCACACGTCTCTCCTCTCTTCCACACGTCTCTCTCTCTTCTCTCCTCCTCTAACTCCAATGATCGCCCCCTAATTGCCCTCCAAGGCAATTGATTGTGTAGAGAAAATTAAAGGGTAGACAAGAGTATTTATAGAGAAACTATTCTATCTTAAATCTATCTCTAAGGAAATAAATCTTTTAATAAGATATATTCCTTCTATCTATCTAATAACATAAAAGGAAATAGGATAAAAGCCCAGTTAAACACGCTGACTCGGTCTTCCGCTACGTCTCGGGGTGGCTCGGCACCGACCCAAAGTGGGTCGTCACCAACCTCATTCTGCACTTCGAACAGCCTTGAGTAAGACTTGCGTAGAGGATTCGTTACAACTCCGTTTGACTCGATTCTTTTTCCTATGTTCTTGTAACGAATTTCTCTATCTCTTTCCAAGCTCAAACTTGATCTTCAATGACTTTATGAACTTCATTCCTTGAGCTTTTCCTTAAGTGCTTCTCTTCGGTTTTGCTCTTTTCCTCAAAAATGCTCCAAATAGCTTCTAAAAACCTACAAAACACCACCAAAGCTTATGTAGACTCCATATCTCATGAAAATACGAAAACCTACACAAACGACTCAAAACAGAACACAAAACTAAAGAAAAAGACTCAAAGACACTAAAACACACCCTAAAAACATGACTAAAAAGGCGGACATCAAAATACCCCATACTTAGACTTGCTTGTCCTCAAGCAATAAACAAGACATCAACCAAAACCATCAACACATATATCAAGTCAATGCCCTCATCAAAAAGCAACATCAAAGCACAAGTAGAAATAGATAGACAAGTTCATCTAACGCCATCACACATATATAAGCAACCTCAAGTAAAAGCAACTAAAAATCCAACCTCACAAGGGTAATGTGTTTCACTCAACTCTCAAGTGTTTGGGCTTATAATAATAACTCTCAACTCAATCCAATATACAAAAATCAACATAGTCATTGTTACTTTTATCATCAAACTCTCCACCTGAGATGTCAAAACACATAAAAATCATCAAGAGAAACTTAGGCTCAATGAAAAACTTCATAGAAGTTTCCATTCGGCCGGGTTGCAATGGGGCTTGGTAAGACAATAAGGCTTGGAAAATATTTGGCTATGTGGTGCTAATAATATCCGGGAATCAAAGACTCCTAAAAACTCACATATCCAAAAACTCTCATAAAAGAATATACCAAACTCTCTCTTCATTATGCACACTCTCTTATTTCTTCAACCCTTTTAATATCCCACTAATCTTGCTCACAAAACACTAAGGAAAATTTGGCTCATGCACACTTACACTATTCAACTCTTTTTTTTTTCTTTCCTTCTTCCCTTTTCATCTTCATTTTTTTTCTGTGGGAAGTCGGTACCGATTTCTTTTTTTCTTATTTCTTTGCAAGTGCATTCAGGGAACCAAAATCCTTTTACATGACAAACTGCAAGATTCTCAACTACCCAACCCACAATTACCCCACACTTGAACCAATACAACTCACTCAATAAAATCATAACAACCAATACTAAGTCCTAATGCCCGGATAGGGTCAAGCTTATCATGGCTAGGGAATAATTTTGTGGAGCTAAAAACAAAAGGCTTAAGCTCAAATTGGTTTCAAAAAGAGGATAATGCAAGGTAGGATAAGGATTAATATGGCTTATGAAAAATAAGTTCTCAATCATCTGATTTCACATGTAATGAACTAATATCCCATATAGGTCTCAAGTAATAGATAACCATGCAATGACAAGAGATAATATGCATAAGGAGAGTAAATCACACAATAAAAGAAGAGGGATTCTTGATGTTCTCCCTATAAGGCCAAAAATATCTCACTAGGTAGCAATTTTTGTTGGATTTAAGTCACTTCTACTTAAGATCATATGTGCTCAATTTCATCACATGCTAAATATCCACATAAAAACAATTTTCAACATGATTCAGGCAAAGCTATCCAAACATGCTATGGAATTACATGATCAAGCAAGTTAAAGCATATCATAGGACATCTAAGTGGAATATTATTAATCCTAAAAACACAAAACAAAAACACAAACTGACACAAAACTGAGTTTCCTTTTCCCATACCCCATACTTAAACCAAACAGTGTCCTCACTGTTTAAAACATAAAAAGATAAAGAGGATAAGGAAAAAGATACTCACAAACACAAAATGAAGCTGTTTTGAAACCATTAATCACTTGAGGAGTATTGAATTTTCTTGGATCGGTAGAGTGATCGGCACCGACCCCATCCGGGTCGTCACCGAGCTAACTGTGCTTGTCCACCGAAATGATCCTTGCTTGCTCTTGTAAACCAAGCGTCTTGAATCTTCTGTTTAACACTTCTTCTTCTTGTACCTGAGTCACTTTAGAAAAACTTCTATCCTACTATACTAATCTAACCTAAAAAAAAAGTCAAAAGAAAGCTAGCAAAAAGATTTAGGAAAGCAAAAACTAAAAGCGAAAACAAAAAGCGGGTTGCCTCCCGTAAGCGCTATTTTTAACGTCGTTAGCCCGACGTACTTACCTTGCCACTAATCATGGTGGTTTCCATCCAAATATGTTGGGATCAAGAGGGACCCCATACTTAGCCGAAACAACATTCTCCAAGATATTTGGCCCTCGATCATCCACAAAAATACTTGGTAATCCTACAACAGGGTTAGTAAAATACAAAAACCAAGGAGGTTTTGGCTCCTTCATAGGACTAACAGTAGGATATAATATAGAATAAGAAATGGAGAAGCGATCATCACCAGAATTGATTGAATAAGAACAAGAAAACTCACCTGGGTCTTTCGGAAAAGGGGCCGTTACCGAGGAGAAGTGGGTCGTTACCGTCCTTGGGGGGTTGGTAGGCTCCGTGATATGCACGTCCTCTTTGAAGTTGCTCGTTTTTGTACTCAAAGAGGGGTCGATACCGACCCATGGTGGGTCGGTAGGCTCCTCAGTACTACAACTAGCCACTTCGTTTCTTGAAATAGCATCCAACTGCTCTCGTAGACGGGCACTGTGCGCTCGGTGACGTTCAGCTTCAGCAGCTGCAGTGAAAGGGTTTCATGATTGGAGGGTTTTAATAAATTGGAGGGTTTCCCCGGCAACGGCGCCAATTTGTTGAGAGGGTTTCTTGACAACAAATAAATTTATAAGTCAAGACCCCGCTGAGTACAGGGAGGTCAAGTTCATCCACGGGAGATAGTCAGTATCAAGTTTTGTTCCTTATCACGCAAGCAATCAATCAAAAGCAAGGAGTTTTTATCAAGGAAGAGAAATTCTAAGGTTTAGGGTATCCCACAACAACAATCATGCATACAAACGCTCATGAAACACATAGATCATGCTTTTATCACATAAAGATGTCAACTTTCGTCAACCTAAGCAAGTAAATCAATTAACTTTCGTTCAATTAATAAACTTACTATCTAATCTCTTCTACTTCAACTAGGATAGATCCGCTTTCGCTTCAAAACCCTAAATTGACTTTTCTGATTCAAAGTTTCAGCTTTCACTTCAACTATGAATGAGAAATTCCTTTCAACTTTCGTTTCAAGGATTAAGAACAAGAGAGAAGATTCATGCAATAAAAACAATCAAAACACGATCATGAACAAGCATGCACAACCATTGTTGGGTTTAACCCCAACCTTAGAGAGGAGAACTACTCACAAATCATAATTAAAAACAAACAACTAAATTAAATAAAAGGAAAAGCTTACAACTTTGAATCCAAACAATAGTTCTTCTCCACAAACCCTACTCTCTCTCTCACCCCTCCTCTCACACGTCTCTCCTCTCTTCCACACGTCTCTCTCTCTTCTCTCCTCCTCTAACTCCAATGATCGCCCCCTAATTGCCCTCCAAGGCAATTGATTGTGTAGAGAAAATTAAAGGGTAGACAAGAGTATTTATAGAGAAACTATTCTATCTTAAATCTATCTCTAAGGAAATAAATCTTTTAATAAGATATATTCCTTCTATCTATCTAATAACATAAAAGGAAATAGGATAAAAGCCCAGTTAAACACGCTGACTCGGTCTTCCGCTACGTCTCGGGGTGGCTCGGCACCGACCCAAAGTGGGTCGTCACCGACCTCATTCTGCACTTCGAACAGCCTTGAGTAAGACTTGCGTAGAGGATTCATTACAACTCTGTTTGACTCGATTCTTTTTCCTATGTTCTTGTAACGAATTTCTCTATCTCTTTCCAAGCTCAAACTTAATCTTCAATGACTTTATGAACTTCATTCCTTGAGCTTTTCCTTAAGTGCTTCTCTTCGGTTTTGCTCTTTTCCTCAAAAATGCTCCAAATAGCTTCTAAAAACCTACAAAACACCACCAAAGCTTATGTAGACTCCATATTTCATGAAAATACGAAAACCTACACAAACGACTCAAAACAGAACACAAAACTAAAGAAAAAGACTCAAAGACACTAAAACACACCCTAAAAACATGACTGAAAAGGAGGACATCAGAAATCCTTTTGTAACATCCGCTCCTCTAAATGCTATTAATTTTTATATTTAATTACCTATATCGAAATTAGTTTACCTCTCCCCAACAACTTTTTTCCATCCCCGACCCAAAAAATGTCCCTACATTCTTATTATCCATCTTCCCTTTATCCATTATCCATCTTCACCATGGCTTCCCGACACCATATCCTAAATTAGTCTTTAGTTTATAACATAGGGATGCTATTGTGACCAAATCTGATAGCAATTTGATTCCCAATTCATGTTTATTGCAACGATCCACCCTTCTAATCAGCGAGATCGACCCCAACTCTTGCGTTCTACAGAAATTTATGCAATACGAAACTCGATAGGTATGAGTTCCTATGAATTAGCTCATAAATTCGTAATTATCAAAGTCATTTGGCACACTATATTAGTAATAATTTTGTTTTTGGTTTTGCAATCAAATGTGATCTTACCTAAATGGGATTAATTGGTGCAAGAGGTTTCTCTAAGTGTTCAAGATTGATCAATGTGAGGCCGCTGAGATCAAGATAAGTGAAGACTTGATGGTGAATTCGCTGTAAGAGGTCAAGAGTTTGTTGCAGCGGATCGTCGAAGGCAATCGCGCCACTAGAGAATTGTTTTCTTTGGTAATGGTCTTATGTGTTGCTGGTATGGTTGGGTTTTTTTTTATGTTTTCAATTCGGAATAAATTGTTAATGTAAAAAATATAAATGTTTTTGAAGCTTTGTCGATCTATATATCTTAGACCTTTATTAATATTTGTTTCAAATGCAAAGAATTTCTTTTAGTGTATTTATTGTAGATTCATTTATCTCTTCTTTGAAGAATTTTCATGGATTTATTTTATAATATAAAACTTTTTTAGTAATAACATTTTAACCTGAAAAAATATTTTCATAGATTTATTCTATGAATAATTGATAATAAAATATAAAGATGAAATTGTGCCACTAATAACCTTTTTTTTAATATAAAATTTATATTTATATGTATATTAGTTGAATAAAATATCCTTTTGAATAAAATATTAGTTTAAAAATATCCTTTTTTTAATTTAGTATCACCATTTTAGTTTTCCTAAATCTTATATATATAACCCTCCTATTTTAATTATTGCACATTTATAAATGCCTTAATCCCATTCACCTAATTATCATTTCATAGCCTTTGAAACCACACATTTTTAACTTATGAATGGAAAAAAAATATTACTATCATTTTTTCATCTAAAATATTTTATATATTGTTGTAAAATTAATCTTACCTTTACAAAAGAACACAATATAATAAAAGCAATTTAATTATAAATATATGAAAATTAGTCTAATATTATAAAAATAGTGGATATGGTAAGAACTCCTTTTTTGAGCTAAAGTAAAAACAATAAGTCATTATACATCATTGTAAACAACCTTTCACATAATAAGATTTAGTAATATAGATTCAACATACTTTGTAGCAAAAAGTGATAATGACATACGTTTGAAAAGATCCTTAAAATTGCCCTTTCAATTCTCATACCATCTTTTAAATTAATGCTCTCATAAATACTAATTTTGAAAGAATCCTTTAAATTGCTCTTTTAATTTTTATAACATCTTTTGAATTAAAGCTCTCATAAATACTAATTTTGAAAGGATCCTTATATTTCACTTTCAACTTTTGTAACAATTTTTTTTAAAATGAGATAAGAACAAAAATTAAAAATGTGTCCATTGAAAATCAACCCAATTTATAATATGAGGAGTCATGACTCATGAAATACCTCTATATATTAACCATATATAAAATTTTGCAATCAGATGTTTTTACTACCATTGACTTTAATTACCTTTGAATGTCTCTTCATATAGCATTTGAATTGAATGTTTACATTTTTTGAAAGAATTTGAACAAAAATAAGTGTGGAAAAGGAAAAGGCTGAGACATAAATGATACATTAATTTGGGAATATAAACAGTTTTTATTCACATCAAGCTTAATCTTTTGAAATCCAACCATCCAAATTCTCTACTTCTTTTATCCTCCAATATATATTAGTGAAGAATGGGTTTAGATTTCTAGAACTGTTGGTTTCCTACACGTTGAAGACTTCAACTCATTTGACATTGATTTCCTAAAAGTAATCTCAGTCTTATCTGCAATCCATTAACATTGAATGCAAAAGGTCAAAAGAAAAATATCAATTCAGAAACGTTCACATTCAATGCCAAATGTTGAACTAAATTCCAATCACTCAAATACACAATGATATTGACTATATATTTTGGATAAATGAAAAACATATAAACACATAATATGTAACCCTTATGAATTTCCCTCCTTTCATAATAATTTACAGTTTTTAAAATATAAGATCAAATTTAAAATATAATATTTGACATTATTTAGGAACTTTTGTAGTAACTTTTAGTATTCCATTCACCACAAAGAAAAAAATAAAAGACAACTCTCAAATTGTTAAAAAATAAGGTTCAATCAAGAAACTCTTTGAGATGAGTAAAGTGAAAAAAAAACAATCTATCTATATATACTATAAAATATAAAATATAATCAATGAGAACCCGTACGACAGCACGGGCCTCCACCTAGTTAAACGAGTAAAATCATACTCCCTCCGTCCCATAAAGTTTGTAGTATTCCTTTTTGGGTGTCCCAAAAAGTTTGTCCACCTTTTTAACTTTCCTTTTATATCAAACTTTTCTTACAATACTACCCCTATCCAATCTTACTTTTACCCACATTATCCAATAAAAAACTTATCTCAATACCTTTTTAGTCATTTCTTTTCTCTTTCTCTTTCTACTCTTCTTTACACATCACTATCACAACCTCTCTCCCCTCTCAATTGGTTACTTTTTCTATTCTTTCACTTTCTTAATTTTTGTATTTTATGTCCTTTTAGACAATCTTAATGAGACGGAGGGAGTAGAGTACTACGCATTTATAAGGTTCATACAAGTGAACGGGAACTTTTTATTTTTTTTGTGGAACGGGAACTTTTTATTTGCAACAACATTTTCTGTGATACATTTTTTTCTATAAATATTATTCTTTAGAATGATTGGACAAAATCAGTCGATCTCACCGAGGCCTTCATCCAAGATCCAATCTAATTAAAAATGGTAGCCCAACTCCGAAGCTTGTTGCTTTGGCCATGGCGTTTTTGGCAGTTTCCAGCCTCCTGATCTCCTCCGCCTTCAGCTCTCCTCCTCCTAACAAGCACGTCGCTTTATTCGTGTTCGGAGATTCGCTTTTCGACCCCGGCAACAACATGTACTTGAACTCCACCGGCGCCAGCGGGGGCGAGGGCACGGCGTTGCCTTACGGCGAGAACTTCTTCAAACACCCCACCGGCCGCCTCTGCGATGGTCGCATTGTCCCCGATTTAATCGGTATATATAACTCCTTTTTAAACAAAAAATTCGAACAAACATATTCTCTTCGATCGGTTACTTGAATCTGAATCATCAATAAATAATGTGTACAGCTGAGTTCTTCAAGCTGCCAATTTGGAAGGCGTATTTGGCACCAGGAGCTCACAATTTCACCGACGGCGCTAATTTTGCTTCGGCTGGTGCTGGCGTTCTTTCTAGTACACATGCTGGCACAGTGGTAATTTTTACTCTTTCTTATTTAGATTTTTCCAACTAAATGTAATATGCTTTGAAATTGTATGTATTTATTTAGATTTAATTATTTTTTCAATAAGATTTATTAGTTTTCTATTAGGATTTTACGGAGTAGTTCCTAAAATTAGTATTATTAACATATGTCCTTAAAAACCGGTTCGCTAAAAATAAAAATTTTGAGGGTTTCAGTTATTGACTTACTGTAACAGAATTAAGTTAGAGTAGCTAGCAGAAGTGCAGAACACAATAAAAATGCCAACTTTAACGAGTATGTAAATTATTTTTTTTAGAAGGGTTCATCTTGAACTGAAATAGTTTTACAATAATTTACAAATAGTTTATTTATGTGTGTATGTGGGCACACATTAGCCAAATCCCCTTGAAATCTACTTTAATATTAAGTTGTCCGTCTGAGGTTTCATATTTTTTTCATTTTGTTGGGTACGTACCAGATTAGTCTTAGTATGCAACTGATCTACTTCAAGGAAGTTGTGAGCGGCCTGAAGAAGCAAATAGGGGAAGAACAAACCAAGAAGTTGCTCCATTCAGTTGTCTATCTCATCAGTATAGGCGGAAACGACTACTTCGATCACTACAGTACCTATCCAAATGCCTCTGCTTCATCTGTAAAACAGTTTGTTGGCATTGTTACAGGAAACCTAACCAATTTCCTAAAGGTACGGTATACATACATACATACCCTAGATCTCTATGTCTTGGAAACATTAATTTCTGGCTGATGTTAACTTATAAATCTTAATTGTGTAGGAAATATAGAGTATAGGAGGAAGAAAGATAGCCTTCCAAAATGTAGGAGCCTTGGGTTGCGTCCCGATCAACATCGCAAAGAGTGCTGAGGGCAAAACTTGTCTTGATAAGCTTTCAGCCATGGCTAGATTGCATAACTATGAGCTTTCCAAGTCCCTTGAGAGTTTAGAGAAACGGTTACCCGGATTCAAATACTCCATTTTCGATTACTACCACTCAATTCTGCACAGGGTTCTTCATCCCTCAAAATACGGTACATATTTTGCTATCCTTTAACTTTGCTTGTTGTATATATAGGTCTTAGAGCAGATTTCTGATGTATTTTAATATTGTGCAGGTTTTGAAAATGGAACAGGGCCGTGTTACACCGGAGGGCCTAGGCCACCTGGGGTAACGGCAGGGAAGGCGACGGTATGTAAGGATCCGAGCAAGTATGTGTGGTTCGACGGGGGCCATACAACTCAAGCTTGTAATTGGCAGCTGGCCATACATGTTATTTTGGCAAAATACGTACATGTTATATAAGGCGCGTGAAGACTTGAAAGTGTTCAATAGGCAAAATAACATGTACGTATTTGACCATTTTGGCTTATTTGGCAAAATAACATGACACATAAGGCGCGTGATGTACACTGGAAGGAGAATAAGATTGAAAGTGTTTAATAGGCATTGGGGGCAATACAGGGGTCTATTTGAAAATTTTTTAGTACAGGGTCCAATAAGAAAAAAAGTGTAAGTACAAGGGTCTGCCCTTTTTTTTCTTTGTGAAGATTTAAGCCAAATACATGGGCCTATTCGGTCGAACATGAGTAGGGCTGTAATATATAACAGTAAAACAATCAATTATACATTTTTTTCACGAGTAGGCAAACTGTCGTCTGGAGATTCGAAACGGTAACCTCAGGGTACTACCCAAAAAACCCAACCGATGAACCAAATGCCCGAAGGCATACCTTTGTAAGATCGTTAGTATTATTTTTTTTATCTGGTATGAAATCTTACTAAGAAATGTTTGTTTAGATTAAATCTTTACAATTCATCTTAATTTATTGGTTACAAGAATGAAGTGGATATTTAATGAATTGTAAAATTTAAAAAAAAAAGTTAAAATTATCTATAAATTTAATAATCAAAATTTGTAGTAATAATTTTTATCAAATACAGTTCATGACAATATTTGCTAGGGCTGGGATACTTCGGTTATTGGGTTTTTTTTAGCCTACCCGCAGGGTAAAAATTTTTTTTTAGTTCGGTTCGGTTCCTACGAATTTTAGTGAGGAACCGTAATAACCGTACCCGAACTTTATTCGGTTCCTAACTTTGGTTAAATCGGTTAACCGAATAAAGTTAGAAGTAAAAAATTCGGTTCGAGGTTCGGTTCGATTCGGTTCCTATTACAATCAAGAGCTACAAGTAAATAATTCAGAAGCTAAAAACTAAAAGTAAGCCTCATCTATTTCAAACACCATCAAATCAAAAAGCATCAAGTTCTCAGTAGCATTCAAGTCATAATCTTAATGAAATACTGAGCAGAACAATATTGTGCTTAACCCATCAACTGAAACTAAAATTGATTGAATTAAAAAAAACTAAAACATCCATCAACTGAAACTAAATTCTGCCAAAATAAAAGAAAATGGAACTTTCTTTAAGCCTATCTAACCAACAAATCTGCAGGCACCCAGCTTGGACAGATGAAAACTGCACACAAAATACACAAACACATATAAGATTGCACTATTGTAGAATACAGTCAATAAAGTGAATAAACTAAATTTTAGTCACTAAAAAAAAAGAGATACTAACTAACCAACTTGTTTATTTGTTCCCCTTGGTGAGCTTCTTTTTCTTTGTTGCTGGTTCGACAGTTGTAGATGCATTTGTGCTAATAGTGTTGGTAGACTTCAAAGCTGCTCTTTGTCTGACTTCTTCTTCCCTCTCTACATATTCACAAAGACACAAGAATTAATAAAAGAATGAAAAAGTTCTTAGATAAAACTTAATATAGTTGAAAACATAAATAAAAGAATAAAATAGTTTTAAGCTATATTACCTTTTTCAACTTCTTCATAGAATTCCATTTCTTCTATGGTTGGAAGGTATTCCAAAGTAATGATGGTATCACTCTTCAACCAATTCTGGTAACAAATCAAGGCCTCAACAGTCTTAGGTGTCATGGAGCTTCTATAAGGATCAATAACCCTCTTACTCGTGCTAAAACTTGATTCACTAGCCATTGTGGACACTTGAATTGCCAACACATCTCTAGCAACAACTTGCAAACATGGATACTTGCTCCCATTAGCCCTCCACCATTCAGTTATCTTGAATTTAGCTCTTATTTTAGGTTTTTCAATAGGATCAAGCAAATACCTATCTACTTCATGACCTACAACCAAGTCTTCACCTTCTTCAAGTTGTTTGTCCCAATCCTCTAGCATAGCCTTCTTCTTTCCTGAGCAACCCATCTTGTCCTTTCCATTTCTTCTTCCCTGACTATTGCCTTCAACTACAATTCCACTCTCTGAATTTGTAGACCTCTTTGAACCACTAGGTCCATAATTGTCACAAAGCTTAATCATCAAAGCTTTCACCTTGTCTGATATTCTCTTAACTTCAGTGCTACTCAAGTATAACATCCTTTCAGCTTGTCTCTCCAGGTATTTGAGCTTGTATCTTGGATCAAGAACAAGAGCTACTAGAAATAATGGATTTATGTCATCTAGAGAGGTGAAATACTTGTTGAATTTGGTTGTCATCTTTGTTGCCATGTCATATAGAATGTGATCTACTTCACTGCTGCTCTCATCTGGTGGGTAGATAGTCAAATCATCTAGCTCAGCTTTGATGCTTATAATGTCATGGAATGCAGAGTGTGCAGTTGGCTCCATTGAAGCACTCAAATTTATTGTGACTTGATAGAAAACCTTAAGAAATTTGACAAAACACTCTGCCTTTTCCCAATCCACATCCTTAGGAGGTCCAACTCTCTTTCTTCCTCCACCCTTTTGAGCTTGAGTTTCATCTTCATCATCATTTAAGTCCTCTTCCTCATCAAAATAGCTTCTGTAATTCAATGGATCATCATCTGCCATCCTCTGAAATGCCATCTTCAATTCTAGTGCAGTGTCCAACATCATGTAGCTTGAATTCCATCTTGTTGGGACATCAAGAATGCATATCTTCTTACATTCAATCTTATCCTTCTCAACACACTTCTTGAAAGCATCTGTCCTAGCAGCAGAACTCCTAACAAACCGGATTGCATTCCTAATTGCAGCAACTGAGCCTTCCAACTCTTTCAAACCAGATTTTACAATTAAATTGATGACATGAGGAAGACATCTCACATGGAGAAACTCTCCTCCACATACTGGTTTCTTACTCCAACCCATCATCCTCCTCTTCACGTAATTAATGGCATGCTTATTAGGAGAAGCATTATCAACAGAAATTGTTAGCACATTCTCAATCCCCCATTCAATCAAAGCATCCTCCAAGATTTTTCCAATTGTATTCCCACTATGGTTGGGAATAACACAAAAATTCAGGATTCTCTTGTGCATTGTCCAAACACTATCTATAAAATGAGCAGTTATGACCATGTAGTTGATGTTCTGACAGCTAGTCCATGTATCAGTTGTAAGACAAACACTAACTTCTTGCAACTCATTCTTCAATTCCAGCTTCTTTTCCTCATACATTCTCAAAAAATTCTTAACAATTGTCTTCCTACAAGGCAATATTAACCTAGGTACAGCAACCTCACAAAACAATTTGAAACCAGCCCTTTCTATAGCACTGAATGGCAATTCATCAATCACAATCATCTTAGTTGCAGCATCAATACAAGCTTCCTGAGACCATACTCTAGTAGTCAAACGATTAAATCCTTCAACCAATTCAGAACCTAGATGAGCTTGTTTCCCATCCTCCACATTCACACAAGCTAAGCTACTAGGATATTTCTTGCAATGAACTTCAATATGCTTTTTAAGAGAAGATGTCCCATTACCTCTCGAATCACAAGCAAGGACTGTTTTGCAGTAATTACACTCAGCCTTCTTTGTTATTCCCACCTGCTGGCTAACTCCATCGACCTCAGAGATAATTGGTTCATCAAATTTGTTGAAATGCAACCAGACCATCGACCTCGACTCAATTGCCTTCCTTTCCCGCTTTCTCTTTGATGGACGAACTGGAGCAATTGCTTTGGCTTTTGAACTCGTGACTGCAGTGGATGTGTTAGTCTGAATTGTCTGATGAGTAACCTCCTTGCAATCACTACGGTCGCTTGAATCGGAACCACACTCTTCATTGAGTCCGACATCGCCCTCTGGTTGTGTTGAAGCATCCATTAGCAAATCCCTGAAACAATAAAACCACTAAAACATTCAGAATTGAAACTACTAAAACATTAGCAAATCCATTAGCAAAAATTCAGAATTAAAACTTTAGCTGTTGTTGGGTTGCCCCTCTTAAATAATTTAATTTAAAGTTTTAAACCTCTAAAACATCTCCCCTACGTACTACTCACACACAGTCACACACAGGCCACCACGTTGACTGCTCACACACACAGGCCTTTAATTAATTACCAGCTAGCTACACCATCACCATGCCATATCACTTGAAAATCAACCTTTCAAAATACTAATAAAATTAACCTTGTGAAAGAAAGAAAGTAAAACTTGAGACTTCAAAATTTGACTAAACCCACAAAACCAATCATGATCAACAACGAACTATTGGGGATATATAATGGTTGATAATCTATGAAAGCATAAAGTAGGATTGATCCAATTAAGTCAACTTGATTGATAATTGCTGTAAGCCTGTAAGCATTCAAATCGATCATCTCAGAAGAAAAACAATCACAATTTGAATTAAATGAACCAAGACATAATACAATCAATTAAAATGAATAAATTGCTATATCAAACTACAACGTACATGGAAAAAAAAAAACTCCAAAATCGTCTCATACAACTACAACTCTACAAGTAATACAAGAGTAATCACTTACAAAATTATACTATATCAAATTATCAATGGGAATTATAATTTCTGTACAAGTGTAATAACTTGATTAATTATCAAAAACCAAATCAACAAGTGGATCGATATGAGGAGCTAATTGTGTAACGGATTCGATCCAGAAGGTACCTATCGTTTCGATGTCTCGAACTGCAGATCTTGACTCCACCACTTGAAAACTGTCCAGAGGCGCTCAAAAATCAGAAGTGAAGGAAAGGGAGAGGGAACGAACGAGACCAAGGAAAGGGGGTTGGCGGCGTGAGAATTGGGATGGTTCCCGGCGGCACACAATTAGGGCGACGGGGTGCGAAGAGGCGACGAGACAACGAGTCGTAGGAGGCCGTTGAGGGTTCTGCAAATGGCAACGACGGGAACACCTTCGAGTTTCGACGAGAACGACGGCTAGGGGAATTGGGAAATTGGGAACGACGGCGTGAAAGTGAGAGTCGAAACTCGCACAGTCGCGCTACTACATAATTAAAACTCGGGTTTTAATTTAGGGCTGGGTATTTACGGGTCTTCGGATTTTAATTTTTTTTTTTTTTTAAACCCGAGAACCGAACCCGAATTATTTAAAATAACCGAACCGAATTTTTTTACCACATTTATTTTTACAAACCGACCCGAACCGACCCGAACCGCTCGGTTCGGTTCGGTTTTTCGGTTTTTCGGGTCCAAAGTCCCAGCCCTAATATTATTTGCCAATAATAGTACGTTGGAAGACATAGGAAAGTGGGCAGCCACGTTTTTACACAACGCGCGTGCGATAAAAACAATAGTTTACGTAGGCAGATGCGAGCAAGTGGGAAGGTGTGAAGCTGCCGGTTTCAGACGCACAGTCAACACCATATTCTTGTCCACAAAAATACTCTAGTTTAAACAAGTAGTCATATAGTACAAAGTTAAACAAATCAGACCACATTAGTACATTACCGTTACTCATATAACATCCTTGACACCAACAAGCATGGAGAATAGTGGGAGGGGCTACGCTTCCCTTTGTTGAGGTCGAGTGTTCGATTCTCAGTGGAGGAGAAATGAACTTGTTGAGAGAATAGATCCCACCCAAAAATAAAGGGACCCTCGCGAGACTCGGACTCCAGACGTAGACGTTTGATAGAACAAAGTTCTCCGCTAAACTGAGATGGCAATGACCAAAAAAAAAAATATAACATCATTGGCTCCTTGCCGACTCTTCTACCAGAAGAAAAAAGATCCTTGCCCACTTTCTTTCTTAGGTCTTAACTATATAGGCAATACATATGGCTTCTTTTTCTGACCTTCACGTGATTCATGTACATTTCAAAAGTTTTCTGGTGTCTTATGTTTTGATTCGGGTGCTTAATCTATTAATATTGACACATTTATTCGTGTAATCTTGTTCATAATCATGTAATTTGGTATGAAACTGGAGCTGCTGCGTAAAGTAGTAAATCATAATACTCCACGTATTTATTAGATTCATCACGAACGGGGAGAACTTTTTTCATTGCGTGATTTTACATCTTCTAATTCCCTTTTTCTTCACCTGATTTCATCTTCTTTTTCAAATTGTTGTTAATTCATCTATTTTTTTTTAAAAAAAATCTATAAATATTGTTCTTTAGAATGATTTGGGCTATATCAGTCGATCTCAGAAAAAGTCCACCATCCAAGCTCCAATCGTATAATCTGCTTTTCTGCCAACATAAATGCACCCATATTTTCTTTTCTTTTGGTAATAAATCATCTAAAAGAAAAAATGACAATCAGAAAGAGACGAGAGCAGAGGACATAAATACATACAAAAACCAAGATTTAGAATCATAAACCCAAAACATAGCAAAACTGTAAAAATGGCACCCCAAATCCAAAGCTTGTTGCTATCTCCATGGGGTTTTTTCACAATCTTCAGCCTCCTGATCTCTTCAGCCTTCAGCTCTAATCTCAATCCTCCTCCTACAAACAAGCACGTAGCTTTGTTTGTGTTCGGAGATTCCCTTTTCGACCCCGGCAACAACATGTACTTGAACTACTCCGGCCCCGGCTCCGGTATGGGCACGGCGTGGCCTTACGGCGAGACCTACTTCAAACACCCCACCGGCCGCATCTCCGACGGCCGCGTCGTCCCCGATTTCATCGGTATATATATATATATATATAACTATTCTAAATAATTTAATAAATGTATTGTCCTAAGTTGAATCTGAATTATCATTGATTAATGTGTATAGCTGAGTTCTTCAAGCTGCCAATTTGGAAGGCCTATTTGGAACCAGGTGCTCACAATCTCACCGACGGCGCTAATTTTGCTTCTGGTGGTGCTGGCGTTCTTCCTAGTAATCATCCTGGCACGGTAATTTGAAAACCAATTGACAATAAGAAGATTAATCATTACTCATATACTAGTCTAACTTAGTTATCCTTTCATGTTTTGTTTGTTTGTTTGTTTGTTGGGTCCTAGATTAGTCTTAGTATGCAACTGAGCTACTTCAAGGACGTTGTAAACAGCCTAAAGAAACAAATAGGGGAAGAACAAACCAAGCAACTGCTCAATTCAGCAGTCTTTCTCATCAGCATGGGCGGAAACGATTACTTCGGTCAATACAATACCTACCCAAATGCCTCTGCTTCAGCTGTAAAACAGTTTGTTGACGTTGTTACTCGAAACCTAACCGAATTCCTAAAGGTATATATACGGAAGATCATGTCTTGGAGTTCAAATATTTGAGTACATTAAGTTATGGCTGATGTTCACTAAACCATATGATTGATAGGAAATATACAACATAGGAGGAAGAAAGATAGCCTTCCAAAATGTAGGAGCCTTGGGTTGCGTCCCCATCAACATCGCAAAGAGTGCTGACGGCAAAACTTGTCTTGATAAGCTTTCCGCCATGGCTAGATTGCATAACCAGAAGCTTTCCAAGTCCCTTGAGAGTTTAGAGAAACAGTTACCCGGATTCAAATACTCCATTTTCGATTACTACAACACAATTCAGGACAGGGTTCTTCATCCTTCAAAATACGGTACAATTTTTTTTTTCTTCCTAATTTTGCTTATATGTATCTGATATGAAATTAGTTGGGCCTTAGAGATATAATTGGATGCATTTTTTGTGCAGGTTTTGAAAATGGCACAGGGCAGTGTTACAGCGAAGGCTCTAGAGCACCAGGAGCGAAGGCTGGGCAGGAGACAGTATGTAAGGATCCAAGCAAGTATGTGTTTTTCGATGGGGGTCATACAACTGAAGCTTGTAATTGGCAGCTGGCTAAGTTGATGTGGAAGGGCAAGAAAGATGTTGTTAGCCCTTATAATTTCAAGCAACTTTATGAAATTTAGGTGAAATTAAACTGGAGAATGTGCTAGAGAATGACATGAATTAGATCATGTATCAGTTCCTAAGGACTGATGATTTATGTAGTTCTGTAGAAAATAAAATGTTATGCTTCTTTCTGTCCTTTTCACCCTAAAATTCATAAATTATATGCGCCGAAAGTTTGTGGATGTTATGAAGTCCAAATTTTAGTCCACATTATCACACTACAAGTTATCTATTTACACACACATGTATTACACATATTATGTATGAACAAGTGTATAATGGAGGAAAATTTGTACAAGGTGAATTATTCACCTTCTTCACCTCCTTATTTCCATGCAGAAATCATGGAGATTTACCAAAGTTTTACCCCACTCTTGGCCTATAAATATGGTCATCATCCATTGTAAAACTTGCACCAAAGTAGAGTAAGAAATACACTCTCTAAAGTTCTTACTCTCCCTTCCTCTCTTCTAATGATCAAAAGGTTCTCATAAAGTTTGTTTAAGTGTCTTTCCAAAAGATTAAGTGGTCTTGCTTTCATAAATCTTTTCATAACACGTTATCAGCACGAGTCTCTAATTACCAATTGAGCTTCACTAATCACCAAGGTACAAATTCTATCTCTTTCTAATCTTAATCATACAACAAGTTTATTTCCTAAAACTGTTTTTGAGGAGTATGCTCTGTAGTTGCCCGATTTGGGATCTTCTACATCAGAAACTCGTTTTTCTTCCTAGATTTGAAACGATTTCTTACCAAAAATAAATCATGCTTTTGGATATGTAAAAGATACAAACAAAACATTACATTTGCTTACCTTTAAACCGATTTCTCCTTCGAAAATCTTCAACTTCACCACTTGGATTGGAAGTAAGTTTTAACCAAAATAATTATGAGCATGATGTTGGTAATCACAATAAGAACAAGGCAAATGAAAAGCTCAATCAAAAATCTCCTATTACCGGCTCTAAGACGACGCATAATCTCGTCGTCGGCCATGGAGAATGTCGAAAGAAAAATTTGGTAAAGGTGGTCGAATATGGAGGTGGAGGAAGGAGATAAGGTCGGAAGTGAAAAAGTGAAAAGGGGGATGAAGGGAATCAGACTTTAAGGACTTCGGACTTTGGACTTAAAGGACCTCGGACTTAAAGGACCTCGAACTCTAAGGACTTTAAAACTTTAAAATTCCCGTTATATAATTTTCTTTCATTTCATATGATCTCTTACTTTTGTCTTACGTTATTGTCTATGCCTATATCTATATTGATTACTTCTCTGACTCACGCAATCTTTCTTTATGCATTCCGAATATATCATCTACATGCATATATTTATTATTTGATATGACATGTCCTTCAATCGTCTTAGACACGACTCATGTATTATATTATTGATTATGTTAACCTTTAATTTGCATATCTTTATATGTAGCAACCAATGGCAAACATTGCTAAGAGGGAGTTTGACATCCTTGACCTATCGGGCCAGAAATACCTCGAATGGAGGGTAGATGCCATGGCTCACCTCAAGGCAAATGGCCTTGAGGAAACAATTGTGGCAAACAATAATGCCACCCCACAGGAAAAGGCGAAAGCCATTGTGTTCCTCCGCCACCACATTCATGAGAGTCTCAAAACTGAGTACTTATTTGTGGAGGATCCTATAGAATTGTGGGAGAGCCTGAATGAGCGCTATGCTCATCAAAATGAAGTTTTGCTCCCACAAGTAACACATGAGTGGAACACTATAAGGTTCCAGGACTTTAAGTCCATCACTGAGTACAACAGTGCTATCCACAGGATCACTTCTCAATTGAGACTATGTGGTAAAATGATCACTCAGGAAGAGATGTTGGAGAAAACTTTCTCCACTATGCATGCTTCAAACATATTATTGCAACAACAATATAGATTAAGAAATTTCAAAAGATATTCTGACTTGTTGAAAGTATTGTTGGTTGCTGAAAAGAATAATGAGCTCCTAATGAAAAACCACAACCTAAGGCCTACTGGCTCAACAGCTGCCCCAGAAGCAAATGCTATGAACAAAGCGTTCCATGATAGGAACGACAATGAACGTGGGCAGCAATCACGCCGTAACAATGGGCGTGGACGAGGTCGTGGTCACTATGGGAGCCGTGGTGGCCGTGGTGGTCGTGGTGGCCATGGACGTGGCCGAGTCTACAACAAAAGCCACGATAATCACCGTGAGAACCAAGGCTACAAAGGGGATATGAAGCAAAAGGTCCAGACGGGTCCATCAGGATCCTCCCAGAAATCCAAATCAACATGCTACAGATGTGGCGTGACTGGTCACTGGTCAAAGGTATGCCGCACAGCTCCACTCCTAGTGAAGCTATACCAAGCTGAAAAGAATAAAGAAAGGGCTACCGAGACCAACTACATCGATAATAACGATGTGGATAGGTCACCAGTGACTAGTCTGGATGTCAATGACTTTCTCAACTTTGAGAATGATGATGGCTATGCCTTAGGGGCTTAAATGAAAAGCACGAGCCCCTAAATATCTCTACTATCTTCCATGTTATTTGCAATGTCTTTTATATTTCATGCTTTAACCTTTATCTCGTAAGATTTGCGTAATAGGCCTTGTATAATAGAACTTGTGTAATAGAATTATCCTTAATATATGAAACTTTTATTAATGCCTTAATTCTCCTTTTTCTTTATATTGATAGAAAACATGGACTTACCTAAAGTGAAACCCGATGGGAAGGAGCAATGTCTTTTGGACAGTGCGACAACACACACCATCTTGAGGAGTAAAGAATACTTTACCCAATTAAGAGCCTTTGAAGGCAATGTCACTACAATATCCGGTGTGTCAAAACTCATCGAAGGCTCTGGAAGAGCTGTCATTCTACTCCCAAAGGGAACAAAGCTAGTAATAAATGACGCACTATATTCGAGTAAATCTCGAAGAAATTTGCTAAGCTTTAAGGATGTGCGTCTAAATGGGTTTCATATGGAAACCATGAATGACAATGGGAAAGAATACTTGTGCATCATAAAACATGAATCTGGCCATAAACAGATTCTCGAAAGGATGCCAACGCAAACCTCCGGATTATATCATACATACATTTATCCGTTTGAGGTCAATGCAATGTTTAACAAAAGGTCATATGACCAAACTACATTCACATTATGGCATGATCGATTGGGTCATCCAGGGGCAGTAATGATGCACAAAATCATAAAGAGCTCACTTGGACATACATTAAAGAACATTAAGGTTCTTCCGTCCAGTGATTTTAATTGCATTGCTTGCTCACTTGGAAAGCTAATTATCAGGCCTTCTAAAAACAAGATTGCAAGTGAAAATCCTGCATTCTTAGAAAGAATCCAAGGAGATATATGTGGGCCAATTGCTCCACCATGTGGACCATTCCGATACTTTATGGTGCTAATTGATGCATCTACACGTTGGTCACATGTAAGCCTACTATCAACAAGAAATGTTGCATTTGCAAACTCCTTGCCCAAATAATCCGATTGAGGGCCCAATTTCCGGATTATACAATAAAGAAAATTCGGCTCGATAATGCAGGAGAATTTACATCTCAAACATTCAATGACTATTGTATGTCAATTGGGCTTGATATAGAGCATCCAGTGGCTCATGTTCACACAGAAAATGGTCTCGCTGAATCATTGATAAAGCGATTGCAATTAATTACCAGACCATTATTGATGAAATCAAAATTACCACCATCGGCATGGGGACATGCAATATTACATGCAGCAACCTTAATTCGATTAAGGCCAAGTGCAAACCATGAACATTCCCCTATGCAACTTGTGTCCGGTAAGGAGCCAAATATTTCACATCTAAAAATATTTGGATGTGCGGTTTATGTCCCTATTGCTCCACCTCAGCGCACAAAGATGGGACCTCAAAGGAGATTGGGAATTTATGTTGGTTTTGAGTCTCCCTCGATAATCAAATATCTTGAACCAACAACTGGTGATTTATTTACAGCAAGATTTGCTGATTGCCATTTTGATGAAAATGCATTCCCAACCTTAGGGGGAGAAAAGAAAAATGGGGACCCACATGTGAAAGAAATCACATGGAATGCAACCGCATTATCCCATCTTGATCCAAGAACAAAAATGTGTGAACAAGAAGTACAACGGATCATTCATTTGCAAAATGTAGCAAATCAGTTACCAGATGCATTTACTGATACACAGAAGGTAACTAAATCACATATACCTGCAGCAAATGCTCCAGCAAGAATTGAAATACCCAATGGATTGCCAGATGCATCCATCGCAAGCGAGTCTACAACACGCCGAAAGCGTGGAAGACCATTAGGCTCAAAAGATTTGAAACCGAGAAAGGCAAGAAGCCAAAAGGGTATAGCAGGAGAAGCCACAATGGATCATGAGAATGATGGTAAAGGCAAAGATATTGAAAATGAGAATACCTCAACAGAGGATGATATTCTAGACAAGAATAATGATATCGACAACTTTGAGATTTCCATAAACTATGTGTCCACATGCACACAATGGAACCGAAAAGATGTAATTGTCGATGATATATTTGCCTACTCAGTGGCTAGTAATATTGTAATTGAAGATGATGATTTTGAGCCAAAATCGGTCGATGAATGTCGACGAAGAAATGATTGGCCAAAATGGAAAGAGGCTATTCAGGCAGAACTAAAATCGCTTGAAAAGCGAGAGGTCTTTGGACCAGTAGTTCGTACACCCAATGGTGTGAAACCAGTCGGCTATAAATGGGTCTTTGTACGTAAAAGAAATGAGAAAAACGAAATTATAAGATATAAAGCAAGGCTTGTAGCACAAGGTTTTTCTCAGATCCATGGAATTGATTATGAAGAAACATACTCTCCAGTAGTTGATGCAACTACGTTGAGATTCCTAATTGGACTGACTGTCTTTGAAAGGTTACAAATGCGCCTCATGGATGTCGTTACAGCATATTTATATGGATCACTTGATACAGACATCTACATGAGAGTCCCCGAAGGACTCAAGCTGCCTGAGGCCAATAATTGTGGACCTCGAGAAATGTTTTCCATAAAATTGAGGAGGTCATTGTATGGGCTAAAACAATCTGGACGAATGTGGTACAATCGCCTCAGTGAATACCTCATGAAAGAGGGATACAAGAACGACACCGTTTGTCCATATGTTTTCATCAAGCGATCCAAAAAGGGATTCGCTATTATCGCAGTTTATGTTGACGATTTAAACATCGTCGGAACTCCAAATGAGCTTCAAGATACTGCGAAATATTTGATGAAAGAATTCGAGATGAAAGATCTCGGACAAACAAAGCTTTGCCTTGGCTTACAAATTGAGCACTTAAGGGATGGAATCTTTATCCATCAGTCTAATTACACCGAGAAAGTTCTTAAGAGATTTTACATGGACAAAGCACACCCTTTGAGCTCTCCAATGGAAGTTCGATCCCTCAATGTAGAAAAGGATCAATTTCGTCCCCGAGAAGAGGACGAAGAGGTTCTTGGTCCTGAGGTACCATATTTAAGTGCAATTGGTGCTTTAATGTACTTAACTAACAATACAAGACCAGATATTGCTTTTGCAGTAAATTTGTTGTCCAGGTATAGCACTGCACCCACAAGGAGGCATTGGAACGGGATCAAACATGTATTCCGCTATCTCCGAGGCACACATGATCTTGGGTTGTATTATCGTAACCAAAGGGATGCGACCTTAATTGGATATGCAGATGCAGGGTGCTTGTCTGACCCACACAAAGCTAAATCTCAAAATGGCTATGTGTTCACATACGGAGGCACTGCCATCTCTTGGAGATCAACGAAGCAGACTGTGACTGCCACATCATCAAATCAAGCAGAATTGATTGCACTATATGAGGCAGGAAGAGAATGTGTGTCCCTTCGAGCAATGATTCAATTCATCCAGAAAGAAAGTGGAATGAAACCAATGACTGATGATCCAACAATATTATATGAGGATAACTCAGCATGCGTTGCTCAGATGAAGAAGGGCTACATCAAAGGAGACCGAACAAAGCACATATCTCCAAAATTCTTCTCCACTCGTGAATTGGAAGAAGCTGGTGAAGTGGACATCCAACAAATTCGATCAAATGACAATTTGGCTGACTTGTTCACAAAGTCTTTAATCCCCAAGAAATTTGGAGAACTGGTATCCAGAATTGGAATGTGCAAACTTCGAGACATATGTTGAAGTCAGGGGGAGTATCATACACGCTGCACTTTTTTTCCCTTCGATCAAGTTTTTTATCCCACTGGGTTTTGCTTGACAAGGTTTTTAATGAGGCAGCATCAAGGCGTACAAATGGGATCAATGGTTGCACTCTTTTTTCCTTCGTTCAGGTTTTTATACCACTGGGTTTTTTCCTGACAAGGTTTTTAATGAGACAACGTCTACCCATATCCTACTCCATGAAAAGAAGGTGAATATTCAAGGGGGAGTGTTATGAAGTCCAAATTTTAGTCCACATTATCACACTACAAGTTATCTATTTACACACACATGTATTACACATATTATGTATGAACAAGTGTATAATGGAGGAAAATTTGTACAAGGTGAATTATTCACCTTCTTCACCTCCTTATTTCCATGCATAAATCATGGAGATTTACCAAAGTTTTACCCCACTCTTGGCCTATAAATATGGCCATCATCCATTGTAAAACTTGCACCAAAGTAGAGTAAGAAATACACTCTCTAAAGTTCTTACTCTCCCTTCCTCTCTTCTAATGATCAAAAGGTTCTCATAAAGTTTGTTTAAGTGTCTTTCCAAAAGATTAAGTGGTCTTGCTTTCATAAATCTTTTCATAACAGTGGAAAAATTCATATAATTATTAATGTTTGTAGTATGACTGGGAATATTGTATATGATAGGAAGAACAGAATGCCCAAAAAAACTTCTGAAAGTAAAAAAAGATGCATCGCCATAATGAGTTTGGGATCATGGATGTCAATGTTGAGTCAATTTTCTCCCGTTCAGATTGCTTTGCAAAGCTAATCATGACAACCCAAGAGCAAATGATAGAGACCCAAGTATGAAACTGAGTACAAATCTTGCGCATTAACTTGTTGCACATTTATTGCAGTATCCTTGATCTCATTAGAAGATGATCTTGACTTTTAAAAACAGGAATTAAACAAAAGAAAGAGTATGATTAATTGTAAGATGAAACTTCATTTAACCACCCATTATTTACCCCAATTTTTTACCACCATTAATCCTAAAAATCACATGAATGTTGCGCACAGCACCACTAAGTCACACTTTTCTGTAATCAAATAGTCAAACCAACCAAGTTACTATATTGTTTAGGCAAGAAAACAGATCCAATGTTCAGGGCATTATTGTCATTCTTGACCTATTTAACAATTTAATGATGAAAAAGTAAACCTAAGTTGGTGTCATGCACATATGCATATGTGATCATCTTCAAGAAAATGGTGGTTTAGTAAAAAAAATAAAGGTATATTAACGCTGGTTAAATGAAGTTTACCCTACTTGCATTACCATGGAAAAAGGATGATGTTGACTTTGTTGTTTTTATGGTGAGTGGAAGAGGGTCTTCAAATCATAAGCTCCAAGTTGAGAATTATGCAGGGATGATTTGGAATTGTAGTTGGAGGTCCACATTTGATCAGCCAACTGCTTGTAAGTCTTCTCAGTGAGATGGAAAGAGTCCCAAAACACATGATCCTTCACATTCTTGCACACTTTAAACCCTCCTGCAACCTTTGTTCTCCCACAAGTGAAGTTTGCCCTCAACTTCCCTGATCCACAACATGCACTCTTACCTTCCTTGTAACCTGCCCATGAATATAACATATGGGTTTCATGAGAAATTCATGATCAAGTAATAAAAACTGGAAACTCAAAGCTGAACTGAACAATATGTATATTTTGTGATTGACAATTGATGAAAGGTGAATAGAATACCATATTTAGAAGGGTGCTTGATTCTTTGGAGAAGGGAGTTGTGGAGGTCAAAGAGTGCATATTTAAACCCAGGTAACTGTCTTTTCAGCCCTTTCAGCAGCTTCAAAAGAGCTCTATTGTGTAATATAGCTAGACTAGAAGCAGCCTTCAAGCATCCATTATCCTTAGTTCCATTCAAAATCCGGACACCCGGAAGACAACCCACCGGTGGCAAATTCATGAACCCGAATTTCCTTCCTCCTCTGTCATAAATACCCTACATTACAGATTATAATCACTCACTTAAAAACATTAAAACTTCATTGGGTCATATCTAATCTCCAATTAGGCATGAACATTCAAATCAAATTCTCTAGAGTTTGATTCCTGAATAATTGAGGTCCTAAAGGCCAGAAATATACATAGTTAGTTGGTTGAAGAGTCTAGAAATTACTTTTCTTTCACTTTCACCCTATTCTTATCTCTTATCTATTTCTCAATCAGTTCACATGCATATTCAGATAGGAGCCAGCTAAATGTTAAAAGTAGCATAGTCCAAAGTGATAGCTGTAACCACAAAGATGTTTTGTTTTCATTGGCAATTTGGCATGATACTTCTTGAAAGAGAGATTTTCAGATCAAAGTAGCAGCATCATTGACTTGAAACAATCACACCTTTTTTTTCTTGTCTTTGTCTAAAATCTACAACTTCACACAATAGCACAAACAAGATCATGTAGAGATTAATACTTACTTTGATAACCAATGTAATGTTGCCCATGATCATCTCAACATACTTTGAATTAGAAATAGTAGCAAGCACTTGAGAGTTTGTCAAGAAGATGCTCATGTAATCATTTGTTCCAATGCTGAACAAGTACACCGCTCTTCCGGTTGTCATCCTAGCCTTTTCACCACCTAGCTCGTTTCTTAGCTTTGCTTCAACTTTCTTGTAATTACTTAGCTGCATCCCAAGACTGATGACCTGCATTCAAATCAAGCATTACTAAGAACACAAAAGCAAAAAAAAAACCCAATAAAGTAAATCAAAAAAGAAAGAAAGAAATCTTTATACCAAGCCTTGGAATGTTTCATTGAGAGCACCAGCTCCAGCAGATGCAAAATTAACTCCTTGGGAGAAATCATTGTTGCCCGGCTGAAGATACGGAAGAATCAATGGAAGCTTTGCATATTCAGCTGTCAAATTTTTATCAGGAAAAAAAATAAGTTTAGCCTTTGTTCTTCTCTTTCTTATTTGTGCATACAATGTTCTAAGAAACCACTAGGTGGCTCGTAGGCAGAGAGGGGCCGCCTAGCACCTAAGCGGGTTTTTTAGAACAATGTGTGCATATGATTGAATGATTTCTTACCAATGAAATCAGAGATGAGACGGCCATCAGAGAAGCGACCAGTTGGGAAGTTGAAGAAGGTGATTCCATAAGGCCAGAAGTTGGCCTTGTCAAGGATAGAGGTGTTGATGTAATTGTTGTTGCCAGAATCAAAGAAAGAGTCACCAAACACAAACAAAGATGCTGCTGATTCACAGCTTCTCAGGTTTCCTAGGAAAACTGATGCATATAAAACTAGAGAGCAAAAATGGAATCTAAATGAAGATCTTTCCATAGCTTGGGATTCAAAGCTAGTGGGGTGGGCCTACAGACAACTACATTTGGGAAACTGAAATCTCCAATGGCTTCTGTTTCTTTTGTTTTCTTAAACCAAGGAAAAACTATGAAATTCAGTTGGTGTCTGTATATAGTGGAGAGAACAACTGGTGTACCAAACACACTGTTGTATAAGCTGCTCAGCTGCAGATCCGACAATTAGGGCTTTCACATGTTGCTTCCATTTACAATTGTAATTGAAGAAACATTTTTTTATTTTATTTGTTTGTGGAAAGTTTGATGTTTGACCTAACTTGGTACTACTGGAAGGAGAAATTCAACGAAAATGGGTCCAAAAGATGAAGCTAAAGTTACTTTGTATCTCCAGCTATTTAGCTAGGTTGGGACGTGGGAGAATTAATTATTATGGTTACCACTTGCTACTATAATAGAAATCAAGTCAATAGTCCTAAACTAAATAATTATAGAAAGCAAGCCTCATTAGTCATTACGCATGATCTGCATGAAATCTTTCTTTCAAAGATTGGAACTTTAGTGTTCAAAGAGACCCAAATCTTCTTAGAGCTTTTCTAGAATTTAATATTTGGAGTATGCCAAAGTTGATCTACATTTTTCGTGAGTTGATTTTTTTTTTTTTGAAGAAGAAGAAGATAAATATCAACCCAAACATTCAACATGATTAATTCAGCTTGTAGGGGGCCCTGCCCCGGGCTCATTGCACCAGCAAAGTACGAGCTCTATGATCCAGAGCTCAAGGGATAACACTGACATGACATTGTGGTCACAAATCTCATCATTTTTTTGGTGGTGATCTTATCACGCACTCGGTTCAAACGATCAATTTCAAAGGATTAAACTCAAATCTTTTAACTAATATACAAAGAATATCAACCTCACTTTACCATTAGACTAATTGAATATTTGTACAAATCTCATCACTTACATCCCTAAAATTCTCTCAAAAGGAAAGAAATTCGTTCCATTTTTGCTTACAAGTTCCAGGAAATGCTAGTTTCATTTTTCTGGTTACAATTTGATTCCATTGTAATTGAACTAATGAACACCCTTGTTCTCAAGGAGATTTCATATTTGAAATATAAATTGCAGACAAGTGTCACTTCATTACTTTTAAATCATAATTACTTGGATGAAAAACCATAAACCTATCACTTTCAGCAAAATTGATATCCATGTGATTGCGACCTCAAATTACAATCTTTCTAATTGAACCAATGACAATAAACTTCAAAGGGGCACTACTTGCCGGAATTATTGGACTTCTCTATCACAATAGAAACAAGTACAACTGGTTACCATGTTCAAGATCTAGTGATGATTTTTACTTGTATCACTCTTATTTAATTGATAATCTACCTACCACCAAACTCCAAACACTCGCATCAGAAAAAACCTAGAGCTTCAGAAGAGTATCAAAGTAACAGCAACAGAATACCAAACTCAGAGCAACCAGAGGACATTATTTTCTTCAACATTACAGTGAACCAGCAGCTCAGCTTGACAGCTCATTTCAAGCTTCATTGCTGAAAAACACCTGGATGCCAACCAGACAAACCAAAAACATACACACACATCCATTTCAAGAGCTGCATAGAGAATCCTGAATATTACAGACAGTAAATAGAATTATTCAAAAGTCATGAAAGCATTAAAAGTTGATCCAGCTACAACACAAGATCATAAAAAATTACAGTCTCAGGTTTTTAGGTTTTTGGATGTAGTAATAAGAGGACCTACTATGTTACCTACGCAGACCTTGGAAGATAAGTAAGAACACTCATCCAAACCTCAAGCGTACTCTTAACCACGAACAACAACAACAACAGACATTCCTGCATCACATGCATTGAGAAATGGTCACTTGTGAAACACAGAAGCAAGGCAAAGAAATAAGTTTATATAAATGTCTTCTGAGTCATGAAAAATTACTAACATGTCTTCTTATTTACATGAAAGCAGCTGTGATCGATTCCAAGACAAGCTTAGAAGGATCCTGGCTGGGCAAGATCATCAAAGTTCCAGAGATTCATTGGGTTAAGACCATCCTGGGTTCCATTTCCACCAAGGAAAGCATCCACTGCCCAATTCTCATCAAGAAATGGAGTTTCCATCAAATTCATCTCAGCCTCAAAATCAGAAAGGTCACTAGAGGAGAATTTTCCATTAATCTCATCCGCAGATCCCATGTGCTCTTCTGAGAAGGGTGACATCTTCATCTTCTTCTCTGTGACTTGAGCATCTTCGTCCTCAAGAATAGCTGAGAAATATGATGATATCTCAGGGGTATGGGGCCCATTATCCCCCAACCCAAAGTCAGAATAATCAAAAGAGTTAGACCCCTGGACTGAATTCAAGTAAATTGGAGAAGCATCAGAAGGCTTATAGGGTTTGAGTCCCACCTCTCCAACAAAGCCAACATTATTATAACTCTGGTTCCAGTTTTGAGGTGCAGGGTTAGGGTTTGCCTTTGCAGTTGATTTTTGGGGATTGACCTTAACAGTGCGCCTGTTTGACACAGGAGATTCCTCGGGGAAATTGACCTTTGCTTTGTTGCCACGGATCCTACGAGCCTCGGCATCATAAGCTCTGGCAGCTTCTTCAGCGGTGTTGAAAGTTCCAAGCCAGACCCTAACGCCTTTTCTGGGGTCACGGATCTCAGCAGCCCACTTTCCCCATGGGCGTTGGCGAATGCCACGGTATTGATTCTTCCTCTTTCTCTTGGCAGATTTCTCAGCCTGGCTGGTGAACTCAGCAGGCTTCAGTCCTACAATGGTTTGACATAGATAAAGAACAAGATGTTAGCATAATCAAGGGAAATGAGCATTCTCGTACCTAAGAAAACTTGATCATATCCATGAACAATATCAAGTATTCTATTTTTAGGTGTCTTCTATTATCATTACACATCAAGAAAATGGTGAGTTAATTTAATGTTCCTTTTATCATCTCACTATTGTAAACAAAAGGAAAATAATCCGAAGATTAGCAGATCTTTTGTTTTCTTATGAAGACTAGCAGATCTGATAACCCAAAATAGGAAACTAATCACAATCACTTGCAGATGCATAAGAGAAAACAAGGATCTAAATTGATATGATTTCTTCACCAAATAAAAGATCCTCAAGGATCTGACACGCTGGATAAAATCCTGATTCTGAAGGTACACGAACTCTTCAGCAGTCTCAAATTGCTAAACCGAATAATTTATTTTCAACCAACAGGAACCTTAAGGTAAATATATATCATATCTCTAGACCAGTAAAAATATATCATATCTCTAGACCAGATCCAGATTCATGGATGACATAGAAATCAACAGGCTTGATTACCAAAATGTTATCAATGTTAAAAAATCAAACGCTAGGATATCAATCACAAACTTTCAGCAAACGCTAGGATATCAATCACAAACTTTCAGTAGAAAATCGAACCAATTAATTAGATCACCGAACCATAGACAAAGATACACAAAGAAAGCCCATGAATAGGGTAGCAAAACTATAAGCATGTCACAATAACCAACTTCTTCAATACACAACTAAACAAGCATCTAAACATGTTATGTTTGGTGTCACCAAGATCTAGCTGTTCACCCTAAAAACGTCTTAAAAGAGGATATTTCCCCAAATTACCAAAGTCTGACCAGCCTGTAAATTTAAAACCTAGAACCCTCCATCTTGATTTCCTCATTTGCCCCTCCATCTTGATTTCCTCATTTGCCTATGCAATCTAAACCCTTTGCAGTAAAAATTCTACCAAAACAAACATTTCTACAGCAATAAACAGTTGACAATCAAGCAAATCAAAGGTAAGAAAGGAACTTTAATTAGAAGGAAAAGGGTAACAAGCTAACCCTGAACAGAGTTGAAATTGTAACGGTTGAGCCCCTTAGAGGCAAAGGGCTTGACGTCTGGGAACTCCTCATCGTCAGACTCATCCTTGAAGTCGAGGAAATCAGCCTCGAAATTAACGTAGTCCTTGGCGACGTCGGAGACGTGGGATCTCGCCGGCTTCGAGAACCCCTTCTGCTTCTTGGCCTCGCCGGAGATACCGGACCAGAGATCGTTGGCGGTAAGGCGGCCGGAACCCCTTGTCGGTATGAAATCGGAGATAATCGCACCACCACACATGGCTCAAAGCCCTCGAACAGCTTGATTGAACTTTCAAAGCAGCGGAAACACAAATTTGCTTCGAAAATGGGAGTGAAAAGTATTTGAAGAGATCTTTTTTTTCAGGAAAGGGAGAATGAATTTATGCAGAGATTGGAAGGAAAAATGAAATTTTGGGGGTTAGGGATTTTATATAGGGGTAGGCGGTGACGAGTAACTAGGGAAAGAGGAGATGGGTGGTGGCCCACCTGATTATTATTTTTTTTTTTTGTTTATTTCCGCGTTTTTAACTTATTCGATTGGGTTTTCTTCATGATTTTTGCAAGTTGATGAATGGTGATTATACAATTGTATTTTACATTTATATCCTTCTTTGTTTGATAAATTTCATTTGGGCAATTTGCAAGAAGGAAATAAAGTAATTTTATAAAATAATATACTTGCTGTTGTTAATGATATTTTGTTTTTTAAGAGATAACAAAGACAACTTGTATAGTGGTTTACACCCTTGCAAGAAAGATGTGATGTAGTTTATCATGACGTGTATGTAATCATTGTTATTATAGCAATGTTTAAAAATTGAAATAGATTATAATATGATTTCATTTTCACAAGTTGTACATTATTTTAAAAGAACTCAAAATAAAAAATTTGAAAGTTAATAGGCAAAGGGAGATGCATATACAAAAGTGAAAAAATATGTGATTTCATGCCTGATGCATCATATTTACTAGCTAAATGTACGGAGTAACATTTATGTCTTAGCCTGCACTTGTTATAAATGAATGAACTTTGATGCAATAAGAAGATAATTATACGGAGAATCTTTTTATCGGAACAAATTTAATTTTCTAGAAATGACAATATCTTGATTACACACAGGTTGCCAATTAACATATGTCACTCATCATCATCTCCAGAAGTTCCAAAGGCTGTGTAAAGTTAAATCATCAAGCAATACTGTATATTAATGCTTGCTATGACCTAGGACGACAAGAGTTTGTGGGTATTAACGATAAGAATCCGAGATTAGAGGAGGAAGAAAAAAAGAATACGTAACAATGATATATTGATTTTAACAAAACCATATGACTTTGAGCGTGTTGGTAAACTATTAGTCGAAATTGACTAATAGTGTCAAAAATACATCATTAGCCATTTAATAGTAAATAATTAGATGCATATTTGGACTCGTAACACAAGCATTAACAATTTAATATAGCAATTGTTTTATAAACTAAAACAATGACAACAATAATTAACCCAAAGTTGTCCAACACAAGCCAGGTTTAGAAAATCGAATTATACCATTCTTATTTCGTCCAAGTTGGAAGGATGTATACTAAAAATTAAAAAAAAAAAGTTAAGGTAGTGTTAATAATATTGTATATATCTTTATTTTTTATATTTTTTACCTTTATATTTATCCTAGTTTTCTGATCAGTTTAGATTTTATACTGATATGATTCTTTTCTGATCCTAAGGTGTTATCTTGTAACTGTAATTCTTTATATATCTATCAATGAAAATCAGAGGACTCATCTTCCTCACCAAAAGTACTGTGTTTACATGGTATCAGCCTGACTACGATCCTCTCGATCAATGGCTTCTCAAACACCCACCTCTTCTACGCAACTTTTGTTTTCCGCTTCCTCTGATGGATCTCAACCCAATTTCCATCTCCCGAACTTTGCGATTCGTCTTGATCGCTCCAATTACTCTTTGTGGCGCAATATGGTCCGCTCCGCTTTGGAAGCCTTTGACCTTGCCTCATTCTTGACCGAGAGTTCTCCACCACCAGCACGGTCTCTGACCCTGCTGTTCTTCTTTCAGCATCGTCTGGGGTCTCCACTAAGGTCGTCATCGCTGCTCTGATAGCCCCGTCCTCCTCTATGAACAATCCATTCCTCTGGTCCCTAATCCGACATACCTAGCATAGGTTTATAAAGACCGCCTTGTTTTGCTCTGGATCCGATCGACTCTCACCCCCCCCCATTGCTAGGCATGTGGATTGTGCCAACACCACTGTCGAAGCCTAGGGAATCCTCCAACGAATGTTTCATGCCCAAACTCGAGCCCAACAGATGCATCTTCGTCATCAACTCCAAACTCTGACGAAGGGATCTTTGTCGATTCTTGATTATGTCGAGAAGAAAAGGGCTCTCGCTGATGAACTTGTAGAGTGCCTTCATGTGGTCTCGGATGACGATCTTGTCAACTTCATTCTCCAAGGCCTTGGATCTCAGTTTGCATCGTTTCGCACCGCCATCTCCATCAGCAAAGAACTGATGTCCTCCGATGAACTTCTTGGTCTACTACTTCAAGAAGAACAACGCCTCAAAGAGGACACTCGGGGGGGGGGGGGGGGGGGGGGGGGGGGGGGGGGCTCGCTGAATCGGTAACACCGACATCAAATATGGTTGTTGTACGCGGTGGCCGCGGGCGCGGTTCTGGCGCTCATCTTCTGAGCGTTATTCAACCGGATCTTCCTCTGACTGTGGCTTCTCTGATCGTGCCCCTGGTTCAGATCGTGGTCACCCAACATGCCAGCTATGTGGCAAGCCCGGCCACGAGGCCTTTAATTGCATCAACTTAATTAACTTTTCTAATTTTCCGATCACAAACTGGCACGCCACTGCAGCCCTAAATCAGGTTGAACCACCTGCGCAAAGCCGGTTTGCTTACATTGCTAAATGCCAGTCAGAATGGTTGACCCATGGGTCGTAGATATTGGCGCCAATCCTCATGTTGTTGTTGAACTTGGCAACCTGTCTATCAACTCCAACTACGATGGTAGTGATCAGTTGGTCGTCGGAAACGGTACTTCCCTTCCTATAACTCAATTAGGGCACTCTATTTTATCTGATAAACATGTTGCTACAACTCTTCATTTAAATGATATCCTTGTTGTTCCTCAAATTACCAAAAACTTGCTCAGTGTTTCTAAATTGGCTAAAGATAATGTTGTCTATGTTGAATTTCATGCAAATTGGTTTCTTGTTAAGAACTTGCAAGGACAAATTCTTCTAAGATGAACCGTTGAAAATGACCTCTACCCTTCTCCCTCGCCTCTCTTTAAAGTCGCATGTCCCTTTGCATTCTAGTCATCATGTTGCTTTTGTTGGTGAGCGTGCCTCGATTTCTTGCTGGCATCATCGGTTTGCTCATCCTCATGAATCTGTCCTGCGTCGTCTAGTTTTCTAGTTTCAAGCTTCCTATGTCTTCAAATAAATTAGAGTCAGTTTGTAGTGCTTGTTAGCTTGGCAAGAGTCGTCGTTTCAATTTATCTAGTAGAATTTCATCTTCTGTCAAACCATTTCAGTTAATTCATTCTGATGTATGGGGTCCTTCCTCAACTTTATCTCTTAATGGCAATAAATATTATATCAGTTTCATTGATGATTATTCTAAATTTGTGTGGGTTTATTTTCTCCAAACAAAAGACCAAGTTGATTCCAAACAAAAGACCCGAGTCAAGGCAGGGTCGCATCAATCTATCTAATCGAATCATTACTCCTGCACTCCATTCAAATCACCATTTGAAAAATTATATGGCAAAAACCCCGGATTATGCCTTTCTCAAGTCCTTTTGATGTCTCTGTTATCCATATTTAAGACCCTACAATAATTCCAAACTTGATTATCGCTCATCTCCCTGTTTATTCTTGGGTTACAGCTCCAAACATAAAGGGTACATTTGCTTTCATGTTCCCACCAACCGCGTCTTTGTGTCTCGGTTTGTTATCTTTGATGAATACGTTTTTCCTTATCCATCTATGGTCAATCCAAGCCCACAATCTCTAGTGCTTGACTCGGCACCATCTCCACCATTGGCTCTCCTTGAACAAGTTGTTGTCCTTCCCCCAATGCCTCCACAAAATTCAGGTGAACCTATTGTTTCTGATGAACCGCGCGCTCCGCCATCACAACGGTCGCCGCCGCCTGCCTTGTAGCGGGCGCTGCCTTTGAAATCGCAGTCGTCCTCTGTGTCCCCTCATTCTAACAACCCTTCTTTTGTCGGGACTTCCTCACTCCAACCCTCGGTTTCTCAAGAATCTGCCCTACATCAACAACCTGAATTATCAGCTGGACAATAATCATTTGAAGCTGACTCACACTCGAGCCAAAACCCCTACCCGGCCGCTCCTTCGTGGTTCCGACCACCGGCCAATTCCACACACACTATGACTACCCGGTCCCGCACTAATAGCCTCAAACCCAAAGCTCTCCTTGCTACCAAATATCCTATTCCATTTGCCTTATTAGCCCATCTTGAACCCAATTTTTTTCATCAAGCCACAAAAAATCGTGAATGACAGCATGTTATGCAGATTTAATATGATGCCTTAATGAGAAATGGGACCTAGGACTTAGTTCCTCGGCCTCCTGGTGCTTACATTGTTGGTTGTATGTGGGTTTACAAGGTTAAGTAGAAACCAGACGGTTCAATTGATCGGTACAAGGCCCGTCTGGTTGCCAAAGGCTTTAATCAAGAAGTTGGAGTTGACTATTTTGACACCTTCAGCCCAGTTATTAAGCCGACCACTATTCGTCTTATTCCCAGTTTGGCTCTTACACTTGATTGGCCTCTTCTACAAGTTGACATTAATAATGCCTTCTTGAATGACGATATTTCTGAAACTGTTTTTATGGCTCAACCATCGAGTTTTCAGGCTGTTGATCATCCTAATCACGTTTGTCGTCTTCGTAAGGCGTTATATGGTCTTAAACAGGCTCCTCGGGCTTGGTTTCATAAAGTCAAGGAAGCTTTGGTTCGACATGGCTTTCAGAGTTGTGTTTTTTACTCTTCTCTGTTTATCAAGAAGCATGGCAAGCATGTTGTTTAAATTTTGATATATGTGGACGATCTGATTATTACTGGCTCTCACAAGTCCTTTATTGATGAGTTTGTTATTAGTCTCAATCGGGCTTTCTCGCTGAAGGATCTTGGTCCTCTTCATTTCTTCTTAGGCATTGAGGTTACTCGATCTCCCATGTATATTCAGCTGAATCAGCAGAAGTATATTGCTGACATTTTGGAGCGCAGTGACATGATTGGCGCCAAACCTATTGCTTCTCCTGCTGAGTCTGGTTCTCGTTTGATTCAGACTGGTGACCCATTTTCAGATCCATAGTTGTATAGGAGCATTGTTGGTGCTCTTCAATATGTGACTATTACCTGACCTGAGATCTCTTATGCTGTTAATCGGGTTTGTCAATTCATGCATGATCCTACAGACTTGCATTGGGCGCCTGTCAAATGGATCTTACGCTATCTTAAAGGGACAATCTCCTCTGGGTTGACTTTAAAGAAAGCGTCTGACAAGCGCCTTGTTGATTTTTCTGATGCGGGTTGGGCCTCGGATCCTGATGATTGTCGCTCTCAACATGGTTTTGATGTATATTTTGGCGATAATCAGTTGGTCGTCTAAGAAGTAGAAGGTGGTTGCTTGCTCTAAAACTTCTGTCGCTCCATCCCCGCAGGGGCAGAGAACCCATCGTTGTCTCGGTTGTGCAGCTGCTGAACTCATATGGCTTCAACAGTTATTACAGGAGATGTTTGTTCCAGTGGATCGACCGCCTATTCTGCTATGTGACAAGCTCAATGCTACCTTTTTGTCAGCTAATCCTGTTTTTCACCAGCGGTCCAAGCATATTAAGATTGACTATTATTTTGTGAGAGAGCAAGTGTCTGCTAAAGAACTTGTTGTCCGTTATGTTCGGTCCCTTGATCAGATTGCTGTCATTTTCACCAAGGCAGTTGGTACTCATCGTTTTCAAACCTTAAGTTCCAAGCTGCATGTTCGTCTTCGACCATGAGCTTGCGGGGGCATGTTAATAATATTGTGTATATCTTTATTTTGTATATTTTTTTTGACCTTTGTATTTATCCTAACTTCCTTATCAGTTTAGATTTTATACTGATATGATTCTTTCCTGATCCTAAGAGATTATCTTATAACGGTAATTCATTATATACGTATCAATGAAAATAAGAGAACTCATCTTTTTCACCAAAATTACTGTGCTTACAGCTAGCATATAAACACTCTATCAAAGCACAAAAGCACCTTAGTAGATAGTCTAAAGCTAAAAAAACATGACACACAAAAACCCACAAACGGCTAATGAACTAACGATTAGAGACACGCACAACACAGGCATAAACAAATTAAACATGACACCCACGACCCTAAACACACCACCCTCCTATCTAAAAGCCCCCCTTAACCCCTTTAGCCTAATTTTTCCCTCCATAAACTCATATTTTGAATCATGTCCTCCGAGTGTGTCAAGTGGGTGAGATTATGCCTAATCACCCCACTCTTCTTGGGTATACTCCGCCTCTATGAAAATCTCTAAAATTAGACCTTCACACCTTCTTATTGGGGTATTGGATCACTCCCCTAGAGTTGCCCAAACTAAAGTATTCTCAATTCAAACAACATATATATCACTTAAATTGACCACTCCAATCTTGTCTTTAATAACTTGATTCATTCTTTAATTTATCCAACCTTATGTGACTACACATCTTACAAAACTATTAAGGTCTAGGGTTGATATAGGAGGGATCATGAATATAACCAGTCTAGTGTACAATTAGTTCAATTAATTTCCAACTCAAAATCATATGAGAATGGGTGGAAACATACGTATTCTCAATTTAAACTTTCTCATTCTTGCCACCGCCATCTTTTATTACCGAACCATTGTAATCGGTCAACATTCCACAACCTACAATAACGTTTGCCCAATTACCACCTTATAGAATTTTTTTCTTGAGTTAGAGAGACACCTTTTAATCACACATCACTTGAAAGTTGAAACTCCACATGGTATAACCAAACTCTACATACTCCATCTTTCTAAGCGTAAGGCTCTTAGATTAAAGCTTTCCCCTCTAATACGTAGTTTTGACTTGCTATTATTTCAAACTTATTTCATCCACGAACACAAATATTATGCAAACAATATATATACCACAATATCTTAACTTATTCAGTTCAAAAAAATATCATTTAATAGACTCAAAATATATATATAATACTTTATGATACCTCCATATGTTATGTTTTGAGACATAAAACCCAATGCATATCAAATAAAATGCTATATATATGTTGAATTTTAATGTTCAACAATATAAATTTTAGTAACCCCGTGCATATACAGCTGCATGTTAGCGTTTTTCCCCTTCGTTCACGAAACTGAATAGTTACACATTAGAAATATATAACTCCAGATGAAATCATGCAACTTGGTATAATATTTTTTGGGGGTCAAATGCAGCTAGCTGGAAAGGAAACATTGTAATGATCAAACTAGGAACATTGTATAATAACTACTAATTAACTAGCAGGTAGGGTAGGTTGGAGAATGGAGATTATCTTATCATGCATAGGCAATTTATGCTTATATATGAAAAATCTGGCCAGAAATATCCTAATTAAAAGGACCTGTTTGGTAATGATGTTAACATGATCGAATATATTAAGGCTAGAGTTTGAATGATAACAAGATATCAAATATATATAAACATGTTATATTTAATATAATGTGTATTATTTTTATAAAGATATTAAAATATTAATAATATTTTAATATTAATTTAATATTGAATTAATAATAATATTTCAAATTAATACTAAACAGTTATTAATATTAATTAAACATTAATGTCAAAAGATGTAATATATATTTTTATTCATATCTAATATCCAGATGTCGGTAGAAGATAGGACCCGATATATAATAACACCCAATATAATTAATAAAATTCTAATATTTAACCTATGATGATGTGCACATGCATATGATTCTTGGGTTTATAAAATTGCAAACCACGTAATTGTGTATGGAGGTTAGCTTGTATACTTTGTCGTCATTGAGTACGTCTGTTCAACCTGTCCACTTTCCGTATACTTCCAAGTAATTTTAACCCTAGCTCCTCCAATGACACGAACCCTCGTCTTTCTAAAATACATTTTTGGTACAAAACCCTAAACATACTTTTTTTGTATGCAATTAAAAAAAAAAATCAAAATTTATCGGCCGATTGTTCATTTCATGTTCAAGTAATGTAAGATGATTGTATGCAGAACTTATCAGCGCGCTTATACGCTCTACGTGGCTAGAGAAGCATCGTTCCGTTTGCTTGCATACTTACCCTGACTTCTCAAAGAGGATGTGTGATCTAGCATTTCACGTTTACTATGGAAAGTTCACGTGTTTAGACTTTTTTTTGAAGGACAGTGTCGATTAAAGTCGAATCGGAGACCTAGGTTTATCCGCTTGACTTGATGCCTGTTTAGACTTTAGAGCTCTGGTGTGTGATTGTGAGTATTTTTACTAACGGAATTCATCAAGACTTTTTAATTGTTTTACCCGTATGGAAACACTGCCCCGTCCTAATTGCCCGAAATGCATAGAATCTCATCAAACTACTGGGCCGCCCATTTTGTCACGTAGCTTGCAGATAAAAACAACACAAGCCCATGGTATGTGCTTGTTAATCATGAAACAATATTGGGCCCGACGCTCTAAGTTGGCCCACACTTCTGGGCCCATTCTATTACTTCACAAGTCACGCGCATTAACTCTGCATACTCCCAAAATCTTCCAAGTTCCAACACATAGGTATTGTTATATCGTGTATCTTGTAATATAAATTAAAATACTATCAGAGAAATTTTATTTATTCGAAAAACTATGTCCCAGCTTTAAAAAATAGTATAAATCTCCAAACTTATCCGTGCAGAGTTTGTGAGGTGGACGATAAGCTTGAGTGTTGAATTAGTTTGATTTTGCTTTTGTTTGTTCAAGTGCAAAGAATATCCCAACTCCTGAATCCTGACGTCGCATCCACACGAGATCTTACCAAACTTCAATAATTCAATTCCTCATATCACATGACATTATGACACAATCCCAAATTCCGGACATACCCACAAACTTATCACACTCGCTCGAATAAACAATCACAAGAAAATTCAAAGAACCAAACTTTGATGGCGCCATTGAACATTGATTATACAAACAAGTTTGTTTGCGTTTTCTTTCTTCTATCTTACAATATTTCAACGACTTAGCATCTCCCACGCCCACAAGTTCTTCTCCAGCAGAGAAGAACAAAATCCCTTGACATACATTTGTTTTGTGCATAATACATTACATTACCATCATAATAATAACCTCACACAAAAGCCAGCAAATCTCGCCCAAAATTCCTAAACACCAAAGCTCCTTAAAGCGGTTGTTGCATTGTCACAACCAATGGGCTTGTAACGGTGTGCTTCCCATCCGACCAAACCACCGCCCCATTCCTCATATCCGACGCCCCCGACGCCAGCCTCTCCGCTTCCACCTCCACCCTCACCAGAAAGCTCCGCCTCTGCCCGACCCGCCTGAACGCCAATCGGCCGGGCTCCACCGTCACCCTCGTCCCGCTCGGCTGCCTAACCGACGAAACATAGACCGAGTTCGCGGGCCCTACATTAGTCACGGTCCTAATGAAATGCGACGCCATCTTCTTCCGCTCTCCGTACTGCTGGAACACCACGGATAGCGACGGGTAATTCAGGTTACCCGCGTGACCCGCTTTCTTCGCACCCTTGCAATCCGCCCCCTTTCGGGTCACAAGCTTGATGTTGTTGACCGTGTAGTTCAAATTACACAAGAAATCGACGTAATCGTAGGTGGTCAAGTCATAGACGAGGCCCGGATCCAAAGCCCGTTGCGGGTCGACGTGGCCCGACCCGTAATCCATCGGGTTCGACGAGTTACCCGTGGACTCGTCCTGCATTGTAGTACGGTCTAAGCTGTCGTGAGTGTACGCCGTTGTCATCAACGCCGACCGGATCGCCGCCGGGGACCACTCCGGGTGGGCCGCCTTGAGTAGCGCGGCTAGGCCCGACACATGCGGGCATGCCATCGACGTGCCCGAGAGGATGTTGAACTCCACGCGGCGGCGGTCGTCGGCGAGGCCCGATGGGCCGACGTTATCGGGCCAGGCGGCAAGAATGTTGAGGCCCGGCGCTATTATGTCGGGCTTAATGATCTCCGGCGTTTGCGGGTTGGGCCCACGGGCCGAGAACGAAGCCACCATGGGAGCCGGCTTCACGCCGAGCCGAGTCCCCATGAACTCGATCGTCGCCGTTGCCGGAGCCGAGCCGCGCTTCTCGCCTTCCGCGATGTACTTTCTAATAACGTCGCCGTTATCGGAGCCCACCGACGTTGCCGGAAGCACGTGGCAGTCGGCGACGAGGCCTTCGCCGTCGAACACGCCGTTAGCGAGAATCATTCCGACACCGCCTGCCTTTTTCACCACATCTCCCTTCTCCGATCTCGAATTGATTCCTCTATCACACACCACAATCTTCCCTTCCACCGTCTTCGGATCCAACGAGCCCTCCAAACAGAGGGAAGCGGAGTACCCGTCGCTGCCACCGGCGCCGGACGAACGCTCGCTGCCGGCGTAGATTAAAGGAAACATCTTTCCGGGATGCAGACGGGGCCCACCGTACAGGCTTACTCCGGGGAGCCTCTTCCCATTCCCGAGAACCACATTCGCCGGGAAATCTCGGTCTAGGGTTCCGGCTCCGACGGTCATCATCCACGGCGCGATGTTGGTGACCGTTAGTCCACCGGGACCACCGTTGCCAGCGGAGGCGGAGACGAAAACCCCGTTTGCGATGGCGCCGAACGCTCCGATGGCGATGGAGTCGAGGTAGTACGGAACCACCACCCCGCCGACGGAGAGCGAGATAATGTCGACACCGTCGGCGACGGCGGAGTCGAACGCCGCTAGAATATCGGAGTCGTAGCAGCCGGAGGTCCAACAGACCTTGTAAACCGCCAGGCGCGCCTTGGGCGCCATACCGGCGGCAACTCCGGCGGCGTAGCCTCCCAACAACGACGCCGGCGACACGTACCTCCCGGCGGCGATGGAAGCCGTGTGGGTTCCGTGGCCGTCGGTGTCCCTCGGCGACCGGACCTCCGTCGTTTCGTTCATCGGCCCGTTCGTGGCCTCATACCCCTCGCAAAAGTACCTGGCGCCGATAATCTTCCGGTTACACGCCGTCGCCGGGAATTGTTTCCCGGCGACGCATTTCCCCTTCCACTTGGGCGGAGGGAGGCCCAATTCGAGATCATTGAAGCTCTGCCTCTCGGGCCAAATTCCGGTGTCGATAACCCCAATTACAAGATCCGACCCGAAATCGGACTCCTTCAAAAGGCCCGCCGCGTCGGTGGTCTTCAGCCCGAGGAATTCAGGCGAGCGGGTGGTGTGGAGCGACCGGACTTGCTCGGGGAGGAGGCCGAGGACGTGGGGGTGCGATTGGAGGAGGCGGGCTTCGGAGTTGGAGAGCTGGGCGGAGAAGCCATGGAAAACGGTGTCGTATGAGTGGATGACCCGGTTACCCGATTTGGGGGATTCGGGGGAGAGAGATTGGAGGGTGGATTCGTACCAGTGGGTGTGTGTGGGGAAGACGGAGGGCTTCGATTTGTGGTTGACGCGGACGATGAATGTTCGGTGCTCAAGATCGGAGGAGGTGAGGGAGAGAGTGGGCGGGATTTGGAGAAGGGAGAGGAGGAGGAAGAGGAAGGAGAGGGTGGATTTGGCAGCCATGGATGATGGACTGATGTGGAAACAGCATAGCATATTCAATGAAATTGGAGGGGTTCCAATTTGAGTATATTAATAGACTAGTGTTTGGAAATTTTGGTAATGGCCGGGAAAATGAGAGTTTCAAGGAGAAATGGAGGGTAGCAAAGCAAGTGGAGTTGAGTGGAATTTAGTGACAGACTGACAGTGTACTAGTGGAGAGTGGGGGCCTGGGGGGTGGGGGCTGTAAATAGTTTGGGGCAGTAAATTTTGTAAGCGGTAAGTATTGACTAGTGATATCTAGGGTTCGTTTCACTTGCGGATAGAAAGTGATTTTTGGCTGAAAATTGATTTTTAGTGTTTTAAAAAATGTTAAAAGGGTGTGCTGGGTAAAGATTTTTTTACATACTCATTATGTAGACCCTAATAGTGTCCGGGGTTTTAATCATTTTGTAAATAAGATTAAATCGACACACATTAGTACATAGTATTTACCATTTCGTACAAGTAAGTTTATCTCATGTATTGTCGATATGGGAAGACACATTTTTTCACCACCACTAATGTGAGTCGATCATTAAGGGACTCTCCTTCCTTATTAAGAATTGTGAGTCCTCTCGCCTGTTTTAAAATCGGACACTTTTTAAAAATGTGGGTGAGAGCTTTTTAGCCTTGGAATCTTAGATGTGTCATGTCCAATTTAATACTACATCTTATTTTTTTTGAATTTTTGAATTTTTCAGTTGATGGTTGGCTGGTAAGCCTTATTATAATCAAATTAATTAGAATTGAGATTTGTAGTTTATATGTCCTCTGATATCCTAATTCCCAACCAAACATATATGACAAGTTGGTCCAATTATCCATTAATTTCTGTTTTTTTTATTTAGTTTTAATTTTATTGTTTTTAAGATTATGATCACGTCCATCTCTCCAACGCTAATCCTCTATTCTATAATTGTGTTCCACTTTTATATTACAATTAGCTATATAAATATTATATTAATGTTAAAAAAAATTTAAAAATTATATTTCTATTATAAACTTCTATATGAATATGTGTACAAATTTTTATCTTAAAAATCTTATTATAAAATTTTTAATAATTAAGAGAATGATTTTTGTACAAAATATTACCCTTTTAATTTTTAAAAATTGTATAATATGATTTTTAAGTTAAAAATTTGAACATATATACATATAGTTGTTTTAAATACAAATATAAATTTTAAATTTTTTTTAACATTAATTTAATATTTATATAATTAATTAGAACATTAAAATAGAACAAGATTTTAGAATAGAGGATTAGTGCTATACATCTCCCATGGTGAGCTAGTTAGCTATCACAAAATGTATTAATCCTCAATAATTTTACAGTTGTGTCGTCTACTTTTTTTTGGATATGGTGACATTTCTTCAGAAGCAGAAAAAAAAGTCGCAGTTATGCATTAATTAAATACATAAATTATTGAAAAACAAGGAGGGTAGTCACAAAAAGAGAATATGTATGTGGGCAGGAAAAAGGCAGGAGGTGTGTGTGGGAAAGGGAAAGATTAAGATTCTCATAAATTGCTAAACTACAACAAAATAGTGAATTATAAATATATATATATGGAGTATTTATCAATTCTATTTATTTGGATTATGGCAAAGGTTGCATAAAATTATTACAAAATTAATTATCAGCTTTGTATGCATATGGGTGGTCTATGTCTGTAACATTTTGTACATTTTTGGGAGTATTTATTAATTATTAATTGATGGGTTTTTTTTGCCTTATTACGGAGTATTTACAAATCAATACACGTTTTTCTACATAATTTTTTGATCATGCATGTGTGATGTGTGTATATAACAAGACTGAAACTGTTAAATCACGTGAATTAATATTTATAAACAGTACAAGCCACAAACGCTCACGGATAAATTATGGTGTTGAAAAATCCTTTCTAGCTTCCTCTGCAACATTTCATTTGCAAATTTTAAAGTGGATCGATTTGATTAGTTGATGTGGACGAGCCTTGACTTTCCACATCAGTATGTTATCACACATGCATTAAGAAACGACTCTACTCATCTAGCTAGCTTAATTGGCTGATCGAAGATTTAATTAGTAGTGTAATCATGTCGATTTGGATAAGCACACACTTACCCTGTGATTATTAAGCTACATAAATGGTGTTAAGTTAAGGTACGTAGTATAAACTATAGTGAATGGGCCATTGCTCATGCATGACGTGCTGGAAATTTATAGGACCTCAATATTTCTGTCGTTTATTAGCCTCTTGTTCTTCAAACTTGGAGGTCCACCGTAATTAATCATCAAAAAGTTGATATGCAACTTGTGCATACCTAAGATATACCTACGTACATATATATACCCTTAATTTTAGGTGTACTCAGACCACGTACCGAGAAGAAATCATGTAATTAATGTACATGAATTTTTTTTTTGTCTGATGATGCTCAAAATAGTAGAATAGGAAGTAGGTCCTGGGTACGAGGAACAAACGGGCTTGACGGGATTCCCAAGGTGGATTCCGGGACGCACAACCATACTCACCTTTTATTTTAACAAAATTCCTATCCACACGAGGTCTTCCGAGACCTCGGGGACGAGGTCCAAACCTCGTTGCCGACTTAGCTGACATCCCCGCCTGCTTGAACCACTCAGCTGTCGTCGTTCCTCCCAACCAATCATCGGCTGCCTCACCTTCGGACCAATCAGAGGCCTTAATCTCGAGCGTCCCACATCAAGTAAATACCGAAACTCGACCCCTCAATTCTCTATAAATAGAGGAGAACCTCGTTGGTAGCAAGGGGTCGAAAAACATCTTGAACTCAAGAACTATCCTGCTCGTTGCAGATCGACGTGTTGAATCATTGTTAAGAACCTTGCTACAAACGTGTTGAAGTCCACAAAAGGACTTCAAGTCACACAGAGCCTCCGCTCACACCAGAGACCTCGCTACATCATCTCGCAAGTCATCTCACCGCCCTCGAACTCAAAACTCGACCTCGCCACCAGAATCCGTCAAGCGGCCTGTGGGTGATAGAATCTCGTAGCGACTAGGAGATCTCGAACCCTGTTAGATCGAGATCTCGAATATTCTCAAGAGGTCTAAGGTGTAAACCTCGTTTGTTTGTAATCTCGTAATTTATAACCTCGTTGTAAGAAAACAATAAATAAAGAGCAAGTGTTTACACAATCGAACAATAGAATCTCGTTTCTTGTCTTCTAGCGAGCGTTTATTTCGGGTTTCATCACTGGCCACGCACCTCTCGTAATGAGCCAAAGAGCAGCCTCCCTCATCGGGGAGCACTAGCTCAAACCCCTCGGGAAGAAAAATCCCTTTCGAGGGGTTCGGATGCATGGGTATCCTCTCCTCGAGGACTGGGGGGATGCTCGACACGGAGTCGGTAATGTAGTTCTCAAAGAAGCTCGCTTGGTCATTGGAATCCGACGACCTCGCATGGGGACCGACCACCTCCTCATCGAAAATTGAAGACGATGCCATCTCGACTCCGGAATATACGCACAGTCGCGGGAAGAGCGAGCTGACCGAGACAATGGAGTCGCTAGATGAGGGATCGCTAAAAATCAGCGGGGGAGACTTTGGGTTCTGGGAACCACTGGTCTCGACGCTCTCCTCGACCTCAGGGGCCTCCTCGTAGAACATCTCTTGAACTTTAAACGCGAAGCCTGGTGGAGGGATCAAAGAGGCTCTTCTAGGCATGAAAAAGCGACGTCCAGGCCACGAGAGGCGAACACCTGGAAAAGCAAAAAGTATTGAGACATCGAGCAAGGCCCAAAAAAAGAATACGTGAGGTAATGACAGGAAGAAGCCACGTGGTACCCTAGGGCTACTTTGACAGATTGGACAGTTGGGAAAAGAATGTAAAGCACCAAAAAGAAGAAAGAGAAGAAGAAATGGAAGCCGGCGATAGGAAACCAAACGTCCCGTCAGTCAGACATCATGACGTTTGGTTTTCCAAGAAATTCGAATTTCAAAAAGCGAAGAAAACGCAGGAACTCAACCGTCGGTTGATAAACGAAGGGTTCGAGGGCATGGTGAGCGCCACCCTCGCCCCCACCGTTTCGCCGCCAAGGCGCTGGCCCGAAACGCCGAAAAGCAACTGTCGCCCGCTAGGGCACAAAACGAAGAAAGATAGAACGCAAGAAAAAGAAAATCAAGAGCGTCGCGCAGGCGCGAGCGCCGCCCTCACCCCCTCCGTTTCGCCGTCGTAACACCACCGCAAAGCACCGGGAAACACTCGTTCCCCGGTGGGGCTGGGAGCGGCGAGAGAAAGGGGAAGAACATCGAAAACACAAAAGAGGAGACCTCGAATACTTACTTGCTTAGAGATTGACGTGAAAAAGGCGGTGGCGCTCTTGGAAAGTATCGAAAGGTCGTAGGGAAACCGTCTGGGAACCGCTCGTCGAAAACCGAAAGGGCAAGAGGGGAAGAAAGGGAGGGAACGCTGAAGGAAGAAGATGGAGATGAGGCGTGGAAGAGAAGCTTCTTATAAAGGGCAAACTTGGGCCTCTCCCCACCCCCGAGAGGCCTATTGGGCCTGGTCTACCTTGACGGCCCATTAAACGAAATGCAGGGGAGCAGGCTCAGGAAGTATCGCACGCACAGACGAGAGAAAAGCCTAAGTGTCAGGCCTCGGGAGAGAATTTCTCGCGGTTGGTCCACCCAACCTCTAGACCTCACACCTCACAATCCTAAGAAGTACGGACCCCGCAGCTTTTGTAGTTGCCGGAACTATGTGGTATGGTTCAGTAACTACTCCGATCGAATTTTTTGGTCCCACTCGTTATCACCCCGGGTGATGCGACTCTGCCCTAGCTCGGACCCAGCTCCGACGGACCCGAGACGACCTAGGCCTTGGAGACCTCCTTGGATTAGGACTTAGTCTCGTTTATGTATTATTTATATTATTATTTCTATTTTCGTCATTTACATTCCGTCTTTTCTATTTTGGGCATGTGTTCTCTTATGCTTAAAAGACCGTCCCATTAAGCTATCATAAGGCCCATTAGACCATTAGGGTTAGATTGCAACTTTCTATTTTTAGTAGTTACTATTAGTAGTATTTTGGGCTTGGATGTTGGGCCTAGCATGTTGCTAACCCTAGTCCACTCCCAACTAGCTTCTAGGGTTTCGTGTGGCCTCCTCTATATAAAGGAGTCACACCCCCTTGTATTATTTACGTCCAAAATGAATTAAGCCAGAGCTTTGAGTCGAGTTTCTCCTCCCCTTTGGCACGGGCGTCACCTTGTTCTTTTCCCGACCTCATATTCTCCTAGCCTACATCAAACTAGGCCCCCTTCTCAATCCTTTCACTTCACCTCTCATCTTAAAGTCTAGGCTTAGGCCTCAAATCTATCCGGTTGATCCGCCCCTTGTGACCCTAGGATCGCATCACCGAGTCTGATGAACCAACTGCACCTCGTGTTAATGACCTGCGGTCCTCGGGACGATGTCCCCAGGCCATAGGGTTGTGATGGTGCTCAAAATAGTAGAACAGGAAGTAGGTCCGGGGTATGAGGGACAAGCGGGCCTGACGGGATTCCCAAGGTGGATTTCGGGGCCCACAACCATACCCACCTCTTATTTTAACAAAATCCCTATCCACACAAGGTCTTCCGAGACCTCGGGGACGAGGTCCAAACCTCGTTGCCGACTTAGCTGACATCCTCGCCCGCATGAACCACTCAGTTGTCGTCGTTTCTCCCAACCAATTATCGGCTGCCTCACCTCTGGACCAATCAAAGGCCCTAATCTCGAGCGTCCTACATCGAGTAAACACCGAAACTCGACCCCTCAATTCTCTATAAATAGAGGAGAACCTCGTTGGTAGCAAGGGGTCGAAAAACATCTTGAACTCAAGAACTATCATGCTCGTTCAAGATCGACGTGTTGAATCATTGTTAAGAACCTCGCTACAAACAAGTGAAGTCCACAAAAAGACTTCAAGTCACACAAAGCCTCCGCTCACACCAGAGACCTCGCTGCATCATCTCACAAGCCATCATCACCGCCCTCGAACTCAAAAAGTCGATATGCAACTTGTGCATACCTAAGATATACCTACGTACATATATATACCCTTAATTTTAGGTGTACTCAGACCACGTACCGAGAAGAAATCATGTAATTAATGTACATGACTTTTTTTTTGTCTGATGGTGCTCAAAATAGTAGAACAGGAAGTAGGTCCTGTGTACGAGGAACAAACGGGCTCGACGGGATTCCCAAGGTGGATTCCGGGACGCACAACCATACCCACCTTTTATTTTAACAAAATTCCTATCCACACGAGGTCTTCCGAGACCTCGGGGACGAGGTCCAAACCTCGTTGCCGACTTAGCTGACATCCCCGCCTGCTTGAACCACTCAGCTGTCGCCGTTCCTCCCAACCAATCATCGGCTGCCTCACCTCCGAACCAATCAGAGGCCCTAATCTCGAGCGTCCCACATCGAGTAAACATTGAAACTCGACCCCTCAATATTCTATAAATAGAGGAGAACCTCGTTGGTAGCAAGGGGTCGAAAAACATCTTGAACTCAAGAACTATCCTGCTCGTTGCAGATCGACGTGTTGAATCATTGTTAAGAACCTCGCTACAAACGTGTTGAAGTCCACAAAAGGACTTCAAGTCACACAGAGCCTCCAGTCACACCAGAGACCTCGCTACATCATCTCGCAAGTCATCATCACCGCCCTCGAACTCAAAACTCGACCTCGCCACCAGAATCCGTCAAGCGGCCTGTGAGTGATAAAATCTCGTAGCGACTAGGAGATCTCGAACCCTGTTAGATCGAGATCTCGAATATTTTCAAGAGATCTAAGGTGTAAACCTCGTTTGTTTGTAATCTCGTAATTTATAACCTCGTTGTAAGAAAACAATAAATAAAGAGCAAGTGTTTGCACAATCGAACAAAAGAATCTCGTTTCTTGTCTTCTAGCGAGCGTTTATTTCGGGTTTCATCAGAATCGAAAATATCTGAATACTAACTTTACCACTTGACTAGGTGTCCAAAGACAATTAATGTACATGACTTGGTTCTACGTTTCGTGTATTTCTTTTCTAGGTGTATTCTAATTTCTTTTGACTTGTTCACTTTATATTCTACACTCGAGAACGTTCTATATTTTTCAAATAATAGGGATTGTACTTTTGAGCATTGGATTAAAAACGAGTATGACTTGGTTGTACGTTTCGTGTATTTATGCCAGTTGGTTGTTTCCATCATTGTTGGTACGGTTATTATCTTCTCCGGTGATTTTCCTCAAATGGTTGGTCGTGAAACCTCTTGCTTGTCTCCCCTTTTTCCTCATACCCAACCTTCTTTCTCATCCATGGCTTCTATCTCCACCTTTTCAGATTCAGAAATCATACTCGTTTCCGTCACCCCGGAAGCGTCCAATTCAAGCAAACCTCATGATGTTCACATTATGTCATGCTTCACGTACTTGTGTTCATGAAAATCAATACGGTGACTGACTTCATTCCTAACGCGGGCCAATGAGTAGATTCCTCGAACTTGACAATTGCTTCACACACTTTAGGGCATATTCTGTCTAGATGACCTCGAAGAAAAGAGGAGAAGAGCTCGTAACCGCGCATTTATGCCTTGTGATCCTTGACAATGAACCACAAGTCATGGGTTGTGATGGTGCGCAAAATTAACAATGCATAAGTAGACGGAATAAAATGTGGGACAAAGCCAAGAGAGGAAGGTTTGAGATCGGCCCCAGAGGTTTTTCTGTACCCATCCAAAAAACCAGAGGCCAAACATCGTGCACTTCCCACTAAGGAGGAAAATGAACAAGCAAAGCAATCCATGTCAGAGAAGAGTGAAAGGCCAAACATCGCGCACTTCCCACTAAGGAGGAAAGTGAACCAGCAAAGCAATCCAAGTCAAAGAAGAGTGAAAGGTCAAACATCGCGCACTTCCCACTAAGGTGGAAAGTGAACCAGCAAAGCAATCCAAGTCAGAGAAGAGTGAAAAGCCAAACATCGCGCAGTTCCTCCTAAGGTGGAAAGTGGACTAACAATATGATCCAAAATAAGTCGGTAAGGTAAAAAATCGTGCATGCTTAAAAGCTAGCACAGCCGACCCGCTCGGCCAATCAAAGACCACCTCTTCTCTGACCAATCAAAAGTCCCCTCTCTCTCTCCCAACCAATCAAATAGCAACAACTCGCACGTCCCACATCGGATAACTATGGAAACCTCACTTCCCAAAATGCCTATAAATAGGAAAGAAGCATGAATGTTGTAAGGGTCGAAAAACATCTCAAACTCAAGAACTATCTTGCTCGCTGAGATCGACGTGTTGAAACATTCGCAAAGATCGCGCCACAATCAGGAGAAGTTCAATAAAAAGACTTCAAATCACTCAAACACAACTCGCCCGCATCTATTAGAAGATCAAAAGCAAGCTATTGGCCACCCTCAAAAGATCTCGAATAATCAAGTAGTAACCTCAAACTTGTAATAGGAAGATATCTAAATAGATCGGTACCAATAATCTCGTTGTTAGCAAGAGATCTCGAATCTCGTTTGAGAGATCTCGAATCTCGGTAGAAAGGCCTCAATCTCGTTCTAAGCAAGAGATCTTGAATATCGTTTGAGAGATCTCGAATCTCAACAGAAAGGCCTCAATCTCGTTGTAATCTCGAATTCCCATCATAATAAAAGCAAGGATTTGTTTTGTCTAAATTCAATAATCTCGTTTCTCGATTTTAGCGCTGGTTTATTTCGGGTTTTATCAATCATCACATTGATCTCGCAGAAGGCTCCTTCACGTAGGACCCTTGTTTACTCGTCTTGGCTCGTCTTCCCTTGTAGGCTCTCGCCAAGTTCACCATCCCCCTCTTTACCATGGTCTTCCGCCAACACTTGCACTACACTTCGGTCTAGCGTCCCTACAATTCTACAAAGATCCGAGAGTGAAGAGACAAGCTATGTGGTCTAGAGTTCAATCCGTGGCACATTTGAGTCATCCTGAGGCCATGGTCACATCAATCTCCATCTAAGGAGTGCAAATGGACCACCTCAGCATGACCCGCATTAATGCACGACCAAGACCAGGACCACAGAAAGTACAACTCCATCCCTACCAAGATCAACTAGCTATTCAATCCCTATAACAAACACCACCTGGATGTATCTCATGAAACAAAATTAAACATTTGAACATTAGGAGAGAAAACTACATGGATTGATTTTTTAAAATGCATGCCCTACTAAGTATATTGTGTTGGATCGTGACACGTTAGTAACAATACAGGGAACTAATGAGGTTCCCTAGGCAGAGGAAATAAACAGTAGAACACAGAATTTAGAGAGAAAAACTTTTTGTCCGACCAACAAGTCGTAGAAAGAAAAACCTCTACCCCTGAGACTCCTTCTCAGAGGATTTTCAATAGAATACTTTTATTAAGTTTCAACGATTACAAGTCAAGTCAAGTTCCCTGGTAACTAAGGCACCGACCAAAGTTCAACCAACTAGACTTCTACAACCCTAAGCGTAAACCTAAATCGAAAGTAAACTACTGACTTACTTGTGGATTCTTCACCGGAAAAAGCCACACACTCAAACACTTGAAAAGCTCTCTCTCCAAGTTCGTCGTTTTCAACCACTCTCAAAACCACACCTTTAACCCTAGCTAAGCCTAGCTATTTATAAGATAAGTTAAGTCTGATCTCACACGTAATTCTTGCCTAATTACGCTGATATTCCACTTAACAAATCCCACACAATAAGGAAAAAGATTGTTTGTGATTTCGGATCCTCAACCATGTCGATTCTTCCCAAAACCGAATGATCTCGGATTTCCTAAGATAAGATCGTGTGAAGATTGATCTTATCCTCTCTTTTATCTCCTTAAGAAACCGCCTACAGCTGGAAATCTTCGTAGAAGATCGCTCCAAGAAGATATGGTAACTTGCCATTTATAGAAAGCCGTGTTCCTTCTGAGACGCACTTCCTAAATCTGTCACTCGTTCCCTCCATCGTTTCTCACGATGTTCCTTCACTTGTGACCATGTACCTGTTTTCCTGAAACACTTACATGTAGAAGCAAGTTATTTTAACTAAGTTTGTTATCATCAAAACTAAGAGAAACCATGGAACAACTATTGTTCCAACAATTTCCCCCTTTTTGATGATGACAAACCTATACCAAAAATGCATGTCTAGAAACCAAAAGAAATATAGATCAGAAAAAATTCATGTGTGGTTCCCCCTTAACAAATGCACTGTTATTCTTACTCTTCAGAGTTAACAAAATATTCCCCCTTAGCCAAAGTTCCCTCTGTATTTCCTGGATAGAACGCATCTCTGCATTTTTCCTAACTTCCCCCTTTTGACATCATCAAAAGATCAACAATCATCAAGCAAAAACATAGAGCAAATGAACAAATTTACTTGAAACTTAAACCATTCATAAGCAAAAGATAGTTATTATTATAGATAATTGTTGCGGAAAACATAGCCAGAGAAGACATAAAACATAAAAATCTTAACATCCAAGAAACAAAAGAAACATTTTAAACTGGGGATAGATAGGCTAAGGAACTAGAGAGGGTCCACATCATGGGTCGGAGGAGGTGGAATCAGCAACAGCAGCGTCAGTGTCTCTCTTAGCCAGGTAACCAATGATGGTACTCAGCTGAGAGGAAATCTTTTGAAGCTCAGACAACATCTTGGCAGTAACACCTTCACTCAGCGAAGAACTCCCAACATCCATCTGGGTAGTCTTCTTTGCAGCTGTTCCCTTCGAATCACCCTGAAAATTCATCCTCGAGATATTGCGCATCTCCAAGGGTAATCCGAAGAACTCCTCTTTCGAAGGCTTGTAAGCCTTTCTCTCCTTCAGTATAGCCCTCACAAAACGAGGATAAGGCAGGCTATGCTTCTTCCCAGTACACTTAGCCATCTGCCTCATCATTATCTCCGGAAGACTGATACGTTCCCTCCTTAGAAACATTTTGTGATGGATTCGAGTTGGGATTGAAGGGCGGCGATCTCAGAAGCATCGAGACCGTCAAAGTTGAGGATTGGGGTGTTTGAGGAGGAAGCCATTGTTGCAGAAAAGAGAGAAGATTGAAGCTTTGAGGAAGATTTAGGGTTTGAGGGAGAAAGACAGAGATGCAGTAAAAAAAAATGACCGAGATAAGAGTTTATAAAGCACACCTCTTTCCTTGTTTACAAAGATCGTGATCTTCCCAAAGATCTTCTATCCAAATCTTAACGGCTAAGAGTTGCCATAATGATGAATTTTCACCGCCATTAAGTTTTGACTGCGCAGACGTCCTATCATTCCCTGCAGAGTTACTATGCAACGGTTGGAAAAATTCAAACAAGAAGTCACAACGGCTACAACATAACTGCGATCCCTGCGTTTGATTGATGTCTGTTCATTTGCAGAAAATTTTCAATTATAATTAAAGACGTTCCTTTAAAGTGACACAATTCTCAACCACAAGTTCCATACCTCGTTACCATGAGTGGATAAAAGGCTATGTTTGAACAGAAAAGGGACTAGAGACGTTCCATTCAAACTTATTGTGGGCTTGGAATATTTTTGACATCCAAACAATTATTCCCCGTTTATAAAGGTAATTAAAGGGGTTCATAGGGAACGTTTGTTTGGACCAGGCTGAGGGAAACCTTATAACCAACCATCATTTCGGCTTGAAGTGAGGGGTAGAATAGATCAAGTTGGTTATTTTGGGCCAAAAGAAAATCTTGGATGTAAGCAATTTTAGTTTTAGTTCCTTTTAGCATGTAACACTTAACAATTTCTAATATATACAACATCTATGCCCAGAGGAAGGATATAAGTCATTAGAAAACTTGTCAAATGATATGTAGTTACCTGAGACGTTACCTCTTTAGTCAGGCACTGAGGGAATAGAGGACCGGGACTTGTTTACTCCAAGGAAATCATTCCTAGTAACATCCTCAGATGTTCATAGGGTTTTCTATCCAAAGCCTTGGTAAAAATATCTTCCACTTGATTTTCAGTCCTACAATGATCCATCTTGATGAAACCTTTTTCAACATTATCTCTTAAGAAATAATGTCGAATATCTATATGTTTGGTTCTAGAATGATGCACTGGATTTTTGGAGATATTGATTGCACTTGTATTATCACATAAGATAGGAATAGTTCCAAGAGACATACCAAAATCCACCAATTGCTGCTTTAACCATAATACATGGGAACAACAGGCAGCTGCTGCAACATACTCTGCCTCAGCCGTTGAAAGAGCAACCGAATTTTGCTTCCTCGATCCCCAAGACACCAAACAAGGACCAAGGAATTGGGCCATGCCTGATGTGCTCTTCCTATCTACCAAGTGACCTGCAAAATCTGCATCCGATAATCCGACAAGATGGAACGAGTTGTGTCTTGGATACCATAGACATAACCCATCGTTCCCTTTCAAGTATCGCAGGATTCTCTTCACTTCTTTCTGATGTGTTTCTTTAGGATTAGCTTGAAATCTAGCACAAAGACACATACTGAACATGATATCTGGCCGACTGGCCGTTAGGTACAATAGGGAACCAATCATTCCACGGTACATCGTTTGATCAACATCAACACCATTAAGATCAGCATCAAGACGAGTATTAGGAGAAATAGGAGTATCAAAACTTTTTGTAGAATCCATACCATACTTCTTCAATAGCTCCTTGATGTATTTTTGTTGATGTACCTTCGTTCCTTCATCACTTTGTACCACTTGTAGACCAAGAAAGAAAGTGAGTTCACCGATCATGCTCATCTCAAACTCACTACTCATGAGATTCTTGAAGCTTTCTACAAGTTTAGGGTTAGTAGAACCAAATATAATATCATCAACATAAACTTGAACTACTAAAACCTCACCGTCTTGTTCCCTTAGGAACAATGTCTTGTCAATCACACCACGTCTATATCCATTGGTTAACAGAAACTGAGCGAATCTATCATACCAAGCACGAGGAGCCTGTTTAAGACCGTAGAGAGCCTTATCCAGTACGTAGACATGGTCAGGGTGATCAACATCTTCAAATCCAGGAGGTTGCAACACATAAACCTCCTCTTGTAGGTAACCATTCAGGAATGTTGTCTTCACGTCCATTTGATACAATTTGAATCCCTTGTGAGCAGCATAGGCGATTAGAAGACGAATGGCTTCTATTCTTGCAACGGGGGCGTACGTTTCATCGTAGTCAATCCCTTCTTGTTGATTGTATCATTTTGCTACAAGCCTCGCCTTGTTCCTTGTGACAGCTCCAGTGTCATCAAGTTTGTTCCTGAATACCCACTTTGTACCTATAGCCATTTTGTGCTTTGGCTTGGGAACTAATCTCCATACTTTGTTCCTCTCAAACTGGTGTAGTTCCTCTTGCATAGCAACTATCCAGTCAGGGTCTTTTAATGCTTCCTTCACGTTCTTTGGCTCTGCAAGAGAGATAAACGCATTGAAAGCACAAAAATTCTTAATCGAGGAACGAGTAAGCACACCTTTATCATATGGAGTGATGATGTTGTCAACAGGATGATCCCTCTTTTGATGGTAATTCCTGACTTCAATCTGAGTGGGATCTGTACTTGACTCCTCTTGTTCCTGTTGGCTTGTCGTTCCATGTGAAGTTCCTTCTCCATGATCTTCCTCTATTTCTTCATTTTGTGAAGTATCATCCTCAGGAACTAGGGCACTTTCTGTGTCATCTCCATCTAAGTCAGGACTTGGAGGCATAACATCATCATTTGGAGCTTGTGCACCTTTATCTGGATCGACTTCATCATCTGAATCTGAATTTAGAACCTTCAGTACATCCTCGTTACTAAAGAGGTTCCCTCCATTTTTGGACTCGTCAAAGACAATATGAATGCTTTCTTCAAACTTCTTAGTCCTTTTATTGAACACCTTGTAAGCCTTACTGTTGGATGCATATCCCAGAAAGATACCTTCGTCACTCCTTGGATCAAACTTGCCTAGCTCGTCTTTTCCATTATTGTGAATAAAGCACCTGCATCCAAAGACTTTCAAGTGGGAAATATTTGGCTTTCTGCCCTTGATTAGTTCATATGGAGTTTTAGAGAAGTTGGAACGTATGGTGACTCGATTAATGATGTAGCAAGCGGTACCGACTGCCTCAACCCAAAAGGACCGAGGCAAGTTACTTGTCAACATCATAGTTCGAGCCATGTTTTGTAGTGTTCCATTCTTTCTCTCAGCTACGCCGTTCTGTTGAGGAGTCCTTGGCGCAGAGAAGTTCTGAGAAACTCCATGTTCATCACAGTAGCTATGGAACATGGAATTCTTGAACTCTGTTCCATTGTCAAACCTGATAGATTTTAATTTCTGCTCTGTTGATGCTTCTACCTTCTTGATCCAGCTTTTGAAGGCCATGAACATCTCATCTTTAGAACCTAGAAAGAGAGTCCATGTATATCTAGTAAAATCATCAACAATAACAAAAATGTACCTACTACCACCATGACTTCTCACCCACATGGGACCACACAAATCCATGTGTATCATCTCAAGGGGATGAGAGGTGCTGACTGACAACTTAGGCTGAAAAGATGACTTGTTTTGTTTTCCTTTTGCACACTCTTCACACAAGCTTTCCTTTTCTGTAAGAACTTTGGGAAGTCCTATCACCAGGTTTTGTGAGTAAAGTTTGTGAATTCCTCGATGATTTGCATGACCAAACCTCCTATGCCAGAGGTCAGTCTTGTCACCTAATGTTACAAAGCAAAGATCTTCTTGTGGTTGGAAACTTGAGTCGACAAAGTACACAATTTTGCGCCTCTTTCCTTTTAGGACCACAAGATTTGATTTCAGGTTCTTGATCATACAGCCTTCTGAGGTAAAGGATACCTCGTTGTTCCCTTGGTCACAAAGCTGAGCAATACTCAACAAGTTGTAACTAAGACCTTTCACCAAGCTTACATCTCTGACGCTGATCTTGTCATTTAGCTTGACTTCACCTGTTCCAATGATTTCTCCTTGATTGTTGTTGCCAAAGGAAATGTTTCCTCCAGCTTTGTTTTGAAGTGAGGACAGAATACTCTTGTTCCCTGTCATGTGACATGAACACCCGTTGTCAAGGATCCAGCGGATGTTCCCCCTCACTTCAACCTGCAAGAAACAAATCACGTTTTAACGACCCAGACCTGCTTAGCCTTCCCGGGTCGGTTAGCATAGCTCACAGAATGATAGATTTGTGATTGAACTAAAGTAGCTTTTTGTGGGCTATTGGAACTAGAAGCAATATTTGAGGGATCAACATGGTTTTTCCCTTTGTCAGCTTTAGGGTTTTGCTTCTTTTGTGGTTGCGGAGCTGGTTTCTTTTTATTTTGATGAGATTTGTTATACCCTTGAATTTTCATACCGGACCCTTTTTTCTTGTTGCTCCTTTTGTTCTGGTTTTGACTTCCCTTTTTAGACTCTTCTAATCTAACTTTACAGTCTTTTTGAACATGACCTCCCCCACCACAGTGATAGCACACCCTGTAATATTTGCCAAGATAGCGCTTAGGATGTGATTTCTGGAGGGTACGTTCCTTCGCACGTTCCTTGGAAGGAACTCTGTGATGGTTCCCTTGAGACTGTTTTAAGTATATTTTATGAGCCGTTTTACCAGAATACCATTCAGAGTTGTTGTTCAGATTACTTTCAAGAATCTTGACTCTACTCTCTAGATGAGTTACCTTATCTGACTGGCTTAAAGTCGTTGTGCCAAATCAAAAATAAATCCCTAATTACTCAACTAGTATAGTCGGTAAGTCGGGGTCGAACCCAAGAGACACTTGTATCCTAAGTTTTGTTATTATCAACTCAAAGAAGTAACAAAGGGGGGATTTTGTGAATTATAACTAAAACTAAGAATTGAAACAAGCAAAGCAAGCAATCAAACAAAGCAAAAGTTGGATTTTTATCAATTAAGGGGAAGCAATCCTATTCAAGCATCCACTTTTCTTCCTCAAGTTATTGATTCTAGATTCAAACAAGTTATTCCTTTTAGTTATTCCTATCCTGATCAGAATTATAACATGGCAACGAGACATGCAAACTTAATATCCAAATTACCCATGAAACGATCATAAATAATATGAATACTAGCAATAAGAACAAGGATAAACAGGATACATGCAATTGAATTCCAACGAGTCAAACATTTAACATGCATTCAAATCTCTTCTCAATTGTTTTAGTCCAACGATTCCTAAACCAATTGAGTTGCTACAAAGATTAGGATTTGCTACGAGAAAACCTAGATCTAGCAATAGATAATATCAATTCCAACAAGGTGATCAATCAAGTAGAAATCAATACAATCAATATAAATTATGCCCAAGAGAATTGAAATAACTTGTAGAAATAAACTCGAATATATGAATATCACAACAACTTGAGTCTGGAAAGCTTCAACTTGAATAGAATCTAAGAAGTTTAGTTCTCCATAAGAGAGAAAAACACAAAATCTGAAATTAGGTATAAGAGAATACAAAACAAAGCTCCAAAACTAGGTCTAAATAGTCTCGAACAACTCGTACGAAATAAAAAGATCTTCGGAAATAATAAAATAAAAACAGATAGATAGAGCAAACGCCGCCTCAGATTTATGCTGACGTGGACCTTCGCGGGCGCGGTGAACACTCTCCGCAATCGCGGACCTGACCGTGACAGAATTCCAGCGCTATTTTCGGAAGATGTTTTGACCCCCTTAGAGTGGGAATTTCGACTCGGAGTAAAAATATGAATTGTAGATCTTTGAGTTACCTTTCCAATGATACCAAATTCATCTTCATCCAACCACCGTAGCTCCCGAAATAAGCGTTACAAGAAAGTGGTGTCGAAACAACAACTTCAATAGATAGCCCGGATTTAAGCATTCTTTTCCACAACCTCTTGGGTCTTAATGATCATCAGAAATGGCTTGAATATCCTTGGAAAAGACACTTGAATATCTCCAATATTGAATCCTTCAACTTAACCAATCCTTGCTCCTCAAAACGACCTAAAAACACGAAAACACAAGAGTAGATACCAGAATGCAAAAACTACTAATACTAAGCAAAATGCATGCAACTACCTAAGATTTAAACATAAATATGCCCTAAAACTAACACCTAAATGCATGCTATCATTATCTCTAGCGGATTGCAATTCCCTAGCTTTTCTTTCCATTTTCTCTTCAAAGGTAAGGTCATCAAGAGGATATTCAGATTTGTTTTTACCATAACCAATACCACACCTAGCAGGATTAAACTCAATTTGAGTTCGTTTGTTAAGCTCATTCTCTAAATCCTCTCCTCTGAGTTTAAAGATAAGCAGATCCGATCTAAGTTCATTATTGGTTTCAGTGAGAGTCTTAATATCTTTCTTTAAATCTTCACACTCTGAACAAGGAACAACATTAGTAACAATAGACTCTGATAATTTTTCTTCAAGATTATGACATTTCTCATCAGAGGCTCCTATTTCTTCTTACATTTTTAGATTATCTTCAAAAAGTCTTTTAACAATGATAAGAAGATCAGATTGTTTAGCATTCTTTAAGCTATCAAGGAATTGATCAGGAGTTACCTCTGAGTCAGCATCTTCAGTCTTCAGAGTCATGGCACAGATCTTTGTTTCAGATTCATCATCTGAGTCAAGATCCCATGCAGCGATGTAGGCCTTCTTCTTTTCGTTCCCGGACTCGTTACCTTTGGGACAACTCTTTGCATAGTGACCCTTTTCTTGACAACTGTAACAGGTAACTTCCTTGATGTCCTTCTTCTTTGAGTTGATCTTCTCTTGTTCTTTCCATGCTCCTTGCTTTTTGCCTTTCTTGTAAAAAGCCTTCATTGTCTTTGTTATGAGCGCCACATCCGAGTCCTCCTTTGTGGTATACACCCCTCTTCCTGTGGTGATGTTCTCAATGGCTTTTTCAACCTTGAGAGCAATACCCTTGCCAGAATTCGAGATGCTACTTTTGATCTTTTCATATCGCTCATAGTCCGTCAGCTTTCCAAAGATTTCATGAAGAGTGCAAGTCTTCGTGATTGGATTCTCTTTCAGCAAGCCTCTGGTAAAAACATACTTAGGACTGAGGCCATCAATGATCGCAGCAACCTTCTCTGATTGAGTGATGGATTTCTCGATCCCTAGATGATTGATGCGATTCACCAAAGCTTCAAATCGAGATTGATATGTTGCTATGGTTTCTCCATCCTCCATCTTGAAGTTGAAGAACTCCTTCTTAGCCTCTTTTTGATGACTTTCTTTCAGATCCGTGCTACCAATGTGCATCTGCTTAATGGCCGCCCATGCTTCTTTGGCAGTTTTGCAGTTCACCACTCTTAGCAGATCTTCAGCACCCAAGGCATTGTTTAGAAGCATTTGTGCCTTGAAGTTCTTCTCCATTCCTGTCCACTCAGTCGGTCCCCATTCAGATTTCTTGTCCTTCTTGGCTTCAGGAATGACATAGTCTCCATCCTCAATGATTGACCATGCTTGGTAGTCATTGCTCTTAAGCCAAGTGGCAAAGAGGATTCTCCAGTGGTCGTATTCTCCAGGAACAAGAAGTGGAGGCTTGTTGTTTCCAATTCCGACGTTGGGAGTGTTGTTTGAAGTCATTTTGTATTCCTGCACTAACACACAATCTAGAGCAAACCTGCTCTGATACCAATTGTTGGATCGTGACACGTTAGTAACAATACAGGGAACTAATGAGGTTCCCTGGGCAGCGGAAATAAACAGTAGAACACAGAATTTAGAGAGAAAAACTTTATGTCCGACCAACAAGTCGTAGAAAGAAAAACCTCTACCCCTGAGACTCCTTCTCAGAGGATTTTCCATAGAATACTTTTATTAAGTTTCAACGATTACAAGGCAAGTCAAGTTCCCTGGTAACTAAGGCACCGACCAAAGTTCAATCAACTAGACTTCTACAACCCTAAGCGTAAACCTAAATCGAAAGTAAACTACTGACTTACTTGTGGATTCTTCACCGGAAAAAGCCACACACTCAAACACTTGAAAAGCTCTCTCTCCAAGTTCGTCGTTTTCAACCACTCTCAAAACCACACCTTTAACCCTAGCTAAGCCTAGCTATTTATAAGATAAGTTAAGTCTGATCTCACACGTAATTCTTGCCTAATTACGCTGATATTCCACTTAACAAATCCCACACAATAAGGAAAAAGATTGTTTGTGATTTCGGATCCTCAACCATGTCGATTCTTCCCAAAACCGAATGATCTCGGATTTCCTAAGATAAGATCGTGTGAAGATTGATCTTATCCTCTCTTTTATCTCCTTAAGAAACCGCCTACAGCTGGAAATCTTCGTAGAAGATCGCTCCAAGAAGATATGGTAACTTGCCATTTATAGAAAGCCGTGTTCCTTCTGAGACGCACTTCCTAAATCTGTCACTCGTTCCCTCCATCGTTTCTCACGATGTTCCTTCACTTGTGACCATGTACCTGTTTTCCTGAAACACTTACATGTAGAAACAAGTTATTTTAACTAAGTTTGTTATCATCAAAACTAAGAGAAACTATGGAACAACTATTGTTCCAACATATTGTATTATGATGTCGGCAGATCTAATAGCATCAAATAAAGTTAAAACAAAGGTGGGTAAATGAGTAATGATATTATACTGTTTATAGGAAGATTTCATATGTGTTTCAATACTAATGAAATTCTACTTTTTTGACCCGCCAACATCATTCTTTCTTTCTCTCTCTGCTGTAAAGATGAGAAATCAAAGAAACTCGATCATAAAGAGGAATTAAGTAATCATAAGTGGCCATGCACGAAAGAATTAAGAAGCTATAGAGTACGTACGTAGGCCATGGGGAAATTTCACTTTCATATCATCGGATCTCTTCGATCATATACAGTGCAAGTACAACCATGGAACTTGGATTCATCCAGAAATAACAAACGGTCATATATTATGTAACTATGTAACATAGTTACATACTATATGTGCATATTTTCTTTCATAAAATAATTAATTAGATAGGTACGTATAACGTATGTACGTAGTTCGTGGTTAATAAATTATAATACGGGTAGGACTTAGGAGATCATGTAACCTTTTACACATGATACACAACATATTGCGGGTATCATTGTATCAAGTTAGACATATTCATATATAATTTTACTTCAGAACATTTCTCAGTTTAGATGTTATTAGGCTCATGAAAGTAATTAAGTAGTAATTCATTAGAAAATCATGGTGCTTAATTGGTTCGGTTGAATTTGAATTGATGTTTGCTTTTTCACCACTAAACTTAATTTTCATCCTATCTACGGAGTACTATATACTGTATAATTGATCTTGATTAACCATGCATCAGAGAACACGTGTATGTAAAGAGGAGAAGATAATTACCCCTCTGATTGAGCCTTTTGCACATAATAATATATTGAAGTAAAAAAAAATAAAAAGGGAAGACTAAGCCTAGGGATGGGCAAATCAAAAAACAAAAGTATATATATATGTACATGGGAATATGGAAGACAATGGAGCCCCCAATTTCTTACAGTCAATTTTAAACTTGTTAGCTATACTACCAAGCTTTGTATTCAATAATTTGCATAGGTTCTTTGTACACTTCATAATATATATGTAACACAAAATTGAAAGGTATATACAGGCTTTGCTAGGAGATTGGATGTATTTATGTGCCAAGTTCCAACTATATAAGTAGATACTTAAATCTTTTTTTAAAAAAGAAGAAGAAGAAGAAAGACCCTGCCATTTTTTTAAAAACAAACTTTGCATGTATTTTATGTGAGAATTAAGGTTCATATGACAAGTTTTTAAACTTGCAGAAAGTAAATTTCCAAACATGTTCTATATAGTGGTACTGTAATAATTAATTAAGGGACTAGGGTTTACTTAATTAGTAGATAGCCTGTTCTATCACTTTCATGTTTATTCTTTTAAGACTGCTGATTTATGGCTTTTATTCCTTTATTTACCGCCTAAGGAAAGGTATTGGGTTCGTATGGGTTGGTGTACTTAAGTTGATCTACGATAACATCCATCTTGTTGTAACATATTTTAAAATAGAATACTCATATTAGTCGTAATAATTTCGGTTGATTATTAATATTCAATCACTAGCCTAATTGAGTACTATGTTTAGATTCCACTACAATCCTTAATTCAAAAGGTACAATAATCAATCACAGTTCACACCTCACAATAATACTGATCAATCGGCTTGTTTCAATTTCTATCTAAATGTTCTTTCTACCCGAAAATACTTTTAATACTCTTGAAATCCGTACAACCATCTCTACTATTTACATTTTTAAGACACTAAAAATCACTTTTCACCAAAAAAAACCCTTTATACCACAAGTGTGAAAAGCGTTTAGCCCACATTTAGCATTATTATTCCTCTTATTATCAATTAGTTTTAAAATGAAACTCATGAGCTTATGTTTTAGGCCCATATACGCCGTATGTACGTCCGTACCGACACATCGCCAATTTATTTACCTACTGAGCCGACGACTCAGTAGTTTGACATAAAGTCTGTCTTATGATTTTTTTCATCAGAAAATAGTAATTTGATTTATCAAATAGACCTAGATTGAGAGACTGATAACGGTTCAATAGTTAGATAACTTTTTTTTTGGGTAGAAATACAAACTATAGCATCGATATAAAAAAAAAACGGACAAACCGATATAAAAAATTTATAAAATTTAAGAACGAGATGAGTATAACATCATTGTCATCGTCGTCCAATATAAACCCACATGAACGGAATTTAGAAAGTTAAGATGGAAACACCCATAATATAATAAGAAAATGTGTCTGATTGATTTAAAAAAGATTGAAATTTAATTACACAACAATAATAATTGAATTAAGTGACTATATCCAGTTATGTGACAAGTTTGTAAACCTATGACACATTATAGTGCTATCGGGAGTAGACAATTTATTCTCTTACAAATGTGAAGAAATTTGTGAATTTTTTTTTCTTTCGAAACTACCATAAACCACATGATCAAGAGCTTAACCCCAATAACAACAACATCGTAACTAACATAACAATAATATATAGAACTATTCAAATTACTAGTAAATTTTTTGCGATTTGTCATTTGGTCGACGACAACTTAATTTGGAAATCCGAGTTGTCATTTTCTTGAAAGCAACCTAATTACTTTGATTGACGGGTATGAAATTATGAACAGATGTATTAGTAGTCTTCATGATGGGCAAAATCTGTTTTTTCGTCTTAAATTAATTTGACCGACAAGGAAGCAAATTGTGGACATGATGGGTGGACTCTTCTGAGATGGACTTTTGTCAAAGTCTTCACACTGTTTCTGTTTTACAGCTAATCATTATTTGTCTATCATAGCGCCAATTTCTGCGCAAACTTGCTGAAAAGATAATAAAAGTGAGCAATATATCAAAAACCAGAAATAGTCAGACATAACGAATTTAGAAATACAAATGAAATCTTGATTAATTTTCCATCTGCTTCTTAGGTTGTCAATGGCCGACATATGTATAGCAATTAGCAAGCTCAACATTTTTTCTACTACGGTGTACGGACCTCTTTCAGAGCTTATTCTTTGGAATATAAAACGGCTGATTCAATCTAAAATTTGCTTGTATGTTTTATTTGTTCGAATATTTAATTGACATAATAAAAACCCTAAATGATAAGTTGATGTTGGATCTATATGCATTAGCAAAGAGCTTGGGAACTGACTGTTTAGTTGTTCCCAAGACAGCGGAAATAACTTGAAGGCAAGTAAAACAGAATGTAAGCGACACAGTTCCTTTATAGAGAAACCCCACAACAACCAACTAGTTGTGTGAGTAAACATCTACCTCCGCTTGGAGGATTTTGAACGATCTTCTTATTTTATTAATTGTTCCATAGTTACACAGGCTAGACTTACACTTCTCTGTTCCTAGCAGTTCTTTCTAACTCTAGTAACACTAGTAAGCCTTCTCAACCTTGTTCCTAAGCGAACACTTCAACTAAACATAAGACATATCGAACCTTACGCTTTGAGCTCAATGTCGCAGTTCCCTAACTCCTGGGAACTTGGATTCGCCGTCGTCGAGATCGAACACTCGCCGTCGGGGACTTCTCTTCTCTTGTCTTTCTTTCTTTCTTTGAGAGTGAATGTGAGTTCTGGGAGAAGTGCTTATTCCAAGCATTATTCATTTGGCTTTATACTCATTCTTACTTGGGCTGCAATCTTGACTTTCATTGTGTCTGAAATGCCCTTTGTCTTGCACGCCAAGTCTTTATCCTTCACATGTGACTTGATTTGAATTGAGTCAACTTTGAGAATCAATTGGGCCGTTGGATCACTCGCTTTAGTCTGTTCCTCAGACTGAGCCTTTGTTTTGTCTGAGACAGGATCCCGTGATTTGCGCTGAGTGGTCTTGTTTGCACATGTGAGTTCCCATGCGATGGGAACTGTTCTCTCCAGAGTTCCTTTGAAACTCACTGTCATGTATTCCTTTGTTCCTTTTGCGTTCTTGGAGATTCTTCGATAGACCTGATGTTCCCTTGAAATACTTGAATGAAACACGTTAGTTCCCATATGGCGTTTGCCATTGTCAAAACTGGAGACAAGTCTCGTTGTTCAGATGTTTGGAACCAGAGTTCTCAACACCGTCCCAACAATTAATATTTCAAATATGCAGTGACACATTTATATCATTAAGGTACAAAAAGACTTATTTGAAGGTCAAATTTGCATATATTTTCATCGGTATAATGGCTTACATCCTCTTCCCTATGAGAATGGTCCGGATGGAGCCACAAAAGTTTTGAGAATTCAAAAGAATATTAAGTCTCGCTATTTATCATTAAGATAGGTGTCATGTGATTTTTTTTAAAAAGATAAATGGCTAGCAATCCTAGCATCCTTAATTTGTCTTTCATTTGATAATTTTATATTAAATATTTTCATGTAATTTGATATTATTTAATAATCATTTTAACGGTTATACATGAATAAACAAATGCACCGAATAAACTTACATATTTTAATTTATAAAAATAGAAAATTTATATTTTTTTTGACATAAATTGTACGTATTAATATTTCTTTTTGCATACCTTACTGATTATTAATTAGTCAAGACTCAAGAGGCCAAGAACTCAGAGCAAATTCGAGTCTAAACTTCAGAGCAAAATAAAATATAAACATACATTTTGTTTTACGACACAAGAGGCCAAAGTCGAGGTCCATGAATTTGGTATTTTTTCTGCTGGGCTGCAGTCATATAAGCAGAATTAGATTGTCCAACTATGACGGGCCTTAATTAGGGCCTTCCATCCTTCTGAGATAGGCCTCTTCTTTATTGGGCCATAATTCGCTCAAAAAAAATACTTATATTACACCGGTATCTTTGAGAAATTGTTGTGATCATCAATAACAACACTAGTACAAGAATTCCGGCATGTAGTCAAGCGGCTAGGACCTCAAGGTAGTACCATTAGGTCTCTGTTTCAATTCGTATGGCAGTGTCCATGCACCGGTCACCGAGGCCGGAGGTCGTAAACTTCTTTTGCCGGTTATACACTTGTGTCCTTTATGCTATGCAGACAACTATAAGATTGGAATTTAGGATGATGTGTTATAGACTTGTTGTAGATGAGAGATATGAGAATCGTTTCTTTGTTGTTGTGTGTAGGTGTGTTTTTAATGAGCTGAGGAGGTTGCCCATTTATTAGGTGAAAAGTGCGTTACTCCAAGCTAAATTCGTGGGATCATCTCAACTGTACATCTTTGATCTGAGAGAGAGTGATTAACGCAACTAGTACTAAAAACTTCAAATAAAGGGAACACTACTTAGGATTTGCATGTTGCTGCTTGATTATTCATAATTTTATTAATTAGCAGATGGATCTAGGCAGCCATGAATGATGATTGAGCAAGAAATATCAACGAATTAGCTGAGCTGAAAGTCAACTAAAAAATATCTCCTACTTTTTTTAAGCGATTTCCTGGTGAAAACTGAACTTTCTCTATGGTCCCAACTCCTAAGCTTATAGGACCATTTTTAGTGCATTTTCTTACCATCCATGGCAATGGATCTTCTTATCCTAGAAAATCAATCCACTAATCAAACTTTGATAATACTCGACTCGATAGAAACCTGTAAACTATAGTAGTATACTGTAATTTATTTGATGGATCATACAAAAAGGGTGTACAATTTTACTCGTTCTACCAAAAAAAAAGATTGATATTAGTGGTATGTAAAAAGCGAGGGCCATCATCTTCGCTATCTCCTCGCCGATTTCCGACGCTGGCGCCGTTGCCGGAGATCCTCCAACAGCCGGCAGGTCTCGCACTGGTCGCCACTTGGACATTTCGGCGAATCAGAAGCATCAGAAGAAGAAGAAGAAGCGTTCGCTATTAATCTTCTATCCAGTGCTTCTTCCACCTCCTTCCTCTCGTCGATCGCAATCTGCCTCGTCCGACACTCCACGCTGCAAAATCCTTGATCTCCCCTGCAAAAGATTCAAATTCCAATCAGCACAAGCACTTTCCACAAATCAATCGACTACGGATCTCTAAAATTTCGCCGATTTTTTTTATTAATTCGATCTCAGGTGAACAAATTTGAAATTCCCCCAATTTCTTACATGTACATGTAAACGTCCTCGCCGGATTTCAGCCGCTTCCTGCACAACTGACACGAGTTCAGGAAACATCCGAGTTCCGATTCGTTTCTAGGGCTCGTAGGAGCGGCGATCGATTTGAAAGTGTTGGCTGGATTTTGGAGTACGGCGGAGTGATGAGGTTTGGCTGGTGAATCGGCCTGGGGGATGTACTGGTCGAGAACCAGGCGGAGTCCGATGGAGAGGTCGCCGGCGAAATTCAGCCGAGAAATCGCCGGGTGGCGGTTGTCGGCGATGGAGAGGAAAATCTCCTTCTCTGGCTCCAAGGTGAAGGCTCGTCTGGCGAAGGACAGCATTGTTGCTTATCTCCGAGCTGCTTTGTTGAGTGAGAAACTGAAACAAGCTGGGATGGGTATTAAATACACCTATTTTTAAAATCTATCTGTCTTCTATCCTTTTTTTGTCGAAATCTATCATAACTATAACCTAAAGCGGAGGTTAAAAAAATTATGAAAAGACACATGTCATTTTTAGATTGGATCACAACACCCTTTTTTATAAAAATAATCTTTTATTTTTAGATTTGATAAATTCTTATTCATGTTTTTAGAATATAGGATAGAAAATCTCATTATTAAACAATCTTTTATTTTTGGATATGATAGATAGGAAGATCTCTAAGATATCTTTTTATGCTATCATACGAATTCTAGAATATTTATTTTATTTTTAAATAAAATCGTTTTTAAGATATCTTAACTAAATAATTATCTTTGCATATTACTATCAATCTCCTTGCCAATTTGGTTATTACTAGTTATACCCATCGTGCCATGCACGACTATATGAAATTAATACTTAATTTTTTTAATGAATATAATTTTAATTTAATATAAAAAAATTATTTATTAAAAAAAATTATAAAATTTTATAATTGGTGTCATGTGAAACAGGACCAAAATTATTAAAGTGAGTCTACTATAATTTTGATGGCTTAATGATAATTTATTTATGAAAAAATATAAATAAAAATTATTTGAATTAGAATCATTTAATTTTTAAAAATCTTTTACAAAAAATATAAAACAATAAAAATAATCTAAATTCTTGTAATTTTTTTTTATCAAATTCAATTATTAAAAAAATTTGAATAAAAATTAAAAATATACTTAATAAGAAATGATGTAAAAATATAAATAAAGAATGAATTTTTTAATGATAAGAAATCATTTATTTTTACATAAATAATTCAAAAAGAAAATTAAGGAAAAAATAACATATTTTTTTATATCAAAAGTCAATTTAGGCAAGTAATTATCTAGATTAAAAGTTCTATTTTTTATATAAATTATATTTAAGATAAAATTCGAATTTAATTTTTTTCATATAAATAGATAGAAATTTAATTGTAAAAACTAAATTAATATATCTATCTTAAATCTTAATATATAATATCTAATATTCTACTCCTAGTCCCTAATATATAGTAGATAACATCTTTATTATAGATAAAATCTTTTTCTAGATTATTTTATCCTATTTCTACATTATCCTACAATAATATCAACATATATAAATTTCCAAAATAAAAAATCCTACGTGGCAAAATCCTAGGTGGCTTAAGGACACGTAGGAAAATCCTAGGTGGCGTAACTTGGTGGCCTTATTTCTTGCGTCTTTTATATATATACATAGATTATAATCCAATCATTTGTTATCTTATATGAAAAGATCTTGATTAGCTATCTGATAATTGTCTTTATCTTTTTAATCATAACGAAAATTTATATTTAAGTATTTAAATGATTATTTTTCTCGGATAATAAATATATTTGAAAATATTTTATTATTAATATTTTATTTAAGAAAAACCCGTACAAGGTACGGGAATACATATTAGTCTTCTATCTATATACTGTACTAATTACTAAATCTTTTATTCCACTTTTATGTTTTATTTTTATGTTTCACTTAGTTAAATAATTATTAAATTAATGGTAAAAAAAATTAAAATTATTTTTATATTTGAAATACCTATATATGTGTGTAAATTTTTAGCTTAAAAATCATATTATGTAATTTTTAAATATTAAAAGGATAATACTTTAAAAGAAAATCACTCTCTTAATTTTTAGATTTTTTATAATATAATTTATAATATATTAATTTACATACATATGTATATATTTATTTACAATAAAAATATAATTTTAAATTTTTTAATATTAATTTGATATTTAAAATCTAGAGAAGAAATCTTATTGTCACGTGTCGGCCTCACATTCATTTCGCTTGTATATTAATATGTTGTTCATTTTGTATAAGTGGCGTCACATCATCAAACATTTAAAAATAATTTAAAATTATTTTTAAATAGAAGTTAATCTTAACCATATCTAAACATATCTAACTTTATCTAAATTTGTTAAAAGAAAATCAATATCTATCAAATCTTTAACTCCTTCTTAATTAATTATATTATTTTTTTACAAGAACTAAAAAATTTAAAATATCCTTCGCATGAAACGAAAATTTTACATTATTACGTTCTCTATATTTATTTAATTAGTTATGTAACGTACTACACAGTGGAGTTTTTTTTTTTAATTTAAACATTAGGCCTCACATTAGATAGATAATCAACATTTTTTTGTTTATATTTACATGAAGAATAATTTTAAGAATAAAATATTTTTAAATTAATTTATTATTAAAAAATATCATTTATATTTAACCAAATATGTACATGGTACGAGTATATATGCTACTCCCTCCATTTCACAATACTTGTTTAAAGCCTTTTTTGTTTCAAAATAGATGTTCATATAAAGTTTTTATCCATTTATACCTATATCCCACATTACACTTCTCCCAAAATTTCTTTTTAAAAACAAATCAATTATGGGTAATTGAGAACAAAGAAAGAGTATTTAATAGAGGTAATTTGGGGAAAAAAAAATTCCTTAATATGTGTGAAATCTATGTATATATATAAAAGACGCAAGGAAAGGCCACCACGTTGCGCCACCTAGGATTTTCCTACGTGTCGTTCCCACGTTAAGCCACCTAGGATTTCGCCACATAGGATTTTTTATTTTGAAAATTTATACATGTTGATATTATTTTAGGATAATATAGAAATAGGATAAATTAATTGAGGAGAGACTCTATCTAAAATAACGATGTTATCTATTATATATTAGGAATCAGAATAGATCTAAAAGATTTTATCTAAAATTAAAATAAATTATAAACATTAGATATTATATATTAAGATAGATATATTAATTTAGTTTTTCCAATTACATTGAATTTCTATCTATTTATATAAAAAAATTAAATTCGAATTTTATTTAAAATTAAATAAAATTATTTTATATTTATTTTTTATGTAAAAGATTTATCTTAAATAAAATTTTGATAAAAAATAGAACTTTCAATCTAGATAATCTATCTATTATCTATAATCTATCATAACTATAACCTAAAGCGGAGGTTAAAAAAATTATTAAACGACACATGTCACTTTTAGATTAAACCACCCCACCCCTTTTATTTAAACTAATCTTTTATTTTTAGATATCATAAATTCTTATCCATGTTGAAAATCCCATTATTAAACAAATTTTTATTTTTGGATATGATAGATTGAAAGATCATTAGGATATTTTTTTCCTATCATACAAATTATAAAATATTTATTTTATTTAAGTTATGATAGGATAGAAAATCTCATTATTAAATAATCTTTTATTTTTAGCCATTTATTTATAAATATAATTATTCATTTAAGATATGACTTCATATATCCATAAATATTTATTTTTGTTCACAAGGTTAAAAAAATTTAGAGCTAATTATCTCTTTAGAAATGCGTTATTGAAAGTTTACCGAAAAAATTGATTTGAATAGGCAAATTGAGGATTCGCAAGCAACCGCAAAGTAGTCAAATTGTACATAGGATAGTTATACCGGAAAAAAATTGGAATATATATTTGTTATTGAAAATCCCATTATTATACAATCTTTTATTTTTGGATAAATTCTCGAATATTATTTTGATAAAAAATAAACTTTTCCTAAAAAATTAATTATAATAACTTTTGTTCTAAACCATTGGAAAAGATCTAGGTAAAATATTTTGTATAAAGATAAATATTAAAGTAAAAATAAATGTGCAATATTCTTTTCAACTATGACTCTCCAAAACCAATTTTTCCTTCAAAAGTTATAAACTTTTTCAATTAAACTGTAAACATTGAAAAATATTATTTTTGACTCTATATTTTTTGAAGAAAAAACTCCATAATACAAAATGTTCTACTCCTTAACTATTTTTTTATTTTATTTATTTTTAATAAAACCCGTACAAGGTACGGGCCCTTACACTAGTCTATTACTAATAACTAAAGCCGAAGCAATTTTTGTCACCACGTTGCGCCATATCACCCTTTTATTAAAATAATACTTTAAAATAGTTAATTATGCAAAATAGTTATCTCTAAGTAAACATAAAGATAAAATAATATTTGTAAAAATTTATCCCCAACTAAAGATAAAGATAAAATAATATTAGTAGATTCGACCAATACAAATAAAAAAGTGAAATTTTTTTTATTTTATTTATAAAAGATAAGGAAAATATGTATATGTGATCACATATATATCTTTGAAATAAAAATAGTCATATCTATTTATAACTATATATTAAAGTTGTAACTTTTCTCGTCACCGCATTAATTCTGGTCCCACCTTATATTTAAAATATTTTATTTATATTATTTTTTTTCCAATTAAATTCCTTTCTATTTGTTTTTATGGAAAAAATTAATTCGAATTTTAATTAAAAATTACGAAAATTATTTTATCTTTATCTTTTTATCTATTTATAAAAAATATTTATCTTAAATCAAATTTTGATAAAAAAAAAGAAACTTTTTTAAATATCTATATAATTACTTGCCGAAATTAAATTTTTATAAGAAAATTATATTATCTTTTCCTTAATTTTTTTTTTGGATTTTTATTTAAATATAGAAGATTTTTTATCTTTAAAAAAATTCTATGTTTTTTATATTCCCACACTTTTTAATGCTAGAATTTATATTAACTTTTAGATTTTTGTAGATTAATTTTTCATTCAAAAATACAACAACTTTTTAAATTTTCTATTCATAAGCATGGTGATTTTTTATACCATGTTTATATTAATAAGTATGACAATTTTTTAATTAATATCGGTATAGATATGTTATGTTTTACAATATATTAATTTTCTATTCATAAGTATGTTGATTTTTCATATTACGGATCCCTTAATGAATAAATAAAAAATTATTGATCTCTTAATGTTAAACCAGTTAATCGGATCAGTTCAATCATGTTTAGGTTCGATCATTTCAGGTTCGGTTGAGTATAAGTTCATGTCATTAAAATTTACGGTTTGATTGTGTCAATTCGTCGCAATTTTTGTACGGATTCGGATCAACCTATGAGTTAAGAACATCAACTTTTGTATGATTATTACATAAATATTATAAATGAAAATTGTAAGGATAAGATAATATTTGTGTTCATTTTAATAATACAAGATATTATTATAATTAACTTAAATATTTATAATATTGTTTTATTATATAAATTATAATACATATATCATATTTAAATAATATATTATAATTTTTATTTAAAAAATCCCACGGGCAAGGCCCGGGTCATCAACTAGTAACTAATAACTAAAGCCGAAGCAATTTCTGCCACCACATTGCGCCACATCACCTCTTTATTAAAATAATAGTTTTTTATAGTTAATTGTGCAAAAAAGTTGTCTCCAAGAAAACATAAAGATAAAATAATATTTGTAAAAATTTATCTCCAAATAAAAATAAAGATAAAATAATATTAGTATATTTTACCGATATACATAAAAAGGACATTATATTTATCAAATTTGTAAAAGATAAATTAAAAAATATTAGAAAAAATATGTACATGTGGTCACATATATATCTTTAAAATAAAAATAGCCATATAAATGATAATATCTTTGAAATCATCATAACTACATACTAAACCGGAGGTTAAAAAAATTATTAAATGACATATGTCACTTTTAGATTGGACCACACCAGCCCTTTTATTAAAACCTATCTTTGGCCAAATAATTAAGTTTAATATAAATATAGTGTAATGTAAGTACAATTTTATCACTATAATCAAAGGATAAAATATCTCATTCTTTTTTTTTAAAAAGTAATCTTTTATTTTTGGATATGATAAATAGGAAGATTATTAAGATATTTTGTATGCTATATATTATACAAATATTAGGATATTTACTAGTTTTACCCGTCGTACCATGTACGACTACGATTCGATATTTTATAAATATTATAAATAAGATATTAATAAATAAATAAAAATATAATATAAGTAATTTATTGTTCGTAGAATGTAAATATTTTTTAATCAAATATTATATTCTTCCTATTTTATTACTTTTCATGTACGTAAATTTAGAGTTTATCAAATATTTCAATATCTATTAAATATTTTATTATCCATTTTTATTAATTTTAAAAACTTTAACTATTCATAATTAATTTTTTTATAAAATAAAATCACTATATTTCTATAAATAAATTCGTCAAAAGATATATGATAAAATATTTATATATTTTTTAAAATATTTTATTTTTATTTTTAAATACTTGTATAAGGAAGCTTTCAAAAAATATTGTTATACTGAATAGATATTTTTTTGATGTTAGAGATAAATTCAAATAGTTAAAAAGAATTTAATAGAAAGAAGCTATAATAATAGAAATAATTTTTTTTAAATATGAGGGAGGCTAGAATCGTTCTAGTGGTTTGAAAAGGTACAACTTTAATATATAGTTATAGATATTACCTATTTTTTTTTTTTTAAACATTATAAATATTTATCATTATTATTTTTTAGTATAAAAGAAAAATATATATCTATAAATAATTTTGTGAAAAGACATCATGCTAAAAGGTAAAAGGTATATATACTTATTTAAAAATATTTTAAATTTGTTATCTTTAATTTTACATATTTGTATAAGGAAGTTTTCAAAAGATATTGTTATACTAAATAGATATTTGTTTGATGTTAAAGATAGATTTAAATAGTTAAAGAATAATATAATAGGAAAAAGTTAAAATATTAGAAATAAAAATTAATTTTGTAAATATGAGGTGGGGGCCAGAATCGTTCTGGTGGCTCGAAAAGGGATAACTTTAATATATAGTTATAGATTTCATTTTTAGATAGAATGCATTTGCTAGGTTTAGATAATTAAGTTTAATATAAAGATAGTGTAATGTACGTACAATCTTATAGTATAATGTCTATAATAAATTGATAAGTTTTTATCTTATTACTTATGTATTTGCATAATTAAATAAATTATCATGTTTTGGATATTAATTTAATTCGTAATACTAATAAAATATTATTGTTTCAAATAAATAACTTTAATAATTTATTAATTTTAAATATTTATTCAAAATTTATATTTAAGCATTTACATGAGTGTTTTTCTCGAATAATAAATATAATTGAAAATGTTTTATTTAAGAAAAAATCGTATAAGGTACATGAATACAGACTAGTTTTGTCTAAGAACAAGTATTGTGAAACGGATGGAGTATTAAATAATCTACTAGTTGTACCCGTCGTACCATGTACGACTACGATTCGATATTTTATAGACATTATAAATAAGATATTAATAAATTAAAATATAATATAAATTTTAATATAAGTAATTTATTGTTCGTAGAATGCATAATTTTTTAATCAATATAAATTATTTAATTTAATGTTTAGAATGAAGATATATTATTAAGATAAAATAATTACATTTCTCTTTTTCCTTAATGATATTTCATAGATATTTAATTAAAAAAAGAAGATAAAATATGAATAAAAAATCTATATATTGAAATATAGAAGAGATAAGAATTTAAAAAATAATAGTTACTTAATAAATAAGATATAATAAAGTGTGAAAGATAAAGATAATTTAATTATGTAAATATTTAAAATTTAATTAATTTAATTTAAGATGGGTCACCAAACTCATTTTGTGGTTCGATAAAGTAAAGGTTAGATAAGATTAAATATTATATTATTCATATTTTATTACTTTTCATGTACGAAAACTTAGAGATTATCAAATATTTCAATGTATTTATTAAACATTTTATTATCTATTTTTATTAATTTTAAAAAATTTAAATATTTATAATTAATTTTTATTATAAAAGAAAATATATTTATAAATAAATTCGTCAAAAGATATATGCTATTAGATTTATATTTATTTTAAAATAATTTATCTTTAAATTGAAATACTCGTATAAGGAAGGTTTCAAAAGATATTATTATAGGAGTACTAAATAGATATTTGTTTGATGTTAGAGATAATTTAAATAGTTAAAATAAATTAATCGAAAGAAGTTATAATAATAGAAATTGATATTTTTTTTAAATATGAGGTGGGGCCAAAATCGTTCTGGCTCGAAAAGGGACAACTATAATATAGTTATAGATAGATTGTGGGAGAATGATGTGGTAGGGCCCGCTCCGACCAAGCCGAGTTAAAATTCGGGCAGATATAATATTTTAACCTAAGCCCGGTCTAGACCCGCATATAGCTATAAGGGCAAAAAAGTCTTAACACGGTTAGGCTTAAATAAAAGCGAGAATAATAGAATATTTAGCATTTTAATGCATAAAAGAAGTTAGAGGTAGGACAAGTCTCGTTTTTGAGTTGTAGAAGATTAGATGTAATATCTTATTCTGCCTTCTCATAATTATTTAATGAGATGTTTCTAACGAAGTGACATTTTTTTTATTGATTCGTTTTATTGTATGTTTTTTCTAAATTAAAAATATATATTATGAATAATTAATATGTTTTTTAAAAGATACATTATAAGAATATATTAGTTTTAGAAACCAAATTCTTTAAAGAAAATAATAAAATTTTAAACTATTATAAAAAAATATGCCTAGTTAAAATTTTCTAATAAAGATCTTTATCATATGCGTTTAAGATACATTATAGAGAAATATTTAAATTTTAATTTGTTTCACAAGCACATACTACTAGAAAATGCCTTTAAAATTAAAGGATTTTGTGCAGCGGTAAAAGTATTGATGCATTCACAGTTTCACACAATAGAGTAATGGTCTATTACATGTTTTCGGGTTTGATTTCCTCTGTGTATAATTTTTTTAAATCAACAGTATTCACGAACCGCGAACAAGAGAACCCTAGACTTCTGATCTTATACCAATAAAGTGTTCGGTTAAAAATAAATGCACATATACAAATAAAAAAATTGCATTTAACCACCCTTTATTTTTACATATATTTTTATATTTAACCACCCCTAATCTTAAAAGTTGCAAAAAAACCACCCTATATTCCATTTTTGTTAATAAATTAACACCCTCCGTTAAAACTTCACACTTTCTATAGAAAAAATCATCAAAATTCTGTATTTAATGAATTAATTATATATTCTGATACATGATTTGCATCCCCTCGGTTAAAACTTCTTCCCTTTACAAAGCCATCAATCCCATCCAGATCCGGCCACCTTCATCAATATTAACTTCGATCGCTAGTGCATTACAGTCTCTTCCTCTCCATACAACAACAATGGTCGGTAATTGAAGAAATTTTGCTAACGACATCAACGAGCTTGTTGAGAATTTGCCCTTTCTCATCCTCCATTAGAGATCAGTCATTCTTGAGCAACTAATATATCTAGTCTTCTTGACCAATTTGTTGTTGAAGAGAGAGAGATAAAATGAAGAAGGAGAAGGTTGGAAAAAGCCAGAATAAGATAGATAAGGGATTGAACGGAGACTAGAAGTCGTCGTTCGTATTCGACCTGGACAATACAGAAATTCTTCAATGGTTTTCCAATAATAGTTGACTTGTGAGCTCAAGCTCCTATGACCAAGCACACCGGTATCAATCGATTTTCTTTCCCCTTCAACTTTGGCAAATGCGAATTAGGCAATTGGGGGGATTTGTAAAGAGGATTGAGAGATCCGAGAGTAGGATAGAGCTAGTTAAGAAGATGGCGTGAGGGAAAGAGCAGCCAGCGAGTAAGAGGGTCGTTGATCGCCCTACATCTTCTTCGTCTTCTTTGTACTTGTTTTTAGGTTTACTTTCATTTATAAATATGAAAAAAGACAAAATAGTCTATTAATTATTAGATAATAGAGAACTAACAGAATCTGTTAAAAAAGGTGGTGATATGTAGGATTAAGTATATAAGGGGTGATTTTCTGCAAATTTTAAAATAAAAGGTAGTTAAATACAAATATGTGAAAATAAAGGGTGATTAAATGCAATTTTTCCACAAATAATATTGAAATACTTTTTTTTGTCGATATTGGATTACTGTACATTTTTCTGGTATAACAGCACTTGCTCAATTGATCAACACAATAAAATAAGAGTTAAAAAAGTTTTCGTGATTTATACTTGTATAAAGTTCGTGATTTTTCATTTTTCTCCACACAATAAAATTAAGCTTTCTATAAATATAAAATATGAAGCTATTTTTTAAGTTTGATGGCAATCAAAGTTGTGTGGCTTGTGCGTTAAATCTCCAATTTATACATCTAGCTAATTGATTAGGATTTCAAGATAGTAGCATAAGAGATTTGAAATGAGAAAATTAAATCTATAAGGTTATGTTATTACTTTGAACTTTACCTAAGTTATTAATCCTATCCAATATTTTAAAAAAATATTTTTCACTAAGAAATAAGAATGGTTTAGAACCAAAAGAGACTTAAAATGATTATTTTGAAAAGTTAAATCCATTAAGGACAAAATTTATAAGGTAGGGGTCAATCCACAATTTTATCCAAAATGTGGATACTTCGAGTGTAGAGTGTGCAACAACCACAAGTCCGGAATTTAAAATATTTAATTCACGATTCATGCAAACTTAATCCCAAGCTCGGAATTTATCACCGATTTAACTATTGTGAGTTGTGATTTATTATTGATTATAAGGGCATGGTTCCACTGAGGACCACTCTTGTGCTAAGGACTAGGCTTAAAATGAGAACTAATTTCAACAATTGGATTTACTCCTTTACTATTTATTGAATGGTCAAGATTTTTTTCAAAAATTTTTATTTTTTATTTTTTATTTTTTATTATTTTTTAGTTTTGCGAAAATCGAATTTTATAAAAAAAATGAACTCAAAGCACATAAAAATTGAACTTATCATACATAAAAAAATGAACTCGTATAATATGAAAATTGAACTCATACAAGATATAAAATTGAACTCCTAACATAAAAATTGAACTTCTAGTGTATAAAAATGAACCCGTAGTATATAAAAATTGAACTGTCATATTTAACGTTTTTAAAGCTTTTTTTTAAAAAAAGAACATAATTTCAGAAAAGTAAAAAAAAAATCGAAAAAATAAATTAAAAAATCGAGAAAAATCAATTTTTTTTTGTTATGTGAAAATTGAATTATATGAAAAATTAAGTCAAAACACATAAAAATTGAACTTATCATAGATAAAAAAATGAACTCATAGAATATAAAAATTGAAATCATACAATATAGAAAATTGAACTCCTAACATAAAAAATTAAAATTCTAGTGTATAAAAATGAATTCGTAATATATAAAAATTGAAATGTCATATTTAACATTTTTATAGCTTTTTTAAATAAGAAAATAATTTTAAAAAGGTAAAAAAAATTGAAAAAAATAATTTATTTTTTAACAATTTTTTAGCTATGTGAAAATCGAATTATTTGAAAAATGAACTCAAAGCACATAAAAATTGAACTTAGCATCGATAAAAAAATGAACTCATAGAACATAAAAATTGAACTCATACAATATAAAAAATTAAACTCTTAACATAAAAATTGAACTTATAGTGTATAAAAATGAACTCGTAGTATATAAAAATTAAACTGCAATATTTATCATTTTTAAAACTTTTTTACACAAAGAATAAAATTAAAAATTAAAATAAAATAAAATAATTTTGACCATCCAATACATAGTGATGAGTTAATCTAATGGTTAAGATTAGTCATACTCTTAAATAAAGGCTCAAAACATATACAGACCCTTGTAGTTGTGTAAATTGGTCACTTAGACACCTCACCTTTGATTTGGACTTATTAAGTACTTAAATTTAACAATTTGGACTTATTAAACACCTGATCGTTGAGGTGGCGAAGTGCGTGCAAGCCAAACGCACATGCGAGTGACACTCTTATCTAGCTGACATGGAATTAATAAAAAAAGAAAAAAAAAATGAACGAGTGATGCTTGAAAACCAAGACGGATTGTTCATCTTCTTCACGGTTCAACGAGACGATCGAGGATCAGAGACACCACTGGTCATCTCCTCCTACGCCTACGCCTCCAACGCCACTGTTCATCTTCTTCACGCTCTGTTCATCTCCTCCAACGCCTCGTTGGGCCACTGGTGGATCTGGGTTCTCATTCCAAATCTCGAACAAGGCCTGCAAATCCACTGTTGAAGGGGACGAGATGATGAAGATGCGGGCGCGAGGGTTGAAGGGGATGAGGGTGTTGGGGACGGTGAGGAGGATGGAGATGTTGGAGCGATTGGCGGCGGCGACTCCGGCGAGGTGCGGATCTGGATTGTTGCTACTGTGCCGGATTTGGGTTATTGCTAATCGTACTTGCATTGAACAATTGTGCTCAATTTTTAAGCAAAAGAAGACACATTTAACCCATAAATCTCAGAAGAATTGAGATAACTTTTCACATGAAATAAATCAAATAGGTGGAGGGCATAATCATCTCTCCCACCCAAATCTTGAGCAAGCAAAGCCACGTCCCCCTAGCAACTTCATCTCTCCCACCCAATATCTTTTCTCCCTCCCGCCAATCCGACTCCATCCATGGTGGGTTAATCGGACTCCATGGAGACCAAATCTTGCTCCATGGCCATTTGCCCCAATCAATCTGACATTAATCTCTTTTTTTTATGTTTTTCGTTTTAATAAAAAAAAATTAATTCACTTTTTTTTGTAGAAAAAATTAATCCACCTTTTATATGTATGTGGCAAGTTTTGAGCTTATGTGGCTCAAATTAGACTTATGTGGCAAGTTTTAATCTGACGTGGCACACAATTGGAATTTTTTTTTGGATGTGTCAGCGTGCGTGTTATACACTCGCCGAGGTTATCAGCGACCAGATGTTTAATAGGTCCAAATTGTTAAGTTTAAGTATCCAATAGGTTCAAACCAAAGGTGAGGTGTCCAAATAACCAATTTATACAAGTACAGGAGGTTGTATATGTTTTAAGCCCTTAAATAAAAGTCATTACCACAAGACTGATACTCACTTGAAACAAAACCTTGATTATTAAACCAAAACTCGGATTGATTTGACTTTAAGCACTTGTGTTTGTTAGCCAATAGTGACATGACATGGGTAATATGCTGCTATCATTTCAATTTTCCCAATCGTAAATAATAAAGGCAAAGTTCCACCAAAAAATACAATAAAAGCAAAGTTCGATGTGACTTCCCTTAACATCTTTACATTACATGTATTGAAAATTTATCAAGCTGGCATGATGTGCCCTGTTTTTTTTTGTTTTTTAGGTGGGGACGAAAACAAGAGTTAGGAACTTAGGATCAAATATATAACTTTTGAGAAATTTCGATTATTACCTTCGAATTTTTAACTTTTCTGGATGGTACCTTGAAAAAAAACTTATTCCAAGTGATACGTTTGAACTTTTGTAAAAGTTCGGATGGTAAATTTTCAGTAATTTATAACTAAATTAGTAGGTTTTCTAATAAAAAAATATTTTTGCATTTAATTAAATTAAAACACAATTTTAATTTAATAAAAATTAAAATAATCATTAAAAAATAAATTAAAATTATATTATATATTTTTCAAATAGATTTAATGTGTATAATTCAAAAATTTTAAGTTAAAACCAAAAAATTACAATATTTATATTAAAATAAATATACTGCGTGATTAAAATTTTCTATGTAAATTTTATATAGTAATTTTGACAATTTTAAAAAAATAAATAAAGACTAAATTTTTTAACATAACTCACAAAATTTCTATTAGTTTTTTTGAAATGTCAAAATTATTACATAAAACCTACATGAATTTTTTTAATTATGTAAAATATTTATTTTAATATAAATATTGTAATATTTTTTCTTTTAACTTAAAATTTTAAATTATACAACATACAATCTACTTGAAATATATATGTATAATAAAACATTTTTAACTTAATATTTGATATGATTTATTTTAATTGTTATAAACTTAAACTTGAGGGCACTAGTCGAACTTTTGCAAAAGTTTAGGGATATCACCAGCAATAGATTTTTTCAGGGCAGCATCCAAAAAAGCTAAAAACTTGAGGGTACCAACCAAAATTTCCCATAACTTTTTTACGGTATTTAATAACCTTCATCCGCTTATGGCATTGTAATAAGATGTTTGCTTTTAGAGACACTCATGTATTGAAATTGTTTAGGTAATATATGTCAAATATTTTTAGTTTTCAACATTATTACAAATATTTGTACTTTTCAGCATTATCTACCCTAATCTACTATATATATAAAAGCAATAAGGTTTGGAGCTCTCTCATTACGCCACCTAGGATTATGCCACATGTCGATCCTATATTAAGCCACCTCATATTTTTACATGTGTCATTTTCTTATAATTTAGACGTCTTTATAAATATTCCATGTCATAGTCCACATGTCAAAATTTTTCCATGTCACTCATATATTATGTACACATCATATTGCCACATAATCTACAAATCTCTATCAATTTTTTAATTTTTGTTATATTGGATTACAATAATGTTGTTTTGGAAATTTAGTTACATATTTCGAGAAATTTACATATAAAAATATTTTTTTACCATATCTTTGTGATCCTAACAACTCTCCAATATAATCTACCAAAAAAACTCATATAAATATATACCGAGATCTTATTCTATAATATTTTTAAACTACAAAATTAATAATAAATTGTTAATGATCCATATATATGATATGATGATATATGTAAGTACAGAACGAATATCTTGAACAACAAAATTAACAGTTAACCTATTTTCTAGCAAAATAAAAACTGGTTCGTAAAAATTAATTTCCATGAAATTGACATAAAAATATTTTTTGTATATTTTTATAGGATAAGATTTTAACATATCTTCATGATCCTAACAACTCTCCAATATAATCTAAAAAAACTCACATAAATATAAACAGATATCTTATCCTATAATATTTTTAAATTAAAAAATTAATACTAAATTGTTATTGATCCATATGACCATAGTACATAACGAATAAATTGAACAGAAAATTTAACAATTAACATATTTTTCTTCAAAAAAAAAGAATTATAATAGATATGTCTAGAGATAATCTTAATATATTTTCGACAACCTTATCATTGTTTTGACTTTTTCAATATGAGTTACGGTATTAAAAAAATGAATCATAATAAATATATAGAAAAAATGAGTTGCGGTTTTACAATCTACGTACAAATCAAGTCAATTTTTTTTTGTTAATCTATATTTTTTTTCCATTATGATATTTAGATAGGATCGAATCTTTTTGTTGCCAAATCTTTAAATTTCAATTATGATATATCTTTGAATTTTCAATTTTGATTTTTTTGATAATTTACATACAAATCTATACAATTACAATTATAATTTTCAATTATAATTTCCTGTTAATGTTTTTTTGATAATATACGTACATGTCAAGTCAATTTTATTTGTTAATCCATATTAAATGTCCCATTATTTTCATTTATGCTATCAAAATCTTTAATTTAGAATTTTGCTTTTTTTACAATTTATATAAATTACCAATTACCAATTATTATTTATATTATATTTTAATTTATTAATATCTTTTTTATAGTATATCTAAAAAAATATCGAGTCATAGTCGTGCAGGAAACGACCAGGACAACTAGTACATTATAAAGCAGAACCCAAGTCTGTTGTAAAATTTGCGCCACGTGACATTTTTGAATAAATTAATGTAAAATTATATTTAATAAATTTTGTAACAACTTATAGTATTCTTGCTATATATACTAAATAGATAACATGTTTATATAATTTTTTATGCATATAATTTTCTATCTATGGATTATGTATTAGTTTACTACAATAGATAACATATTTATATAAATTTTATATACACAAATTCCTATGAGATGATATTTTTCATATTAATTTAATATTTTTATCTCCTAACAAGATTTAGGGTCTTAATATATTTTTTTTTATCTTTTAACAAGGCTTGAGCTTCAAGTATATAATTTATATCTATATAATGATATAATTTTAAATAATAAATTTTGTTATGTTGATATATTTTTATTTTGAGAAAAAGATATAATTTTATGTTGATGACTAATATTATATGTAAATGTCAAAAGAAAAAAATTTTAATTTTAATTTAAATTAATAAAATTATATTTTCTTTATCTTTTTATGCATTTATATTAAAGATTTTTTCTTAAATAAAAGTTTGATGAAAAAAAATTTACAAATTTGGATGAATACTTGCTTAAATTGAATTTTGTTTAAATTACATTTGTCTTAATTTTTTTTTTATTTTATTTATGTAAATATAGAATATATTTTTTTATCTAGCCCCACCTTACATTTAAATTTTTTTATATCTATGTTTTTTGTAATTTAATATGGATGATAGGTTGATTAATACATTGAATTTATCAGTCTCATTGGAAAATAACTTTATAGATGGATTGAATTTAGCAAAATAAAATATAGATAGTTTTCTCTATATTTTATCTCTTAAATCAAGGACAGTGTTCTCTTCTATACTAATCTTTATATTGTATTTTTCATATTTACAAACATTCTTATCTATAACTATATATTAAAGCTGTCTCTTTTCGAGCCACCAGAACGATTCTAGCCCCACCTCATATTTAAAAAAATTAATTTTTATTTTTATTATTAACTATTTAAATTTATTTGTAACATCAAACAAATATCTATATAGTATAACAATATCTTTTGAAAGCTTCTTTATACAAGCAGATCAAATTAAAGATAAAATACTTTAAAATAAATATAAATCTTTTAGCGCATATCTTTTGACAAATTTATTTATAAATATATAATAAAAAAAATAATGATAAATATTTATAAGTTTAAAATCATTAAAAATAGATAATAAATATTTAATAGATATATTGAAATATTTGATAATCTCTAAATTAACGTACATGAAAATTAATAAAATATGAATGATATAATATTTGATTAAAAAAGTTTACATTCTACGATAAATAAATTACTTATATTAAAGTTTATATTATATTTTAATTTATTAATATACTATTTATAATGTCTGTAAAATACCGAATCGTAGTCGTACATGGTACGACGGGTACAACTAGTTATTATAGAGTAAAAGATAAGAACACCTAATATATAATTTTAATAAATTAACTTTAAAAAATATTTTAAAAAATTATATTATGCTCTATAGATAACCTATCCTAATTATAATTATCTTTATAAAAAAACCAAGTATTTTATACATATTAATGTAAAAAAATAAGAAAATATTATTTAAAAATATTCAATACAAAGTAAAATTAATATTTTAATAATTTCAATCTAAATTTGGACAAGATCTCCACAAATAATGGAAAAATATTTAAAAATATATTCAATTAAAATATGGAGTACAATCTAAAAAAATAATTTGTGTATTGCGTAATTTATTATGATATTATATAAATATATTTAGTATTTTACATTAATATCGTAGAATTGTATAGTTTTTTAGTAAAATTATCACGTGAATATCACGGGGCTTCAACTAGTTGTATTTAAAACATCAATATATTTTTTTTGATACGTTAAGAATTTGGGTTGTCAAGATCCGTCTAGGGCTGGGCAAAAAAAACCGTAACCGAAAAACCGACAAACCGATCACTTTTTCCGGTTAACCGAACCGAAATATTTTTTTTATCGGTTACGGTTAACCAACCGATACTTTTAACGGTTCGGATACGGTTATTAATATTTTCACGATCGGTTAATCGATTAACCGATAATATTTTTAATATATATAATATGTTTTTAAAAAGGGAATTATATATCTAATTAGTTTTAATTAAAAATAAATTTATTTTAATAAACAATAAACTATCTATTATTTTTGTTTTTGTTATTAATTTGTTTTCAATCCTCAATGTAGTTGTAGCTTCCTGGATTCGATGATGTAAATTATATATCTAATTGTTTTTTTGTTACAAACGCACATAAATTCATTTGTATGTTGTAGCTTCGATATGTTTGTACGTAGCCCCTTGTTTGATCTTAGCCTAAGAGGTAATTTGTAACAAAAATTAGGAAAGTTGAATTTATGATGTAAATTGTAATTTATTTTGAATTAGATATTTTTTTGTATTTTGTATTTAATTTTAATTTTAATTTTAATTTTATTTATTAAAAAATAAGGTAATTTTTTATTTAAAAATCTAATTTTTGATAAAATAAGAAAAATTTAAAGCAAGTCGGTTAACCGATAAACCGTACCGAGTTTCACGGTTAACCGATAACTAACAGACGGTTATGGATATTGAAAACTAATAACCGTTCACCCGGTTAACCGATATGCGGTTAACCGAAACTCCGGTTAACCGACCGTGCCCACCCCTCAGTCCGTCTAGAACATCTACTAAAAATGAGAACGAGTTACTAACCAATTCTAAAGAAGAAAAGGCAAACCAAAAACCAAAAACCAAAAACCGTTTATGGTGGGATTCGAAACGATGACATCATACAAAGGCTTAAAACATTAGTACATGATGGACTTTAGGTAACCTTCTTTTAATTCTTTCATCTACTGTAGTAGATGAAAGTTTAATACTTTCTCCGTCCCAAATTGTTTGTCCATAAAGTATAATTGGCACGATAATTAATACAAAGTTGAAAAGTTGAATAAATTAGGGTATAAAAAGTTTAAAAAGTAATAAAGTTGAAGGAAAAGGTGGATAATTGAGGGTAATATATAAGATTGGATGAGGGTAATTTTGTAATTTTATAGAAAAAAGTAATAAAGTTGATGGGAAAGGTGGATAATTGGGGGTAATATATAAGATTGGATGAGGGTAATTTTGTAATTTTATAGAAAAAAGTAATAAAGTTGATGGGAAATGTGGATAATGGGGGTAATATATAAGATTGAATAAGGGTAATATGGTAAAAAAAAGTATGATATAAATGGAAAGTTTGATAGATGGACAAACTTATTGGGACAACCGAAATGGAAAGATGGACAAACATTATGGGACGGATGGAGTAATCCGTAGTTTATACAGTACTTTATAGTACAAGGTCCAAACAGGTATTCAACACCTGCTTGAATGATTTTTATGTACTGCCAAATATTCGGCCTTATCCGCCGGCCACGTAATGTGGGTCTAGCCCGAACCCGGCCCGTCCGTCATTATATAAAATACATAAAAGATCAGCATGACTCACGTGACATGACTTTCGAGTAGCAGGAACCACGTGCAGTATATCTAACAGTAACAAACGTGTTCTAACCCCACAGAGAAAAAGTTACCGCGTTTGAGTTTAATTTAATACTACTGCATAATGCATATACATAGACTTGATTATGAGTGTGACTGGCCGGGGACCACAACAAAGCGACAATCCTGGTGACTCTGGTTGTGAATATGACCGAGGAGAGGGCCCCTGTGTTGCTAACCACATTAAATAACACGTGATAAAAGTGACAATCATGGTTTATTACTACAAATTACCTACAAAATATTTTTTGTTTGAGCTCAATTTCTTTAATATTTTTTAATAAAGTATTTCTTAAATAATAATCAATGTATTTTTTTCATAGATTTTTTTTGAATTTAGAATCTGTTATGAATTAAAGTAATTTAATATAGGATTTAGGATTTTAGTTTCTATAACTAGTACTCTTAACCTATGCCCTTAGGGCATAAAATAGAAAAACCGTTACATAAAAACTACTAGTAAAAAAGGTAATGATTACCATTTTGATTAATGAACCATAAACTAGATACATTTTGTTAACTATTTTTCACACTCAATACCTAATGTGCCCTAATACTTTATTGATCTCAAGAATGAAACTTGAACTTTATGATTTATTCCATTCTCGATACATAATGCAGTGGAGCAAGTGAGTAACAAGTCGCTCAATCAAAAGCAATGTTCCACACGTACAAACTCATCGATCACTGTATATGATCTTTATTCATGCTAAACACACACACCCCAAATCCGACCACTGCATGGGCTGGTCTACAAGGGAGCATCAAGTGGGCTTCGTTTGAAGGTTTGGGCCGTTAAACTTCTTAATTGGGTTGGGCCTTTTCATATGTGGGGGACTACTAGTTTTCTCCTGTCCGGAATAAACTCAATGCAAATCCAAGACACCTTAAAATTTGAAATCAATATTGTCAATTTCATGGATCCCCAGTCACAAAGTTACATTACAATAGATGAGTCCAAATCAACTAACATTCAACTCAAATTACACAATCTTGCACAAGTAATAATTTTGAATTTTGTAGAAATCAGGTGAAATTGAAGTACCATAGTCCAGTCCACAATTGTATTTTTTTTTTTTGACATGTAGTAGTGAAAAAAATAGTATAATAAAATAATTTGTTCTGTGAAGACTTATCGATAATGTTTAAAACCTTACTCTAAATAAATAAATAAATAAAAATAATGTGCTGATATGGAGGGAAAAACGAATATGACAGCAACCAAATATAATTTAAAATGTTAGATCTTATGACACATCTTCATATAAAAAGTTTCTTTCAACTCTATCAAACTTAACCCATAATAATTTGCCGTGTATTCAATCATTAATCATTATCTGATTATAATGTAACACAAAAAAATAAAATAGTCAATCATTACCGGTTATCACTTATCAAGTTATCATACATAAGGAAAAAAAATCTAATTAATTGAAAACTGAATTCAGAGATTCTGATGAATTCATAACTTCGGTTGGGTACGTATACATACTTGAAAGTGATGTTACTATTGTCATGTACTATTTCTATTCGATGATTTCCGCAAGTCTGGCCCTGGACCAAAATAAATGAAGTTGAGACTGTCTACCACGTAACTATTTTTTTTAAACAAAAATAAGCCCTTGGAATTGGAGCTAAATGCGTCAGCCTGTTTGGATTACCTCCTATTTTGCATTATAATGCAGCATATAATGCAAAATTTTACATTATAATACAAAATAATGCATTATGTAAGGTAATCCAAACAGGCTCTAATCATATTTCGGGTGTGTTTATTTTTTTGATGAAGTTTCGGGTCTATAAGGTCTGTTTATTGAATCATATGGAGTATATAGTTGATTTCTATACTGATTTATTTAAGACAGAGTTCGTGATATTGATGTTGTTCTTTTGAATATCATTCCCAAGATCACTTTTGGTGACAATGCTATTAATGACGCTTCGCCATCTTATTTAGAAATCAAGACCGCTTTATTCCAAATGCACCCAACTAAGACCCCCGGCTTTGATGGAATCGATGTTTTTTCAAATAATTTGGATATAGTGGCTCATGATGTGGTCTCGTTTATCCATTTTTAGCGGACTAACAATGTTTCTCTACAAGGTATTAATCATAATGTTGTCACTCTTATACCAAAAGTCAAAAAGCCGAAATATGTCAAGGAATTTCACCCAATCAGTCTTTGCATGGTGTTGTATAAGATCATTTTTAAAACTTTAACAAATCGGTTAAAACCGTTTATGGCATCTATTGTTGGAGACTCTCAAAGTGCCTTTATTCCATATCGTCTTATCACTTATAATGCTCTATTAGCTTTTGAAGCTTTTCATGCTATGAAAAATAAGTGAATTGGGAATCAATGCTGATTTGGTCTCAAATTGGATATATGATGAAGGTGTATGATAGAATTGAATGGGTTTACTTAAAAACTTTGATGGCTCATTTAGGTTTCTCTCCAGGGTGGATTACACTTGTGATGAGTTGCTTGACTTTAGTCAGTTTCTCGTTTAAATTTAATGGGGCAATTGAAGGACATGTTGTACCTATTTGTGGTCTTCACCAAGGTTGTCTCTTATCTCCCTTCCTCTTTATTTTGTGTTTTAAAGGCTTTTCTCAATTTTTAAATGTGGCTGCACAATCTAGATCCATTCGATCATGGGATTCAAGTTTGTTGGGGTGCTCCTCCGATCACTCACCTCTTCTTTGCAAATGATAGTTTGCTCTTTGTTAAGACAACTATACAAGAATGCTCAAGATTAGCTGAGATTCTCAATATTTATGAACGAGTATCGAGATAGAAAGTTAATATAGAAAAATCATAAATATGTTTTAGTAGAAATGCGAGTGCTTAACGGAAATTAATTTTAACAACCAGCCTTCAAGTATGCGAAGTATTTAGGCTCGCCTATGATTGTTGAGAGGTCTAAAAGGGTTGTCTTTGCTAGTATGAAGGGACGTATTTGGAAAAAGGTAAATGGCTAGAAGGAGTGTTTACTATCGCAGACAGGTCGGGAGATACTTATAAAGTTAGTTCTGTAGTCTATTCCACTCTGTTATGAGTGTGTTTCGTATACTCTTCTTGGTGACAAATCCTGATGCTGCAGTTGTTGTATTAAATTTTGATCCATCAAAGTTGAGCTTTAGGAACTCACGAGCTGGTTTTCCCAATCTCATTGTTGCTCTCTTAGTTCTAGTTCTAACATGTTTCATTGGTTGTTGTGATTCCTCGTCCTCATGCAATGTACCTTCTAGTTCAAAATAAATGTAATATTTGGGAAAAAAATCTTTTATTTGTCTACTTTTCATACATTTCAAGATAAATAAAACACATTTTACCAAAAAAGTACTTTTTTATATTGGAACAAGCTCTAAATGTTAAACCCCCACCACCTTCGTATTCTCTCATAAGGCTGCCTACACCCACCCAATCCACCATGTAGCACCCGCCGACCTCCCTCCTCCAACTCCTTTTATCCATCCTTCAGACCTACCGTTACTTCTTGCTTTGAGAACTGCTGCAACCCTCGCCGCCCCTCTTCTTCCCAATGTCTTGCCCACCTTTGTCTTCTACTCAAACCATCGGGCATTATCGCATCAGCTCTGACTGCCCATTGACTACGCTCTCCACATCCTTTTCCCATTTGCTCCATTCTTCTTCACCATCCATCATTGCCCAAAATCGCATAGGTCTCGCGTAGTCAAGTTCTAAGATTCGACGCTTCCTTTCACTAGTGCTCCGCCATCTCTACCCTCAATGTTTCTTTTCGCCATGGCCAAATCATTGATGATCAACCTGCCCAAAGTTGGTTGTTAAAATACTCATGAGCCTTAATTCAGTCCTCCTTGACCAATGAGCCATTGTCGACCCCTCCTTTGCCATTGGCACTTGCCCAAATCTAGTTTCAAGAGTACCGGTTTTCTGGTTAACCATTATATGCAAAGTCGTGAACCAAATCGATGAACAAAATTTTTTTTGACTCGGTTAACCAAACCAAAAATTCAAAACAAATCGGTTCGTTTAACCTAAAAAATAATTGTTTTTTTTTAAAATTAGAGAGGAGAGATATCTTATTGCATTATTTTGTCTATCTTAGTGATATATGTTTATATTTCCTTATAGAAAGATAAAATAGCTTGAGCCCTAAGATAGCTTGGCCTCCAAGTATTCACCATATACTATAATGTAATCTTTGGCATAATGAGAGACAGAGAAGATTATGGGCAGAAGCGCAGAACTAGTATAGGGCTGGAAGGGTCTGTGTCCCCAATCCATTTAATTTTTTAGTACATATGTTTCTCTCATTGAGAGCTTCACATACACATGCGTGATTTCATGGCATTTGAAATTGAAGTTACACTAAAAACACTTCAATGTAGTAGAATTTGATCGCAACTTTATTTCTTACTATCTCATAAATCATCTTCTGAACGACACTTTCACCAACAATAAGAATAAGTAAAGTTTTCCAAACATTCACATGTACCAATGCTTATGTAGTTCATAATGAATATACATTAACCGATAGACATTCTCTTGTATAATAGCAATGTATGATCATACACACTATATAAATTATATGATGCAAACGAATTCCTTGTTTTGTTTGCTCTCTTAATCTCTGTATGTGAAGCACACACCTGGCCTGCATTCACCCACAATTTGTGAGTTGTGACTCTTTTGTTGGTATGTCAAAACCAAAATTTGTGGTAGTTGCAAGAATCACATGATCTACCACCGCTTTAGAGTTCTTCTTCTTCGCCGTACCTAAAAAGTCCTATTACAAAAATCTCTGCACTCGTGAACTTGATTACCTCTGCTAAATGCTAACTCTTGCAAATTTCAACAGCTAGCATGTCGACCATTTTTCTTCAAATAAAGACGAATGCTAATTGAGCCCGTTTCATAATTGGATAGAAAAACTTTTTGGCTTCTTTAATATCCACTTTAATACTTCGACCAAAAAAAAATATCCACTTTAATACTACGGAGTATTAATTATTTAAGGATATTTTATTTATTAATATTTGATGCGATTAGAGCTGTCAAAAACTGGATAAATAGTTAGACAATTTTATGATCCAGATCTGAAAATTTAAACCCAAAACCTAAAATAAACCGAACATGATATACCCGAACCTATTAAGTTGAAACCCGAAAATCTTTGATCCAATTTGTTATATTTTCGGAATATATATAATATTTTAAAAATTATAATACATTTATTATTAAAATATATAAAATTAATAAATGATTATTATTTAAATAAAATAATATTTAATAATTGTATAAAAATCAATCTTTTTAACTTGTTGGGTCGATCCAATCCGCCCGAAAATCCACAACGAGCCAACAACCCGATCCGATTTAACCCATGGCCTATTATGATCCGAGCTTGATTCAATCTGAATACTAAATAACTCGATATGAGTAGCATTCCATTGAAAAAAGGGGAAATTGCATGTTAAAATATTTGGGCCGAAAAAATAAAATAAGAGGAATATTGTACTGATGCATTGCCAGTTGCCACTAATTATTAAACTCGCATTAAATTATATTTTTGTATACAAGATCAGATCTGCATCACGTGATAAAAACGGCGTCGTTTTGGTGTTTTTTCGAAATTAAACCAGCCAGCCAGCAGGTCCAGCCCCTTCTCTCTACCACATGATAAAATGAGGGGAAGCAAAAGAAGAGAAAATAGGGAAAGCGAAGAAAATCCGAAGTGGAGAAAATGACAGAAAAGATAAACAAATTATTTTTCAACAAATTCAAAAGCGTAAGCCAAAAGAACAGGGATATAGAGCGTTAGAGCGTCAGAATTTTTTGGGGATAAGAAGATTTTTGTTTATTGATTTTGAAGAATTTCTGCGGTTAAAAATTGTACGCGGCAAGGTCTTCAAGCGTGTTGAAGGTCATCGTAATCGCTGATTTACAGGTTCAAATTGCGATTTTTATCTTTCTTAATCTTTAAAATCCGAATTCCTGATAGCCGATAAATTCCCGTCTTGCCTGGCTTGCAGGATAATTCAAGGAAATCAGTAGGATTGAGAAGAAATTCGGTGTCTGTTGTTGATGCTATTGAATAAATCTCTTAGCGCCGGATTTTGTCTGCTTGTGATAATTGGGTACGAAGAAAGGTCAGTCTGATTAATTTATTATTGTTTTTTTATTGTTGTTAATTGTAATTTTTAAAGTGTATAAATGAAAGATGTGGATGGCTTGGGATTGAATGTTTTTTTTTAAAATTCATTTGCGGGATGTTTGGTTTTTCTGGATGATTGATTTCGTGTGAGGGGGGTTGATTGTTCATTTCCAGATTGGAAATTGCTGGTTGTGGCAAGCAAACGTGTTTTTGCAGTGGAAAACAACTAGGTTTGTGTCTCGGCGTCTTTCAGTTTTCTTGATGTCCTTTTCAAAATTGGAAAATTTCTGAGGAAAAGGAATCATGCGTGTTTTGCTTCTTTTGGGAATTTCAACTGGTTTGAGAAGTTGCTGCATAAGGCTGTGAAATTTAATTGTTTCTCTTTCAAATTTCAGTTCATCTTATCTTTCCTGTCAGTGTCTTGAGTTATTCTCCGGTTGAATACTTGAATCTGATTCAGGGCAGTCTGTAAGTTACTGAGTTCATGTTTTCAGAAAAAAAAAACTACAAAGGGATGTTTTCTTGGCTGTCATTGGGGGAGATGTACTTATCTTCTCTAAGGTGGAATTTAAGCCGTTAATTTTCTCTATTTCAGGTGCTTGAGGATTAGATTCAAGACTCAAAAGTGGCGTTTTTGGTTCAACAGAAAATTTCTGGCGCTCGGATCTTAGGAGGTATTGTTTTATGACTGGTTAGAAAATTCCAACAGCTGACAATTTGGGCTAAGGCTAAGCATTAGGAACTTAGTTGACTGTGGGAGCTCATATTAGCTCACTCAAGTTGACAGGGCTCATATTGGTCAGTATGATCTGGGCTGTGTTTGGTTTGGTAATTCTCCGTCATCCTTGGAAAATTTGAGATGCTTCTGCCACCATTGTTTTAACGCACGCCTACCTTTTTAATTTTCCGGCGTTCTTAAGTTTCTTCCTCCAACCCCACTTTTGGAGGTCTATCATTTGGTCTTACAACCATCAGCTATTGGTTGTGGCCAGATGTCCATCTCATGATGAGTGGGGAAGGTGGGCTGTTGTCTGATAAATGGACCAAAACAACAAAACTGCCTCTGATCTGTTTGGAGCTCTGAAATCCTGGATTCCTTGGCGGGCTGAGCCAGCTAATGTGTCGAGAGACTTTTGGATGCCTGATCACAGTTGTAGTGTATGTTATGAATGTGATTCCGAGTTTAATCTAATTAATCGCAGACACCATTGTCGACTTTGTGGCCGCATCTTTTGTGCCAAATGTACAGCAAATTCCATCCCTGCTCCTTCTACCGAGTTGAAAGGTGCAAGGGAAGAGCCAGAGAAGATTCGAGTGTGTAACTTCTGTTTCAAGCAGTGGGAGCAAGGAACAGCTACTACCTCAGACAATGTGGCGAATGATGATGCTGCCTTTGATCCTAGTAGTTCACCTTCAGGAGGCAGTTTTGGCAGTTCTGCATCCAGCAGAACTGCTTTCTGTAGTACTGTTACCCTTGGTTCAGTGTCATTTTCTATGGGCCGCTGTGAGCAGTTGTCTCAAAATTCTTCTCTAAGTTTATATCAATCAGCAGATATAGATCGATATCAATCGGCAGTGATGGATTTGTGCATGGATGGGCAAGTTGAGGAAGGTTCTGGGAGTAGCAATCATTATGGACAAGACATGGAGGATCAGTCTCCAGACCAATTTGGAATGGATACAAACAGGTATTATGCACCTTAATTTTGTTGAATTAAAAATTCTCTACATATTGATTTGATATGTTTAATGATTTATGCATGATGCATCTTTTTTTTTGTTTCATCTGCTTGTTCAGGATATATTTTGTGCTCTTATTTTTTTGGCATATGCTTGCTTCTTTATCTCTCTTAATAGTCTTAAATTTGCAAAGCGTGCATTGTATTAGAGCTGTTAGCCAATCTGTTTATTTGCTCCTTGTTAGCACACATGCTATGGACCTAACGGTATATATTCATTTGTGTCCTTGTGTGTCACTTTATACTTTAGGTTTGAGTATGAAGATGATGGATATTCTTATCAGTTAGATTCCAAAACTTGGGCTGACGAATATTACGATCAAGATGATCTAGAGGGGTTCCAAGATGCCTGTGAATCATCACCCTGTTTGCAGCCTGATGGAGAAAATCCTGACAGAAGAATCTTTGATTGCTCTGCGCTTCAGAATAGCTATGATACTCACGATTCTTCTGCTGTCCAAGATGTAAAGAAGGAAGTTGATCATGATATGGGTGATGAATGTGAAGCATCTTCTTCTCTTTGTGCTGCCGAAGATGTTGAAATGGAGCCTGTTGATTTTGATAATAATAGATTTCTTTGGCTTCCACCTGAACCAGAAAATGAAGAGGATGAGAAAGATGCCATCTTGCTGGACGATGATGATGAGGGAGATGGCAGTGGAGAATTTAGATGCTTGCGCACCTCAGATAGCTTTGGTAGTGGCGATTTTCAAAACAGGGAAAAGTCTACTGAAGACCATAAGAATGCAATGAAGAACATAGTAGATGGGCATTTTAGAGCTTTAGTATCTCAGCTTTTGCAGGTTGAGAATATTCCAATGACTGAGGATGACGATAGAGAAAACTGGCTTGAGATAATTACTTCTCTTTCCTGGGAGGCCGCTACGGTTCTAAAGCCAGATATGAGCAGAGGTGGGGGCATGGATCCAGGAGGCTATGTGAAGGTGAAATGCGTAGCTAGTGGTCGTCGCTCTGAGAGGTACTTCTACTAGATATTTTGTTTTGTTTGGCTTCTTTTAATTTATTGTCTCCCATTTGGACTTATGAGCTGTGACACCATGGATCCTGACTTTTAGTTCCAGTTTTTAACTCATTTGTCTTTGTCAATTGACAAACTCTTTTTGAGTGGATTGTTCGTTCCTTTTTCCTTAAGTTGTTGTTTCTTACAAGAACCAGTATGCCATATACATCTTTCATGTTGTTTAAATATAATGGCAACTTAGTTGTGGAACTTGTACCAGGACACTAATTACTGTCTGGAAAAGCCGAAAAGTGCATCATATTAACATTTGTTCATATTAAGAAAGTGGACATTGCCTTTCATAGGATCAAATTCTATAGGAAAATCTTGTAATTTTAAAAGTTAGCAGAGTGAGTTATTGTTACAGATGGAGAAGACACTACATGGTGTTAGGAGGGAAGGGCTTGATTGCTAGAAAAACAAGCCCAAAGGAATAAGTAACCTTGTGGGACAGTTTTTGTTGGTTGGTGAAAATTTTCCTCATTTATAGACTTCTAGTGTAGGGTAAAAATAAGGACGATTTTTTTGTTGATCCAGAATGGAATTTTGAAGTCAATAGAAAGCTAGAACAAAGCTAGAACCTCTATGGTTTTAGGGACACTAATCACTCTGATATCATACATTACATTTCTAGAGAATATTTTACATTCATTTAATTAGCCAAGCAGCATTCTAATGTTTCCTTTTCATTTTGGATTCCCAAAATCTGATTTGGTTCTATAATTTTATATTTTTATCCATCTATATAGAATATTAATGTTCTTGGGCTGAAGGAAGTTTCTTTCTAATGTTGGTCCTTTCATTTTTTTTTTCAGTATGGTTATTAAGGGGGTTGTTTGTAAAAAGAATGTAGCTCATCGTAGAATGACCACAAAAATAGAGAACCCACGCTTGATGATCCTTGGAGGAGCTTTGGAATATCAGCGGGTGTCTAACCATTTGTCGAGTGTAGATACTCTTTTGAAACAGGTATTGACTTTTTTGTTGTCTCTAATTCTCAATTAGTTTATTGCATGCAAAGGAATTCTAAATTTGCAGATAGATAAGTGCATGCCCATTAGGAAAATAAACAATTAAAATATTTGCTTATGTTAATTATTTTTTTTTAGGAAATGGATCATCTGAAGATGGCTGTTGCCAAGATTGATGCACACAATCCCAATCTGCTGCTTGTTGAGAAATCAGTTTCTCGGTTTGCGCAAGATTATATTCTAGAGAAAGACATCTCACTAGTTCTTAATGTTAAGCGTCCACTTCTTGAACGCATTGCCCGCTGCACAGGAGCGCAAATAGTTCCTTCTGTTGATCATCTTTCATCTCAGAAAATTGGATACTGTGATTCATTTCACGTGGATAGATTTGTAGAGGTACATGGTTCTGCTGGACAAGGAGGGAGAAAATTATCAAAGACACTGATGTTCTTTGAAGGATGTCCAAAACCATTGGGTTGCACTGTAAGTCCCTAGAAGATGAACTGTAATATCCTAATACTATGCTTTCATTGACAGCATCTGGGGCATACGTTTTGTTCATGCTCATTAAGAATGAATTTGAGCCATGGCACTGCATTTTTCATGTTCCTCTAGGTGTTTGTGGCTGATGCACCTATAAATAGCTGTAGTGAATTATGTTGATGAATTCTGCAGATGTGCTCAGCTGCTTATTTGTTTGTTGGTTGTTTCAGATCTTACTTAGAGGTGCTAACGGGGATGAACTGAAGAAAGTGAAAGGTGTTATACAGTATGGGGTTTTTGCTGCATATCATCTTGCTCTTGAGATATCTTTTCTGGCTGATGAAGGAGCTTCCTTGCCAGAGCTTCCTCTGAAAGAGCCAATAACAGTGGCGCTTCCTAATACATCCCTCAGAGGTGACCGGTCCATCTCAATGGTTCCAGGTTTCACTGTTCCTGCTAATGAGAAGTCAAATGTTAATGGTGAACATCGTGGTATAAATGGAGTTCTCACATCAACCACTACTTTCCCTAGTCAGGTTTCTTGTTTGCAAAATACAGGATTGACAGAAGCAGTCTCTTCAACTGCAGACTGTTTACCTGTTGATTCAAGGCCTGTGTCAGTCTTCTCTCAGGTCTCTTGTTTCTCCTACAAACCCTTAGAAGAAAGCCCTTTTTCAGTTGCTGAGCAGAAAGAGATTTCATTGAAGGAAAATAAGTCTGCAACCTATAAAGGTGACACTGGTGTCATTGATAACTGTGAGCATGCTGAAAGTGCACCTGGTTTAGGTGAAGCTAAAATGTCATCGTCCCTTCAGCAAGATGCTAAAACCAACCAAGAGGAGCTGGGATCCTTAAAAGAAGAGTTTCCTCCATCACCATCAGATAACCAAAGCATATTAGTTACATTGTCATCACGGTGTTTTTTGAAAGGAACAGTTTGTGAAAGGTCCCATCTATTTAGGATCAAATACTACGGCAGTTTTGATAAGCCCTTGGGGCGATATTTGCAAGACCATTTATTTGATCAGGTAAGTTTGAAAATATTGGTTAGTAAATTTTATATTTCTTCAAGAGAACATGCTGGTATTCCTCTTTATACGAATTCTGATTTATGGCTCACAAGCATAGGCTGAAACTTTGGCTTATTTCCCATCAGAGTTACAGGTGTCGCTCTTGTGAGATGCCATCAGACGCACATGTGCAGTGTTATACTCATAGGCAAGGAACTCTCACTATTTCAGTTAAGAAGTTACCAGAAATTCTTTTGCCTGGAGAGCGCGAAGGAAAGATTTGGATGTGGCACAGATGCCTGAGATGTCCACGCATTGGTGGCAATCCTCCAGCAACTAGAAGAGTGGTAATGTCTGATGCAGCTTGGGGATTATCATTTGGGAAATTTTTGGAACTCAGTTTCTCAAATCATGCAGCGGCAAGTAGGGTTGCCAGTTGTGGTCATTCTCTGCACAGGGATTGTCTTAGGTTCTATGGGTATGTTTTGTTTCTCCTCCTTCCATTCCTCCCTTCTCCCATCTTAACCAATTTATTAAATTTGAAAACATTACCATGATCATCCACAGAGTACGTCCTAGTCGTATTATTTGGTAGATAGTAGCCTAATACGTGGACACTTTAACTCATTAATATTGCAGATCTGGGAAAATGGTTGCTTGCTTTCGTTATGCATCTATTGATGTTCATTCAGTTTTCCTACCACCTGCTAAAGTTGAATTTAACAATGAGATTCAAGATTGGATTAAGAAAGAGGCAGATGAGGTACATTTTCAAATCTTGGAAAAGATTCTGGACTTCTTTTAAAAAAAATCTGGATCATAGAATTCATGTCTCATCCTTTACAGCAGCTTGTTGACCGAGCAGAAGTGTTGTTCTCTGAAGTGCTCAATGCCCTCACTCAAGTTGTGGAGAAAAAGTCTGGTGGAGGGTCCATTAAGAGTGGTGTAAATGTCCCTGAATCAAGGGCTCATATTGCAGAACTGGAAGAGCTTTTACAAAATGAGAAGGCTGAATTTGAGGTAAAGTTCACTTTTTATAATATCTGAATTTAGCTTTAAACCACAAGCAATTTGTATGCTTGAATGAATCACATTGAAATAATTTGTTTAAAAAGTATCACATTGGAAGACCTTTTAAAAATTATTGGTGGAAAATAGATGATTGTAATTGCAAGTTTCATCAGAAAATGCCATTGCATCTATGACATTTGTTTTGATCAAACATGAGCATGTCTAAAATACTACTAGTTCATTGTTCATTATGACAGTTTTTTCTGTGTGCAACAATATTTTTTTTTGTGTGCAACAATTACAAAGTATTGCTAGAGTAACTCTACTCTTTAATGGACAACTTCTTGCTACTGAGCTGCAAACGCAGTAAAAGAATTGTCTTTGCTAACCATTTAATGACATCATCTATATTGTCTATTGTGAACCATTTCCTAAAAAATATTGAAGTAAATAATTAAAATTAGTTCTTTTTACATTGTTTTTTTCTCTGGTGAGGGGTTGCTGGGTTGCTGTTAAAGAATGTTTGGAGCGGGTAAACTGTTTGTACCGAAGTAGTTCTTATTACATAAGAGTTTCCCCCCTTTCTATTTTCTGATAAGTGGTTTTTCCAGGAAACACTGCGAAAGACTTTGAACAGGGAGGTCAAAAAGGGTCAGCCTGCTGTAGATATCCTGGAAATTAATCGGCTACGGAGGCAACTGCTTTTTCAAGCTTATTTGTGGGACAATCGCCTTGTTCATGCCTCCAAGTTAGACTTCAACAGCTGCCTTGGTATGGTGGGCTGCAACTCTGAATCCAACGATAAATTACATGTAGCCAATGATGTTTCAGGCACAAACATGCTCTCATCTGGCAAAGGCTTAAACAGCATGAACCCTCTTGTACATTCCAAATCCAGTGGTGCAAGTCCCAGAAGCAATGAGAAAATTAACATCTGTCCTAATCCAATGAGAGAAACTGCTGCAGAGGCTAAGCCTTTGAGTGATGATGTCATCAGCAATTTAGATCATGATAAGCCATGTGAAACTGCTGATAATTTGGAATCAGGGGCACCTGTTCGTAGAGCTTTATCAGACAGTCAGTTCTCCTTCATTACAAATTTGTCAGATACCCTGGATGCTGCATGGACGGGTAAGAGCCAGCCAGGGGCTGCAATACCAAAAGAAAACAATTCTCAGCTTTCTGCTTCTGTTTCGGTTGATTCTTCATTAGCAGTTGTAGCAGAGCGGTTGGCACTAGAGACCCAGAGTGAAGAAATGATTGGTGGGGGCAAGATGTCCCCATATCCTTCACCAGCCTTTTCAACTTATTCAAAGAATTTTGAAAATGCTGACGATTCTGTGAGTTGGTTGAGTATGCCTTTCAGGAGCTTCTATAGTTCACTCAACAAAAATATTCTAGGTACTACTCAGAAGTTGGATACTGTTGGGGGTTATAATCCCGTTTATGTGTCATCATTTCTGGAGTTAGAGCTACAAAGTGGTGGAAGGTTGCATTTGCCTGTTGGTGCCAATGACACAGTCATTCCTGTTTTTGATGATGAACCAACTAGCATAATATCTTATGCATTAGTGTCACATGATTATTATACACAACTGTGTGATGAAGGGTCAAGACCAAAGGAAATGCTTGAATCTACAACTTCACTGCCACTTCATGATTTGGCAATGTTTCAATCATTCACCTCCGGTGATGATTCTATGCTCAAAAGTCTTGGGTCTTTAGATGATAGCTTCTTATCCATGACTGCCTCTAATAGCACCCTTCCATCAGATCCACTGTTATACAATAAATCTTTGCACGTTAGAGTCTCCTTCTCAGATAATGGTCCTTATGATAAGGTGAAGTATACGGTCACGTGTTATTATGCAAAGCAATTTGATGCCCTTAGAAAGATTTGCTGTCCATCTGAAATGGACTTTGTGAGATCTCTCAGCCGGTGTAAGAAGTGGGGTGCTCAGGGTGGCAAGAGTAATGTATTCTTTGCCAAAACTTTAGATGATAGGTTTATTATCAAACAGGTTACAAAGACAGAGCTAGAATCATTCATTAAGTTTGCCCCTGAGTATTTCAAGTACTTGACCGAAGCGATCAGCATGAAGAGCCCTACATGCCTGGCCAAGATCCTTGGTATCTATCAGGTACAAAGAATCTTCATTATTCCTTGAATGCCAAACATTTGGCGTAAAATATATTAAAATGTACTTTCCAAAAGGTTTTCATATTTATTCAGTATTTTTTTTCTGAATATTGTATTCTGTAGGTATCAACAAAGAATTTAAAAGGAGGCAAAGAAACCAAGATGGATGTTCTTATCATGGAAAATCTTTTGTTTGGGAGGAAAGTAACAAGGCTGTATGATCTGAAAGGATCTGCACGGTCACGGTATAATTCAGATGCTAATGGAAGCAACAAGGTCTTGCTAGACCAGAATCTGATTGAAGCAATGCCCACTTCACCAATTTTTGTTGGTAACAAGGCGAAAAGACTGTTGGAGAGAGCTGTGTGGAATGACACTGCTTTTCTGGCAGTAAGTATTCTTTCTCGTTCTTTGCTTCCACCAAATCTTCTTTTTCTCTTAATTTGAACAAAACCCAGGAATTGATTTCTTGAAAATTAGTTATAAACCCGGAATCGTAATTGAATGGATTTTAAACTGCAGTCGGTTGATGTAATGGATTACTCGTTGCTGGTTGGGGTAGACGAGGAGAAACACGAGCTTGTTCTTGGGATCATCGACTTCATGAGGCAGTACACATGGGACAAGCACCTTGAAACATGGGTGAAGGCGTCGGGGCTTCTTGGTGGATCCAAGAACGGCGCTCCAACCGTTATCTCTCCCAAACAATACAAGAAGCGGTTCAGAAAAGCCATGACGACATATTTTCTCATGGTGCCGGATCAATGGTCTCCCATGGCTGTTATCGTCCCCAGTATATCACAGGACAATCTTTGTGAAGACAACTCTCAAAACGGGAAAACAGCTGCTGGGTAGATGAATTTTTTGTTGGGAAGGAGGTGAATTTGCCTTGACCCCATTGGGAAAAGCTTTTGCCTGCTGAAAATTTGTTTGATTTCATGATTTTGGTGGTTCATTCCATTATTTTTTTGATGGATTGCAGAATCAATTGTATCCATGGGCAAGTGTATAGGCGAGATTGATATATTAGTTTATTGTTCAGATAAGGGGCAGGTGAAGCAGTTGGGGAAACATCTCAGTAATGAGGTGCACGTCCGAATTACAGCATGTAATGAACTACAGATATATAATATCGAGTCCTGTAAATTTTAGCTGTCAAATTTGTGCAAAACTTTTTACAATGGCGCCCGAAGACTATATCTAATGTAAAATATTGGAGGTTAAGTCAAATAGAGCTGATGATGGGCTTAATTCAAATAGAGCTGACGGGCTTAAACAGGCCATTTAAAATAGAGGCCCATTTGCTCAGATACGGTAGAAAAGAGGAGAATCAAACCATGAAAATACTTTTGTTGATCGCTTACAAAAGCCATCAAGCTTTTGTTGAGGAGATTATACTCTTTACAACGTGTGCTTGGATTCCACACAATTCTTATGAGAGAACAGAGGCAATTCTTATCCTCTCACAAAATAGACAAATTTTATTCTCTCCTGTGTATTCACAATGAAAACAACTGACTTGCTCTATATTTTCTCTTAAAGCTAATGTGCTATAAAGTATTACCTGAAAAGACTACTGGGTTCCATAAGCTTTCATTTCGAGTCCATTACTTGATATAAGCCATCATTTTATTCTTTCAATTCCCCTGTTCAAGCGTGAAATCAGGGGGGAAAAGGTACTTCTGATTAAACTTTCTACCCCCATTTTTTCTCATTGAAAATTTTATTTCCATTAATAATAATGTCGGCAGTACAATTCTAATATTTCAGATATAATTTCTGCAACATCTAACTAATGATCATTCAATTCAAATTCAGACCAAATCAAGCCTACCTCCACCCCTCGATAATCAATGAACTCGTATTTATAATGACGATTAGATTAACGAAGCTGAATTGAATTCATAAAGAAAAATCGACGGCCTTTTGAAAAACAAAGCAACTACCTTAACTCATACAAAACAGAGCAGAGCAGAGCATAGATAATAGATTAATGGCTTTTAGGGCAAAATGGCTTATCAGGACGATCCCTGTGACTCGGCACAACGAAATGCCTTAGTCTTCCTTCTTGCTCCTTTAAATACCCCTCGCAAAGAAAAACCCTAGAAAATTGATCCTCCACCGTACGATCCACATCATGCACCATCACATCCGTCTCGCCGCTCCGGCGGTTCCTCGCCATGAGCCCGGCGGTGTAGATCGCCGTCATCCTCCCCGGAGCATCGTCATGGTATCCGGTAGGTGCGTCCACCATTATCACGTCCCACTCGACCTCGTAAACCTCCCCCGGCAGCTTCTTATGTGCCAGGGCGCACTCCGAGTCCCTCGGATCCACCGCCTTGGCGCAATCCGCCGCCGATCCCGCCGATCGGAGGAGCTCGTCGGCCTGGCGGACCTTGGTGTCGTAGGAGACGTGGAGCGAGTTGAGATCGGGGAATTCGGCGCTGATTTGCTCGATCCAGGCGGCGTCCTCCTCGAGGAAGAGCGTCCGGCCGCCGGGATTGAGGGAGGACCAGAGGAGGCTGTCGTGTCCGAGGCCGAAGACGAGGAAATTGCAGGGGGATTTTCGGCGGAGGACGCGCTCCGTGACGGAGATCTCCTTTAGGGTTTGCTGTGGCGTGATGTTGCTGGTTGCGTAGTGGATTAGCGTTTGGGAAACCGATGCTGGTAGATCGGTGCACGGCTGTTGCTTTTGATTGGCGGATTGAGGGATTTCCGATTTGATGAGCTGATTGGAGTTGGATGGATAGGAAGGTCTGAAGACGAAGAAGAGGAGAATGAGGAGGAAGAAGCAGATTAGAGTGAGCTTGATCAGGATGGGGTAGTTTTTGCCTGCATTTTGTCTGTTGATCATGATGAATGAATTTGATGTGTTTGGGATTATTTTTCAGCTTCTGGATTTCTCTGCAATGTTCAGAATTGCATGTTTTCTGCTCTCCTGTGTAGCACCACTCTGTATATATATCTTGAATGTTGGAAAGAGTGATTTAGGGAGGTGGGTAGGAAGAAGACGACTAGACGAGGCCTTTTGGAGTGTTTATTGTTTTTTTAAAAGTTTTCACCAGCCTGCCTCATTCTTGACTCCAGCTAAAGGAAATAATAAATTGAAAAAGGTAAATTATGGTTTTCATTTAATTAGTCAATCCTAAACCTGCTCTCTTGAATTCAATCATTTGTTTTGATATAAAAAAAACAATAGTTGAAATTATACAATTATAATTTCCCCACCGTCTAATATTTTTTGGGGAAAGAATGGTGAATCATCGAATAGGAGTGATTAACTTAATAATGGTTAGTATTTTATGCATACAAAAGAGAATCATATGAGACCAATGGGAATAACAAAATTGAGGTGTTAGTTACAACTTACATTTGCCGCGTAGGAATATTAAACTCAACAAAAATAATTTTGATTAATTTATAATATGTAGTATCAATCAGAAGATGTAGCATTGAAATATTACCACACATGATTTAATTTATTGAGATATTTAACCGGTTCTACAAGGGTTTGCTTCAAGAAAAAAACAGCATATATTGAATAATGAATAATTAATAGTTGGTGAATGCTTGCGGTTGAGCCGTTGAGGCGTGTAAGTGGGGCTTGACTCCAAGGATTTGCACCAAAAATATACGTGTAAACTGATCCTAGGATGTTGAGTTTGGCAACTTGTAGAGCACTCATGAGCTCAATTATTAACCTTGAATTAATTTTTTTTTTATTCATTGGTACTTGGTAGTAATAATACACTAGTAAGTTTGGAATATAAGTATATAACCCTTGCTTTTATCTTAATTATATGGATTATAGATTAGTTAAAATGTCGCTATATTTGTAACAAAGATAATAAAAATTTTCGGTTTAGGACAAATAAAGAACAATAAATGGTTGGTGTGTTTGAAGTGGAGAGGTTGGGAATAGCGGTAGTTGGCCCGTTTGACTTTTGAGTCGATAAGAAAAGTTACCATGTTTATCGTTTTGTATATGAATATCCAAATTACAAACCAGGATGAAACACCAGTTGTCTTCATATTCATCTTGAGATAGATAGAGGTCAAGATTTGGTTTTGTTTTCTTTTAAACTAAATTGAAAGGGTCTTTGTGTTTGTTTTTTAAGAGAAAATCAATTTAATTACACCCCTCCAGTCTCCACACCGTATTTCTAAAGATTGAAGTAAAATTGTCCCTTGTCAACATTATTTTAGATTTATTTGTTTCGTGATGATCAAAAGCCATAATTTCCATTGGCTCTTCCAATATGAACTTGTAATGAAAACGGGCCGAGCCTACATGTATGGGCTCGATCAAAAGCCCGGATGAATTCCTTTTGGGCTTACTAGCAACAGATTTCACTTAACTTGTAATTAGATTCCCCTGATTAGTGCATGTAAATATCTAATCCAGGTATGTGGTTTTACTGGTTTTACATATTGCCGACATCGGCCCATAGAGAGAATTGATCAGTTGAACACACGCCAAATGTTTAGAGGCAACTGCCGGGCCATTGTGATCTCAAGATGGGTCAGCTCAGATGCTCCATCTCGTGTCATGTTTTCGATATCTTTATCTTCATTTTATTCTAAAATCTAAACCATGGTGAAAGGAAGGCAAACCCACCTACATTATTGGTTTTTTTGTTCATTTGTAAAGTCATGAGACATGATGAGAGCTTGTTAATGTTTCTTGACACAAGGATTTCAGTTCAAGTTCAACCATACTAGCTTCGTTGAATCGGTTGACGCATATCCTAGCTTCGTAGAATCAATGCCAATATCATATCAATCTTTGTATACATATAGTTGAGATAATTTAAGCTTGACCTATATTAAGTGTCATTTTTTAACTAGGCCGTTTTAGTATTATTTTGTGAAACGTAGAATGGTAGACACACATAATTAAACCGTTAAGATTTCATACAAAAAGAGAATGCATTGTACTTTCAAGACATCATATGAAATACTCCATACCATAGTAAGCAACTTATTACTATGGATCAATCGAAATAAATGCAAATTAAAGCAGCCTAACCTTCGCCTCTATGTAAATGGAAATTATTCAATCAATTTACGATATATAATGGTGATTAAATTAAACTGAGCCGAGTTTAGGACGAAAAACCGACGTCTGACTGCAGAAACTGAGTATCAATGGCGCGCTTCCGAGAAATTAATTTCAGGGGCACAAGGGAGAACCAGGATGACGATCCATGTGACTAGGCACCTCGAAATGCCTAAGCTTCCCTTCCTCCTCCTTCAAATTCCCCTCGCAAAGAAAAGCCCTAGAAAATCGATCCTCCACGGGCCGATCCACGTCGTGCACCATCACGTCCGTCACGCCGCCTCCCCGGCGGTTCCTCGCCATCAATCCGACGGTGTAGATGGCCGTCATCCTCCCCGGCGCCTCGTCGTGGTATCCGGTGGGGGCGTCCACCATAATCACGTCCCACTCCACCTCGTAGACCTCCTTCGGCAGGCTCTTTAGCGCCAGGACGCACTTCGAATCCCTAGGGTCCACCACCGCCGCGCACGCCTCCGAATCCGACTCCGCCGACCGGAGGAGCTCGTCGGCCTGCGGGAGCTTGGTGTCGTAGGAGACGTGGAAGGACTCGAGATCGGGGAATTCGGCGCGCATCCGGTCGATCCAGGCGGGGTTCTCGTCGAGGAAAACCGTTCGGCCGCCGGAATTGAGGGTGGACCAGAGGAGGCTGTCGTGGCCGAGGCCGAATACGAGGAAATTGCAGGGGGATCTGCGCCGGAGGATGCGCTCCGTGACGGAGATCTCCGGTAGAGTTTGCTGCGGCGTGGTTTTGCTGGTTGCGTAGTGGATTAGGGTTTGGGATACCGATGCCGGCAGCTTCTGCGGATTCTGGTGTTGTAGTGGTTGGTATTGGTTTTGCTGGGTGGGGTTTAGGATGAAGAAGAGGATGGCGAGGATGAAGAAGCAGATGGAGCCGCGCTTTATCAGTGGGAGGTAGTTTTTGCTTGTGATCTGCTTGTATGTCATGGTGATTATCTTTATTAGCTTCATATTGAATTGCAGAGGGAGGATGAAGATGACGAAGAAATTCTGGAGGGGAGGTATCAGATATATGGCCTTGCATTTCCGTTGGTGTCTTCCGATTACTTTTCAAACTTAATTGCTGCAATTATGTCGTGAATTGAATTCATCTGTCATGAATTATTCTTGGCAAAGGGAGATTGATTGATCTGGGTACTAAATGAAGAAGGCGACTGAGGTTTAACAAACAAACAATGGATTCTTTTGGGGCTCTTATTAATAAGGCACGTCATCTTCAGTTAGCAATTAACATGAAAAGTTGGTTTAAGATCTCATACAAAAGGGCATACATTGCAGCAGGGACAAAATCAAGGATTGCAAGTTACAAAGCTTCTCTAAGAGGTGATTATTCAGAAGGATTTCTCTTCATAAGGTACAAAGATTATACACAAAAGGATTTCTTGTCATGTGCTAATATTTCATGATTATTGCAAACATAGAATCATTTGTTATCATTTTCTCATGTCATACCTCAAGCCTCAATGTGGTTGAACTCTACAGATCATGAGCAATTGACACTGGAGAAGCTCCAACATCCTGGAACCCTTGTTTGACAACATGCATTCTGTAAGGTATGAACTTAAGAACTGAGCCTTCATCTGCAACTCTTTTTCCACTACAGCTTGAGCTATCTTTGATCACTACCTTTTGTCATTGCTTCCAAAGAGCCCATTCCTCAATACTTTTTACACACGCGAACATTCTATCACAAAAAAAAGAGTGGAAATTCCTTCAGTAGAGATATGGAATATGTCTTCAACTCAATCATTCAAAAGTATTACTACACACCCCTAGATATTCACAAGTAGTACCAGGAGCCTCAACACTTCCTGCTTTCACAATATGTGCAGAAATTGATATCCCTCGATTAGCAATTAGGGGCATGCCACTTTGAGAAGCAATTGAAGAAGCCTTGTTAATATTAGGTGAATATCTTTTATTCTAGGTTAGCTATTCTAGCCTAATTCTTGTATAAGTATTCATCCATTTTCTTCAATTCATTGTACAAGTCCAATCACTTCGACACTGACTAAGCATTATGCTTTAATAGAGCACCTCCCTAAAATCAGGTCTACAATTTTTCTTGCATAAAATTATTTGATCTAAAAGGTAAAGAAGTGAACTCAACTTTTCATGTATCTATTTGAAACAGGCTAGAAAGAGATTACGCAATTTGATGCAAAAAAAAAAGACTTGATATCAAAAAAAAGGGGCAAAGTTAGTACAGACTTGGAATATAAAGGGGGCTAATCCATCTCTTTCACCTTTCTTTTGTATCACACAACCAGGAAAATAAGGCAGAATCTAGTTCCACTACATCAACATGACATGTACATGGCGATCTATCTACCTGAGAGAATTGAAGATTAATCTCGGCCTTCCTCAAAGCAATTACCCATACCAATTTCCTAGGCTTTTTGCATAACGATAGTCTACATGGAGATCAACGTGAATTAGCATAAAAAAATGTTGTTAGAAGGAGTTGTTGTCAAAAACAATTTATGTGGGAAATTAATTAATATGTTTGAGGTGAGTCTGATGATAAAAACAAAACAAAACATACCTATTATTTAATGTGTGGCTTCAACGGTATTGAAGCAACAAATAAAAGCATTATGTCACTCTTATGTCATTGATAAAAATGATGGAGAGGTGGGAAATCTTAGGCCACTCTTCACCTCTCTCTTTGCGGCATCTCTCTTCCAGAAGCGGGCAACTTTCAATTTGCAGCTGACTTAATTTGGTGAGGCTTCGCATGGCATCAACCGATGGAAGATGCTTCAGGTTTTTGCAATCCGTGATATCCAGAAGTCGGAGAGAGGAGAGTTTACACAGCCACTCTGGAAGTGCTATCAATCCCTCAAATTCCCATAGGAACAGTTTTTCAAGTTGAGTCAAGAATTGAAGCTCGTTTGGTAGAGATTTTAGATTCGGCCACCCATATAAAGTCAAGATTCTTAGACACTTTGGAAACTGATTGATTGCACAAAATTTGTCAAGCTCCTCGTTGAAGTGTCCTATTTCCAGCTCGAAAAGGCTGGAAAGGTGATTTAGGCATCCCGGTACTGACATTTGCTTTGAGAAATGACTAAGACCCAAAATTCGCAGACGACTCAAGCTTGATAAATCAGGAATGAAAGTAAATTTGGTACTCCCTACCAAGTATAACCTCTCGATGAACACACAAGTTTCCAGTCCACTCGGTATATCTGTTATGTTGATACAGGACACAATGTCCAAAAAACGCAGCGATAAGAGACCTTTGATATCCGGAAATGATACTAGACTATCACAATCTCTTACGGACAAAGTCTCAAGGTAGGGCAAGCTTTGTAGAGTAGGAGGCAGTTCAACCAATTCATTGCAACCATGTATTCTGAGTAGTCGAAGATTGGTGCATTTCAGCAGCGGTTCCGAAAGGCAAGTGAGTCGCTGAACATCTTCAACTATGAGCAAGGAGAGATTGTAACTATTGCTTAAAATCATGAGCAACGGTTCACCGCTATGGATCCCACTAAAGGTCAGTTGCTTAAGAGAGGGAAAGGACGAGGGTACACTAACCAGCAAAGGACATTTTACTATATACAATTCCTCCAGGCAAGGGAATGCTGAAGCACATGCCCCCGAAGGGTCAAACCATTCTTTCAATTTCTGCATATTGTACAATTTGAAGAACACCAATTGGGGGAAAAGCTTAGTTTTACTCATGTCATTATGGCTCGAGCTGGCATCTACTATTTGATCACAAGTGTAAAAGAAATCACTTCCCATGGCTTCAACACTTTCCATTCCGTCAACAACAAGGTTCTTGAGAGAAGGAAGAAGCCCGAGTGTCGGGAGTTGCTCACATCTTCTGCAACCGATTAATTCCAGGTCTCTCAAATTGCTACAATATAGCCCATTCGACAGCCAAGGTGCGAATCTCTTTCCATGGAAGTTCTCCACCCGAAGAGCTTCCAAGTTGGAGTGAGGCTGTAATCCTTCCATGACCTCTTCGTCATGACTGCAAATTCTGTTGTCTTCCTGTCCTTTACTTGTCCAATCCAACTCCAAATATTCAATTCCTGATTTCATTATCAGACCGGCTACCACTGCATCTTCTTTGCAACTTATGTTTTCAAGCTGCTTGATAACTACTCTGCCGCTAAGGTGTAGCAGACTCGTCAACTCTTTAATTTCACACCCATCCCCTGCCTTCAGTTTGACTATGGGCAGCCGCGTAAGGCATGTTAATTGTCCCATCCCCTTGGGTATGTGCACAGCCTCCGTTGTGGATACTTCCCTTAAATTAAGCAACTTGGTAACTGTGTGTGGCAATTCAACGAGCCCGTGACATCTTCGTAGAGCCAATATACGTAGATTATACAACTTACCAATGGACTTGGGTAAGTTTTTAAACGGATTACCACAGAGTTGGAGCAATCTGAGATGCTTCAACCTCCCAATCGAATCAGGTACCTCTTTTAACCCACAGTCTATTAGATGTAGTTGACGCAAGAATCTTGCTTGAGTTACTAGATCTATAGATATGGTAGCATCAAAACATAATAAAGAGCGCAACATACTCTGTGTGTTGCCTTTTGGGAAGCTGAGTTGAGAGTTCCAAGCATTCCCACCATTGACCCTTACATGCTCAACTCCAGAAGAAACCTTGTGCAGATCATTAGGATCGCTTAGATTCAAGAATGTATCCCTAGAGACATAGAGTGCGAGGTCATATATTAGATCATGCATGGAGAAGGATTCTTGGTTGTTTGATTGCAAAAGACCATTAGCATGCATACATGTGATGTAGTATCGGCCCATGGCCCAAATGCCCTCTTCACCTGCTGCATGTGATGGTTGGACAAATCCTTGACAAATCCACTGATCGATTAATATTGACCCCTCAATAAGTCCACCCTTCGGAATAACAAATGAACAATGAGCAAAACATTGTTTTACACTAGCACTGGGCAGATGATTGAAGCTAAGCAGCAACCAAGGCATGATCTTGGTAGACAAATCCCATACTTCACTCCTTTCAACTGATTCCCAATCGCTTCTCTGGTCCATGGATCCCAGTAAAGATCCCAATGTATTGATTGCTAAAGGCAGACCCCCACACTTTCTCAGAATCTTCTCCCCTATATCTCTCAGATCGGATACCTGTTGTGGGCTCTTGTTAGCAAATGCTGTAGCCTCAAATAAGGCCCGAGCATCAACCTCCGTTAGTACCTTGACTAGATAAGGCGGATAAGTACCCATTACTGATGCAACCTTCTGATTTTGAGTTGTCACCAGCACCAACCTGCCTGTGCAACCATCAGTGATTCTGACTAGTGAAGTTCTGATTGAATCCCAAATCTGTCGGTCTGTATTCCATACGTCATCAAGCACAAGCAAGTACCTTTCCTTGTCTAAACATTCTTGGAGCTTCCTTTCCATTGCATCTGTGTTGGATAGGTTGTGGTTGACTCCTGTTAGAGATTGAAGCATCTCATCCAAAAGCCTCCTCAAACTGAAATCATCAGACACAAAGATCCATGCTTTCTTCTTATAGTGCTCTCTCACGGTTTCATTGTCATAAATCTTCCTTGCCAAAGTTGTCTTCCCCACACCTGTCAACAATTACAACCCTCCAACATCATATACCCTATAATAACCTATACAAATGCTTAAACAAACTACATCAATAGAATTCAGTCATTCATTCATTAGTTAAAAACAAACAGGAATTGAGAATGCTAATTTGAACATCAAAGTTGGTATTTAATAAATTCAGGACGCACCTGACATTCCAACGAGGGCAAAGACTTCTAAATCCTGACCATTGTTGGGATCAGACAACTCCTCCACAATCCAATCCTCGTCTTCTTGTCTTCCTACAAGATAAGAGGTATCGACGTTCTCTCTTATCTCTCTCAAGTCGGTGGACATGGCAGCTGGAGGCTGATAGCATGAAGAATTCCCCAATTCCACAGGTCTAAGCCCAATCTCAACTGCTTCTTCATAGATCTTAGCAGACATTGACATGAACTTGTTAAGCTTGCGACCAATCGTCATACGGAATTTTAAGCTGCTGCCAAGCTTGGCCACCTTGTTGGTGTTCTCCACTTGCCTTTTGAGTTGATCGTACAAGATCTCATCAAGCACATTGTGAGCAAAGTTAGCAGCCTTCCTGACTCTTTTCAGCCAGAGAAGCACGAGTTCATTGCGATTCTCCTGCGTAAGAAGATTCAGACTCTCAGCGGAGCGGAGCAGAGCATCCAACTTTTGGAGCTTTTCTTCCAGATCGAGGAGCTGTGGTTTCAAACTCCCTAAAATGGCGGACTTGAGGCCTGCCGCTGTTGAGGTTTTGGACAGAGCATCAACACATTTCTCCAGCACGCTCTTGAGAAGGCCTGATGCCATAGACGAACCAATTGCTACAAGAACAGCCGATTCAGCAACCATCTCTCTTTCGATCTCTATTCTTTTCTTTCTTTCTTTCTTGTAAGCTCAGCTAGTTGTGACACAGAGTGGATTTCATTAAGAAGCTAAGATTTATGCGGCTCTGGAGTGCGCATGTTCCTTAAGGTGCAAATATGAGACACTCGTCAATGTTCAACGCAGAAAAGTCATCAATCGGCGGCGATTGTGGGGTTTGCAAATAGTGACCATACAGGGAACCCGCGTTTTCTTGTGATGCCCGCCATTTCACGGAACATAAGTTGTTGAATGGGCAAATGGATTGCATTGTTGTGATCTAGAGTGGACCAACACCCACCTGAATCGAATTAATCGCATGAATCGAATAAATCGGGGTTAAATAGTAATGAATGCTTGACGATAGCAGCTGGCGTGCGATTTTAGAGTGTTCCCTAGTCCCTATTTCTCTAGAGGGAGCTCATCCAACTTCTTTTTTCACCGTTCATTTTGTCATACAACCAGGAATTAAAATAAAGAAGGTCATAAGCTAATACTACGGCCTTGTTTTACTTTGATATCAAAAAATACTTGACTACTACAAATTTACATTTTAAAGTTCTTGAAGATACGTGCTATGATAATATCGAGACTTCTTGCATTACAATGATCTACATGGAGACCCACCTGAATTAGAATTAACAAGCGTTACCTGAATTGTTATCAACAACAACAAGTGATGTATGTGGTAATCAATTACTATGATTATAAAACATTCCTGGTGTTTAGACGTGGCTTCAATAATGCAACAAATAAGGGCATTATGTCACCTTTATCTCATTGATCTCAATGAAGTAGAGGTGGCCAGGAAATCTTATGCCTGTTCACATCCCTCCTTGCTGCATCTCTCTTCCAGAAGCGGGCATCCATCTATGTTCAGTTCTCGTAATTGGGTGAGGCTTCACATGCTGTCGAACGATGGCAACTGCTTCATGTTTTTGCAGTACCAAATACTCAGAACTTGTAGAGAGGAGAGGTTTCTAATCCACTCTTAAAGCACTATCACTCCATCAAATTGGGCTAGGTGCAGCTTTTCAAGTCGAGTCAAGGACTGAAGCTCGTTTGGTAGAGATTTTAGCTTTGGCCACCCCTGTAGAGTCAAAACTCGTAAACATTTTGGCAAGTGTTCGATGCCAAAAAAAGCTGTCAAGCTCCTTGTTGAAGTCTCCTATACACAACTGGAAAGGCTAGAAAGCGGATTTAGCCATGGCGGTACGGACATTTGCTTTGAAAAGCTAGTAAAACTCAGAAATCGCAGACGACTCAAGCTTGCTAAGTCTCGATTGTCCCATCCCTTGCCTTCAGTTTGATTCTTGGCATCCACCAAAGACGTGTCAATTGTCCAATCCCCTTGGGAATGTGCACAACCTCTGTCGTGTGAAGAATTCTTAAATTAAGCAGATTGGTAACTTGTTGTGGCAATTCAATAAGCATGTTACAATTTAGAAGAGATGAGGTGTTATAAGCCTCTTTAGCATTTATCTAAGGGGTTCAAAGTTTGAATTTCCTGACAATATATATGGAAAAAGTGAATAGGAAGGGTCATCCGGCCTCTTCCCTAGCTAGCAATGGGGAGTCTTCAATCCAAATGGATTAGGAAATACCTTAAAAAATTGTGATTGAATGCTACTTATAATACTAGTGCATATTATGCTAGTAATATAATGCAAAGATCTAATTTATTGAGTCGCGCAAAATCAATCATTAGCAAGCTAGACTAGTTGGAACAAAAACTATATCATTATGTTTGCTTGAAATACATGTTCGATATCGTATATATACCACGACATCAACTATCAAATTAACATACATGTTGCTAAAAAAATATACGTGTTGTATATGATTGACGTATGCACGATTTCAACAAATATCTAGCCCAATTAACAATTTGGGAATGTTGACGTAATTAATTTGCTCATATCCTTAATCTTTTTCCCATTATTACGAAGATTCTCATAAAATAATTTCAATACAATACAATATCTTCTTTTTTGGATAAAATTCCAATGCATGTATGAAGATTATCTCATGAAATAAGTGCATAATGTAACATTCCTCCATATTGACTATAAAAAAAAATCACACGCAATTAACTACAATGAACAACATGGATTTCCTCAAGAACACCGTTCTCTCACTCTCCTTAACAACCTTAATAGTCCTAACCGCCGGATCGGGATCAAGCACCATCGCCTCCGCTCATCATCATCCAACGACGCAGCATGGGCGGGTGACGAAGTTTTCATTATACAAGAGAGTGTTCGTCGACATATGGAATCGGATGCCTCAAGGAATGGAGCTAACGGCGCATTGCAAGTCAAAGGACGACAACCTGGGGATTATGGGGGCGGGCACTGACATCGCCATCTCGTTTGACTTCAAGCCCAACTGGATAGGTACAACATTGTACCATTGCGTGCTTCAAAGCAGTTATGGGGAGGTCTCGTTCGACGTGTACGACTTCGGGAGGGATTACGCCGAGCGGTGCTTGAGACAATGCGTTTGGAACGTTAGGGAAGATGGCGTGCACGGTGTTAATCAGAGTAACCAGCGTGAAGACGTGAACTACAATTGGGGTCCGATTCAATATTAACTGACGTTTGTTGGGGGTTCTGATCAGGCTTTACACACGTACGTAGCTTGATTATGTTTTGTATGATTAATAAAGCATATTAATCGGTTTTTGTAACGTATTTCCTAATTAAGGGCATAGCTAGGTTAAGCGAATATATACTAATAAAGGAAACTAAAATTCTATTAGAAAATGCATGAACCCTTTTAAAAAAATTAATTAATTCAAATTAAATATAAATTTACAAGAAATTGTCATTTTTAAGAGCTTAATCATCTATGCCTATAAAGTCGCTTTAAAATAGTTTTTTTGATAGATCATGTTCATATGAACACAATTTTGAGCAAAATCGCCTATGATCATAATATGTCAACATCACGTATATCTTCCAACACCCACATTTACTAAATTGAAATACACAATTACAGCAAAATAATATTGTTTTCGAAAGACTCGATCAAAGAAAGATGAATTGGATCACAAAATCAAGCCACCATTGATCGGGATTTCTCTCGGATTACAAAATCTTCCTCGCTCTAACTATTCAACTTACAAAAAAAAAACTACTCAACTTACAACCAAAGCTTAGCTAAAAAGAAAGTAAGGCAGAATATACCACAACATCTCCGTGGATTGCCCCATGTGTAATTGCCCCCTTGAATCCCGTGATCACGTGTGGTTTGAATGCTCTTTCTCTAAGGAGGTTCTTGTCAAAACTCTTTTTTTTTGGTTGAAGTTCTCGTCAAAACTCTTGAGTGGACTGGTATGAACCCGAGAGCGGTAGCCCAACACACTCTTCTCTACTGGATTAATTGGTTTGTTGCGTGTAGGAAGAAACGATCAGCTGCTTTTAAAGTGCGGCTCCTTGCTTGCCAAACTGTGATTTATGAAGTTTGGCGCGCAATCCAGAAACCGCCTCTGTTTTGGCCAAGGCCCTACTACCGTTCAGAGAGTCAAGAAGACCGTTAGCCTCAGGGCCTGTGGTCGGATTCGACCTAGAAGTCGCATGGAAACTAGAGGGCTGCGCACCATCGACGTTATGTGATTCGCTCCACTCTTGATTGGCTATGTTTGGATTTTAAATGTGAAAATGAGAAAGTGTATGTGTTTCTTTAGATGCCCTCTTATTGAGTGGCCGATCTATTCCCTGATTTTGTCATGACGGATTAATTCCCTGATTAGAGCATAGCGTTTAACTCTTCCTAGGCGAGGCACTAGACCGGTTGATTTTTGTAAGTAATAGGTTTTTTCCCTGGAATATATTTATCTTATTCCAAAAAAAAAAGTAAAGCAACATGCTTGCTAGTGAACAAATTCGTTAGGATACACTAAATGAGATTTCCTCCAGCTCTTTTCTTCAATGATTTACTGTTTTCTAAGTTTAGTAAAATCTTACAACCGAAAATGCCCTCTTGCTTTTACTCTCTTAGGAAACTGGTCATTAACAAGGTCAATAGCGACCAACCATTGCTCATGATTTTAAGCAATATTTGTAATCTCACCTCACTCACAATTGAAGACGTTCATCAACTCACTTGCCTTTCTGAACCACTGTTGAAATGCACTTCTCTTTGACTACTTAGAGTAATCCATTGTTGTATAAAGAACCCTTAATTTAAGCAACTTGGTAACTTGTCGCAGCAATTCAACAAGCATATATATATCACAGAATCGAAGGGACAACACTTGTAGATTATACAATTTACCGATGGACTCTGGCAAGTACTCAAGCGGATTATAATCGAGTTCAAGGATTCTGAGATGCTTCAACTTCCCAATTGATTGAGGAACGATGTTTTCGATGAGTGCATTGTACCCTCTGACATGAATCTCATCACCTGTCTTAATAGCAGTTTTGAATAGGTAAAGGTGTATTCCACAATATTTGTCTTATTGCTTAATTCTAGGATTAGATCAGTTATATTATTCCTATATTTATATGCTCTAAATTCTAATGCACATCAATAAAATCATCTTTCACTTCACAAAACATGTTCCTATGTGCTTGGCATTTCTTACAGCTTGCTTCACGAATAAAGAATAGCAATTAAAGGGTTTGATTAAACCTGTTTCTATTTTGCAAGGCAAACAACAAGCAATTATAAGCAACACCAACCAAGAACTAGAAGTCATATGATACAATACACTTGCATCTGCGTGCATGTCAGGACTCAGGATCAAGAAAGTAGTTTACTAGACGAAGCAAAGAGGTGATTGCCCGTCTGATTTGCAAGTTTCATGGATCATACAATACAACCATAAACATATTATTAGAAATAACACTGGTGCATAGTCACAACACATGTAATCTACAGCTGAACTAACTCAAGCTCCCTGGGAAGTCTGATCAGTGATACCCTTAAGTGTTTCTTTCTTGTCACGAGTCAGCCTTTCCCAGCAACTTCTGCAATTGGCCATTCACGTACAAATTATGGAGATCTGCATCACAGAAGATTAGATTAGGTACTCTTTACTTCACCAGAGTTCAACAAGGCCAAGGAAGCAATTATGCGATCTGGTTTGATCCCCTTTCTGAGAAATGTCTTGGCTTACCATCAGAGCCTCCTATATGTTTTCCGTTGACAAATACTTGAGGGACTGTGCGCCGACCAAACAGATCAAGAAGAACATCCTGAATATCACCCCCATCATCTAAACACATCATAAATTAAAATCAGTTGCAGCTGAATGTTTATTGTACAATGCTCCTTTCAGTTGATTATCCAACTCCAAAAACCAGAAACATGTGTGCAATTTATGATACTTCAGATTGCATTTACCTCGAAGGTCAAGCTCCACAACAAATGGCTGTTCATGCAACTCCCTGAATATTCGTTTGGCGCGTAAGGAATATCTACCCACATGGAACAAGGACAACATTACTTTAATGAATCTGTTCATATTTCCCACTCTAGTATCATGTAAAATTGAAAAAAATATACAACATTTCCCTATATACGTTGCCATGAAATATTTGATCCCTTGACAAAAAAGCATTAATTTTCATTCAACCACTAGCTATGTAAAATTATATTTAACATCCCAAATTTGCAGAATTACACAAGGTAACTGATAGAAATTATAAGATTTCAGATGGTTTTTGGTTTGTAAAACAATACTCCTAATTACACGGATCACTTGGATCATTAAAATTAACATCAATTTCATCCAATAATGGATGAAAAAGGAGCCCTAACGACCAAAAGATACAGAATTTCGATCCTGAATTTTCATAATTTTTACCCATGATCAAGCAATGAAATGAAAAAAAAAAGTTTCTAACCACAAAGCAAAGCAAAAAAATGGGATGAGAAAAGTTACGGGCAGTAGGATTTAGAGAAGACGGTGATGCGGTTGGAGAAGACGGCATTTTGAACAAAAGCAGAAGGTGTATTGGATGCTGCCGATTCCTCGATAACAACCGTAAACATAAACACAATCATTATAGCCACCATGCTCGCCATATTAGGGACTCTTAACCTCATCGTCGCCATCTTGTCCGGTTCTCTCTAAAATTCCGCACAGTCAGAACTTGATAACAGTAGTAAAACTCCGACCTCGATAGTAAGAAAGGGCCGATTTCATCCAATAAATCCATAAATTTTCCATAAAGATCTCAAAATCGAAATTGCAAGCAAGTATATTCTTAACTGTATTTGTTCCGTCAGGACGATTCCCAATTGCACGACTTTGATCGAAGATATGTATGGAAGCTTTGGAGGAGAGAGAATTGGAGAGATTTGCCAGCGTCAATTGTCTTCCACCGACCGCCGGAGAGCAAAAACAAGGTTTGCCTTGGGGCTTAAAGTTGCGGTGCAGTGGTGTGTTATAAAAACAGCGTGTCAAAAATGGTGAGTTTGGGCCTTTATTGTCCAAGCCCATCTGGTGGTGTTTGGCCCAAAGCCCTTTTGGGCATATTGTTGATGAATATCCAAAGCTGCTCATTTCTTCACTTGACCTGACCTGGGGAGAGAAGAACGAAGACTACCGGAGCTTGAAGAAGTCTGGGATAGACGGTTTGAACTTTGAAGGGAGTTTCTCTGCTTTGCTTTGTGAGGAGACAGTTTGTGTTCTTTAGGTTAAAGATGGGATTACATGCTCGGGTCTCTTCTGAGGCCAATCTCAACTGCAGATGTGTTGAATGGCTCAAGAAAGTAAATTACTCCGTATTGTTTATGCCCACCAGGCCAGTAAAGTCAATGGTGGACATCGCGCTCCTAATTCACTTGCTCTATAAATCTCGTCGCTGAAAACACAAATTAATCCAGAAGCAATACAATCGGAACATCCATCATCCATGGCCAAGAAAGCTGTTCTGATCGGCATCAATTACCCCGGAACCGATAACGAGCTCAAAGGATGCGTCAACGATGTCCGGAGAATGCATGGTTGCCTCGTCGATCGATTCGGTTTCTCGCCGGAGGACATCGAGGTACTCGTCGACACCGATCCTTCCTACACCGAGCCCACCGGAGAGAACATCCGTGGATCGCTCAACCGGCTCGTGCAATCTGCCGAGCCCGGCGATTTTCTGCTCGTGCACTATAGCGGCCACGGAACTCGCCTCCCTGCCGAGACCGACGATCTTGATGATACTGGTTACGATGAGTGCATTGTACCATCTGATATGAATCTCATCACTGGTCTGGCTCTCTTCTTCACTTTCAATTGTTCTTGATTAATTTAAGCGTATTTTTTTCATGATATCAATTAGGACTTATCTTAAGCCTTCAATTTGATCATCAATCCAACACGTTGAATTAGTAACTGGTGCATACTCGGTTTTGAGTTTTTTTTTTTTTTTTTTTTTTTTTTTTTTCTCTTCTAGTATACATACGAATTTGATGATTTGGGTTTTCTTTCTGCTGGAGTGTGATTAAGTCAACTGATGCTCAAACGAATCAGGATTAGAGAGAGTATTTCGGAATGCTTGCTTAAAATTGAAGTCTTGGTCAAACATTTGGTTTGATGTGGATCAAAAGGCTAACAAGTGAGATGAATCAATTTTCAGATGATGATTTCAAGAGAATAGTATGCGGAGTGCCAGAGGGTTGCAAGCTCACCATCCTCTCAGATTCATGCCACAGTGGTGGCCTGATCTCAAGCGCCGAGGAGCAGATTGGAGAAAGCACAAAGTCAAACGAGGAGCAAGGCTCAGAGGAGGACACCTTGACCGAGAGCGACGCATTTGAATCTCGTGGTATTCGAGCCGTGGAGGAAGGATACGAGGGCCGATATGGCTACATCAAGAGCAGGTCCCTCTCTCTTGCTACGCTCATTGAAGTACTAAAGCAAAAGACAGGAAAGGAGGACATTCATGTGGGTAAACTAAGACCGACTCTATTCCAAATGTTCGGGGACAATGCTACCCCCACAGTGAAGAGATTTGTGGAAGCCATTCTCAACAAGGTCCGCTATAAAGGAGAAGGCGAAGATGGTGAAGAAGACGGGAGTTATGCTGCTCAAACACAAGTGGACTGTGCTCAAGAAGCTTATCATGCTGGTGGTGATCTCCCTGAAAATGGGATTTTGCTAAGTGGGTGTCAATCTAATCAGACATCAACTGATATTAGTCCAGAGGGTGGAGCTGAGGATGCCTATGGAGCCTTTACCAATGCAATTCTGACTATAATTGAGGAATCGGGTGGTGAGATTTCGAATAGGGAGCTTGTTATCAAAGCCAGGGAACTTCTGGAGAGTCAGGGGTTCACGCAGCGCCCCGGGCTGTACTGCTCTGAACAGTACGCTGATGCTCCGTTTGCTTGGTAGGCTCTCTATCTTTGGCATTGATGCTGTGTTGAGTGTCGTTTGTGCGTTGCAATATCTTGAATGAATGGCTTTGGCTGTATTAATTGTTGTGATCAGTGTGTTGTTGCTCTGTTTGTTTGGTTCCTATGCTCTCTTTGGCATTGATGGTGTGCTGGGTGTTTTGATGCAATGTCTTGGATGAATAATGGCTTTGGCTGTATTGTTTTTGACATACAGTATACGTAATATTCAAGATTGTTTGTCTGTTACATTGGTCAGATTTGGGTAAAATATATGAACTCCGTGCGTGATTGGTATGTCTTACAAGTTACAAGGATATAGCTAGCACCTACAACAAAAATTCCATTCATGGTTAGTTGATTGATGAGTGATGTACTCGTCAACTGGGCTGCTAAAAACAGAAAAGACCAAATGGAGTATTTAGGGAAGGTGGACTCTGTAAACGGATGAAATAAATTTGGAACCACCTGCAGATTATGGGAATCACAAGGATAGAAGGAGAATATGATATTAATGATGAGTACAAGTGTTGCATAAATGTTTTTATAGGATTGTTTTCATAGATAAATTAATTGATAAATTATAAAAATCTAATATTGTTAGGTGTGCCGAGGAGTTGAAAGACTGGATTGAAGTTGACATCAATGATATTCAATGGAAGAAGGTTTCTTTCAAGGAAGTTAAATAATTCATTTCCGGACATCAATGTGTGAAATGCAAGATCATTTCTCACTTGCAAGTTACATGAGTGATTTAGCAATTGTGTGTAAAAAGCAACTAAGAAAGTTAAATAGTTTCGTTTGATTATATCTTATTCCGTGTAATATTATCTTTTGTCATTACAATCTCTTACAATTTCAAATCGTTTACCTGTTCATCAAAGGATGCAAATATGTGGCTGAACCACCTCTGATATGGGTGGTCGGAACTCTGGCTCCAGCTGTCACATTCAAACCGTAAACCACTTTTTCTACTAACAAACCATAGCCATTTCTAAGGCTTAACATATGTGTCATGTGCAGAGTAATACCTGGATGCAAAGGGCGACGACATCAGCAAAGCGAGACAGAGACTGTCCTTCAACATGACATGTAGTCCTTCAAGCGAGACAGAGACTTTTTTTGAGGGTCACACAAGCAACCTAGGTCTAAGTGTTTAGTAAAATCAAGCGCCATGTTTTTGTTCATTTAACAGTTATTTGCAAATTCTGGCCTCCCAGACCCTGCCCGAGGCAGGTCCACACTGGGTTGGTGTTGTTGTTGTTGTTGTTGTAACAGTTATTTGCAAATTCCTCAGGGGAAAAAAAAGTGCCAAGTGATAAACAGAGACCATACCGGCCGGCATACCACAGTATATGCAATGTAACTTAAAAGGCCAGAACAGGCACAAACACAGTGTTACAAAAAACAAATTAAACAAGGGCAACCAGCAGAAATCTAATTTTAGTAGGACAGGAGACTCGAGAAGAAAAGCAAAAGTCTAATACAATGCTGTTTAAGATGAGTACGATAATAAAAGGATTTGTTATCAACAACAACAACTGATGTGGGTTATTAATTAAAATGTTTGAGATGAGTATTATTATAATAAAAACATACCGAGTATTCATGCATGGCTTCAACAGTGCAACAAAAAGGGCCTCATGTTACTCTTATCCCATTGATCTCAATGAAGGAGAGGTGGGAAATCTTACGCCACTCTTCACCTCCCTCTTTGATGCATCTCTCTTCCAGAAGCGGACATTTATCTATTTTCAGTCGTCTTAATTGAGTAAAGCTTCTCATGGCATCAAACGATGGCAGCTGCTTCATGTTTTTGCAATCCGAAATACGCAGAACTTGTAGAGAAGAGAGGTTGCCCAACCACTCAGGAAGTGCTTTCACTCCCTCAAATTCAAATATGCCCAGATTTAAAAGTTGAGTCAAGGATTGAAGTTCATTTGGTAGAGATTTAAGCTTCGGCCACCCTAGTAAACTCAAAACTCTTAAACATTTTGGAAACTGATCGATACCACAAAAATTGTCAAGCTCCTCGTAAAAGCCACCTATTCCTAACTCGTGAAGGCTGGAAAGATGATTTAGCCATCGCGGTACTGATAATTGCTTTGAGAATCTAGCAAGACCTAGAACTCGCAGACGACTCAAGCTTGCTAAGTCTGGAATGAAATCCATCATGGTAGGTGCTACCAAAGATAACCTCTCAATGGACACACAACTTTCCAGGCCACTAGGTGTGCCTGTTGTATTGTTACACTGTATAATTTTCAATGTACCCAGCGATAAGAGACCTTTAATATCTGAAAATGATGTTAGACTATCACAATCTCTTACGTCCAAAGTCTGAAGGTAGCGCAAGCTTTGTAGAGTAGGAGGCAACTCAACCAACTCCTTGCAACCTCTTATTCTAAGCAGTCGAAGATAAGTGCATTTCAGCAACGGTTCAGAAAGGCGAGTGAGTTGATGAACATTTTCAACTATAAGCGAGGTGATATTATAACTATTGCTTAAAATCATGAGCAATGGTTGGTCGCTGTGGATCCCACTAATGGTCAGTTGCTTCAGAGAGGGAAAGCATGAGGGTACACTAACCAGCAAAGGACAGTTTATTATATACAATCCTTCCAGGCAAGGGAATGCTGAAGCACATGACTCCGAAGGGTCAAACCAATCTTTCAATTTCAGCATATTGTACAATTTAAATGACACCAATTGGGGGAAAAGGTTAGTTTTACTCGTGTCATTATGGCTCGAGCTGGCAGCTATTCTTTGATCAGACGTGTAAAAGAAATCACTTCCCATGACTTGAACACTTTCCATTCCATCAACATAAAGGAACTTGAGAAAAGGAAGAAGCCCGAGTGTCGGGAGTTGTTCACATCTTCTGCAATCAATTAATGCTAGATCTATCAAATTGCTACAATACAGCCCATTTGACAACCAAGATGAGAATATCTTTCCACGGAAGTTCTCCATCCGAAGAACTTTCAAGTTGGAGTGAGGCTGTAATCCTTCCATAACCTCTTCGTCATTGCTGCAAATTCTATCGCCTCCCTGTCCTTTACTTGTCCAATTCAACTCCAATTGTATAACATCTGCTTTCATTTTCAGAATGGCTTCCGTAGCATCTTCTTTGCAACTTATGTTTTCAAGCTGCTTGATAACTACTTTCCCACTAAGGTGTAGCAGACTAGTCAACTCTTTAATTTTACACCCACCCCCTGCCTTCAGTTTGACTATCGGCAGCTGTGTAAGGTATGTCAATTGTCCCATCCCCTCGGGTATGTGCACAGCCTCTGTTGTGTGAACAATTCTTAGATTAAGCAACTTGGTAAGTGTCTGTGGCAATTCAAAGAGCATGTGACATCTTCCAAGAGACAATATTTGTAGATTATACAATCTACCAATGGACTCTGGTAAGCACTCAAATGGATTACCACCAAGTTTGAGCACTCTGAGATGCTTCAAACTCCCAATTGAACTAGGAATCTCTTTTAAACCACAATTTATTAGATGTAGTTGACGCAAGAATCTTGCTTGAGCTACTAAATCCATAGACAATGTAGCACCAACACATAATAGAGTGCTTAACATACTCTGGGTGTTGCTTTTTGGGAAACTGAGTTGGGAGTTCCAAGTATTCCCACCATGTATCCTTACATGTTCAACTCCAGAAGAAACCTTGTGCAGATCATTAGAATCCCTTATAACTAAGCATGTATCCCGTGAGACATAAAGTGCAAGATCATGTATAAGATCATGCATGGAGAAGGATACTCCTGTGTTAGATTGTAGAAGACCGTTAGCAATCATTGATTTGATATACTTTTGACCCATGGCCACCATGCCCTTGTCACCTGTCTCTGATTGTTGGATAAATCCTTGAGCAATCCAATTACTGATTAATGCTGTCTCACTAATACTACATCCCTTTGGAATCCCAACTGAACAATGAGCAAAACATTGTTTTACACTAGTACTGGGTAGATGATTGAAGCTAAGCAGCAACCAAGGCATGATTGTGGTCTGGCCTTCAGACAAATTCCATATGTCACTTGTTTCAACTGATTCCCACTCGCTTCTCTCGTCCATATATCCCAATAAAGAGCCCAATGTATTTATTGCTAAAGGGAGACCCCCACACTTCCTCAGAATCTTTTCCCCTATCTCTCTCAGATCTGATACCTGCTGTTGGCTCTTGTTTGCCAATGCTTTATTCTCAAACAAGGCCCAAGCATCATCAGTATGTAGAACCTTGACATGATGGGTCAGAGAAGCACCCATTACTGCTGCAACCTCAGTACTCTGAGTTGTCACCAGCACCATGCTGCTTGTACAACCATCAGTGACTCTGACTAGTGAAATTCTGATTGAATCCCATATCTGCTTGTCTGTATTCCACACGTCATCGAGCACAATTAAGTACCTTTCCTTGTCTAAACATACTTGAAGCTTCATTTCCATTGCATCTATGTTGGACAGGTTGTGCTTGTCTCCCGTTAGAGACTGTAGCATCTCATCCAAAAGCCTTCTCAAATTGAAATCCTCAGATACAAAGATCCATGTTTTCCTCTTATAGTGCTCTCTCACACTTTCATTGTCATAAATCTTCCTTGCAAGAGTTGTCTTCCCAACACCTGTCAACAAGTAGCCCTCTCCAACATCATATACGCTATAGATTATACAAACTAACTGAATTGAATTCATGAATACAAATGAGAGATGCACCTGACATTCCAACGAGGGCAATGACTCCTAAAACCTGATTATTGTCTGGACGAGAGAGCTCACTCGCAATCAAATTCTCGTCAAGTTGTCTTCCTACAACAATAGATGTATCGACGTTCTCTCTTATCTCTCTCAGGTCGGTGGACATGGCAACTGGAGGCTGATAGCTTGAAGGATTCGCCAACAATTCCGCAGGTCTAAGCCCAATCTCAACTGCTTCTTTGTAGATTTTAGCAGCCATAGACATGAACTTGTTCAGCTTGCGACCAATCTTGACACGAAATGGTAAACTGCTGCCATCGGATCCAGATAAGAGCTTGGTCACCGTGTTGTTCTCCACTTGCCTTCGGATTTGATCGTAAGAGATCTCCTCGAGCACGTTGTCCGCAAATTTAGCTGCCTCCTTGACGCTTCCCAGCCAGAGAAGCACAAGATCATTGCGGTTCTGTTGTACGGGATTCATACTCTCAGCGAAGCATAGCAAAGCGTGCAATTTTGAGAGTTCTCGCTCCAGATCGAGGAGTTGTGGCTTCAAATTCCCGAAAATGGCGGACTTGAGGCCTGCGGTTGTAGATGTTTTTGATAAAGCATCAACGCATTTCTGCAACACGGCCTTGAGAAGACCGGATGCCATGGTTGAACCAATTGCTAAAAGAACAGCCGATTCAGCAACCATCTCTCTTTCTCAGTTTCTCTCCCTCTTCTTCTTCTTTTTGGGTACAATAACACAGCTGGAATAGAAGCAAGTCTGCAGATACTTGTCTATGGGGATATGTGGCTTGAATTTAACGGAACGGGGCATACTAGCTCAATGTTCACACTTCACACATCAAAGCCGTTAATTAGCGAAAACTCTCTACCTACACTGAGTCTGACAGGAATTGCTATTTATAAACCATTCAGGCATGCTACTTTGCTGGAAGATGTAATATCTGATCTTTTGAAGATAAGAGTAAGCAAAACCCACAATTGCTGTAGCAAAATGATTGTTATCCAAGTACTCCATGAGATAATCTCAGCGAACATCGGACAGAGCCACAGGATGAAAGAAAGGAACCGATAAAAACAGCTTAGTTACTGCAGAATGGAATACAAATATGAGTGTTCTTTTGACAGCATCCACCTTCCATTTGTTTCTTACAACCATAAATACAAAGGCAAAATCTACTCCTACAACATCAGCATGACATGTATTACAGTATTATTATCAACCGCGTTTGGGAGGAGAATTGAAGAACAAAAACAAAGTTGAGGGGCTGGGGAGGGAGTATAATTATACAAACAAAAGGCTCTCAATTCAAACTCTCTTCAGAATTTCCGGATTGTTGGGGAGTGTTTCCGACGGTTCTCTTGCTCATGTTAGCCCGTTGCACCAGTCTCACCAACGCCTGCACCACCTCTGACATGGGTGGTCTGAACTCCGGCTCCGGCTGTAACATTAAACCAACCGTAAACCCACTTTTTCCAAACTTCAAACCCAGCAAAAACAAGACATTTACAGCTCTTCAACCCCAAAGAAACCTTGTGCATTGATTGAAATCTTACCTGGACGCAAAGGGCGATGACATCAGCAAATCGAGAAAGAGACTTGACTGGGTATAGGCCTTCTAGGGTGGGGTCCACCATCTTTGTCAAGGCATCAATGTCATGGAGCTGAGGCGTGGCCCACCGAACCAAAGACTGCTCGCTTCTTGGTCTTGAGCTGCATTCAGATTTACACTACTTTCAGAGACAAGTAACCAAGAAAAATGAAAACGATTTGGTAGACAATACAAGTATTAAGGGATATATCTATAGGTTTACTTGTCAGATGGTTTTCGGCCAGTGAGTAGCTCCAACATAACCACTCCGAAACTGTATACGTCACTCTTCAGACTGTACTGACCAGAATCAGCTACCTCAGGTGCACAGGCGTTGTGGTTAATTGCCTGCATACAAAATGCACAGTAATTTTCAGGATGATACCCATACAAAGACAACTGAAGCTTTAATCTACAGAACATGAACGTACAAGGCTGGACAAAAGTGTTAGCACCACAATTTTAGTGTTTGTCAATGCAGACACTTTCTCTTGTCAGTTTCAGTGCTGACTATTATTTTACCTGATTTGCATCCTGGACAAGATTCGACAGTCCACAATCAGAGACGTGAGGATTCATTTCTCCGTCAAGCAATATGTTTTCTGATTTGAAATTCTTGTGAACAACTGAAGGGGAGCAAACTTCATGCAGATACCTGCCAAGGATCTCTAAAACGTGAGCATTCCTATTACAAGTTACTTTGATTCAAAAGGATCATTTGTATGCAACGCAATATATGCCTCAGAGAAACGCAAGAGCAAGTACTTACTCTAGTGCACGAGCACTGCCAAGGGCAATCTTGACCCTAGTGTTCCATGTCAATGGCTTGTTGTATTCATCAGGATGATGCAGAAAGTCATACAATGATCCATTCTTGTGAAACTCATAAACTAGCAAGTGTTGTCCATGCTCTGAGCAGTATCCGACAAGCTCAGAAACATTTGAATGGTGTAACCGGGAGATATTGGCAACAATCTCAGTGAAGTCTTCCAAGCAATTTGAAATCACAGCCGAGTCTACCTTTTTCACAGCAAGAACCTGCCAACAACAGCATTAACCACAACGCAAAAATGCAGTGCTTCAGACCACAACCCACAGAAAATGAAAAGCAATAAATAAATCACAAATAAAAATCTAATTCCAACGAATTTTACCTTTCCATCGTCAAACTCAGCACGATATACACAACCCATTGACCCTTCTCCTAAGAGATTGTCTACACTGAAGCTTTCTGTGGCCATTTGCAAATCTGCTATGGAGTATGACTTGACACTTGAAGGAATTGATACTGCTTTCTTTGCAACCACAGGTGCAGGGACGGATGCAGGCGATGACATATTTGAAACACTGTCTTCGTCAAATGATTTGTGGCGTTCTAATGGTGGAGGTTTAAGATTTAATGGAAGTGGAGCTACACTCTCAAATGTCTTGATTGAGGGTATACATTGAATTGTCTTTGCTTCTGCAAATTCAGAGTTCGTAACATGAGGACTCATTACAGGATGAAGAAGCATCAATGTTGAAATGCAAGATTCAGCTAATGCATAAAATCCAATAATACTCAAAAAATTTGCCCAAATTCAAGTGTCAACCTGTGAGTAAAATGTTCAAAAACCTCCATGGTCCAAAATATATGGGCATAACTAAGCATGTCAAATTAGTTTATTATCAAGGAGTACCTTCAAGGGGTTTGAGTTTTATAAATGAAAAGTTAAAAGCAGAAATAGCAAACAGCAAGGAGGTTTTCTAAAGTGAGGACAATTTAGCATGATTCGGAATTCAAAAGGCATTAAGGTGCAAATGACCCCAAGCGCAGATAATCCAAGTAACCAAATACTCCCATTGAAAGCCCAGCTCCAAGTTCTATAATTTTCAAGAGTCAGCTGATGCATAAAATCCTGCCTTTACCTAAAATTTTGGCCGAAATTCAACTATTCAAGTGTCAACCTGTAAGTCAAATGTTCAAAGACAGCAATGGTCCAAAATATGAGCATAAATTTAGAGTCCGAAATTAGTTTATTTTCAAAGAGTACCTTCAGGGGATTTGAGTTTCAAAAATAAAATTTTAAAATCAAAAGCAGAAGTAGCAAACAGCAAGGAGGTTTTCCAAACAACAACAACAACAACATCTACCCAGTTGGATCCCGGTACTCTGGCAAGGGATCTGGGGGGTCGAGATGTACATACCCTTGCCCCGGGTGCAAAATTAGCATGATATGGAGTTCAAAGGACATCAAGCAGCATCTGACTCCAAGAGCAGATAATCCAAGTAACGAGTTATTCACATTTAAAGCAGCTCTAAATCCCAGGCATTCCCAAAAAAAAAACTTTATAAACATAGTCATACCATGAAATCCATTTGAAGCAAGCGGAGTGAAGGGCTGTTTTTCAGCCTTCTCAACATCTGGGCCTGACCTTCTAGATCTTCTCTTTACCAAGAAAAATGCAATTATAGCTCCCACAACAAGGAGCGATATTATGATCCCTGCTATTGCACCACCACTGATCCCAGACTTCTTTTCACCAGACTCATCAGATGTATTTTGGCTATTAGATTTGTGAGGTTTACTTTTGACGGGTGGCGTACCAGGTGGAGGGGGAGGTGCAGGTCCTGAGCTCCATGAATTCCCATCCTTCCTACAAGAAAATTTTATAAAATAAAATAAATTCAATTTGATAGAAAATATAAAAAAATCCCTTCATATTAAAACAATCAGGGGGGACTACAAACTCTTACTGCAAGTTTATATTTTTCAACGGCTGTGGAATCCATCCAGTGAACTGGTTATTTGCAACATTCCTGAGACAGAAATAATTTTTAACTTCTAAAAAATAAAGGGAGAAAAAGACCATAAGGAGTCTCCACTCCAATACAGTTAAAGTTTGACAAGGAATACTAACAGATTATCAAGGGGTAAACTGGCTAGAACATCAATTGTGCCTGTGAACTGGTTGTTTTGTAAATACCTGCATCATGTTTTGGTATATGCTCAGACACAAGAGTAATATACAATCCACCTATAAATAATTACCAAAGTTTGGTTAAACCACTGTATAGCTTGTATACTTACATTGACTTCATACTTGTCAAGGAGCTAAAAGATGCAGGAAGGGGGCCTGGGATTTGGCTGAAAGAGAGATCTCTGAGGCATTGAAAGGGAAAAAAAAATAGAAATCAATCTTTCAAGTAAAATAGTAAAAATACTGATCTTGGCTATATATAAAGCCTCTACAAAAACTTACAGTGTAGAAAGTTTAGTAAGATTTTGAAACATGTCAACCAGCTGTTGATTCAGCTGATTATGACCGAGATTTCTGCAATCACAAGAGAGGAAAATTCAGTCAGTGGCTCTTCTTGCAAGATTGCCAGCAACCTTTTCCACAGCATAAAAAACAAAGAGAATAATAATAGTATAAAATGACTTGGTGACTTACAAGTATACAAGAGAAGGCATCAGTGAAATGGAATAAGGAATAGCCCCATTGAAATTGTTTGAGGCCAAATTTCTGAACAAGACAAAAAAAAATTAGATGATCAGGAATCCAAAAAGAGGACATATTGCCAACAATGAGACATGATGAGCAGTAATCATACAATCGCTGCACATTTGGAGGGAGCTGGTAAGGAATTGAACCGCCAAGATTGTTGCTACTCACATCACTGCAATTACAGGTTTTTAATTAGACATGGAGATCAACGATTCTAGAGGGATAGATAATGCCAAACAACACAGTGGTCTTACAATTCAGTTACTGATGTCAAACTTGTCAGCTGATAACCTAGCGACCCACTAAGGCCTAAGCTTGGTATTTTGCTGCAAGAAGACAATGAAGCACATATATAATCAGAAAAAAAAAAATCATCAAGGACACACAAGATAACACATAAAGCATGTAAAATAGAAAGTTACATTTCTGTGACCCTTGAGCCTGAGCATGTAACCCCCTTCCAATTTTGTCCACATGGATCATTGCCAGATGAGCTCCATACGGTTAGCTGGGATGGTGAGTTCATACTGGTATACATGACATTTAAAGCAGCGGCTGCATACAAGATTACAAGATACCAATTAGAGGGAGAATATGGCCTTTCAAGTTGCAGCATCATGACTATTGTAACATAAGCTTCTTAGACCAAAATACCAAATCATATATCAACATCAGGAATTCAGGATGGCATAAACCCAGAAAGCCAACTGAATGGGAATAGAAGAAATCAATTCCACAATCCATCTTGATGACAGTCGCAGCTAATTTTACCCAATCACTCTCAAAAACCCATAAAATTAATGAGTCAACAATTGATCAATCATTTAGCCAAGACAACCGACAGGCACCGAATAACCCATAATAGAGGATCCGGGGTCATCATTAAGCAACTTCTTTTTGTGGATGATTAAGCAACTATATAAATTGCTACAAACTTGTAACATCTAAAAAATAAAAATTAGCCCACATCCCATTCGTAGTAAAAGTTGGAAGAAGAAAAAAGGCAGAACCTTTATCATAATAAAATAAGAAAGAAAAGCAAATGACGAACTGATTAGCATCAGACAAGCCAAATTCCACAACCCAGAAAACTAAGAACACAAAGAAGAATAAGCAAAGACAGAATTTCAAGAAGGTGATAGCTGGTGAAGAGGCTAACCATCTGATGGATCTGTTGCAGCGTTAATGGCGCATGGGCTACTGAACCAAATGCTGATGATCAGAAGGAGCCCTAAATGCTCCATCATCTTCCTTAAACCTACCTCTCACCTCTCTCTTCTGTTCTTCCACCCGTGAACTATAGAGAAGAAGAAAAACAGAGGGAGACAACTCTCTCTATCACCGTTTTCTTTTTGGGTTTTTTCTTTGATGGGTTCTCTAAAATCTAAATCCTACTAATTTATTTTCTTCTAAAAATGTTTCTACTATATTTTAATTTTTGCAGTTTTGCATTCTGGCACTAAAAAAATTGACCGAGCGACCGACTGAAATGATGTGCATACACAACCCTGAAAATCTTACAAAGATGCAAACTGGCGTAATTGTAAGGCAGGCCAGAAGAATCCAAAGCCACATAAAATTAAAATTAAAATTAAAATGAGGGTCGCTTTTTCTCGTGGGCCTTTTCTAAATTCTTTTTGGTTTTGAGTCCCATTTTTAAATAAAAAAGAAATTATCTTTTTTACTATACTAAAATATTCGATGTACTGTATATTATGCCATATACCGCTAAATCTGCTATACGTAGATCCTCCGAAGAACAGAGAATTTGTATGTTATCAGTATGGAGTATAAATTTGTCTTTTTTGCAAGGTCTAGTGGGTAAATTTTTGAAAGATACCATCAAGATCTATCCAACGTAAAAAGAACAAATCTTTTTGTACCACAAAGATAAATCCTTTTACGAATTACAGTAACAATCTACGAATACGATGGGTTAAAAAATTTGCCCCTTTTTCTGTCGAAATGACAATTCTATTATATAAAAAAATGATAGATCATAGTTTATTGGAGGTTCATTGATTGCCTCGGATCCAAACAGCAATACGACATTAATCTTAAATATAGAATTAGACTTATAATTAAAATAATCATACTTGCAATTTAACTTATCAGATCATCTGATAAATTGTAAAGCCTTGTCTGTTGAGTAGTGATGGTATAAACAGTGAGGAATTTACCTGGAAAGAGAATCATTTGATATAAAATTCATTAAAATGTTTTTAATCTCATTATGAGATAAGATATTATATCTTATTAATGCAGGCTCTTTATTTTTCAAGATTCATAAATAATTTAGCTATTGTTGACATGGGCTTTAAAATTGCCAGGATTTTATTACCAGGCCATGATTTTTTTGGTTGAATTACCAAGTCCATATTTAATTAAGGGTGGTTTGACATAATTCACTAAATGTTTTTTCTCATGTCATGTTGGGATGTCTCTATATATTACTTAATATTTTTTGGTGGCATTTGAACATAAGAGATTAAGCGTTAATGAAGTAAAATGACGGATTAATTTCATCTAAGAAAATAATGAATTACTCCGTATCTTATAAGTAGCTAATGACAATTGACAACTATTCTTTTTTTTCAATATATAAAAATTATACTATGAAAATCAGGTATTAATTGGATGATAACTTGATAATACTAATGGGTGCATGAAATTAGATAGGGGCCGATTGAGGTCAGCCGTGTGGGCGTTGCTTCACTTAAGATTTGGGATTTTGTTTATTTAGCTTTCAAGGTTTATTTGAGTTAGGTAGACACTAAATGTATCCTTTCTTATCCTCTAGGAGTATTTTTTATTAAAAAAAAATACTGAAATGCTTAGCTTTATCTCATAAGAAAGCAACAACAACATAGAAAATTTCAATACATTAAAAGAATTAAACAAAGCATTGAAACTCCAAAATCCATATTTTGGGGTCCAATTTTCGATTGGGAGTCACACATTTGGGTTGGAATCTGCAATATTCCCTCGAAATCGGAATTAAGAAAGATACATAAAACACACGTATCTCCATTTGCCTAAAAGGGTTTAAGATCGATGGTTTAATTGAGAATTTTTAAATTTGACGACAACAATACCTAAAATTTACAATTATTTAATGGTTAAACAAAATGACATTAATTCGTAGTATCTGATTTTTAATATGTGAGTGGATTATACACTCGATAGTTAGAGAAAAAGAATATATGGGATGATGATGATGATCGCCTACATGGCTACATATATATGTTCAACGGTTACAATAAAAATTCAAGCAAGTTGGATGTCATTATCTGCACTTTTGTAATGCTTATATGTTTTTGGTGCAAAGACCAAATGATTTTGATTAATTCTTCATTTATATCAAAAATAAAAAAAAAAAAAGAACCAGACTACGTAACAAGCGTGTTTACGTTTTAAAATGGATATCATATATTAATCCGAGCTGACCGTACCCTCCTTCTACCGACGAATCATGTATAATTTTTATTAGATTTAATGATGTATAATGTATATATTTATATATGTTTTATAAATAATGAGATGATAATTATACGGATTATTGAAGGTTAGTATTAGTAGGTGCAAACTAGATGATCTGTTGAGCAGCCCAGAGATAAGCCAATGAGCAGGCGCTAGCTGGAGCTGAAAGTGAAAACCCACGAACATTATAATTCATAAATAAAATAGTAGTACTATATGTTTAACAACATCGCTCTATTAATTATAAAAATAAATCACCAACATTAATCAAACTCAAAACTCAATAACAAAAACTACGTACACACCGTCACCAAACACCTACTATAATATTCGTATATCATTTTATAGCGGTAATTAAAACGGGACACGTTATTTATGGTTGATTAAAAAAAGGCCTAGAAAATAAAGGTGGGTAAGAGATAGCATGATTGAATGAAAAGGTTACAAGAAAGGTGAAAAGGATAGATTTTGTTCATATATTTTTTGGGTACGTAAAAGCGTCGGTGGCCCTGATCTTTCGTAATTCATAGCCGTTGTGAATTTGTGATGGGGGGTCTTTTTGTCAAATAGTGAAAGTTTTGTGTGCCCTTTTTTATTTGGGTCGAAAGTTTGGTGTGCCCTTTGTTTGTACCTTCATCGACCCTACCACACACAATTCACTTGATCTAATTTTGTTAATTTAACCCTAATTATTCTTTTTCTTAATTATACTCCTTCTATTATTATAAAATATTAATTTCTAATCTTGGCTCAACTATTAAAGAACTTTAAACCACTATAAACTTTTTTTTACAAAAAGATTAGTTATTAACTATTCACCCATTCTTATCCAACGAGTAAAGAAATTCGAGATTAGTCAACTGGATCATATTTTCATGAAAATCAATAAAGTCAAGTTACATAGATAGTCATTCATAGACACGTTCCAAACCAGATAGTTTTTCAGGATCTTGAAAACTTCATCTATTAGGGTGAACCACTTCTCGCTAAGGTAGTCCCCCTAATTCCTTTTTATCATACAAGAAAATAAGTAAATAATTTTACATCAAAAAAAGTCAATTTATCTACTTTCTAATGAAAATCTTACAACTTACCATCATTACATAAACTCCAAAATAACAAACATGTTACAATTGATCTAGTGTGTGTCCTTTTTCCTACCCTTGTACAATCTTCTCCTCCCATGGCATTGAAGAAGAATGGCACGTACTACATGAGAATAAAATGAAGAGAAAGCTGCCTATATTATCCAAGTAAATTTTATGTAGAAGTTGTTTGTACTACTCCAATTTTTCTATTAATGGGCGGTTTAGTTACATTCCTGCAGGCCGTTGTTGCAAGCTTGCATTTACTGGAATTATGGGGGTATTTGACATTTGTCACTTGTTAGTGGTAGGCATGCAATGCAATTGTGAAGATGCCTTCTTTATTGTACTATTAACACCAATCTTCCTAGCACCTAACATTGTCTACCATCACACAATTCGCCATGCATATATTGTATACTGTTTTATACTAGGCAAAATACATCAATAGACACTCGAACTTGTAACTTTTTTTCAACCAACCCCCCGTACTTTGAGATTTTCAAATATACACCTGAACTCAACTAAATTTGTTCGATTAATCACAACTCTTCCAAGTGCAATGTACGCGCGGTGATGTGGAAAAAAAAGATGACATGTGGAAAGAATTATTTGCCACATAAGCAATTTTAATTTTAATTTATAATAAAATAAAACAATAACCAAATTACTACTTTACCCCTTTTACCAAATTACAATCCAAAACAACCCATTTTCCCTAACCTCCATCCGTTCCCCTCTCCCTGCTAGATCTAGATCTAGCCTCCTTTTCACACACATTATCCTCTCACTGGATCTCCTCCCTTCCCCTCTCACCATGATTGCTACCTTCAACAGTTCAACCCCCACCCCTCCTCCCTGACCCCATAACCCCTGCCTCCAACCCCCGCTCCTGATTCTCCATGGTTCTAATTTTCCTACAAGAAGATATGCCGGCGGTGAAGAACTCGAATTCTCTCCCGATTCCGTCCTGATTTTCCCATGTAATGGTTTTGGTGAAATCGATTCCGTCATTCCGTCCTGAATTTCCCTTCATCCTACTCTTCTTAATTGTTGTCATATTCATTAATTACTAATGCAAACAATAAATCTCTACAAATGCAATTCATATATAAAAGGGGGTTTAGCAAGCCAATGTTGAGATTAGGAGCCTCCAAAATTCGAAGTCGAGTGGTGAAGAATTAGAATTCTTTCTCTCGAGTCCGTCATTTCGTCTTGATTCTCTCTGGCTCTGGATGGCAAGAGCAGAATAAACTTGGTTTCCAAAACAGAAAGTCGAGCGGTGAAGAATTCGAATTCATTAGTCGAATGAGTGTGGGGATGTTTAAAGATAGGCAGTGGATATGGTTTTGTCATTCTATCCTGATTCTCTCTTGTTTCTGGTTGAGAGAGTTGGTGGAGGATTTTTGCAAGGAGGAAGAAGACCCAAAAAAAAATATAAGATTTTTACATAATTTATTACAAATGAGAAAAAAAAAGGAGAAAAAGATGGAATATTCATAAAAAAAGGCCAATGTCAGCACGTGTAAATCACTCAACTTGCCAAAACATCGGTTGATCCACACGCGCTATGCCACCTAAGCAATTTGTGTTCAAAAGACAAAAAATGATATAGTTTAAGGATTTATTTGAAAATCTCATAGTACAGGGGGCTGGTTGAAAAAAGTTTACAAGTTTAAGTGTCTATTGATGTATTTTGCCTTTTATACTACGTATAGTTTTCTGATAACCATTAAAGAAAAAAAAAAGTGAATCTCTCCACCAAACAATAAAGGCATTTCAGTCTGCCGACACATCTTAGCTTGTGAATTTTATTTATTTAGCTGAGTAAACTCTATCTTCTTCTTCTTTTTTTCTTTTAAAGGTGCATGCATATGTATATACACGTTTTTGTGGGTATGCCTACTAATTTTGATATATATGTATATTTTCATTACATATCCCAATCATCTATTTGACTAATAACGATTTATTGTTAGGTGATTAAGCTCTTGTAAGTTGTAACTGGTGGAAGTCTAGAAGATGGGCAGATGGCCAAAATAATTATACCAAACTTTCAAGAATTAAGCTCCACCGAGGAAAAAAAATAGAAATCGAGAATTTTTCATATTAATTTTACCTTTTTTATAATTAGTTGCACTTGTCAACGTCTACTACTAGCCTAACTGACAAAGAATGGTGTGTCATGCGCGTCCTTGTCACGATTTTCTCTATGGTTGAAAATTTAGAGTTGTCAAAACTCCACCCAAAATAACAAGTCAATTAGAACATTTTAAATTTTTGTAGAGTTAAAATGCCACCCAAAAATTCTTAGTTCTAAGAAGACCTGATTCCGACTACCCTTAACTATATTGGGTTGAAGCCCAAAATAACAAGTCAATTAGAACATTTTAAATTTTTGTAGAGTTAAAATGCCACCCAAAAATTCTTAGTTCTAAGAAGACCTGATTCCGACTACCCTTAACTATATTGGGTTGAAGCCCGAAATTCGTTGATTGACTCAAACCCGCATGATAACTTGCCATAGCCCGATTTAATTTGACATTTAGCCTAATTGACTCGAATTAGTACTCAACCCGAGTCCGAAATGACTAAGCTCAAAATCTGATCGAACCAATCCGTTTGACAAGTCTATAATACCGGTATGTTCCAATAAGGACCCAAAACCCGCACGATACTTTTATTTTTGAGATAGATAGATTAATGGGCCTAGACCCGGCCCATTAAACAAAGCCCACAGGTTCCTTCAAATTTTCTGTTTCAAGTTGTGAACAACAAAATGTTAGAAAGAAAATCTTGCAATGTGCTAGCCAGCTTTATTTGCTTGTGGATTTTAACCATCAAATTACAACCAAAGCAGGATTCTGTAACAAAACATAACTCAAAGCAGACAAACCTCTGCTCAACAAAAAAGAAAGGACCAAAAAATTTGATAGATTACACAGTATGAACTATGAACTCAACTGACATCTATATCACATTATTATCAAAACGAGACCCTTCTCGCTTCTCAGCAGACTGTCTTGCTTTAATCCAAAGAATTGAACTGAAAATGAAAATAAAAACACCCTTCATGATCACCACAGTTCTCTGCATCCAATAATTCGACACTAAAAATCCTGCGTCCCGCAAGTTCACTGACAATCACACTTGATTAAGAACAAGTTAGCCTAAACCTTGATGATCTCAACCTTTTCTAGTCAGAGGCAATAGGCGCTGCACTTGTAATGACACACTAGATTGTATGAGCTGCTTGGATCATACTCTCATCCAAGTTCTTCAGCCTCATAACCGATTCCACGTGTCCTCTCAATGTGTACATCTCCCCAAGCCTGTCACAGAAGAGTTTCACAGCACAATATTATGAAAAAAAAAGAACATAACAAAGATCAAAAGGATATATGAATCTTGGATTGTCTTATATTACCTGGCAATCTCGGCACGTCTCTTGGCTTGTTCAGCTATCAGAGAGGATCTCCTTCCAGTGCCTTCAGAGTCTGTGGACAGGCCTTGTAGAGTTCTTTGTGAAAGTACCCACTTGGCTGCTCTGTCGTCTTTGCCAAATGACTTCTTATTGGTGAAGGCCGTCTGTTCAAGTACAAATAAGTATGTTTGGTCAATTAGAAGTTCAAATCCAGATTTGGAAACTATTATACTAAATAAATAAAATCCCATAAAAACAAATTTAAATTTCCTAAATTAATAAATCTAGACAATTTTGTTCTAAATTTAGATATAAAACCCAGAAAGAAAATGAGATTTAAATGTGCAAGAAGATATTGTATGAATCAAACCTTTCTGTCGAACAATAAGTTCCAAGCATCTCCACTGAGAGCATAACGAACTGTGAACTTGATGATGTCAAGAGGCAGGTAGAAGATCAAACTGTATAACCAAATAACACCAGCCCAGCCCCATCCAATTCCGCTTATTGAAGCAAAATCAATGTTTGCATACACTGCAATCACAGTGGCGACCTGTATTTTGATGACACAGACGTACAAAAAAGATTAAGCTTATGGGAAGAAGATCAAATTTTAGAGGCTATTGAATTTTTTTTCTAGGAGGATTTTTTTTACCAATTGAGCCACCACGAATGCGATCATCAAAAGTGCTCCGGGCCTCTCTGTGAATGACCAGCTGTAACTACGAGTGACAAAAATGAGAGCCTGACTGATAATGCTGACTTGAAGATACACCGCCGATGAGATTTCTTCACTGCTGTCTGAGATAGACTTTACTCCAAAATGGTCCTGCAAAAATGCCAATCCAAGTAGAAATATATGATCAGTTCTTTACTCATTAGTCATTACTATTTGAAGATCATAAAACAACAAGAACCACATTCTGATTCTGTAGTGTAATTATACCTCAAAGAAGGAGGTGTCGTTTGCAACCCAGTAAAACAAAACGGTGACCAAAGCAAGATATGTGCCAATGATGATACCAGTGGCAAATATCTCATTTAGCTTCCAGCTGTCAGGCATTGGGGATGGTTTAACTCTATCAGTTGAAATTGTCATAATGGTACCTGCATTAGGCAAATTTTCACAAAGATTATCAGATTTTTCTCATATTTTATTCTATTCGGAATGAGTATTACTATGAAAGGTTGAAAATTACCATCGTTCAATATTGCTATGATAAGAACCATGAAGGGTGGGAAGTCGTATTCCCAAATCAGAGCCAAGAGCATGAAACCCAACTGAAAATTGAGAGTTAAAACTTCATATCAGATGTTCATGTTAGCAAGACAGAGAACTTAGAAGTGTTGACATGGTAGAAAACAACATACCACTATACGAATGGTAATGGAGACAGCGTATATCTGCAATTAAAAAGGAGAAATTAGAAATTGTATCATAAAGTCAATAATTATATCAAAAAGTCACGAGAGAGGAGCTGACTGTGTAGTTCTTCATTCTTTGGAAGATAGCTCGGCTAGTCAAGACAGCACTGACAATAACACTAAGACCAGGCTCTGTCAAGACAATATCAGCAGCACTCCTTGCAGCATCAGTAGCATCTGAAACTGCTATTCCAATATCAGCTTTCTTCAAAGCCGGTGCGTCGTTAACACCGTCTCCGGTCATTCCCACCACATGCTTCTTTTCTTGAAGAACTTTCACTATTTCATACTTGTGTTCTAGTAGGAGTCAAATATCAAAACAAATATCAGAACATCTGTGATCCAAGATTAGAACTTTCACAGTTTCATTACAAGGAAGTAACCAACCTGGGAAAACTCCAGCAAAACCATCTGCCTTTTCAATGAGCTCGTCAACTGGAAGGGCTTCATGTTCATTATTGTTACGACCCAACAATGAGGATGAGGGGTACATGTTTGTTCCCATTCCAAGTCGTCTACCAGTTTCTTTTGCAATTGCCAATTGGTCACCTAATAGCAATAATAGAGGAATGTTAATATCTAATTGAATTATCAAGGGTTTGACAGAAAACAGATCTTTAATGTAAGTAAAAGAGAGATAAAGGGATTGATACCAGTGATCATCTTAACATCAACTCCAAGATTAAGAGCTCGGCGGATGGTCTCAGCACTGTCATGCCTTGGGGGATCAAACAAGGGAAGTAGACCACAAAAAGTCCATGGGCCACCTTCACTGTCCTTAGATTTCTCGGGAACTTCCTGTAAACAACAAATATAGTAGAAATATGAGGAAAAACACTTTCGAATAAGTGATCCTAATAAGCAAACAAGTTTTGCAAGAAAAGAAAGAGGAAGCTTAATGTCAGTATTACCTGAAGGGCAACAGCAAGTGATCTCAATCCCCTTTCAGCATACCTATCAATGATGGCATGCACTTTTCCAGCAATTTCATCTTTCTCTTGGGAGAGTTCAAGAATCTGAATGGTAGGGGCGACGTAAAAAGGTTATATGTTTTGAAGTTATTTAGCATGTGCAAGAACTTAAACAGATGAGATAACTACCTGTTCAGGAGCCCCTTTGCTCGCTCTGTACCATTTTCCATCAACATCAATGTAAGTGATAGCAGTTCTCTTGTCAACAGGGTTGAATGGCAGAAAGTGAACTTCTTTAATGTTCGCACGTGCCTGGAAGGAAGAAGGAAAAGGGCTATTAAACTCTCTTTTTATCCCTTGTTCTATAAGAATTAACAAGAAAGGTCCAGAACCAGTTAGACTATTGGAGTGTTCTCTTAGGTTGTTTTCATTATTTTTTATACCTCCTTTGGATCAGCAAGCATATTGACTATGGCAGCATCAATGGCATCTTGGTTTTCCAGTCTTGCTGCTCTGGCTGCGAGTAGGACCACTGTATCTTTGTCCATGTCTTTTGCAAAAACCTAAAAATAAGTGAAAAAATTATTATCAAATATTTCAAATAGTAAAGTACGGAAACTAGGACCACTGTGTCTTTGTCCAAGTCTTTTGCAAAAACCTCAGTATAAGTGACACATTTATCGTCAAATATTTCAAATAGTAAAGAACAGATACTGCAAACAGAATATATCATCTTTGTACCTCAACAAGGTTACGGTCAACAGTAAGACGATTCAGAGTAAGGGTCCCAGTTTTATCACTGCAAAGTACATCCATTCCTGCCATCTCTTCAATAGCAGTCATTCTCTTTGTGATGGCACCCTGTTCATGATCACGATATCAGTGAAGATTTCATAAGCAAATTAGACTAAGGATCTTTCTAATTCCTGTATTTGCTTGCGAGCTCACCTGTTGGGAAAGTCGGTGAGAACCAATAGCAAGCGTTACAGACAACACTGTGGGCATGGCTATAGGGATTCCTCCAATCAAGAGAACAAGAAGGTTGTTGATTCCGCTTCTGTATGATCGGTGTTGGATTGGGTACATGACGAGTATTTCAATAATCATCCCAATAGCTATAGAGCAAATGCAAAAGTTCCCAATGGCAGTGAGGACCTGCAAATTAAAATGGTTTAGTGTTCCCATATCATAATCTGATTTTACTATATTCAACAAGCATTAATTTGTTCACATTACCTGTTGGAAGTGTCCAATACTTTCAGTGCTGTCCACCAAATGAGCTGCTTTTCCAAGGAAAGAGTGCACCCCAGTTGCTATTACAACAGCTTCAATCTCTCCGTGCTTGCAAATAGAACCAGAGAAGACTTCATCTCCTGTCTTCTTTGTAACTGGAAGAGATTCTCCAGTAAGAGCAGACTGCAGAGAACAAACCCTTCATCAGATAAATGCAAAGACCAATGCAAAAACTTGGGGTCACAAAACAAGGTAGACCAATTCCAACAGTTTCCCATAATATTGCAGAGCACAGTTGTCATGAATGAAATCAGCTACCCATCAACAATTTTGAGCATATTAAGACTGATATTAAAATAAATAGGGAATTCCTGCACGAATGCTGTAACAACACTTGCCTGATCAATTTTAAGTGAATCTCCTTCAAGCAAGCGGGCATCTGCAGGGATGATATCACCAAGCTTGATGCTTATGACATCTCCAGGAACAAGTACACCAGCATCTTCCTCCTTCCATTGCCCGTCCCTCAGAACCTAAATGACATCAGATGGATTCAATAGAAGTTTTGTAAAACATATTCCCATTTCTCATACAAAAAAAAGAAAGAAAAAGAATTCACCTATTTGCATCAATCACAGAGAAACTCTTAGATCAAAGTTTAATAAATTTTACATACAAGAAAATATAAGAACAAACCCTTGTCTTTGGAGCTAGTTTAGCCATGAGTGCTTGAGCAGCATTCCCTGCATTGTTTTCCTCAATAAAACTGATGGTAGAGTTGATAACCAATAAGCAGATGATTCCCACAAAATCTTGCCAATCAGGGCCTTCACCCTGAGAGTTACGAACGATTATTATAAGATGGCATATCGTATTTGATGCATGTAAAGAACCAAAACTTGCAAAAAATAAAAGAGAAAGAGAAGGCATCAGTCAACTTACTCCACCATTAGCAAGTACAAGCGCCATGATAGCAGCAGCTTCCATAACCCATGATAACGGATTCCACATGAAACCCAGAAATTTTAAAAATTTGTTTTCCTGCATTCAAGGAACTCGAATATAAATTTTGTTCATACTCGATTTACAATTTCTGCTTCTCTGAACTCCAGAGATATATAATCATGAGCATCATGTTCACCATATTGCTTAAAGGGGAAAAAAATTAACATAAAATATGACAAGGCGATTACCGCCTTTTCTTCAAGTTTGTTTGGTCCAAAAATTCTCAATCGAATTTCAGCATCTTCACTTGTAAGTCCACTTCTTGAAGTCTTCAGTTGTTCAAAGACTTCATTCAAAGGAAGGTTTTCCTGTTCAATTACAGTATAATTCATTAAATGCACAGCTTCAAAGTTCTCAAGAACGTTTTTATAGCTTTCTTGTCCATCCCTCTTACCAAGTCAATATTATCTCGGTTGAAATTTTCAGGATTCAACAACGGTTGCTCCAGCTCCTCCGCCATGGCTCACCCTTCAGAATCCACCGAAATAGATGGTCAGAGATATGGCAGGTTACAGTATATTGTAGAGACACAAATGAAGCTCAAAATATTTTGAAGCGTGCTTGAAACTGAAAATCAAATTATTGAATGTGCCTTCAAAGAGCTTCACACATGCTATTTATGGAAATTATAAACACCTAATTATGTATAAAATTCTTTAATTAGATCACCACAAATGATCTTTCATTTAGATTACATTCTAGGAAGAATATCCAAAAACTGATGGCTAGGTCAAAGGCAAATTAAGTAGCTTGGGATGGCAGAATTTCTAAAAGTCATCTGATTCTTGATTTGAAAGAACCCTGATTACAAGGCCAAATCCAACCCATCCAAAAGAAACAGAACAGAAAAGGGAGCAATAATGTCAAGTACTACATTGATCTACAGATAACACCACTTCAAAATCCAAGCCCCAGATTAAGCCATCTCAAACACAATACAATATTACTAGCAAGATTCATTTCCCGAAGGCTTCCCATTGGAGATCAAGGATATGAATGCAATCAAGCTCACGTCTGATAACAAAAATTGAATCACATTATAAAGTCAACTATGCAACTTCTTCAAGGAAATGATCTGTACATGCTCAAAAGTGTCAATGCATCCTATACATTTATTAACTATAACAATGTGGATGACTAGTGATCTATAATTACAAAGCACCATACGCGGCAGATAAAGAAAGATTGCGATGCTATCAGTTAGTTCAAGGCAGATGTGATGTGAAATATAGAAATCCCTTAGAGGTCACTTCAACCCTCAATTCATTTAGACACTGTCAATATTGCTAAACACATTGTCATGTTTTTATTCGGGAAACATTTATTTTTCATCTGCATTGACATTTGACCAGGTATAAAGCTAGAACACTCTTAACATAAACAGCCCACTGATCCATTTATTGAACATTGCAAAACCCAGACGGCATTATCCAACATTCACCTAAGATTCAATCAATCAGACAAGCGGCCCCTACCCTATACATGGGGAACAATGCACATTTGAGAAGACAATGGCCATAATTGAGCATGCTAATCTACAGAAATGTAATAATTAACAAAGAATCAAAACTGAATTGATGATTTTCAACTTACAAGCTAGCCAAGAACTTTTGAGAAGCAGAAAAGGCAGTTCCCAACTCTGATAGTTGGGGGTGATAGCAAGAGTTCCGCACCCACAATCAATTATATTTAAGTAGTGATCAAGTGGGTTTCTGATGGTTGAGAGATAGAGAAGGAAAGATGTGATTTTTAGAAAGCAAATGTGAGTTCTATTAAAGGGTTTTGGGCTGCGAGAAATTGGAGGTTTGACGAGTTGTTGAGTTGTCTCCATTACACCTACAAGTCTGAATCTTCTTCTTCCTCTCGTTGTTGTACTTGTAGCTATATCTGCTTGATTGGTTTTAAGAATTGGTCTATCCGTATCCTCCCGGTTTGATGAGAGAAGAACGGGAGATTTCAAGACCAACCGTTCAACCATCCTTCAAATCTCAAACCCAAATCTTCAAACCTAACGGTCTTCTCCTCCCGCGTCCAGGTGTAGAACGAGGATAATTTAATAGTATAATTTTTCCGCTCGAAAGAAATTGGGTTTTGTAGCCGCTGAGCTGGAGGTAGATATTTCATCAGATGATTGATCATGGATCATGATTCAGATCTCATCACTATGTAAAACCTAAGTTATTTATTTTAGGTTTTGGAAAGGGGCAAATTAAAGATTCGAGGCTGTTTCAGCTTGGGCATGTCCTTCGCATGTGAGAGTAGATCTCTGTATTTATTTTTTCTTCTTTTTGCATTCCTGTTTTTCATTAATTATTATTATTTCCTCAATTCTAATATAATTATAAATAAAATAAGAATTTTTCTATAACTGGCTTTAGGGTATACTAACAAGATCCGGTCGTGTCATGCACGACTATAACTTGATAATTTATTTTTATGTACGAACCATATATTAAATAAATAATTATTAAAAATTAAATAAGTGATGATACACCTCATTTTTTTTTAAGATATGAGGTGTACCATCACTGATCTCATTATAAATTGATATTATACGTATATAGATTTATACATATACTTTAATACTCATTTCGTTTCGCAATGTAAGTCGTTTCTAGATCTAAAAGGTGTTTCATAATGTAAGTCATTTCCTCTCTTATTTAATGTAAAACTTTCTAGAATAGCTCATTACTCTATTTAATTTACTTAACATTCCAACAACATTCATTAATTCAAACAATTCTAGTGGTTAAAGAGTTAATAGTACATGTGATAAAAACAAACATTAAATTATCATCTTTTCCATTTTAAGCTTGTCTTAATTCCTGTGCAAAATAAAAAAAACGACTTACATTGCGAAACAGAGGTAGTATTATAAAAGTGACACCTCACACATAATGGACGATGAATAGCAAAGCCCTATTAAAATTTATGTCCATAAAAATAAAATCATAGAGATCTCACCTATTCATAGTTTCATATTTATCATAGAAAAAATTACACAACATATATCTCACGTACTAATATAATTTATATAATATTAAGGTTTCTCACATACTAATATAATTACAGTACATATTTATTCATAGTTTCATATTTAGCAATATTGTTATATTATTATATTATATATTCTTAAGGATTGTAAATACGAAAAATTATGAAGGGTAAAGGAGTAAATTGAAAAATTAAGAAGCTTATGTGGCATAGTTAAGAGATTGACAAATAGGATAGAGTGATTCGAGTTTAGTAATAGTATATAGATTAATACGTATTTTGTACAAAATTTGCTTAAACAAAATATTAATAATAAAAAGTTGAAATATATCAATCATCCATGGTAAATGTGGGTGCAACAAATTACAAATTAGTTATATATGGGGTGCAAATGTGCAATAAATTAAAATATTCTCAATTAAATTTTAACCAATCATAATATTTTAAATCATATTTGTTTAAATATAAAGTTGACATCTCAATAAAAAAGGATATTATCGATAGGTTTAGATAAATGCTAAAATTTTAAAACCTTCTTAATCTTAGAGAACCTTCTAAATTGATATTATAAGAATCTCGTTTAACAAATTAAAATTAGTTTTAAACTCACCTTTAATCATGCAATAATTGACATTATAAAGATCTCACTTAACCAATTAAAATTTTAAATTCTCTTTAATCGTGCAAGAGGATGATTTTTTTTAAAATAAGAGTAAATAAAAAGTAAAAGAGAATTTATATTACATATTTTTGGGATAATATTACAATCATCATAAATAAAAAAAGTTTATATAAGATGATAAGGTTTTTCTAAATATATATGTAATCTTTTATCAAAGTAAAAGAAATCTATATCTTCTAAATATAGCTAATATAGAGATATCTATTAGTAACATTATTCGAAGCAATATAAGAAATTTTATTATAATATACGAATATAAATACGAAAAAAAAAATTAAGGGCAAATAGGTAAATAGAAAAATGAATATGCCTACGTGGCATAGTTAAGACGACAGACAATACATAGAATAGATGGATTTGACTTTAGTTATAGTATATTACTATATTGATATTGATTATAAGAAATTTATTTCGGAAAAAATTTCTAATCCTTTTAAGAATATATTTAATTTTTTTTCTCAAGAGTATTACTGTAAATATATAATAGAATTTTAGTTTTTAAATAAGGTTACATATAATGTGTCCTTGGAAAAATAAATATAACACATTACAATGTGTAAAGATTAACCAAAAAAAAAAGAGGGTGATACATAAATAATTACAAATACTAAATTCAAAACTTTAAAAATAGAAAATGTGTTTTGTATATTCAATTAGGAAAATAATTAGCTCTTATAGTAACTTATCACCAATAAATAGATTACAACAAAAAAAAATGTATCTCTCGTTCGAAAAAGGCAAAAAGTCAAAGTGTCCGAGAATCAGTTTGGTTTTATGTTTGAGAGGTCGTCTATGGATACTATTCATCTATTGAGCGTGCTTATAGAGGCATACAAAAAAAGGATGAAGAACATACATATGGTATTCATTGACTTGGAGAAAGCTTATGACAGAGTGTCGAGAGAGTTGATTTGGAAGAGTCTGGCAACCAAAGAAGTGTTTGGCACATTTATCAGGCTTATCAAAGATATGTATGAGGGTCCGATGACCATTGTCTATACCCCAGGAGCGGATACAAGGTACTTTTACACCAAGGCTCAGCCTTGAGTCCCTTCCTTTTCACGCTAATGTTGGATCATTTGACGAGAGAGATTCAGGGAGACATTCCAAGGTGTTTGTTGTTCACGGACGATATTGTCTTGGTGGATGAGACTAGATACAAAGTTAGTAACACACTCAAAATTTGGAGGGAGAAGTTGGGGTCTAAAGGTTTTAAACTGAGCGGAACTAAGACGGAATATGTGGAGTTCAAGTTCGGGCATGGTACAGATGCCGATGAAGAAGTACGTTTAGGAGGGGAAATCGTTATGAGGAAGGAAAGTTTCAAACATTTTGGGTCAGTTTTGCAATGTGATGGGGGCATCGATGAGGATATTACATATCGAATTCAAGGTGCTGGCAAAAGTGCAGGGTAGCTTTAAGGGTTCTATGTGATAAGAAGGTATTACTCAAGCTAAGGGTAAGTTCTATAGGACAGTTATTAGGTATGCCATCCTTTATGAGGCAGAGTGTTGGCCAACCACGAGGGCACATGAGCAAAGATTGATTTTAGTTGAGATGAAGATGTTATGATGGATGTGCGGGCACATGTTATGGGACAAGATAAAAGATGAAGAGATCAGGAGCAAGATAGGGGAGGCAAGTATAGGGGGGCAAGTTGCGAGAATCGAGACTTTGCTGGTTCGGGCATGTACAGAGGCGGGGTACAAGAGAGCCAGTCCGCAGGTATGACAACTTGGCCCTTGGAGACTTTCGTAAAGGTAGAGGACGACCAAGGAAATACTAGAGGGATAACATAAGGCATGATATTAACCAGTTGGGGATTTCAGCAGAGCTAGCATAATACAGGGACAGTTGGAGGGAGAAGATCAGGGTGGTGGATAGATAGTCGGCAGGACGGACGGTTCCTTTGGTTCTTCATGGTTTCGGTGTTTGGTTTTGTTGTGCTTTGTCCTATTTTGTTTTGTGTGTTTTTGTTTTGTTTGTTCTTTGTGTTATGCATGTGCTTTTTACTTGCTTTGGTGTTTTGCAGTTTTATGTTATGCATGTCTTGTGTTTTCATGTCATTGTCTTGTGCTTGTTGGGAACCTGTTTGGTGGTCCTCTTTGGGCCTTTCGGGTGCTCCTCCTCTACATTAAGCGAAGGTGTCCCCCATCTTGCACCCCAGATTCCGCTTCAGCGGAGTTACATCAGGTCAATGTTGTTGTTGTTGTTGTTTATCTCTCGCTTGGTTCGATCGGCCAAGGTCGTTCTACGTCCGGATCGGGTACTCCAAAGACCCTTAATAAAGGCGAGCCTTTCAATTCAACGACATCTTTTCAATTTCCATACACACCACCAAGGAGATTCGACTCGAATTTTAGAAAAACGCTTAAGGAAACCTATCATTTTATCCCGCTAGACCAATTGATGATTGGTATTACAACAAAATTCTTCATTTTAAATTTAAAAAAATAACTCTTCTCTTACTAAAATTGCTTGCTGCCTAACTACGCCTTTAGGGCATTCCCAACAAATTGTCTATAACTTTCTCCAAAATGGAGAATAAAAACTCATATTTTCTAAAAAAAATTACTCAAACTCCAAAAAATTCTCAATTTTGAAAAATCTTACTTATATTATTATTATTTTATTATTATTATTATTATTATTATTATTATTATTATTATTATTATTATTATTATTATTATTATTATTATTATTATTATTATTATTATTATTATTATTATTTAGACCTGTCAATCGGGTCGGGTTGGGGCGGGTTCGGGTTCGGTCATTTCGGGTTCGAGCTAAATCGGGTTTCGGGTCGTTATGGGTCACGGGTCAATCGGGTCGGGTTGTAGCGGGTTTTCGGTCGGGTTGGGTTGACTAGCGGGTCTAAAATATCCTTTTTTCTTATGATTATTAAAATCAATTTTTAATTAAATAATAATATTTAATTATAATATATTATTTTCATTTATTTTAATAATAAAATATATTATAAGTTTCAAAATAAATTTAATTTTTTTTATAAATATGCTAAATCGGTCAACCCAACGGGTTTCGGGTTTCAACCCAACGGGTTCGGGTTCTATCGGGTTCGGTTTATTTCGGGTTTCGGGTTCAAATTTTCGGGTCTTAACCCTAAAATTATCGGGCGAATCGGGTCGGATTAGCGGGTTAGGTCAGTTTTTGACAGGTCTAATATTATTATATAATAATATAAAATATTGAAAATTTTAATTTGACCAATTATATGCAATTAATGCATTCTTCAAATGCGTGTGGGAATACTCTAAATTTAGAAACAAGAAACAATCCTCCATTTTTCTTCCTCCTATATTATAGGAAATGGAATGGTGAATCAACTAGGTTAAAAAACAACATAAAATTCTCTAGAAATAGAATTTCTAATAAAATGGGAAATCTATTAGACATACCCTTATAACTCGCTAAATTACACAATTATAACAAAATAACTAGTGTTAATCCCATACCATGTACGGATAATAACTGAGAATACAATAATTTTTAACGAATTTTCTATCATATGCAGGAATAAAATAAGGATCTAGATTTAATAATTAAAAACCTCAGCCCCAAGAAAAAAGGTATTACATTACAAGTATGCATATCAATGATACACCCTCAATTTCATAATTTAGGGGCTTTAGAACTTTGCACATATATTAAGACAAGCTTAAAATAGAATACTCCTATATTTAATAATTGCTTTTACATTTACAATAAGTATTTCAATGTAACAACTCACGAGTAAATTTAATGAACTCAATTATGTTTAACAATGTTGTACTCCAACAGAAAAATGTTGTGACTCTCTCTAATTAAAAACAACCATTTCAATTTATATTTTTCATGACATGTATTGAAACTAGTATTGTTGTTTAAATGAAGTTAATGTTAAGTAAATGTATTTATGTGACTATGTCTTAATTTGGAATGTTTTGCATCAAACAGTGGGAAAATTGACTTATATTTTGAAAATTCATTTGAAGCTTAAAAGCCCCTAATTGTAAAACGGAGGGAATAATATAGGATGGATTCAAAACTTGGTCGATGTGCATTGATCAATCACTGGTTAACAAATTCAAAATATGAATTGAGTAAATCGTCAAAAGGGAAAGATAGGATAAGAATGAGACTATTTTTTCACTTGTTTGGAGAGCAAAATGTTATCTTTGAGGATGATGATCACATATATGATGCTACAAATAGGGATGTAGTATGGAGATGTGGAGGTTATAGATAATGGGAGAGTGGATATATATATTTAAGGATAGTGGAAAAGTGGTTATATACTTAGACCATTCACAATACACATCCTATTTTTTGAGATTTTAACCCCTCAAACCAATTTTCTAACTCCTCCACCTCACTTTAAAACCCATTTTTATTTTATCCCCACAAGACCACAACCCACATCTTCATTTCTTTCTTTCAAATTCATTATTTTTTATATTTTATATTTTTATTTATCCAACTATACTATCTATAAATGTATGTATATATTAACTATGTTATTTTGCATTATACATAAAATTAACTACCCATTTTTTATGTCATCTAAAGATTATTTTACTTGTTTTTTGAATTTCTACCAATTTTTTTTTCTTCGAAACATATTCAACGTTGGTGTTTATGAATAGATAAAAATAAAATTAAAATATTTTTTTGAATTGATAAAATTAATATATTGTCAAAAAATTGGCTAAACCAATTTATAATCTTTTGCCTTGATTTTTTTATGCCTAAAGCAAGTGGAGCAATATAGTAGTACACGTCTCCAACATATGCAAGACGATGCGTATTAGTTCCTCCCGTCTTCAAAACACCATTGTTTATTATTATTTTTACCTAAAAAAGATGACGTGCTGGCAAAAAAAAGAGAGACGGAATTAAGAGTTGAGAGACGGAAATCGGAGGCTGAATGACTCGTGCTTAGGGGTGGCAATGGGGCGGGGATTTCTCATTATCCGTGGAGATTCTCCATTATAGGTACGGGCAGGGGCTCAATTTTTAATTTTTTTTTTTGAAAAATATATATAAAAAAATACTAGATTATTGATAAAAAACTCCAAAAAAAAAACTAGATTAATTTTATATTTTTATGAAAAATATAAAATAAGGGTTTTCTAATACAATATTTTTTATACAAAAAAATATTAAAAAATTTATATTGTTCTAAAAAATCCCCGCTTAGTTCCGTCTAGGTTTTGCCTAGGAGTTAAAAGGTCTTATCCTGCTTAGTCTCCCAGCCCGGTTAGTAGACCATCAAGTTCATCTAGGCGACTGTTTAGGCCGCCTAGGCGGTCTCTCTCCGTCTAGGGATCGTTTAGTATTTTTTAGAACACTATCTGTTTCAAAAAATTATACAAAAAAATTCTGTATTTTTCAATTTTTTTATGTAGTCAATAATTTGATCCAGAGAAATTTAGCCCCCACTGGATCGAATTCCTGGCTACGCCACTGGGTACGGGGATGGAGATTTTTAGTGGGGATGGGGGAAAAAGTAATTATCCGCTAGGGTATGGGCATGGGGACGGGGATAGGTGTCCCCGCCCCACCACCCGACCCAAACCCGAACCCATTGGGGAATCCCCGCCTGGGGACCCATTGGGGAAACCGTGGGGAATCCCCACCGGAGGACCCATTGGGGAACCCCGTGGGGAATCCCGCCGGGGGACCCGTTGGGGAATTCCCACCGGGGGACCCGTTGGGGAATCCTCACTTGGGGATCCCCACCGTGGAACCCATAGGTAAATCTTCATCAAGAAACCCTAATTATCTTTCAAAATGACTTAGAAAATTTTTTTAATCAAATTTGGTTATTTTTTATCCCGAAAATCAAACGGGGATGGGGAGTCCCCGCTAGAGATTATAAATGGGGAAATCAAGCGGAGATGGGGAATCCCTGACGGGGATTATAAATGGGGAAATCAAGCGGAGATGGCGAATCTCCGACGGGGATTATAAATGGGGAAATCAAGCAGGGATGGGGAAGGGATAAATTTTATTACCCGATGGGTAATGGGACGGGTATGGGGAGCATATATCTAAATGGGTATGGGTACGAGAAGGGTATCCCCCGCCCCGAACCCGCCCCATTGCCATCTCTACTCGTGCTTCTATATATTTCCATTGTTACTAAAAATTTTATTATTTTTTTATGTTAAAATCTAACCATTGTGAATGGTCTTAGACCATCTCCAACAACTTCCCTAAATTTTTCTAGCCTCTAAAATGGGGCAAGAAATGTCATATTCTCTAAAAATATTTTGCTTCAACTCCAACAGCTCCCCATTATAAAGAATCTTGTATTTATTATATATATAAATATTAACTAAAATATTAAAAAATATAATATAACCAATTGAAAGTTGTCATGATAGCTTATGTAATTAATACATTACTTAAATATTTTTGGAGAATTCTCCAAATGTAGGGAAGATAGTTTATTTTTTTTCTCATCCCTCCCTATTATAGACAATGTGATGGAGAAAACTATTGGAGCAAAAACTTGTACCAAATTTTCTAAATTCATATTTTTCAATAATATAAAGAAACTTTTAGAGATAATCTTATATATTTAATTTGATCCAAATTAAAATTAATTACTATATTTTTTCTCAATAATTATCATGTGGCACAAATTTTTAGATTTCAGAAAACATGTAGTGTACTCTACGTGCTAGATATCAACACTTGGAACGTACGTTTTTCATTAACTGAATATTGATTTTGTATAATGATATGTGACTATGTGAGATATCATATTTTTAAGGAAAAGTTGTAATTAAATACGATATATAGCACGCCTCCCTACGTGCCAATGTATGTGCCATTCGTCGTCCGACCAATCAATACCGCAAATTAATCTTCCTAGCTCCACCGGGAGTGTATGAAACAAGACTAATAAAATAATGTATCGCAAAAATCAATTGGGATGGTTTGGTAATGGAATTCATCTAAACATCATTTTCCATAAATCATCATCATAGCGTCACAACTCACAACTCACAAGGAGTAGTATTTTATTTACATATATCAGCCTGCAATTCATTAAAAAACATGTAAATGCATTGCAAGCTCTGATACGTGGCTGGAAATAAGTGGAAATATACATAAAATGAACGTTTAAAATGAGAAAATAATAACGTCAATATCAATTGAACTATTTAAAATTTATAGATTTATCATATGACGATTTTAATTTTGAAACTTATTGTATTTTTTGTCATTTATTTGGCTTAAAAACTTTCATAAATTAAGTGAAAATTTATTCTTAAAATAATCTAATAGATTTATAATATTTAATTTTGTATGATAATTAATTAACTATTATTTAAATTTAAATTTGACAAAAATAGTCAAAATAAAAATAAGAATAGCGTTTGAAAGCTAGTAGGTTAACCCAAACCCGTAGAATGTGGGTTAGGGTTATAATATCACTTCATTCACTTGAGGACTTGACATATGACCTAGAATGACCCGACCTATAATTAATTTTATACTACACATTTTTTTCTGAGAAAATGCAACGTTATTTTTTTAAAAAATACTTTCAGTTCTTTATTCATAAATTTTGAAATTTCGATCTCAGTTCGGTGTAATTCTTGACCGATATGAACCACTTACAAAGATATTTATAGATCGTCTGCTATCACGTACAACAACTCAAATATAACTTGGTCTAGCTGCTACAAATGTCTACATCATACTTGATTTACAATTTCAAATTTTGCCTTTTTAAACTTATAGAATTAGTTCATTCTATTAGTATTTGCCCGAACACGTCAAATGTTATTAATTATTAGTTAAAAAATCCAATGAATCTAGATTTAGCTTCCTACAATATTTATCATAAACAAGAAGTTCAAGACACGTCTAGAGTGATGTCGAAGCTTTGAACTGCTGTAAAAATATAGTCGAATATATCATATATATATGAGGCTTTATACGTACTGTATAATTTAATTAATGTAGCATAAGCTTTTGACTTGCTTCATTTAAGTGAATAATCATATAGATCAACACAAATTTGACAATAAAAAATTCCACATATACCAAATAAAGTGAGCACGTTTAATTTTTAGGGTAAAATATTGAAAACCACCCTTTATTTGGAGTGTTTGTAAAAATCATCCCTTATTTTTATTTCGTTTTCATTAAACCACTTCATCCTGTTTTATATCCATTATACCCTTCCTCTCTCGATCCTCTCTCGATTCCTAGAAGGCACTCGTCACCGAGTCGAGCCCTCCCTAGACACCTAGCACGATCGCCGATCATGAATCACCCTTGAGACAACCTAGCTTTCCCCGCGCTCTCTCAAGCAACAACAACAATCAAATAAGGTAATTATCGAATTTTATCAATTTGGTAGCTTAATGATACGCTAAATCATATTAGGATAATTGGGATAATGAATTATATTTAAGAATATTATTATTTCCTTTTATTTAAGATTTAGTTTTATATTTTAGTAGGATATCATTTCAGCGTTATCTTTTCCGATTTAGCTAGATCCGGGAGTTATTATAAATACTCTCTTATTGTTATGTTTTTAATTAATCAATGAATCAGAATTATCTTATCCCAAAACCTTAGTCTCCTTCTTCCTCGTCTGCGTCTTTCTTTTCCCCTAGCCAATTGGCTCTTCTCCCCTTCACCTTTACTTTTATCTATTCTTTTGATCCTGTTCTACAGTATTTTGGTACGATAACCTAATAGTATCGTATCACTTAACCTAGGGGCAATGATGTATTAATCCTAATTTGACGGCATAATAGATGGAAAACGAGATGAAGTGATTCAATAAAAACAAAATAGAATTAAAGAGTAATTAGGGGTGTTTTTTGCAAACACTCTAAGATAAAAGATGGTTTTCTATGAAAAGTAACATAAGAGGTGATTTTTTATAAATATCCCAAAATAAAGGGTGGTTTTTTTATATTTTACCCTAATTTTCAATAACTATTATTAAGAAAAATTACAGAAAATAACTTAACTCATGTTTGTATTTGCCAAAAATAGCTTGATTTTTTGGGTCATAATAGCTTGAATTTTTAAATATGCGGCAAATTATATAATAGTGAGTTGAAATCATGTATCATCAAATATATATACTACTCCGTAATATTTTTTTAAAAGTAAATGGTCATTAATCTTGAGAAATCACAAATATATGGCAATGTCACGTGATCACTTACAATAAGAAAATCTCATAATTAAAGATGCTTACATTAATTAGTGATTGCAACTCACCGACTTAAATAGTTAAATGTCGCAATTTTAAAAATTTAGACTATTTTTTTACAAAGTTATGCAACCTCCCCAAAGAGATTATTTCCTGCAAGTTTAATTGTTATTAACATTTCAATCTTTTGATATTAAATGTATTTTATCACTTTTAAATGTTATTAACTATCACTTTAACTTAAAAAGGCATTTGAATTTCATGTCACTTAACCAACAAGAAATTTGATATGATAAATGTAAGTTAATAAGTTATTATAACGGAATTTTTAATTTGATAAGAGGTACGTATTTAAATTATTATAAAGGACAAATTATTCATGAACAAAAAAAGGACAAATTATTTACACATGTTGTTGTACATTATGTCACAAAAATGCATCTATATATTTTGAAACATTGAAATTATACGAACCCCACATACATCCAAAAAAAAAGATTATATAGCTCTATGCATGTGAGTTTCACATGACACCCAAACATATATGTAGCTCAAGGGAATTAAATGACAGTACATTGTCCATGCATTAAGAAGTAATTATCTATTTATACATGCACCAGCTGTTACTATTGGCTCATTTGACCATAAGATAATAATAATTAAGTAGGCCTAATTAAAAGCTTATATTTATATTGTACAATTTATAATTTATAAGTACGTGTCTAGATGCACCTTACATATATATGCATTATATTATATATATTATTGAAAAAAAATATAAGGTTAGCTAGCTCGAAAAGATAGAAGACCATCAATCGAGTAGTTAACATGGAATTGAGAACAATGGACCTACAATATTGCTAAACGAAGAGTTTAGCAATAATTGATCAAGCTAGCTGATCATATATGCACTTGTCTGATAATAATATTAAATTTTATAACGCACGAAAACGGAAAAAGATGGACCTATGATTCTTAAAAGATGGAGCAGCATCAAATAATACGTAGTTGATTATTAATTGCTATTTTACACGATATAGACATGTTTGTTTGGTCGTGGACATGTGGTGAATTTACGTACACATATGTGGACATATGGGCAACTAATAAAGTTGGTGGGTCAAAATAGGGCAGTTCGATCTTATATATGCTAATATTTTCATGCATCACTACCTAAAAGGCTAAAAGTTCCCATTAGAGTCCATATCTTTGCCCTTGCTTGGTGTAGTACGTGGGTCCTTCATTGAGAATAAGGATTAGTAGTGATTTATATCGTTAATTAAGCTTCACTAGCCTAGCTAACTGATAAGTGATGATTTTTGTGATTGCTATTATTTAATTTTCTTGACTGGGTTTTTTTTTCCCCTGACTCTACTCTCCATATATTACTCTCATATACAATCCTCACCTTGTGTGTTTCTTGTTTTATGAGGATGTTGGTGGTCTTTCGTGGAAGACTTTTGTCCTTGGGGCTTTGTTAGGCCCCAATCTCTTTGGGCTTGGCCTATCCCATTTTCATAGACTTTCCTCTAACAACCTCTTTTCTTGTTTCAACCTTTCTCGTTGGTTTGGTTGGCAAGGACTTGAGCTTTGGTTTTGGACCAAGTCGTTTGGGCTGGGTCGTTTTTTGTGCTTCACGGATTTTGAAGATCTCTCATTGCGATGGAGAATCGTCAACAGACCTTTCCGCACATCTCTTATTAGGTTGAACATTTTGTTGGGCGCAACTTGTTGTGTTTACTTACCCCGAGCCAAAACTCGTTTTTGGTTGTTTGTACTCTTTACTCATTCATCTTGGTTGTTTAGGTCTTGTATTTTCTTTGCCGTTATCTACTGCTTCCTCGTGTAGCCTCTCAATTTTCTCAGGTTTATTTAGTTATCAAAATCTTATCTTCTTCATAAAAATAAAAATAAATAAAGGAAAAAAGTTAAAAAGAAGAAGATTTTAAACACGAATTCAATTGGGCATGTGAGTGTGACCTTACCTTGCACCTTATGTGACTACGCAAGCGAGGACATAGACCACCTCCTCATAACGTGCCCACACACTAGACAAACGATTCATGGAATTAACCCCGAAACTTGTCATATCATAAGTCAAACTCAAGTAGGAAATGGAAACTCCATGGAACTCCTTTATGAAATAAGGGGGAGAATAAAAAAGAAAGCAATTTGAGGAACTATGCGTTATCTAGTGGAGTATATGGTATCAGCAAAACGCAAAAATATTTCGACTATTGATAACATGGAACAAATAAAAAAATATCAATGGATTCATTATACAACGACTAAAAAATTGGAGAATAGCCAAACAGGAGAACGAAGACCAAGAGCAACCACATAAGCCTCGATATGATGAAAAACGAAGGAAAAGGAAGAACATAAAATGGAACAAACCAACAACTGGCAAGTTCAAACTCAATTTTGACGGCTCTAGACTATGTAACGGTGAAGCTGGTTTTGGATTCATAATCAGGAACGATGCTGGCGAACCAATTTTGTAGAGCCACGGGAGATGCGGGCTCCAACTAGCTAGCAATCATCGCAGAAGCTCTTGTCCTTAGAGCGGGCATCCAAGAGGCTATCCGCCGTGGGATCTCTCATATATATTGAGATCGAAGGAGACAATCTCAATCTGATTAGCACCATCAAGGGCGCAAGGAGTTGCCCATGGGTGAGTTAGATGTTGCGAGCTGACATCCTCCTTCTTCTATGGCGATGCAGAACGTTCCACACCAACCATATTTTCAGGGAGATCAATAGAGTAGCAGACTTCCTCGCAAAGACTTCTCACGATGGAGACGCCCTGACTGACGCAACTACTAAAGATCTTTAAGATCTCATCCGTGCGAATGCTCTAGGACGAGCTGGCTCCTAATTTTTTCCTTTATAAAAAAAAAATTGGGCTTTTTATTAGCTATAAAGAAGGGACAAAAATAGATTAGGCCCAATGATCCTCACTATGTATGATTTTTTTTTTTTTGATTAGGTAAGAATTAGGATGCTCACCCCTCAGGGTGGGCGCCCTAGTGCATCCTTTCGGATGAGAACCTGAAGTTCTGGATGATTCCGAATAGTGCTTAGAGGGAGACTGTGGCTCAATCTCGCAATTTTATTAGCCACATCGTTGGAACCTCTAGGCACGTGTGTAATTCGAACCGACTGAAACCTTAATAGGGTTACCAAAATGTCAGCCATAATTATCTCAATTTCCCATGGATAGTTTTTCCCACCCTGAGCTGCTTTTATCACTTGTAGGTTGTCCCCTTCAATTTCTATATAATTATACTGTTTTTGCTTTGCTAATCTAATGTCGTCTCTAAGAGCAAGTGCTTCTACCTTAAGAGCTGATATTTTTCCATATTTGTTTCCCATATTTGTTTCCCATTAGTTCCAAACCTCACCCTTATGATTCCTTAGGACTGTTCCTCCACTTGCTTGTCCATCCTGTAATCTCGATCCATCAAAATTGCATTTTATTATTCCTTGTGGGTTTTTTTCCATACTTTGTGTTTTTCTTTTTTCTTTTGTGTTGAGTATATTTTTCTAGTTACAAATTCCTCATCTTCGTTCCACTGTTTTGCTCTTTTCCATTGTTCCAATTGTGTCCTAATGTACGCTGGTAGATCTTGGATAAAGTCATTCGGCGTTTGTTGGAAAGCCAACTTATTTCTCTGATGCCAAATACTCCACCAAGAAACTGCCAAAACTATGAATTCTTTTTCTCCTAGCTGATTAAACAGATCTGTTAAAACATTCTTTAGTGCTTTGTTCTGTGTATTATAATTTCGTAGGGACTGTTCTATATTTATGCTAAGTTTCTTAATTATGCATAACGTATGTGGACACTCCATCAGAAGATGTAAGCAATCCTCATCTGTATAATTACACATAATGCCTCCCCCGACAGTTGGCACATTTTTTTCCCTTAACCTAGCTTTTGTGGGAAGACCATTCATACTTATTTTCCAAAGAAAGTTTTTCACTTTTGGTATTGTATCCAATTTCCATATCCAGTTTATTGTACTTGGTTCTTGGTGTGATACTTGAGTGACCAAGTTGATTGCTGAATGTGTCGAAAACCATCCGTTTTTGCTCGGTGCCCAATATAACCTATCTTGAATATTGTTATCCGGAATCGGAATTGATGTTATCATTTCCACTTGTTCCATAGGTACGCTTTGTTTTAGTGCATTAACATTCCATTTCTTTTCTTGTGTTATAAATTCCGCCACTTTTATCTCTTCATTTATAGTAGATGGGTCGTTCGCATATTGTTTTAATGGTCTTTCTAAAGCCCAATTATCCTCCCAAAATTTTATTGTTTGTCCATCTCCAAGTTGCCAAATAAGTCCTTTCTTAAACTCTGTTCGCAGACTTATTAATTTTTTCCATTGCCAAGATGTGTTTGCCTTCACTTTGTATGAAAAGAAAGTGTCATTCTTCATATATTTTTCTTTAACTACCCTAACCCAAATGTTCTGTGGCTCAACCAGGATTTTCCATAATAGTTTCATCTGCAATGCTTTGTTCATGTGTTCCGCTTTTCTTAATCCTAACCCTCCATGTGTCTTAGGTTTGCAAATTTTATCCCATCCTATTAAAGGTTTGTAATTTTGGTCCTTATTCCAGAAAAAACGTTCTGTTAATTCTATCCAGGTCTTCATGAATTTTCTTTGGGAGCATGAAGCTTTGCATGATATAATTCAGCTTTGTAGCTAGATTTGATCTTATAAGAATTGTACGTCCTTCTTGGGAGAGGGCATTAGCTTTCCATTTAGTGAGTTGACCTTGTGTTTTTTCAACTGAATCTTTAAAAGTGTCTCTATTCACTTTTCCATTGATAATCGGGCATCCAAGATATTTTTCAAGGTTGGTCATGGATGTTATACCAAGCGCTTGTTGAATTTGTTGCTTTTGTTGATTGTTAATGTTCTTTGATGGTTGGAACGCTGACTTGTGATAGTTTACTTTTTGTCCCGATATGTTATTGTATTCTTCTACTATTTTCCTTACCTTTGTGCATGCACCTTGTGTTGCTTTAGAGAAGATTATAATGTCATCTGCAAAGGCTAAGAAGGGAATTCTTAATCCTCCTCGGGCAACCGGAAAACCCACAGATCTTCGATCATTTTCGCACTCTCTTTGGAGCTTTCTTGCTAGGATTTCTGTTCCAATTACGAATAGAAATGGGGAGAGTGGGTCTCCTTGTCTAAGCCCACTTTCGGGTAGAAATGGGTCTGTTGGTCCATTATTTACTAAAATTGAGAATGAAACTGTACACACACATTCTCGTATCCAACCTATGAATTGTTCATTAAATCCAAATTTCTCTAAAACTTGAAAAAGGAAAGTCCATTCTAATCGATCATAAGCTTTTTCCATATCTAATTTTATTGCTACCCATCCATCTTTCGCTTTACTTCCTCTGAAGGAATGAAATATTTCATGAGCAATGAGAACATTGTCTTGTATAGCTTTGTTACTTACAAAGGCCCCTTGAAGTGGGTGAATGATCTTATGAATTATCGCTTTTAGTCGATCGGTTATTATTTTTTATATGATCTTATAAATCGTCGAGCACAAGCTGATTGGTCTGTAGTGATTTGTTGTTGATGGATTATCTATTTTTTGTATGAGAGAGATGAACGTATGGTTTATTTGTTTCAATATTTTTCCTGAGTGAAAGAAGCTTTTGACTGCTTTCGTTACCGATGGGCCAACTATGTCCCAGTATTTTTTGTAAAATTCCGATGTCATCCCGTCCGGGCCGGGTGACTTGTTCGATCCAATTTGCATTAGGGCGAGCTTAACTTCTTCATTTGTAACTTGTTTAGTAAGGAAGGCGTTATCCTCTTCTGAGATCTCTCTTGTAATTAGCTGAAGGTATTCGTGCATCAAATTTTGATTGACAGGTTCCTTTTCATACCTGCGTTTGAAATCTTTTTTGATCTCTTCTCTAATGTTTTCCATTCCTACAATGTGTGTTCCATCACTCGTTATTATTTCCTTGATATTTTTCCTATTTCTTTTTCCGCTCGCAATTTTGTGGAAATATCCTGAATTTGTATCTGCTAGTTTAATGTGTTTAGTTTTCGCTCTTTGTTTCCAATAAGCTTTATGGAAATTAAGTATATTTTCTTTTCTTTTTATTATTCTTAGTTGTTTCTGTATTATATTTGGTTGTGGTGAGATTAGTATTTGTTTTTGTAATTCTATAAGATTGTTTTCTATTTCTTTTAATTGTTCAAAAATGTTTCCTAATGTTCTCTTGTTCCAGCTCTTTGCATTTGTTTTTAGAAGTTGAGTTTTTTTGATCAATTTAAACATGTTCGATCCTTGGACATCAAGTCTCCAAGCTTGCCTTACAACATTCCGAAAATCTCTTCAATACATCCACATTTTTTCAAATTTAAATGGTTGACCCTTTGTGATCGTGTCGTTACTCAGATCCACGGATATTTTGCAATGATCGGACGTTGTAAATGCATGGTTTGTGGTTTGAATTCCCGGGAACCATTGTATTATACAGTTGCTTACTAGAGCTCGGTCAAGCTTTTCATAAATATTATTTTCTTCGGTTTTGTTTTTTCTCCATGTAAAGATATTGCCGCTTGTGGGGATATCTATAAGCTCACAGACATTTTTAAAGTTATGTAGGCGTTCAAATCTGTAGAGTTCTGGGTGTGCACCTCCTTTTTTTTCGCTTGAATCTTGAATTTCATTCAGGTCACTTGTTTCCTGTCTTGGAGTTCCATTCTCTTTATCTCATGTTTATACCTCTGTTTTCTTTTCCTTTTCTTGAGATGTTGCCATTTTGTTCTGCTGCTCAGTAGTGGTCCGAAATCACACATTACCTGAGCTTTCCTGATAACTGAGGTCACCCGATGTTCCTGCTTGAAAATCCCTAACCAAGAGAGTAGCTTCTCCTCAAGATTAACCATTCGTCTCCAACTCCAGGGAAGATGCACCGCCAAAGCCCTCTCAACAGCCCCCATTGTATCCGCCATGAACAGGCCTACGCCGTATCGGAGGCGTACCAGCCCTACTCGCCAATTTGCCCGTTGTTCCAAGATTGCTAGCCCTCGTCGTCTCCCGCGCCGCCTTGACAAGATGGAGGGAGACATCGCAGAGGAACCAAAGGTCGGAAACTCCTCTCCACTAGGCAGAGAATACCGATAAGTGCCGCATGAGCAATTATTCGCCGCAGGAGATCTGGACGGGTTCCATCGAATTGGTGCCAGAGGGTGTTTAAATTCATTATCAACGATTTGTGATAGTAAGAGTTGTAGGATTGTGTCGATTAGAGCTACGATTCTCAATCTAGGGTTCTTGATTTGGGCAAGCGAGGGTTTTGGGAAAAGGGACGAGGGTTTCGGGAGCCTTGGGAGCATTTTCTTCAGCAAACAACAAAATTTTCCTCACTATGTATGATTGTATGTACACTGGACGCTTCTTTTTCTATTTTTTTTGTCTTTTTTTTTCGTTTTTTCTTTAAAAAATATACTAAAAAGGCAAAAAAAAAAGAAATCTTCTCCAAAAATAAAACTAAGCAAACTAATTATAGAAAGACATTAGATAAAATCAAATATTTTCATAATATTTTTTAATTCGTAAAATAGTAAAAATATTTCGGAAATATTAATTAAGCACTAATTTGTATTGACCAAAAACAAATCCCTTGTTTTAAATTACAGTGACATAAGTTTCCTTATTAAAGTCGAATGTCAAAGTCATGGTCAATGTATACGATAACAAGAATTACGTAGCAGCAGTGTAAATGCCATATGCCATAAAGTCTTGATTAAGCTAGCTAATCCAATCACAATATATTACATTATTACCTTACCTAAATCTTAATCAACTTTATATGTGTACGCCTTTTAAAAAGGCACATAAATTATTCATGGTCTCGTCAAGTTGATCTTTTTTTTTTGTCAAGTCGTCGAGTTGATCTTGATTATATGTTGATCCTCTATGAGAGACTATGAAACACAGAAGTCCTTGGATCCAAAGGTAAAGATATGAATAAAATCCAATTGATTTGACAAAAGAACCAACACCAGAAACTTAGATTGATTTAAGGAAATTTAAACTAGTGCCTCTCTATATTTTAGGCAGAATTTCCCTTAATTTAAACAATCTCATAACCACTTCCACACACCGGGATATGCTCATATGCTCTTTGAAAAGGCAAAAAACCAGCAATTAAGTACCTCCAACTTTTTAAATAAACACTTGTAAAGTGACAGTTTGACCAGTGTTATTTTATACACAATCCAATAGTCATCAGCTCATCATGTTCTCTACAACCTTGAAAAGATGAACAATAGTTTGATGCAAGAAGCTAGTAAAATCACAACCACTGAAAACAAGAAAAAATGCTCTCAATATCCAATACCCACTACCTTAATATCATCATCTTGATCTTGTTCTTCTGCCTTTTCTCCTCTTCTCATCAGCAATCATGCAACAGCCAAGATCAAGCCTCACTCCTAGCCTTCTCTGCACCCATTTTTTCAACTTCATCTTTTCCTCCTCTAAATTGGTCTTCTTCTACAAATTGTTGCTCATGGGAAGGAGTAGATTGTGATGTAAATGGAAGAGTCATTGGATTACGGTTGCACTCTCGGGGCTTAGAAGGTGAAATCAATTCTTCAATCAAAAACCTTGTTAGCCTAACTCACCTTGACCTGTCCAAAAATTCCTTCTATGGGAATCTTCCTATTGGAATCTTTGAGCCATTAAGTCGCCTTGAGATTGTTAACTTGAGTTTCAACAATCTAGAAGGTAATTTCTCATCTTCTGGAGCCCTTCCTACCAAAATCTTCACAATTGATATATCAAACAATAAATTTCATGGGATGATAGAACCTTCTATGTTTTTAGGGGCATCAAATTTGTCTAGTTTCAACTCTAGCAATAACTTCTTCAGTGGGTCTATTCCTTCTTCCATTTGTAGCAACTCTCCACTACTAAAAGCACTTGATTTTTCATATAACACTTTTAGTGGCTCTATTCCTCCATCTTTGATGAACTGCACAAATTTGGAACGCCTCATCTTTAGGATTAACAACTTGGAAGGTGATCTCTCCACAGTAAATTTCTCAAAGCTTGCAAAACTCCAAAAGCTCGATCTTTCTCGCAATTTGTTCACTGGTACTCTACCAGAAAGTCTATACTATTGCAAGGAAATCATTGCACTTCGAGTATCGGGTAACAATCTAAGTGGCCAAATCTCACCCAAGATTGTTGAGCTGAACTCTCTATCTTTTCTTTCCCTTACTAACAACTCCTTCACAAATATCACATCAGCACTATCAAACTTTGCTGGTTGCAAGAGCCTAACCACCCTCTTTCTTGGATACAACTTCTACGGCGAAACTTTACCAAGTAATAGAGCCTTTCTTGGCTCCAATGGATTCCCAAACTTGCAATTTATTTCCCTTATATCTTGCAATTTCACTGGCTACATTCCTGAATGGATTTCTAACCTGAAGAGTCTCAGAATCCTAGACCTCAGTCAGAACAGTATCACAGGAACAATTCCAAAATGGTTGGGAGTTAATTTACCAAATCTATTTGCCTTAGATTTGTCCAATAACTTTTTGTCAGGAGATTTCCCACATGAACTATGCCTTTTACCAGCTTTAGTCTCAGCAAATGTGTCTAGTCTAAACCGGTTGTATTTTGATTTCCCAGTCTATAGCATTTTTCCTGGTAGGAACACATGGGATCAGTTCATAGTATATCCTCCTCAGATAAACCTCCAAAATAATGAGATAAGTGGTATTATTCCGTCCGAGATTGGTAAGTTACAAAATTTGTACAAGTTATATCTCAATGGCAACAACTTATCTGGTGGGATTCCTTTCCAGATATCATATTTGAAAAATCTTGAACAGATGTCACTTGCTCATAATCATTTGAGTGGAGAAATACCCACATCCTTAACAAGCCTCAATTTCTTATCGAATTTCAATGTGTCGTATAATGATCTTCAAGGACCGATTCCAACGGGTGGTCAGTTTGATACTTTTCCTGCATCTAGCTATCAAGGAAACCCGGGCTTATGTGGTCAAGTCCTGCATCATGCTTGTAGTTTTGTGCAAAATGAACAGCCTGATGGTGGCGATGATGATGACGATGATGAAGGCGATGGCAAACATTCGTTTGTAAATGGTCTTGCCGTTGGATTTGCTTCAGGCTTTTCTGGTATTCTTGCATTTGTAGCTTGCACAAGCCACAAACTGAGCTGGAGATTGTAAACAAAGCCTTTTGAGGTGGACTAGATGGGTGAGTCACAATTTGCTTTGTTTTAGTTATTATTAGGATAAGATTATATTGTTGAGATAATTTTTTATTGTATAAGATATTTTCCTTATATTTATCTTAGGATTCCAAGATAGATAAAATCACTTGGGCCCCAAGTAACTCTTTGTATATAAAAACCCTCTTGGGTATTCTATTGAATACAAGATTACATTCACAAATATCTTATCTGGTATCCAGAGCGATTTATGATCCGTAAAAAAAAAATTTCCACGCCCTAACAACTGATCATGGACGACGATCACGCTGCCAAATCCAAACAGGAGTCCGGCCTCTCTACACCGATCGTTACACCGTCTCTAGATCTCGACCCCAAGGCTACACCTGCGATCGTGACTGTTGACGAGCAGCCGCACCACAAGTCCAACGCTGGCGCTCTTCTTGCGGCGGCGTCTGGCATGGCGACTCCAACGCTGGCTTTTCCGACTTTGAATGTGAAGTTGGATCGAACAAACTACGTTCTTTGGCGTCACACCATCAAGTCTTCCCTAGAAGCTTATAATGTTGATCGCTTTCTCCTTGAAAACAGCGCACCACCGACAACTCTTCCTGTTGCTTCGGGATCTACATCGCCATCAATTGCCAATCCGGCCTTTGCTGATTGGACGCAGAAAGACAGGTTCATTCTTTTATGGATTCGTTCCACTTTATCTACACCATTACTAGCACATGTGGCTCGCTCCAAGACCACTCATGAGGCCTGGGCTATTCTCGAGCGCATGTTCTTTGCCCAAACTAGGGCTCGTTCAATGTTTCTTAAGCATCAATTACAGAATCTGTCTAAAGGAAATTTATCTATTCTTGAATATGTGGAGAAAAAGCGGAGCTTTTCAGATGCTTTGGCTGAATGTGGTTATGAAGTTTCTGATCATGACTTTATTGAGTATGTTCTTAATGGCTTAGATTCATCCTACTCGACTTTTTTGACTGCTTACAATATGCAGCGACATCCTATTTCTTCTGATGAACTTTTCGGTTTATTATTACAAGAAGAGGAACGTATTAACACCTCTAATCAACCGGCTACACTTGATTCGACTCTTTCTGCTAATGTTGCAAGTCGTGGTGGCCGCACGCGTTCTAATTCTTCTCGACCAGATTCCAACTCGGAGGCAAGTTCTTCGTCGGGTCGCAAGATTTGTCAACTATGTGCCACGCCCGGGCACGAAGCCATTAATTGCTGGCAACACCAAAATTTCAACGAGTTTCCTCCTACAAACCCGAATTATGCCAACAGAGGGGGTCGTGGTGGAACTCGTGGACGTGGTGGCCGAGGTCGTGGCAGCCGAGGCTCATACAACAACACTCGTGATGATCATGTCTCATTCCAGCAGCAGAACACTTCCGTTCCACAATCTAACTTTGCTCAACAGCCTCATTATGCATATCAAATGGGACATTCTCCTTCTACACTTGTTGATCCCAATTGGTGCTTTGATACAGGGTCCAATGCTCATGTCACCGCTGACTTCGGTAATTTTTATGTGCACTCTGATTACACTGGCAATGATGGTTTACAAGTAGGCAACGGTATGTCTCTTCCTATTATGCATTTGGGCAACACATCTTTGCCTGCCTATCCCAAACCCGTTCAATTACATAATATCCTTTTTGTTCCTCAAATTAAGAAAAGCCTCATTAGCGTTTCTCAATTAACTAAAGATAATGATGCTTATATGATTTTTTATCCTACTTGTTGTTTTGTGAAGGACAAACAGGGGCGCACACTCCTCAAAGGAACCGTTGACAACGGGCTTTATCACTTGGACTCATCACAAACCATCATCCCATCCCCTTGAGCATACCTTGGTGAAAGGGCCCCTCTTCAAACATGGCATGAGCGCTTGGGACATCCCCATGAGTCTATTTTTCGTCGTCTAGTTTCTAGGTTTAATTTACCTGTTTCATCAAACAATTTAAAGTCTATTTGTGAGTCGTGTCAGCTTGGAAAGAGTCATCGCCTTTCTCTTCCTAGCTCTCACATTTCTAGTTCTTCTCCTTTTGATTTGGTCTACTCAGATGTTTGGGGGCCTTCTCGTTTGTCTTCTTTTAATGGCAATTATTATTTTCTTATTTTTGTGGATGATTGCACTAAGTTTGTATGGATTTACTTTCTCTCCCAGAAATCTCAAGTATTATCTCATTTTCAGCTATTCCAAAAGATGGTTGAAACACAGTTCTCTACTAAAATCAAGCAATTTCAGTCCGATTTGGGGGGGGGGGGGGGGGGAGAGTATCGCAATGTCTCTACTTACAAACTCAAGGCATCATTCATAGAGTCTCTTGTCCTCATACACAATCTCAAAATGGGGCAGCGGAACGTCGTCACCGCACTATTATTGAAAAGGGTTTGGCTCTCTTATCTCACTCTAAATTACCACCTTTATTTTGGGAGCATGCCTTTCATACATGTTTTTATCTACATAATCGAACCATTTCTCCCATCTTAGATTACAAATCGCCCTTTGAAGTTCTTTATGGCAAAATTCCCGATTATTCCTTCTTAAAGTGTTTTGGTTGTCTCTGTTATCCTTTTCTAAGACCATATATGGTCAATAAACTTGAGTTTAGATTGTCTCCGTGTATTTTCATTGGGTACAACTCCAAACACAAGGGTTATATGTGTCTTCATGTTCCCACACGTCGTGTCTATATAGCCCGCCGTGTCATTTTTGATGAGACCACTTTTCCTTACCCCTTACATGCCCAAACACAAGACTCTTCCGCTAATCCCATGTTGCCCAATTCAAAATTTTCACCGCCTACTTCCATCCTCAAATTGGCCTCCTCACCCTTACCCCCCACTTGGAACCACTCCTCCTCGGACACTCAAATGCATGGAACCTCAGCGCGCGACCGCGCTCTCTCAACACCTCCCCGCGCTTTCACCGACTCACCTTCTGCGGCCGATCCGAGGTATGAAGCCTCATCCCGCGATCGTGCTACACCAGACCCTGACCGCGCTTTACCAGATCCCGCCATTCCTTCCCCAACACCCAATCCAACTTCACCGAGTCCATAACACTCCTTTTCAAACCAAGATAATAGCTCGGTGTCGCGTTCCATTGCAGGAGAATTAGCCGTTGTTGCCTCGCCAAACACAGGTATGCAATCCTCACCCTCTTCTTCTACTTCCTCTTCGTTGGTTCCTTCCTATTTTCGTCCTGTTAATACTTCCACTCACCCCATGGTTACTCGTTCCAAAACGAAACAACCTAAAACCTAAAGCCTTCACCACTAAACATCCTTTACCTGTTTCATCTGATTCACCTAATGAACCAAAAACCTTCTTACAAGCCTCCAAATCGCCTGAATGGCTACATGCTATGCAATCTGAATTCGATGCCCTTTTGCGTAATGGGACTTGGACACTTGTTCCTCGCCCTTGTAATTCTAACATTGTTGGTTGTAAGTGGGTGTACAAGATAAAACAGAAAGCAGATGGTTCCATTGAGCGTTACAAGGCTCGATTGGTTGCAAAAGGCTACAATCAAGAAGAAGGTGTTGATTATTTCGACACTTTCAGCCCAGTTGTAAAGCCTACCACCATTCGGATTGTTATGACTATTGCTTTACAACACTCTTGGCCTATCCGACAGGTGGATATTAATAATGCCTTTCTCAATGGTGACTTATCAGAAAAGGTCTACATGCAGCAACCACCCGGATTTATTGATCAGGCGCGACCCAACTATGTTTGTCTCTTACAAAAAGCTTTATATGGTCTTAAGCAGGCTCCTCGGGCTTGGTTTACAAAACTCCGACAGTTTCTCCTTGGTCATGGTTTTCGTTCATGTCGTTCAGATACATCCTTGTTTGTTCGGCGACGTGGTTCTTCTGTGCTTTATATTCTCGTCTATGTTGATGATCTTCTGATCACTGGATCCGTTACTGCTGACATTGATCGTTTTGTTCATCTCTTGAATAGAACGTTTGCTTTGCGTGATTTGGGTCCTCTGCATTACTTTCTTGGCCTTGAAGTTTCTAGAGGTTCTGATTATTTTCTTCTTTCATAACAGAAGTATATTCGGGATATTCTGCTTCGCAGCAAAATGCAGGACGCCAAGCCTATCTCCTCTCCCGCTGAATCGGCCTCTCGGTTGACTCGTTCAGGTGATCCGTTATCTGATCCTTCTTTATATAGGAGCATTGTTGGAGCTTTACAATATGTTACCATTACTCGGCCAGAGATTTCTTATGCTGTCAATAGAGTCTGTCAATACATGCATTCTCCTATTGAGACTCATTGTGCTGCTGTCAAGCACATCCTCCGTTATCTCAAAGGCTCCATCTCGGCTGGTCTATGTATTCGGCCTTCTATTGATCATCGTTTGATTGCTTACTGTGATGCTGGATGGACGTCTGACAGTGATGATTTTAGATCACAACATGGTTTTGCCATTTATTATGGTGGCAATCTCATTAGCTGGGCTTCCAAGAAACAACATGTTGTTGCTAAATCCAACACTGAAGTAGAATATCGGGCTATTGCTTTCACTTCAACGGAGCTCATTTGGATTCAGCAATTATTGCTTGAATTACAGGCTCCTGTGGTCCGCCCTCCTATTATCTTATGCGACAATTTGAGTGCTACTTATATGTCTGCTAATCTTGTGTTTCATCAACGCTCCAAACATATCAAGATTGACTTCTATTTTGTTCGGGAGCAAGTGGAGGATGGTTCATTGATTGTTCGTCATGTCCGAGCTTGTGATCAAACTGCTGATATCTTCACTAAAGTCATTGGGACTGCCCGTTTCTTGCAATTACGCTCCAAGCTTCATGTTCGGAATCCGCCATGAGCTTGTGGGGGGTATTAGGATACGATTATATTGTTGAGATAATTTTATATTGTATAAGATATTTTCCTTATATTTATCTTAGGGTTCCAAGATAGATAAAATCACTTGGGCCCCAAGTAACTCTTTGTATATAAAAACCCTCTTGGGTATTCTATTGAATACAAGATTACATTCACAAATATCTTATCTTTACAGTTATAAAGAAGGACAGTTGATTGAATATAGTTTTGGAATCCATTCTTAATGTTTTGTACTTATGTAAGAGTATTGCTTCATCAAATGCATATGAAGAACTGATCGAACCTTGCTCTATCTATTATTTCTCGTCGTTAATTTTGAAATTTTATTGATTATGTTTGTATGATCACATGCACACACTAAATCCCCAAAATTCTTGTTTTGGAATTATGTATTTTGACTATTACAAGTGAGATGAAATGATAATGACCCCTTCTTGCTTAATTGGAGGTTTTTAACTCAAGTATCTTAACTTCCTAATAAGGAGAAGTTGACATCGATTCATATGACATCACACAAGTCAATTAAAAGTGATGAATGGTTAAATTCAAGGGTACATTTTAATAGGCATTGGAAACTCTACAATATTAGAAGTAAAAATCTAGACAAAATCATCACATAAAAAAACTACAAGAATGATTATTTGAATTGAAGAAGACGATAATGACGTATGTACCTAATTATCGGATGCAGTTGGCAAAACCCCCGCTCTCTCCGGAGTAGCAAAAGAGACAACATTTGTCACTTCATGTTCTCACGTAGGGATGGAGACCAACTGTGGAAGAAAGACCTTGACATGCTCCCTTCTACGCACTCTTAAAATGCAACATACAACTGACCATGCACAAAACACGACTGCCTTAGGTAAACACACACCTCTTGCAAAGTCTGCCCCAACGTTTTGTTTATCGTTATTACAAAGCATAGTTTTATAGGAAAATGTTTCCTTTGGAACGAAAAGGGGTAGGTTGTTCCGGCAGGCCTGAGATTGATCCTTGGAAGAAAAACTTGTTCATCTTTGTAGGACCCAATAGCTATTTCACAAAGGATGACATTCTTTCAAAAAAAATTGCAGATCAATCTAGTACCATTACACAATCCATTTACAAGATCCAAATTACGCAATAAGATAACCGGGCATCCTGGTTTTAAAACTAATTCATAAGGACTCATTCCGGAAGGACATAGAATATACAAGAACTCATCTGGATAAAGACCCAATGAATTTTTCTATTAGGGATGCATTAACCTCATCAACCCCTTCATTGGTCGGTGTTTGTATAGCCCTTTCACTGAAGATTTGAGGGTCGAAATCAGGATTTTGCAACTCGGGAAAAATGCTCTCCAAAAATGCATCGGTACAATTTGATCCTGTACTGGAACATTTGATCAGATTAGAGGGCAAACTTATAGGATACGTTTCTTTGTTAGGAAACTTTCCGTTACCAAGACCCAATAGAAACTGGGCGAACTCCGTATCTTCTTTGGCTCTAATATTCATGGTTAACTTATACTTAACTAACTGTGGCATAGATATGAGCAAACTAAGTTGGAATTTATGATCTCCAGTTGAGATTTATGTGGAAGGACTGGCAATACTTGACGAAAATCCCCTCCAAAAACAACAACCTTGCCCCCAAATAGCATCTTGTTGTCACAGATATCCGGTAATAGGGAATCCAAGGCTTCTATCTTTCTTTTTAGCCATTGATGCTTTACCCCAAATCAAAAGTGACGCGGCTCCCAACAAACACGCCAAACTACTTTGTTTAGACACATTGCACGTATACGACTCGTGCTTGTCTATAGGAATTTTAAATCTGCAGTGCGCAGTTCTACCCGTAAGTATGTTTGAAGCAACTATTCCCGAGGTCGTTGTTGGAAGAACAATCTTTCCAAGTTGTCTAAGTTTGCATGTTAAGATCGTGGACTATCAATATCAATTTATAAATACACAATCAAAATTTAGTAATTTATATCATTACTCAATCAAAATTTAGTAATTTAAAGGTGTATTAGGCCTAAGAGATGAAGTATTCATCATCACTTTTTGTTTTATTAGGCTTGTTTTATTAGGCTAACAATCATTATTCTAATAAAACAAAAGTGTGTAATAACGAGCCGTTTCATGAGAAGTCGCAAGCATGTGTATGCAGGCAAAATCAAAATAGAAGTGGGCAACATTTATGATTTGGGGGGTCCACAAAGAATGAATCAACGTTGTGCGGCATACCTTTGACCAGTGACCAGTCATGCCATATCTGTAACATGTTGATTTGGATTTCTGCGAGGATCTTGATGTACCCGTTTGGACCTCTTGGTTCACATCCCCTTGTAGTCATGGTTCTCACGGTGATTATCGTGGCTTTTTTTGTAAACTCGGCCATACCCATGACCACCACGGCCACCACAGCTCCCATAGTTACCACGGCCTCGTCCACGCCCATTGTTACGACGTGATTGCTGCCCACGTTCATTGTAGTTTCTATCATGAAATGCTTTGTTCATAGCATTTGCTTCTGGAGCAGATGTTGAGCCAATAGACCTCAAGTCGTGGTTTTTCATTAGGAGCTCATTATTTTTTTCAGCAACCAACAATACTTTCAACAAGTCATAGTATCTTTTGAAATTTCTTTCTCTATATTGTTGTTACAATACTATGTTTGAAGCATGCATAGAGGTTTTCTCCAACATTTCTTGTTGAGTGATCGTTTAACCACATAGTCTCAACTGAGAAGTGATCCAGTGGATAGCATGTTGTACTCAGTGATGGACTTAAAGTCTTGGAACCTTATAGTGTTCCATTCATGTGTTACTTGTGGGAACAAAACTTCATTTTGATGAGCATAACGCTCATTCAGGCTCTCCCATAATTCTCTAGGATCCTCCACAATTAAGTACTCAGTTTTGAGACTTTTCATGAATGTGGTGGCGGAAGAACACAGTGGCTTTTGCCTTTTCTTGTGGGGTGACACTATTGTTTGCCACAATTGTTTCCTCAAGGCCATTTGCCTTGAGGTGAGCCATGACATTAACCCTCCATTCGAGGTATCTTTGGCCCGACAAATCAAGGATGTCAAACTCCCTTTTAGCAGTGTTTGTCATTAGTTGCTACATATAAAGTTATGCAAAACAAATGTTAACATAATCAATAATATAATGCATGAGTCGTGTATGAGACGATTGAAGGACATATCATATCAAACAATAAAGGCATGCATGTAGATGATATATTCAAAATGCATAAAGAAAGATTGTGTGAGTCAGAGAAGTAGTCAATCAATATAGATATAGGCATAAACAATATTGTAAGACAAAAGTAAGAGATCATATGAAATGAAAGAAAATTATTTAGCGAGAATTTTGAAATCTTTAAAGTCCTTAGAGTTCGAGGTCCTTAAAGTCCTTAGTCCGAACTCCGAAGTCCTTAAAGTCCTTACAAAGTCCGGTTCCCTTCATCCCCTTTTTTCGCCTTTTCACTTCCGACCTTATCTCCTTCCTCCACTTCCATATTTGACCGCCGTTACCAAATTTTCTTTCGACATTCTCCATGGCTGACGACGAGATTATGTGTCATCTTAGGGCCGGTAATAGGAGATTTATTATTGAGCTTTTCATATGCCTTGTTCTTATTGTGATTAGCAACATCATGCTCATAATCATTTTGGTTAAAACTTACTTCCACTTCAAGACACTACAAAAAAAAGCGAATTCAGCGACCATATTTCTGGTCGCTAAATGCAAAATCTGGTCGCTAAATGCATTTAGCGACCATATCGTGGTCGCTAAATGCATTTAGCGACCATATCGTGGTCGCTAAAAATGGTCGCTAAATGGTCGGTCGCTAACCACTTGACGACCATATGGTCGCTGTTTTTAGCGACCATAGTCGCCTGTGGTCGCCACATTGGTGGCGACCAACTTGGCGACCACAGCGACCATATGGTCGCTGTTTTTAGCGTCCATATGTTCGCTGTTTTTAGAGACCATATGGTCGCTGTTTTTAGCGACCATATGGTCGCAAATATTTTTGTTTTAAAAAATAATTACGAATTAATATAAATAATTAATATTAATATTTATATAAATAATTACGAATTAATACAACTAAACAATACCAAATTACATAAAGAACAACAATATTCATTAATTTCATTAATTTTCATAAATTTCAATAATTTACATACATAAATTCATTAAATTACATAAATTCAAATAATTTACAATATTCAATAATACAATAAAACTACGCCAATCTTCGCCGGAGCCGTCCGCTTTGCCGGAGCAGTCCTCGTCACCGAAGTCGTCGGGACAAATGTGGTGTTCCGTGTGGGTCGCCTCGGACGAGTTCTCCTCGCTTGGTATCCGGGACGAGCTCGGCTCGTCCCGACGAGGACCTCGTGCATGTCGGCGTGATCCTCCGGCCATAATAACACAACTAAAAACAACAACAACAAACAACAACAACAATTCAACAACAACAAACAACAACAACAAACAACAACAACATATCAACAACAACTTAACCAAAAAAAAAAAACAAAAAAACAACAACTTTCAACAACAACAATTTAACCAAAAAAAACAACAACAAACAACAACAACAACAACAACTTTCAACAACAACTTAACCAAAAAAAAACAACAACAACAAACAACAATCAACAACAACAACTTTCAACAACAACTTAACCAAAACAAACAACAACTTTCAACAACAACAACAACTAAACAATTTTCTCAATCAATTTCTCAATTTTTCTCATTCAATTTATCAAATTTTCTCAATCAATTTCTCAAACAACAACAACAACAACTTCTCAATCAAATTTTCTCAAATTCAACAACAACAACAACTAAACCCTAACCCCTAAACAACAACAACTAATCAATTTCTCAAATTCAACTACAACAACAACTAAACCCTAACCCCTAAACAACAACAACTAATCAATTTCTCAAATTTTCTCATTCAATTTATCAAATTTTCTCTATCAAATTTTTTCAATCAATTTCTCAAACAACAACAACTAAACAATACCAATTTTCTCAATCAATCAAATTCAACAAACAATTTCCCAATCAACACAACAAAATCAACCCCAAAATCAACAACAATTACAAAAATCAACAACAAAAACCGAGAACTTACATGCAAATGGCGGGGAGGAGGTGGCTATCGGACGGACTCGGGCGAGGCGGGCTCGGGCGAGGCTGCGCGCACTTGGGCAAGCGGGCTCGGGCTCGGGCAGGGGGTTGTGCAGGCGGCTCGGGTGAGGCGGAGGGCACCGGCGACGGCGGGCCGAGAGAGAGAAGGCGGAGAGACGGTGGAGGAGGGGTCGGGAGAGAGTTCCGAAAGAGAGAAGGTGGAGGAGGTTTTCACTGAATGAAGAAAGAGAACACGCGTTCTCCTTCTTATTCAGGGGTAGCGACCATATGGTCGCTAAATGTAAGTAATTTAAGAGGTGGGGCCATGCCGCCATTTAGCGACCATATGGTCGCTACCCGTAAATTCAAATATTTCGCGAAAAATCGAAATTTCAGATTTCCCCCCATGTCGCGCCATAAATTTCGTATATCATTTAGCGACCATATGGTCGCTAAATTAGCGACCATATGGTCGCTACCCGTAAATTCAAATATTTCGCGAAAAATCGAAATTTCAGATTTCCCCCATGTCGCGCCATAAATTTCGTATATCATTTAGCGACCATATGGTCGCTACCCGTAAATTCAAATATTTCGCGAAAAATCGAAATTTCAGGTTTCCCCCCATGTCGCGCCATAAATTTCGTATATCCTTTAGCGACCATATGGTCGCTACCCGTGTAATAACTGCGGTTTTTGAGGATATTTTTGAATTTTTCTCGGATATCCTTTTAACCTTTTTGGTTCGTTTTAACGCTTAATCCAATATTTTTATTGGAGATTAAATCCTCAAAAAATTGTTGGTGATATCCTAAAATCACAAAGAAATGATTTTATGGATCGGTGTGAATTCTAGGATTTTTCAGTGGAAAAAGAATATTTATTGGATAAGCCGTCTTTTTAATTATGTACCGGAAGGGATTTAAAATACGAAACGGAAGCCTTAAAAATTGAAGGTAGCAAGATAAAATCATGGAAAATTGATTTTATTGGTCTACATATTTTACGGGACGTTTTTCGTTTAGTGAGTTTTTCCACCCGAGGTACATAATTTTACCGCTTTAACGTGAGTCCCGTCCCGGGACGGAAAATTGCATTTTACCGTCTTTTGCTTAGATGCTAAGGATGTTGAGATAGGATTGTATAAGCCATTTTCCTTGACTTTTCAAAAGTCTATCTTCTTCCCTTCTCCAAAATCAAAACCGTGAGAGAGTGAACGGAAGGACGGACTTGGGCGATAGAATTCAACCTCCCCTGCCGACCACCTTCCTCGCCACCACCTTGCCAACCACCACCCTCATCACCTCCTCTTTGTTGTGTGAAACCGGGCTGTTTGAAAGCCAAAAACCAGGGAGACAAATCAGGACGGAACGGACTTGGGAGAGGGAGCGCCATCTCCATCTTCGACTTCTTCTTCTGCCTCGCTGCCCCGCCGCCGGCGAACAGCAGCTCGCCGACCACCACCCACCACCAGGGGTTGGGTCGAACCACCATCGAGCCGAACAAGCTCGAAGTTCGAGTGAAGGTATTAACGCTCGAAATTAATTAGCGGGGTGGTTACGGAGCCACCGAAAGGACCTTTTGGGTCCACTTTACTAAGTAAATTTATGGTTTTTATAATCTTGACGTTGATACGGTTCCACAGGTTCAAACCGCTCGAGAAACGGACGTCTGGATTATTACTTATAGCGAAGACAAGTTTAGACATCGATTGTCAGGTAAAGGACTTCGGATAATTACTCAGGATTCGTTGTTAATCCGTTTGATCTGAGATTTTGTAATCTTGTAGAACTGCTACTAATGAACAATTTTTATTTAGAAAATTGTTTCAAAAGTGAAGCGGATAATTAGTTATAATTCCGCCAAGATGGCTCCTTGAAGCATGAAAACTAAGGATTTATATATATATATATATATATCGATATTCGGAAATCAAATCGTTTATCGATTAGGAAGTTGTAGAATTGGATTATACAACTAATAGTTGTATCCATGAGCTTGTGGTTGAAGAATCTGTTGTTATAATTGGCAGAAGGCAGATAAAGATTTCTGTTGGAATCGCTGAGAGCGTAAAGCACGCCTTATAAGGCAAGTGGACGGTTCACTCTTGCATTAATATTATTAAATGAGGAATTGAATCCCATTTAATATTTGTGTTGGGAACAACTTGTATGCTTAATAAAATATGATAGGTTGTTATATTGTTAGAAATAATGACCATGTTGTTTATTCAGTTTGCGCTAGAACTGGATTTAGGTCCGTTATATGCGACCTTGTATGTTGTCTCATGCTGAGGCATTGTTGTGAAGTAAATTAGTTTCAGGGGTAGGAGCCGAGTCTCCGATGACCTCTTTATAACACAGTTTATGTTGGGAGGTTTAGCTCGTTACTATCATATCCCAACATTCGGGTCATGACTCATACCTCACTCAACGCTGGAAGAGGTGTTTATGCACTCTAGCTAAGTGCAAATTGGTACTAGGTGTTCGTCAATGATCATGGATTTCATCCCTCTCATCTTGACGTCTCCATGTACAGGTGAATTCTCTGCGGTTTTAGCCGCTTAAAAGTTACCAACATGTTTGTGAAAAGTTATGAAAGTAATAAAAATAAGTGCGTTAGGCACATTAATGTACTCGGATGGTTAGTCTATTCGATAACCATTCTTACTCCCGGTTATGAATGATTCTTAATCAAACTTTGATTAAGTCAATCTGATTAGTCGATGGAGGCTTTTCAAAATGTTATGTGATTAATATGAATTCCCAACAATTGTTTATGCTTCTTAAAGAAACCACAAGCGGTGGTGTTCTCTCTCTTGATTATGCGAGTCTCCTTCTTATTCTCTATAAGACTGCTAACTGTCGGATCATAATCCGAGTCTATTCGGATTCTGGATGCCAATATGTTTAGTTACAACCATAAGAACCAAGTTAGATTCTCCGCTTGCTAGTCTTTCATTAGACTAACCTGTCCATTTTCTTTTCTTTTATATGGTCGGCTGTTGTCCACCGTTGTATTCGATACATCAGGTTCTTCTTGGAAGTTGATTCAAGAGGCGGATTCAGATGTTTGAAGCTCCAAAAGTTGAAGAAAGGTTTTCAATGGTTATACTTGAGTGAATATCATGGTTGAACTACTTCAAAGTGAAGCTGAGTTTCAGAAATAAGAGCTTAAGGAAGACTGGATGAAGATTTTGTTCAACTAGAAGGTTGTTCTATTTATTTATTCTTTTTGGGTTAAGATTTGTATAAGACCAATTGTTTTTATTCCGCTGTAATGTTTGTTTTAGTTTGTTCAGTCAGTTTAAAGCCTTGGGTAGCTTCGGTTTAGTCTTAATCGAGGTTACTGACGGTAATACCTCCAGGGTAGGAAGGGGGGTGTTACAACCCGTAAATTCAAATATTTCGCGAAAAATTAAATTTCAGATTTCCCCCCATGTTGCGCCATAAATTTCGTATGTCATTTAGCGACCATATGGTCGCTGAATTTGGAGACCATATGGTCGCTAAATTTGGCGAGAGCTAATTCAGCGACCATATGGTCTCCAAATTCAGCGACCATATGGTCGCTACATGCTGGCGGGAAATTTCTCCGTGCACTTATTGCGACTATAAAGTCTCAGCGACGACGTGGACGCCCAAATTAGCGACCACGTGGTCGCTAATTTGGTTTTATTTTTTTCCCCGTTTTGACGTCTAGATTTGCGACCCTTGGCGTCCACATGGTCGCTAATTAGAGATCATATGTCGTGGTCGCTAACATATGGTCGCTAAATCTGCAGAATGGTGTAGTGAGAGGTGAAAGTGAAGATTTTCGGGGGAGAAATTGAGTTAAACTTCAAAAGAGGTAAGAAAATCTAATATTTTGTTTGTATCTTGTACATATCCAAAAGCATGATTAATTTTTGGTAAGAAATCGTTTCAAATCTAGGAAGAAAACGAGTTTCTGATGTAGAGGATCCCAAATCGGGCAACTACGAGGCGGTAAACTCCTCGGACTCACCTACGAATAAGAGATTCTCGGGGAGTGTTGAGTGCATACTCCTAAAAAACGGTTTTAGGAAATAAACTTTTTGTATGATTAAGATTAGGAAGAGATAGAGTTTGTACCTTGGTGATTAGTGAAGCTCAATTGGTAATTAGATACTCGTGCTGATAACGTGTTATGAAAAGATTTATGAAAGCAAGACCACTTTAACTTTTGAAAAGAACACTTAAACAATTTAGGAGAACTATTAGATCATTAGAAGAGAGGGAGGGAGAGTAAGAACTTTAGAGAGTGTATTTCTTACTCTACTTTTGTGCAAGTTTTACAATGGATGATGGTCATATTTATAGGCCAAAGGTGAGGTAAAATTTAGGTGAATCTCCATGATTCATGCATGGAAATAAGGAGGTGAAGAAGGTGAATAATTCACCATGTACATTTACCTCCAATCATACAATATACAAATGTTCATCTACATGATATGTATGATACAAGTAATATGTGTGTATAGATGGATAACTTGTAGGAAGTAAATTTGACTTCATAACAATTTATTTTATTTTTTTGGTGAAGACAAGGTTTATTCTCATGTTCCTATATATCTTCCTTAATACTTACTCTATAAAATAAACGCTCCTTGCACATTTGCACGTACAATAATTAATTAACCTGTCTTCAGCAAAAAAAAATCAATTAATTAACCTGTTGTGTTCCTTGTAACACCAACGTAGTCCATATCGACGGAACCTAAGTACAACTTGCCATTGTACTCTTGAACACTGGTTAGGGGCACGGATGTGATGGCCGTAGCGAAGTTCAAAATCCTCAACACTTGTCCATTATCTTGGCTAAGCAAAATTCCTACCGGAGTGGCGGTTTGTCTGTTTCCAAATGACACTGCCACCCAAAAATCTCCATCCGCGTTCCTATTTATGTTGTCAGGCCCGGCTCCTGGTGAGGCGAAGAAGATCTCCGAGGTGTTGGCCTTGGGACCTTTGAGCCAATACCTTTGGACTCGAAACTCTAAGAACTCGGAGAAAAGAACAAAGCTCCCATCCTTGCTAACGGCGGCTCCATTGGGGAAGGCAAGACCTCCGAGTAGCACACTAACTTGTTTACTTGTGGGATCATATTTCAGCAACCTCCCACTTGTGTCATGAGCTCGAATTGATAGGTCCGTATCTCTACAAGTCAAGGAAAAGTTTTGACACCACAAAAAAATCAACTTAGTATCACAATATATATATATATATATTCCCTTTGTATATGCATCATAGTGTAAGCATGCACGAAAAACAACTTAGATTCTTAGAAGTACCCTTTTTATCTCCAATTAATAATATACAAATTCATTAATATTAAAGATACAGGGTATCAGATACTGGTTTTGATAGGGATATCAAAGTTATGAATATAACTGATATCAAGATATCGGATATGTGTTGGGATATGGATATGAGTAATTGATGTTGTGAAAGTGAAACTCTGAGATTAAGATAGAAAAGGAATTCTTTCATCGATATCTAATTTTTTTATATGTCAAACAACAGATAGCAATTTGATATCGATATTAGAATATACCAAATGACAAGTATGATGAGTCATATCCATACCCATTATATATATTTATATCCATGCATGTTTCATATCTTGATCCTGTATATGTATACCAAACGAGCAATATATATAAATAAAAGTAGAGTAATTAAATATATATAATTAAGTATGATTGCACCTACTTTCTTTGAAACCGAGAACTGGCATCAGTGAAGTATACAATTCCTGTTTCTTGATCAACATCTAAACTGTTTAGGTACGAAAAGGGTACTCCCTCCGCCGAGGAAGCAAGAAGATTTGCTACTCCCCCCTTGGAGTCAACGGATCGAAGATTGTAGTAAGAATCCGCGATATATAGTGTGTCGGTTTTACTGTGAAACCCCAAACCTAACGGCCTTCCGCACTCTGGTTCTAGGTCCACATCCCTTGACTCGCATACTTGTTTGGACCTATATATATATAACACAAAATACACCGATCGAGCCTATTTCAATATAATCCTAGAGTACTTTAAGGCGCCTTACATAAAACACATATAACTTGACATTTCATCTAATTACAATGGCATGTAATTGATCAAAATCCTCACACCTTGTTTTACAAGTTTATCAATATATAGACTCTCAATTATTTCCCCGATTTCTCTATAAAATGAAGTTTTTCTAAGGCCTTATTTAATTGAAATTACCATTTCGTTGAAGTCACGGCGAAGTCTACGAAGCCAGCGGAAGGGCCGGCCCACTTGAGAACCTTACCATTGGTGACGCTGGTGTAAGGGCCAGTACCGATGGAATAGAATGTGGTGGCTTCTGGGCCTAATGCGTTGGGAGGGAGCGGGAGACGATCTACTGTTGTGACTACTCTGGCTTGCTCAAGGATGTTAGCATCGCATAGGACGAGGACTAACAACAACGGCAAGGAGTAGAGGAAGGTGGCCATGTTTGCATGCAAGAGATCGATCGAGGTCTATTGATGATCGAGCTTAAGAGATTTGGCATCATGCACTAGCTATTTATACACGTACTACTCGTACACAATCTAGCTGCATATGTTGCATTTGTTGTACCCGACATAAATGAAAGTTGTTTAATTAGTTTTAAAAGATAACGTATCTCCAACGGTTTCTCCATAACTTTCTCCAAAATAGAGAACCAATTGTCATATTTTCTATAAAAAATTCAACACGTTCTCTATTTTGGAAAACGGTACATTTAATACTTTCATTTTTACCATATAAATTACAATAGCTAATTATATATTATCTTACATAAGAAAATAAAATATTATAGAATCTTAACATAATAAATGATAAATTAATTTTTATTTGACTTTTAAGGAAATAAAAATATTTTAGAATCTTAATTTAATAAATGATAACTTATTTGATGTTTAACTTATAAGGAATAAAATATTCTAGAATCTTAACCTAATAAATGATAAATGATTTTTTATTCGACTTATAAGAAAATAAAAATATTCTAGAATCTTAATTTATTAAATTATAAATTATTTATTATTTGATTAATAAGGAAATAGCATATTTACATTTTTGCATATAAATATCACATTTTTGTTATTTCATTCACACAATCATTCTTCTCATCTTTGTCTCAATTTGAAAAATAAATTTTATGCATACTCAACTCCAAGATGATCTTGTTGAGCACTTACGAAAAATAATGTTATTTCTTATTAATAATTTGATCTTAATAATAATAACAATAAAATAAAATAAAAAAGAAAAGGAAATTAAATGCTTTTGGAGATCACTCCAAATTTAGGATGATATCTACCCATTTTGGAGAATCCAAAATGGGGAAAGAGATGGAGCATCTTGGACCAATTTTTGGGTCCAAAATCTCCAAAAGCTCAATCCCCAATAATTTGGGTAAGCTGTTGGAGATGCTTTAAAAATAAATCTCGTCTGTTCTCTAAAAAACGACGCTCTATATTACACTTATAATAAAAGGCCAAAAATGACGCTCTATATTGTACGTGCAATGTGCGGATTTTGAACTTCGATACGGCCATCACACTCGTGCCCCTAAACAGGGGCGTAGCCAAGAAGCAGACTCAGTGGGGGTAAAATATATAAAATACGAATCAACACTAGACAGATTTGTCATTCTTGGCAGATCAACACTAGACACATTTAATTTACTTTTTTTATTTAATATAAGGATTAAAGTGGAAAAATTGTCTATAAAATATATAAAAGAAAAAGGTTTTGTGAACAAGATTTTAGGCCTAAAAAATAAATAGAATAGAATGGAGGGAATATCCTTTTACATAAACTAGTTGACCCCATCGTGCCCTGCACGACTATGACTCGATATTTTTTTAGTTATACTAAAAAAGATATTAATGAATAAAAATATATAAATAATAATTGTAAATTAGTAATTTATATAAATTGTAAAAAAAATCATAATTCTAAATTAAAGATTTTGATAGCAATAATGAAAATAAGGAAACATTTAATATGGATTAGAAAATAAAATTAAACTGACATGTACGTATATAACAAAAAAAAACATTATCGGGAAATTATAATTGAAAATTACAATTGTAATTGGCTAGTTTGTATGTAAATTATCAAAAAAAAATCAAAATTAAAAATTCAAAGATATATCATAATTGAAATTTAAAGATTTGGCAACAAAAATATTCTATCCTATCTAAATATCATATGGGAAAAAAATAGATCTAACAAAAAAAATTTGACTTGATTTGTACATAGATTGTAAAACCGTAAGTCATTTTTTCTATATATTTATTATGATTCATTTTTTTAATACCGTAATTTATATTGGAAAAGTCAAAACAATGATAAGGTTATCGAAAATATTTTAATATTATCTCTAAACATATCTATTCTAATTCTTTTTTTTAGAAAATATGTGAATTGTTAAATTTTCTGTTCAATTTATTCGTTATGTACATATGGTCATATGGATAAATAAAAATTTATTCGTTATGTACATATGGTCATATGGATCAATAACAATTTATTCGTTATGTACATATGGTCATATGGATTAATATAGCAGATGTGCATTGATGATTAGAAATACTCTTCAACTATAAGACCAAACAAGCATTTTGATGGCAATAAGAGGGTAATGTCTTGTGAATCCTATATAAGGTAGGAAATGTCAAGTTGTTTACTAAAAAAATTCATTTTACCCCGGCCATCCATAATCGACTTGTAAATGCTAATTTAAGTGGATGACTTCCTTGCTACTTGCTAGATGCTATCAAATTTACCTTGATTGTTGTCGTTAGGACAGGAACAAGTTGTGTTTGTGTATTGGCCCTAAACTGCCCTAAAGCCATCATTGACTCCCTTGCTAAAAAATGAATAATATTTAAGATAATATACTATTGATATGGTAAGTGTCCTCCATTGCCGCAGCACACGGCTTGCGATTGAGAGAGAAAGAGAGACGCATGTGAAGAAGAAGAAGTAGAGGATTGAAGAACTTGAGACGTTACCTTGCAATTGACTAACTCAACAGAGTGATTGCTTCTTCTCCGGTTACTCTGAGTGCTCTCTCAATCTCTCTAGATGCCCTATCCAGAGAAGGAAGAAAGTCGATGTTTTTGCAATGTATGGGCTGGTTCGAACACTTTTGACCGGGCCCGCTTAGATTGATGATGGGCCTGAAACTGGAGCTTTGCTATAGCTTAATTACTTCATGGGTCAGGCCATGAACAAGGTATACTTGTATCTAGATTGAGGTGAGCTCGGTTGGTCAACCAGGATTTTGGTTAACCTCTTTTAGTTAACTGAGAATTCGATAAGTAATTTTGTAAAACTATAGCCTAATTGTTCATCTCGGTTAACCTTAGATTGACTAATTCAGATTTTTGGTATAGTTAATTAATTGGTTAACCAAAAGGCTTTAAATTAATCAAGTCTCATCAAAACACTACGCCTATTTTGAGAAAATATAATTCTATAAAATCTGTAATACTAAAAAAGGGAGATAATTTATTCATATACTTATTTTACAATAGTAAAACTGAGGCATTTCGTAACTCTTGACAATAACTGGATTTATTTATTTCATCTTTAACGGTTAGTGAAAATATAAATATTGTATTATTTTTTCCCTTGTATTTTAATAAAGTCATTCCTTTATAATATAATCATTTACCATTTTTTTATAATTTTTTTCCTAAATTAATGCGTGTGTATTCTTTTAATTTTGCTAAATTTCGTGCGCCCTTTTTGCCTAGTACAACAAAATGATCAGACAATTACAAAATGTGCACTCACACGTACATCGAAGATAATAGTACCTTCTTATTCAAACCAATTGAGACATGTATAAGATGTTTTCTTCAGCTGAAAAGGATATATAGTGAATAATCGTTTACAATTCACAATTGAGATGCACAAAGACTCAAAGAGTGTTTGTTGTAATAATACATACATGTATTCTTAGCTACTATGTACAAATCAAAACACTAAGGTAGAACTAGGGAAACCAGAACCGGGTTCATCTTACATGTAGGGTCTGGATTTATAAGTGAACCGGGATTTGTGGCCACCCCGGGTCAAACCGGTTCGGGGGCAGCTAAACCTGATTCACTATCCTTACCAGGCTTTGCATATTGTTGATCTCGGATGAAGAATGAGTGCTTGGCCCAATACGCTGGCTTGGCCCATTTGCTAGCTTTCAGCCCAATCTGAAGTTGAGGGAGCTCGTTAAGTGAAACGCTGCGTTTGATACGCTCCCCCGAGTGACCTAACTATTTAAGCTCATGAGAGCTCCTTGGGAGCTCACTTCTGCAACGGTGCAAACCCTAGAATCTGAGAGAGGAAAGAGAGAGAGGAGAAAGAAAGAGAGAGAGAGAAAGGAAGAAGAAAGAGTGGTGGCCGGCGATAGCTCATCCCCGGTGTTCCCTGGTGTCTAGACGAAGTCCGATCGTGACTTGCAGACGTGAAAGGGGGCCGAAGCCCTTTCGATTCTAGAACCCTACCTTTGCTCTTGTTTCTGTTCTTAGTTCCTTGTCTTCTTCTTCTTTCTTCTGGTTTCTGGTTTTGCCGAGTGTTTTGATCTATTGTACTTGTAATCTTTGAGCTTTGATCTAGTGGAGATGAATGGGACCTGATCTCCCATGTTGAGGTCCTCCGGATGTAGAGTTCTTTGAACTCGAACCGGGTTACCAATTCTTGTGTTCTTCTGCTTTACTTTGCTTGATTACTTGTATGCGAGATCGATTAGGTTCAGATTTTTTGTCTATTCTATTGATCGACTTGAATCCGGGCCACAAAGTGGTATCAAAGCTTTGTTATGATAGATCCATTGTTTTTGTGTGCTTCCGTGTTTGTTTTGAGTTTTTTAGTCACTACACCGACCATTCTTGGTTAAAGCAGGGGAACCTTGATAGACGGGTATCGATTTGTATCAATTTAATCCCATTGTCGGGTCCTACAGTAGAGTCTTGTTGATTAGGATTATTTCTTGCATATTCTGTGTCTTCAAAGTTTTTTACTCGCCTCTGACTTTCTTTGTCTGTGTTTACAGGTATCAAAAGATGTCAGAAAATTATCGAGTAAAACCCTACGATGGGCACATGGACTACTCCATGTGGAAACTGAAGATGAGAGCCATATTGACCAAGGAAAAGTGCTATATGGCTGTAACGGATAACTGGCCTGTGGAGTTCTCTGCTGCAAGAAGGCAAGAGATTAAAGACCAGGCACATGCAGAAATAATGCTACGTCTTGCTGATGAGGTAGCAAGACAGGTGGTTAGTCATACTGAACCTAGACCACTTTGGGAGGCTCTTGATGCAATTTATCTCACCAAATCTATGCCTAGTCTTATCTCTACCATGTGCAAGCTTTTTAACTTTAGGATGGACACCTCTTATACATTAACTGAGAATCTAGATAAGTTCCTTAAGTTGTCTTTAGATCTAGAGAGGTGTGATGAAAAGGTTAAAGAAAGCTACAAGGTTGACATACTGTTAAACTCAATACCTAGTCAATTTGATGTCCTAAAAGACGTAGTACAATTTGCTAGGGATGACTTAACAGTAGAAAAGATAGTGGAATACCTAACCCAAAAGAATGACTCCCTGAAAGTCTTTAAGGTTAAAAATGGTTCTAAAACTGAGCAAAAGACTGAGTCCAAGAATGAGGTAATGTTTACCAAGGGAAAGGGTAAGAAATTCCACAAGAAAAATGATAAGAACAATGGTGAGAAAAATGGTAAGGATATGTCTGGAGTTAAATGTTACTACTGTGAGAAAATAGGACATTACTCTAAGGAATGCCCTAAGAAACTTAGGGATGAGAAAAATAAGAAAAAGGAAAAGGAAATTGTGTCGGTGCTTGAGGAAAGGAATTTTTATTCTCATGAGTTGCTTGTTGTCTCTGTTGTTGCTAATGATAATGTTTGGATCCTTGACTCTGGGTGTACTATGCATGCTACTCCTCATAAATCCTATTTCTCTGATTTGTCTCTGCTTGATGGGGGTGAAGTCATGCTTGGGGATCATACCACCCTTGCCATCAAGGGGATTGGATGTGTTCCTTTAAAAATGCATGATGGAAAAATTAGGGTTTTACAAAATGTTAGGTGGGTTCCTAAGTTGAGGAGGAATTTGTTATCTGAATCTATGCTAGATGAATTAAACTGCAAGATTATTACACAAAATGGAGTCAGGGAAGTGATAAAGAACAACACTGTATTAATCAAGAGCATTAAAAAGGATGGGTTATATCAAGTGATAGCTAGTCTGCCTGAATTAAATGTCTCTGTAAAAAATGATAGTGTAGAAAAATCCAAACTATGGCATAACAGATTAGGACACATAGGTAACACTGGATTAATGCATTTGCATAAAAATGACATTATACATGAGAATTTATCTGATGTCCCTTTCTGTGAGACTTGTGTGCTTGGAAAAAAGACTAAGCACCCTTTTGCTAAGTCATCTTATGAAGCTAAAGGGCCCCTGGAATATGTTCACTGTGATTTATGGGGCCCAACTCAAGTACAGACTATTGGAGGCAGAAATTACTTTCTATCCCTAGTTGATCAGTACTCTAGGAAAGTCTGGGTTTACTTGCTCAAGCATAAGAATGAGGCTTTTGAGTTCTGTAAGAGTTGCCATGTATTCACTGAAAAACATTCTAACCTTAAACTTAAATGTCTTAAAACTGATAATGGACTTGAGTTTTGTAACAAGACTTTTGATGACTATTGCAATAAAAATGGAATAAAAAGACATTTAACTATGTCATACACTCCACAACAGAATGGCACAGCTGAGAGAATGAATAGAACTCTTCTAAAAAAATCTAGATGTATGCTAATTAGTGCTGGTATGAAACCATCCCTATGGGGAGAAGCAGTTACTACTGCTGCATACCTCATTAATAGATCCCCTTCCTCTGCTGTGAGTTTCAAAACTCCACAGGAAATGTGGACAGGTCAAAAGCCTAACATCTCATACTTAAAACCCTTTGGCTGCACAACATATGTTCATGTAAATCAAGGTAAATTGCAGCCTAGGGCTCTTAAGGCTGTCATGTTAGGATATCCTGAAGGTGTGAAGGGATACAAATTACTTGTAATCCAACCTGGTGGTTACAAAGTAATAGTATCCAGAGATGTCACATTTCAGGAAAAATTTTAAAGATAAACTAATGTCTTCCATTGAGAATACAGGTACACCTGCACATAAAGAAGATGTAGTGGCTCAGGTGGGCCATTCTTTATTCCTGGAGAAAATCAAGCTGACCAACAAGGTCTTGAGGAGTTTGATATTGGCTATACCAACTCCTACTCATTAGGCACCTCAGAAGAAAAAACTGGGGAAGAGCAACCTAATGAAGAAATACGCAGTAATTCAGACAATAATGAAGCTGCAGAAAATGAGCAGGATGCTGAGAATACAATTGAAGTAGGAAATAACTCAGGGCAATCCCACCAATTAGGTGGGGCAGTAAGTGAACCTTCTTTTATCCCTAACTATGACTCTGAAATGCATGATTCTGATGGGCATGATGATCTTGTGCATGACATTGATGTTAATATACATAATGAGCCTGAACCTGTGCATGATTTGTCTAACTACCAATTGGTTAGGGATAGGGAACCAAGAATTAAAATTCCAAATTCTAAGTTCACTTCTAATATTGTTGAGTTTGCCCTGTTAGTTTCTAAAATTGTAGCTCACTTTAATCCTGACACTTATGAACATGCCATAAATAGTAAGCAGGCATATGAGTGGTTAAAAGCTATGCATGAAGAAATTCAAAGTATGCATGCAAATAACACTTGGTCTTTAGTTCCTAAACCTGACAATGCTAAGCTAGTAGACTGTAAATGGATATTTAAAGTCAAGGATGGTGCTACTGAAATAGACCCTCCTAGGTATAAAGCTAGGCTTGTAGCTAAAGGTTTTACTCAAAAAGAAGGAATTGATTATAATGAAATCTTTGCTCCTGTAGTAAAGTATAAGACCATGAGACTGCTGCTTGTTATGGCCACTGTGTTTGATTGGGAAATAGAGCAGATGGATGTTAAAACTGCCTTTTTACATGGGGATATAAAAGAAACAATTTATATGAGACAACCTAAAGGCTTTATTGATAAGAATAAACCCAATCATGCTTGTCTACTTAGGAAGTCTATATATGGTTTGAAACAGTCCCCTAGGCAGTGAAACTTAAAATTCAACTCTTGCATGCTATCCATGAACTTTGTTAGAAGTAAATGGGATACCTGTTTGTATTACAAACATGTAAAGAAAAACAATCCCCTCTATGTGCTACTATATGTTGATGATATCTTGCTTATCAGTAGTTCTAAAGCTGACATTACTGGTGTTAAGCATGACTTAAGTAAGCACTTTGACATGAAGGACCTTGGTCCTGCTTAGAGAATTTTAGGGGTAAAAATCATAAGAGATAGGGATAAAAAGATCATGAAACTGTCTCAAGTTGATTATAACAGAAGGTGCTTGATAGGTTTTCCATGATCAATTCTAAACCTGCACCCATACCCTTAGGAGGGCACCTTGAACTGACTAAAAAGGACTGCCCTGTTGTTCCTGATGAGATTAAGAAAATGAATAAAATTCCTTATGATCTTGTTGTGGGATCTGTGATGTATTCTATGCTATGCACTAGACCTGACTTGGCATTTACTATAAGTGTTCTAAGTAGATTTATGTCTAATCCTGGTGAGAAACATTGGTCTGCCATGAAGTATTGCCTCAGGTATATAGCAGGAACAAGCAAGCTGGGCCTGGTGTATGCTGAGCATAAACCAAGCACTGAACTGGAAGGGTTTGTGGACTCTGATTTTGCTAGTAATAAAGATAACAGGAAGTCTACTACCTCCTATTTCTATACTTGGGCAGGAAACTGCATATCATGGAAATCCCAACAACAATCCATTGTGGCTCTGTCTTCAACTGAAGCTGAATACATAGCTGCGGTGGAGGCCTCAAAAGAGGCTTCCTGGTTGAAAGGGATTTTGAAAGAGATCACTAGGAAGATCTATATTCCCAAGATCTCTATTGATAGCTAAAGTGCTTTATATCTGTGCAAAGATCCTGTCTATCATGAGAGGACTAAGCACATTGATGTCAGATTTCATTACATTAGAGATGAAGTTGAAAAACAGCTGATCAATATAGTGAAGATAGCTGGTGATGTGAACCCTGCAGACTTTGGAACAAAAATTGTCCCATTTAACAAATTTGAGTTTTGCAGGGACTCACTCCACATCAAGGATGTAGGCTGAGGTGTGGAGCTGGAACAATGATAGAAAGGGAAGCCTGGTCCTGATCTGACCACTAATGAATTAGAGCTCAAAGTGTAGAAACATGTTTGTATTAAGAGGGCATATGTTGTAATAATACATACATGTATTCTTAGCTACTATGTACAAATCAAAACACTAAGGTAGAACTAGGGAAACCAGAACCGGGTTCATCTTACATGTAGGGTCTGGATTTATAAGTGAACCGGGATTTGTGGCCACCCCGGGTCAAACCGGTTCGGAGGCAGCTAAACCCGATTCACTATCCTTACCAGGCTTTGCATATTGTTGATCTCGGATGAAGAATGAGTGCTTGGCCCAATATGCTGGCTTGGCCCATTTGTTAGCTTTCAGCCCAATCTGAAGTTAAGGGAGCTCGTTAAGTGAAACGATGCGTTTGATACGCTCCCCAGAGTGACCTAGCTATTTAAACTCATGAGAGCTCCTTGGGAGCTCACTTCTGCAACGGCGCAAACCCTAGAATCTGAGAGAGGAAAGAGAGAGAGGAGAAAGAAAGAGAGAGAGAAAGGAAGAAGAAAGAGTGGTGGCCGACGATAGCTCATCCCCGGTGTTCCCTGGTGTCTAGACGAAGTCCGATCGTGACTTGCAACCGTGAAAGGGGGCCGAAGCCCTTTCGATTCTAGAACCCTACCTTTGCTCTTGTTTCTGTTCTTAGTTCCTTGTCTTCTTCTTCTTTCTTCTGGTTTCTGGTTTTGCCGAGTGTTTTGATCTATTGTACTTGTAATCTTTGAGCTTTGATCTAGTGGAGATGAATGGGACCGGATCTCCCCTGTTGAGGTCCTCCGGATATAGAGTTCTTTGAACTCGAACCGGGTTACCAATTCCTGTGTTCTTCTGCTTTACTTTGCTTGATTACTTGTATGCGAGATCGATTAGGTTCAGATTTGTTGTCTATTCTATTGATCGACTTGAATCTGGGCCATAGTGTTTGCTGTGAAAATAGTAAAATACCACTGACTAAAACAAGTGATCACAAATGAAAGACGAATGACCACCATTATTGCAGCATTGAACATTTGAACCCAAAAGTTTCGATTCAATTAACCCGTTCAGCTTACAACCAGGCTTCTCCCTCATTCTTGTGCATCATCTGATCGCTATGTTGTCAATAATTTGGCAAAAAAATGTTTAGAAATCTATTAAAGCCAATTGTATATTTTTTAAAATGAGTTATGAGTTTTTTTTTATATAGAATTTGTATAAAAAAAACTCATAACTCATTTTTTTTAGAAATGGGGTACAGAAGGCAGACCGACGTATATTGTTTTTTAATTTTTTTGTAAGATTTAAATTTTTATAATTTATTTATACTAATTATTAATAATATAAATTTCGTGTCTATTCCAATCTGATCTTAAAAATTCTAGGTTTGGACCAATCGAATTTCATAAAATTGAAGGACTACAGTACAGACCGGACCGAAATATCATGGGTTTGGTCCGGTTTTTTCTGGGCAAGGAAATAAATGAACACCTCTCCTATTCCCTTGTAATTATTAATTTATAAATTAAAAAAAAAAAGCTTAATAGTATTTTACTTAATCATTGAATTTTTATGATTTCATATAAGTATAGAAGCTCTTTTCTTTTTTTTTTTTTCTCGTGAAGGACATTGTCCATGAGAATTGAATCGAACGCTTTTAGATACTACTCTCGGAGGTTTAATCGATTGACTAAATGTCCGAACGTATATACCCTTTTTCTTAATAAGTGGTTATATGGACTCTACCATATAACTTAACTTTATTATTCATATGTCAAAGTCAGGGTCAACAAGTTGATGTATATGATAAGTACAGGAATCATAATGTGAATGCCAGACGCCATCGATTCTCTTGATTAGCCCCAAAGGGTCTTAACTCTTAGGGCCCGTTTGGTTTCCAACCACGGAAACGTAAACGAAAAGGAAACGAATATAGACCACTTATGTGTCACAATACATTGACAACAAAATTTTTTTATGGGTCTAGAGAAGGGAAAGGGAAATGGTTAGAGGAGAATAGGGGATTTGCTTACCCCATGTTAAAATTAGGGAAAGTGATTGATTACGGCAAGGGGGCTTGCGGTACATTTTTGCATGAAAAATAAGGGGACTCAAGGCAAGATGAAATTTATCATTGATGTATCATGACACTAATATAGACTAGATTCGTTTCCTTTCCGTTTATGTTTCCGGAATAGAAAACCAAACGGCCCCTTAACTCTTAAGCACAAACAAAAGAACACAAGCTGTGTATATAATGGTCAAACCATGAAACCGACTAGAAAACAGATATCGTTGGATTCAAGCTTAAAATATCTCAGAAAATAATCAATCAATTGGCATCAATGAATTCCGGCTGATTTGACAAAAGAACCAGCAATTCAAACTTCCAAAACACTCGAACGGCCGGACAACAAACTTGTGGACAGGAATCAAAATGAAAAAGTGATGAAACTATAACGAAGGGCAAAACAGAAAGAAGTGATCAACTCTACGCTACTGATGCAAATCTAGAATGGGCCAAGTTACTAGATACATACATCCCTCTCTGAATACAAACCACACAAATCAAGCTAGCCGTTTACCATTTTACCCAATACAAACAAAATTGCACAGAGGTAAGTCAGACAATCACACAAGCCACTAGTCTAATTCATTGACTTTAGTCTCACTTAAAGGGCTTGAAAGACTTGGCCAAACAACCAATTGATTTCAAAGAACATAACACACCAATAGATTGAAGAATTCAAGACCCAAAAGAAAAATGCTTCCAAAATTCAATACCCACTTCATTTTTGCCATCACTTTGATCTTGTTCTTCTTTTTCCCCTCTTCTCACCAAAAATCCTGCAATAGCCAAGATCAAGCCTCACTCCTGGCTTTTTCTGCACACATTTCAACTTCATCTTTTCCTCCTCTAAATTGGTCTTCTTCCATAACTTGTTGCTCATGGGAAGGAGTAGATTGTGATGTAAACGGAAGGGTCATCAGTTTACGGTTGCGTTATCGGGGCTTGGAAGGTAAAATCAGCTGCTCCATCAAAAATCTTGATAGATTGAATCACCTTGATCTGTCCAAGAATCTATTTTCTGGGAATCTTCCTATTGGATTCTTTGAGTCATTAAGTAGCCTTGAGATTGTTGACTTGAGCTTTAACAGTTTAGAAGGTAATTTCTCATCATCCTTGTCATCTAGAGGAACCCTGCCTGCCACAATTCTGACAATTGATATATCAAACAATAACTTTCATGGTGAGATAGAATCAGCTATGTTTTTAGGGGCATCAAATTTGTCTAGTTTCAACATCAGTAAGAACAGCTTATCTGGGCTTCTTCCTTCTTCCATTTGTGCCAACTCTCCCCAACTAAAAGCACTTGATTTCTCCGAAAATAACTTTCGTGGTTCGATTCCGCCATCTTTGATGAGCTGTACAAATTTGGTGAGTCTTAGCTTCAGGATCAACAATTTAAAAGGTGATATCTCCACACTGGATTTCTCAAAACTTGCTAGGCTTCAAAAGCTTGATCTTTCCCGTAACATGTTCACTGGTCCATTTCCTGATAGTTTGTACTCTTGTAAGGAGATTGTTGCAGTAAGAGTAGCTAGTTGCAATTTCACTGGCCAAATCTCACCCAAGATTGCTGAGCTGAATTCACTGTCTTTTCTTTCCCTTACTAACAATTCCTTCACAAATATCACATCAGCACTAAGAAACTTGGCTGGTTGCAAGAACCTAACCAGTGTCTTCCTTGGATACAACTTCTATGGCGAAAATTTACCAAGTAATAGAAACTTTCTTGTTTCCAATGGATTCCAAAACTTGCAATTTCTCTCCCTTTTATCTTGCAATTTTACTGGCAACTTTCCTGAATGGATTTCTAACCTGAAGAGTCTTAGAATCCTGCACATGGGTCATAATCGAATCAAAGGAACAATTCCGAAATGGTTGGGATCTCTACCAAACCTCTTTGCCTTAGAGTTATCTAATAACTTGTTGTCGGGAGAAATTCCACATGAACTATACCATTTGCCAGCTTTGGTATCCTCAGAAAACTTGTCGAATCTGAATCACTTCTATTTTGATCTCCCGGTCTTTAGCATTTTTCCTGGAAGACATACATGGGATCAGTTTGTAGTCTATCCTCCTCAAATGAGCATCCAAAATAACAGTATCAACGGTACTATCCCGTCTGAGATTGGCAATTTGCAAAATCTTCATATGTTGTATCTCAATGGAAACAACCTCTCAGGGGAGATTCCTGAGCAAATATCATACTTGAAAAATCTAGAGCAGTTGTCCCTTGCCCAAAACCAATTGACCGGGGAAATCCCAGCTTCCTTCGAAAGCCTGAATTTCTTATCCAAATTTAACGTCTCGAATAATCATCTTCAAGGACCGATACCAACGGGTGGTCAGTTTGATACTTTTCAAGCTCCTAGCTATGAAGGAAACCCGGGTTTATGTGGTCAAGCTCTGCAACGTCCTTGTAAATCTGTGCAAAATGATGAGCCAGATAATGATGATGAAGATGATGGCGGGAATGCTTTTTTTGACGGCCTTGCTGTTGGATTTGCCTCAGGATTTTCGGTTATCCTTGCATTTGCAGCATCTTGTGTTTGGTACAAAAAGTTGTACAAGCAAGAAGCCGAGGTGGAGGATGCATCTCAATGGAACAACAAGGAATTTTGAAGCTGACCATATGAACTTTGTACATGCTGTACTATATAGTATAATATGTTGATATAGTTTTTAGAGATCCATTCTCAGGTTTTGTACTTAGATACTGAGGAATACACAATGTACGCGCCATTTTCTTAGTGCTTGGTTGATTTGCAGTGTTGCAGGTCCAAGAGTAATTGGCAGAAAAATTACTGTCTCGTTAATGCATTTCATATTGCTGTCTGAGCTTCTTTAAAAAAAAAACTGTAGATATCCAACTGCTGCTTGAAAATAATGATTAAAAGAGGCTTATCATCACGGGTTATAACTGATATGTAGGTTAAACCAATGTGAGTGACTATCTGATCGAAATAAACCAATTTGTTTGCGCTTTCACTAATGCAGATTTCTGTAAAGTTCACCAAGTGAATGCAGATTTCTGTAAAGTTCACCAAGTGAGGCGTCGTATGCTTCTTGTTTGGTAAACATGGGAATTTGCAGTTGGTTTGAGTGTTTGACATAAGAGTGATACTAGAGAGATAGATTGGATAGATACATATTTGAAAGCAGTGATAAAGCAGAGTCTGAAGCTTTCAATTCTTGTCAACAAGGTTTTTCATCTTTTATTTTCTCAGTTTCCTGTAAGTCTGTAGCGCTTTGCACATACAACTTATCAGTAGCAAGATTATTGTCAATAGGAGAAAACCATGATGAACTTTTGACTATGGTCGTGACATACTGACATGCACAAGTGAACCTTTGATCAATGTTGTACTAGGATTAGGCCAAGCGATCATTAATTGAACCAAAAACAGATGATGAACCTTTGATTGCAACTATGCAGTAACCAGCAAAACAAAGAGTCACAAAGCCACAAACAAATCAAAGATGATAGTTCTTATTCAAACCAAATGAGTCATATATAAGATGTTTTCTCCATCTAAAAGGATAGTCGTTCATAATCAAACATACTCAAAGAGTGCTTGTTGTCAAACACCATAGACAAAAACACGAAGTGCAAAACGCAAATGAAAGATGAATGACCATCATTATTGCAGCATTGAACCCAAAAGTTTCGATACTATCAATCTGTTCAGCTCACAACCGGGCTTGTCCCTCATTCTTGCACATCGTCAGACCGGTATTCTGCCAATGATCAGGCAAAAACTGTTAAGAAAGCCTTCAAAGGCCAATTGTAAATTCATCACCAAGTGGGTAACACAGAGCTGCTAAACATCCAACACACAAAGCTTTGAGATACAGACAACCGGACTCTAATCCATGTGTTTCCCCACAATCATTGTTTAATCCATTAGATATCATCTCATTTCGCTAAAAATACATAATCACAAAGACTATGTTTTTAAAATTTGTAAGTACTTACAAGAATGCTATATCACATTACAGTTTCACTAATGGCAACCACTAGGGATCCAATAAATCATCATCCCTTTTGGAATTAGAACATAGGCATCCTGACATGCTCAAAGTTCAATATAAAATAATTACACCTACAGAGATTATTCTGCTTCTGAAATTTGAAGATACTAGAAGAACGCTATATCACATTACAGTTTCACTAATAGAGCATACGCATCTTGACATAGTTGAAGTTCAGTATTCAAACCCAAGCGCCATTTTAAACCAGGAAAACAAAATCATCCCCACCAGCCACCAAATCGATCATTAGGGTCAACCTTTATGGCATCCCGAATCACTAACTAAACGAAAAACCAACCTTCTCCCCCTAAAATCAATCATTCATCGAACAAGTCGTAGATCGACACAGGAAAACAAAACCCTAGATTGATCGAAATTTGGCGAAAGAAATCTGAAATCAAAACGAAACGGATTCAAAGCAGAAATTATACCAGGTTTCTGAGGCTTGCCACCCTCCCATTTGGAAATCGCGTAGTGGACCTTCTCCCGGGCAAGGGCTTCGGATCTGAGGGGCTCCTTGAGACAGTTGCGGACCAGGTTCGCGCAGATGTTAGAATACGAGACGTAAGTCATTCCAGCTGCCCTCCAGAACGGAACCGCTGCGCCCGAAGACATTTTCTTCCACTTCCCTTTCCTCTTTCTCTTTCTTGAAATGGCGATTCGGATTCAGAAAACTCTTCGTCTTGAGCCACCACCACCTGCGTCAGTTGACCTACGCATGTTGGGGGAAGGGACGGGAGAACGAATTGAGATATATGGGCTTCGATTGGGCTCAATCTACGGTTGGGCCTTCACCCGTATGATTCTGCTAAACGACCCGAGGAAAAACGAATGCAATCGGATCCAAATGGCCCAAATTTAAATAGGTTAAATTCTGGTGATATTTAAAAGAGTATGAAAAATTGCATGAAATAATCCCATTTTAGGGGTAGTTTTTAGACCTGGGTCCGATTATGGGGAACCGGCTAGTTTGGAACTGGCCTAGAACTATGATTGTAGGGATTGGTGGTTCGGTTCCATGGAAAAGTTACGGTCCCAGTTCCATCACCCTTGAAATCGTGGAACTGACAAAAATCATCGACACATATTGTCGTCCCATCAGTCCACCGTCAAAAGGGATAGGAGAGCTAATATGGTCCCGAGGAATGAACCAAAGGAGGAGGAACCATCTAAACTAACTGCAGTACTGCACCTTCAAAGTTGAGTTTTACATGGTTTTGAGTCGAATTTTCCCACCTTTTCTTATTTCTCCCATTTCTGGTTATTGTTCCGCCCACAATTGACGGCTAACATTTGGTTTACCAGCATTTTTCCATTCATTAAACTGAGCATGACTGAGATTTAAAGACAAAAATAGAAATGGTGTTTCGAACATCCAACATCCAAACAAAATAAATGGGCACCCCTTAACCAACTAATTAAAACAGCTTATGTTCCCTCGATCTCTTCTCTCACTCTCGATTACATCTTCATTTCCTTTTTTTCTTAAAACACACATTCGTTTCCTCAAAATCTCTTTTAGTTCTCTTGTTTTCTTTGAAACATCTCAACTTCATTTCCTTTGAAAAATCAATGTTCCATAGACAACTCAATAAAAAAATTATTTAGAGTGCTTTAAAATCAATGTTCCATAAACATAAATATTCCAACATTTTTCATAAACTTCATTGTATTTTTATAATTTTTACTATATAAAAAGAGTGCTTTAAAATCACTCGTGTCAACACGAAAATTCAATAATAACGCCCAATATAAATTTTAGAAACAATATATTTCACTACCCTTCCAAAATTGTTTTAAGTTAATGTAAAATGTGATCATATGATATGTCTCAACCACTATTATATGGGACAAGAAAGTAACCCCACCATGTGCCATTAATTAAATAACAACACACACTTGAGGTTTAAATCCAAAAAATACACGAATGCACAAGTCCAAAACTTCTCAAGAAGATTGTAAAACTCGTTCCATCTTTTAAAATCTTAACACGCAGGACGTGAAAAATCTATAATTAAATAGATAAAAAAATAAATGATTTTTTAAAAGTTTTGAGGTAAAATAATTTACTACTCATTTTCACACACCGTCAAAGTAATTCAAACTTCAAATCTCCTCAATTAAACGACTTGACACCTCAATCCTTAGCATTTAATCAAACGATTAATTCCCAAGAGTAGTACTCAAAGGTCTCCGATTCGATTCTTATAGGCGGTCCATCACAAAAAATAACACATACCAATGTTTTATTTTAACTAAGGGATGAAAATGAGTGATTTTCATATCAACAAAATATACTAGATTTCATACCCATTTTAAAATTAAGATACAAGTGATTTCTATTTAAATCCGATACCTCGTTCCAACCTGATTACGGGTATGGAAATAAACCAGACATCATAGTGTTTTCTTATGAAATGAAAACCAAACATGGCCCAACATCGTAAATACGCTAATATTATATATCGGTCACATTACATTACAACTCGTCACGCGAGCTCGTATTGTCGGTGGGGAACTTTGCCCTTCCATTATTTTTTGAACATTCCGTATATTTCAGCATATGTATGATTGTGTACAAACTTATTAAGAAGACAATGAAATTGAATATGACTAATATCGATCACTAGATCCAAGTGGGATTTGTGCCTTAATTTTATTCTTGTGCTATCATCTATTTTTCTTTTTTTGTTGAACATTGTGCTATCATCTATATTTATTGCCAAAGTACACGATGACAATTTTCAGTGACAACTGTAAAAATAGATCTTAATGACGATGAATTTATCAAATGTAGACCAAGAAAGGGAAGTTGGGATTTTTCTACTTAAATGGAAAAGGGGGAAACAAAATGAACCGAGAAGAAGCGCACACAAACTACAGAATATCACAGGTTTTTCACCAAGCGTGTTGGTCTCGTTTTCATCAGTTTTTACCTTTTAGGAAGTTTCAAGTGAAGGGTTTCTCAATTTCGTTAACATTGTTTTTGCAGAGCCCAACTTTACTTTTTCCTATGGCTGAAGCTTCCATCTTGGGGTTTGTAATGGCGGCTTCTTAAGAGTTGAGAATCTTCCCCATCCCCCCCGCCCCGTTTTTAGAGGCGTGGCTAACTCATTCTCAATTCAAAGCACATTCTTTGCTTTGGGTTACAGCTGAGATCAAATCCGAAGCACCATTCTACTCCTGCCTTCGCTATGGATCTGCTTCTTCTAAGGTAAGCTTCAAATAAGCTCTTGAACTTATGATTCAGTAGCATTTGAGTTTATGCCTTTTATGAATTATTCTCTTGCTACTTTTAGGGTGTTGGATTTGTTATCGATGGGGTCTGTAATGCAATTGTGAGATCTTTTCAATTCTGGGAATCTGGGTTTTCCAGAACTTCTTTGATTTGGTAAGCTATTTAAGTGGTGCAAAAGAGTAGGCATGTCTCCAGGGATTGATGTGAGTAAGTGGTGGCGTAGGGAAGCTACAACAAGGGAAACTAAGAAGGGAATTCCTGTAATTGTGACCATGGAGAATTCCAATTACTCTCTTCTGGAAATTGATTCACCAGATTCTGCATTTAGGCCTGTGGAGAAAGGAAGGGGAAAGAATGCTAAGCAAGTGTCCTGGGTTTTGCTTCTCAGAGCTCATCGTGCCGTCGGTTGTATGTCCTGGTTTGGGAATTGCCTTTGGACTTTGCTTGGTTCCATTAAGAAGAGGCTAATTTTTAGGCAAGGAGTAGAACTTGAAAGTGATAGGTCAGGAAAGGGGAAATTATTATACAGGATAATCTTGGCTTTCTTGGCAACGGCTTTAGCCTTCTTGACCTTTGAGTTTGTTGCACACTTGAATGGTTTGCACATTCCAGAGACTAGACAAATTCAAGGATGGTTTCATCAAGTTTATGTGTCTTGGTTGGAGTTTCGTGGTGGATATATTGCGCCTGCTATTCAAGCACTCTCGACCTTCTGTGTTGTGCTCTTCTTGATTCAGTCCGCTGACAGAATGATTCTTTGTTTGGGTTGCTTCTGGATCAAATACAAGAAGATCAAGCCAAAGTTTGAAGATGATCCGTTCAAATCCAATGATCTTGAAAATGCAGGATGCAATTTTCCAATGGTTCTTGTTCAAATCCCAATGTGTAATGAGAAAGAGGTAACATCTTATTAACTTTCTGTAGTTTATTTAGATTTCAATGAGGCCTTCCTTATATCAGGGATTTTGGCAGGTGTATGAGCAATCCATTTCAGCAGTTTGTCAGCTTGATTGGCCAAAAGACAAGCTCTTGATTCAGGTTCTTGATGACTCTGATGACGAGACCATCCAGTGGTTGATAAAAAATGAAGTATCCAAGTGGAGCCAAAAAGGTGTAAATATTATCTACAGGCACCGGCTTGTTCGAACTGGTTATAAAGCTGGGAATCTCAAGTCTGCTATGAGCTGTGATTATGTCAAGAATTACGAGTTTGTTGCAATCTTTGATGCTGATTTCCAGCCCAACTCAGATTTTCTTAAGCTGACTGTTCCACATTTCAAGGTTCATTACACACTACTACCATAGTACCATTCCCCTATATTAGCTTATTTGAGATAGATTATTATTTTTGGTAGATGCTTGTATTTGAGATAGATTGTTATTTTTGTATTGACAGGATAATCCTGAAGTAGGGTTGGTTCAAGCTAGGTGGTCATATGTGAACAAGGAAGAAAATCTGTTGACCCGTCTCCAAAACATAAACTTATGCTTTCACTTTGAGGTGGAGCAACAGGTTAATGGCATTTTCCTCAATTTCTTTGGCTTCAATGGAACTGCTGGAGTTTGGAGAATCAGTGCGCTTGAGGATTCTGGAGGATGGCTTGAGAGAACAACTGTTGAGGATATGGATATTGCTGTCAGAGCCCATCTTAATGGCTGGAAATTCATCTTCCTCAATGATGTTAAGGTGCAAATTAGTAGATCACCCTCATCTTGTATTGTCCTACATCACTCTCTATATTCTGAATATTTGAACCTTGTTTGGTCTTTCTTAGGTTCTTTGTGAACTCCCGGAATCATATGAAGCATACCGCAAGCAGCAACACCGGTGGCATTCGGGTCCAATGCAGCTTTTTCGGTTGTGTTTACCTGCCATAATCTCTTCAAAGGTAATATTCTAAATTCAACAGCTTAATGCAAAATTTGGAAGCTTCAATATTAATTCTTTGCATCCTTCAAACTGCAGATATCATTGTTGAAGAAAACAAATCTCATATTCCTATTCTTTCTTCTTAGAAAGTTAATCCTCCCATTCTATTCCTTCACACTTTTCTGCATTATACTTCCCTTAACCATGTTCGTCCCAGAAGCCGAGCTCCCCATTTGGGTAATCTGCTACATCCCTGTATTTATGTCATTCTTAAACATACTTCCAGCTCCTGGCTCCTTCCCATTCATTGTCCCTTATCTCCTTTTCGAAAATACAATGTCGGTTACCAAATTTAATGCCATGATTTCGGGTTTATTTCAACTGGGTAGCTCGTACGAATGGATCGTTACCAAAAAAGCAGGTCGGTCATCTGAACCCGATCTGTTGGCTGCAGCGGAGAGAGAATCCAACGGTCAGCTTCACAGAGGAGCCTCTGATAGTGGGCTAGTTGAGCTCAGCAAGTTAATGGAGCACCAGGAAGTAAAACTAAATCCCACAAAGAAGAAAACCAACAAGATATACAGAAAGGAGCTTGGTTTGGCTTTCTTGTTGCTCACAGCTGCTGTTAGAAGCTTACTATCAGCTCAAGGCGTGCATTTTTACTTTCTTCTGTTCCAAGGAGTCGCGTTCCTCCTTGTGGGTTTGGATTTGATCGGTGAGCAGATGAGCTAGAGAATATTTACACACAGAAAGTACATATATGAAACAATATTTACATATTGTTCTGTCAAGTGTCAACCAATTTTGATTTCGGAATAGCGAAAACAACATTCTCCATGGATGACAGTGCAGGTATGAAGTTGGATTGCATATACTAAGCATAAGTTTAGATTTCCTCCCTAGAAGATTAGTCTTTGGTTCATTTAGTTATCCAGCTATTACTGCCATTTTTTTTTCTGAGTAAGCATACAATTTGTGCTATTCTTTGATCATGGTTTCATAAGTTGGGAGTGCCCTTTTGTACTATAAGATAAAAGGGTGTATGGTCACCTGATCTCCCATTCATTTCAGTTGTGTGGTTACTACTGGTTTGGTATTCATGTTATATTGTATTGAAAAAACCCATATGTATGTATGTACTTCTGCAAGATAGTGATATTTATGATCAGTAATGTGCTGTGATGTTGATAGTCTGGATGAAATGCACAAACACTTCGTACCCTTTTTACATTTTTGATGACACAAAAAAAAGTTGGTTAGGTAAGTGTTTGATAGAAGAAGGAAGTTCTTTTGTGAAGTAATTGATTGATAGTATCATAGTAGTGTCGGCAGGCTTTTGTGAAGGGAGCAAACAGATCTTCTGTAGGCCCCTAATCTTAAAGCCAAAATCCCACCAAGCTTAGGTAGAGATGTAAATGTAAACATCATTGATGCATCGCTTGTAAAATTTGAGCCTATTATGAGATTTTTGAGTCAGTAAATATATATAATAACAAAACATAATTCTTAAACATCGCCATCACTTTTCCAAAATGTTTCTTGTCATGTTATGGTGGAGTCAATTGCAAGTCAAAATTGAAGTTCTTTGTTATCAATTTGGTGTATGGTATCGAATTAAACTAAGAGCAGTGCTGAATGCTGATACGATGATGCCTCAATTATTACTGTAAGTTGGCTTCAGAATTTGGTTCTCCTATTTGCTCAAGCTAGAGCATGATTCTAAAGTAAAGAATGTGGAAAATAAAGTGTAAATTGGGCGATCGATGGTCCCGAAAGTAGATCTTTTTCACATTCATATTAAATAGTCACCAAAGAAGAAGATGATCAAGATGAGAGCTTGGATCCTCCGTATTGTATAATCAGTTAAACCAATTAGTGAGCTGTTTTCTTTGTGGAAGTAAAGAAGAAGATGAACAAGGAGAGTTTAGAACTCGGTACAACAAGCCGAGGTCAATAAAATGTCAATAGTAGCCAATATTACAAGTATTGATCAGAAGATTTTTATTGCATAAATTGAACAAAAAAATCTTATTATGTTTTTATAATGATGTATGGCCCTAACTCACAAAGAATTCTTCAAATATTTGGGTGTTTTTAGACCCTCTTTGACACTTTTCTAATGGTGCATTTGGATCGCACCATTTAATACATTATTTTGCATTAAATTAAATTAAAGCTTGATATAAAATAATGTATTAAATTGGACATCCAAATCCTAAAGATATTGACTCGTGTTTTTTTGTTCAGTATTCAAACTTTTGATTCAACGGTGCTCCATTCACAAGTTTTAAATGTTTTAAACCCCTGTTTATTGACACTTGTATTAGTTTTGTTTCTTTTTGAAACTGACACTAATATAAGCTCGAATTTGGATGTCAGGACTCAGGTGTACGTACTAACGTAGAAAGCGTTGCATCGGAAATGGACTCAAGATGTCATGGGCTTCACTTTACGCAGTTGGTCTGGGCCTGAAATGTGATACGGCCCAAATTACTTAGTCGGATTCTTGTATTGACCCAACGCCGAAGAAAAAAACCCTAACTACGTCAGGGACCGATTAAAGCCTCCTTCGCTCACATAAACGCAAGAACAACCTCATTTTCCTCACTTCTCTTCTCCAAGTCGGCCGCTGCCCCTAACTTCACTTCCCTTTCAGGTTCCTCTTTCTCCCCGTCTCATCTGTGTTCTTTGTTTCAATTATATTCTAGTGCTAATACTGTGTATGCATCTCTCAATAATCGGTCTTTTGCGTATTATGTGCAACAATTGTGAGTCTTTAGACCTTGGCGATCCTTGTCATTGCATTTGAATTCGTATTGATATCAACTCTTACACGTTGATTATTTAGCAATTCGGTTTATGTGAACTGTTCAAGTGTCTGGTTAATGTGGTATCTAGTTGTCCTTCAATTGCTATAAGACTAAGTTAGGGAATGCTTTCGGAGATCGAAGCGATTTCCATTAGGTTTTTTGTTTTATCATACTCGCCTTCGTGTCATCTTCTGTTGCAATGGATTAATCTGTAGCATTAGCCGTGAATTTGATCTTATTTTAGATGCGCATATGATTTATTTTGGAAAATGTTTTGGTGTGAGGACGTTTCCTGGTGTGTTTTTTGGCGTTACTTACTGATTCTATTGAACAGAAATGGGTGAGGAAGCTAAGACTATCGTTCCAGAGTCAGTGTTGAAGAAGCAAAAGAGGGAGGAGGAATGGGCTTTGGTGAAGAAGCAAGAGCTTGATGGGAAGAAGAAGAAGAATGCTGAAAACAGGAAGCTAATTTGCAGCAGAGCTAAGCAGTATGCACTGGAGTATTCAGAGGCGGTATGGTTGTTCTTGGATAACCGCTCTTTCTTTAAAGTTGATGATTGAGTTTCTAATATTTAAATTTGCAGGAGAAGGAAACAATCCGCTTGAAAAGAGAAGCCAAGTTGAGGGGAGGCTTCTATGTTGAACCAGAGGCTAAGCTTCTTTTCATTGTCAGGATTAGGGGGTAAGTGATCTTATGATTTGAACTTGTATACCAGTCCTTGACATTGTTTGGTTGTTAATTTTCACTTTTCTGTTCAGTATTAACCGGATGCACCCCAATGTAAGGAAGATTCTGCAGCTGTTGAGATTGAGACAGGTATTGAATTGTAAATTCTTTAAGGATCATGTTGGATATATTCCTGTATGTCTGATTTTTAACATACTGCTCATCTTCTGTGCCACGTTTGTTTTTATAAAGGGTGGTAACAAACGATTACATGTGCCGTCTTTTGTTTTTCACTATGCTACTGAATTTCTTAACTGAAATTTTAAATATCTATAGCTGTTGTTGCAAACATGTATTACTTTGTCGTTCTGAATCTAACAATTTTGTTGAATGATGTTTGCCTAATACGAGTATTTAATTTCAGGCAATAAATGGAATACTGTTGTACATAGCTTAAGAATGACACCTTTTTTGTGTGTGTGCATATATAGTTATTATCATATGATGTATGCTGCCTCCATACAAAATTGTGTTGTGCTAAACAGCTGATTTTGTGAATTTACAGATCTTCAACGGTGTCTTCCTCAAGGTCAACAAGGCAACCTTGAACATGTTGCACAGGGTTGAACCATATGTGACTTTTGGGTAAAGCTGTTACCATATTATTTGTCTCATACCCTTCTCATGTTCAAGCTTCTGTTTCATAATTCATGGCTAACACTAACTTGCCATGTAGTTATCCCAACTTGAAGACCGTCAAGGAGCTCATCTACAAGAGGGGTTATGGAAAGGTTAACAAGCAGAGGATTGCTTTGACTGACAACTCAATTATTGAACAGGTTTGTCAGTTGTGTTGTTTTTTCCCCCTTAACTTGGGTTGTTGTATTGGAACTTAACTATTTGGGTGAGTTGCTAATATTATTAGGCTTTGTGATTCTTTGTAGACTCTTGGCAAGTATGGCATCATCTGCATCGAGGATCTTATTCATGAGATCATGACTGTTGGACCCAACTTCAAGCAGGCCAACAACTTCCTCTGGCCATTCAAGCTCTCTGCACCATTGGGCGGTCTGGAGAAGAAGAGAAACCACTATGTTGAAGGAGGTGATGCTGGAAACCGTGAGGCTTACATCAACGAGCTCATTAGGAGGATGAATTAGATTTGTTCTTCTTGAAATTTCTTTTCTAAGCTATTATGGTGTTTCGTTTTGTACTTCTGTTTGGGAAGATTTTGAGAAAGTTTTGGTTAGGATTTGTTATTACCAACGTGGACAATACATGGTTTGCTGTTATGTTGGACCGTTTAAAAGCTCTTGTAGCCTTCAAGTTTATGAAATATGAAGTCTTTTTGGTCCTTCCCCCCTTGGCGAAAATTAAGTTTTTTATATTTTTGAATGCAATGCGTGTAAACATGCTAAGAGCACACTGTCACAATAGGCAGCTGCTATTTCAAGGCTGTTACAAGCACACCTCTTATTGATAACTTATTTTTTGTTTTCTTTGCTGGACTTGTCTATTGCCCATTAACACATGCAGCTTTTAAGTTTAACGGGATGAAAACTCTAGTTTTCAACAAATGAAATAAAGTTTGTTTGTTTTCTTCCAATTCCAACAATTACTACTTTCATCCGGTTAGAGCTAAGTAAATTGTACTGATCAAATGTAAAAAAGAAGTATTTGTTAGGGAGTAAGAATTTAAGACCCTAAGTAAAATGTACTGCTCAAATGTTTTGAAAAAGTGAATTTGTTAGGGAGTAAGAATTGCAGTTAACGAATTATTAACTTATTATGCATACTTTGTTATTGGTTCATTTAACCAATACTATACTTGCAAAAGCATGTATGAATCATGATTTCTAGTGTAGTACAAGCTCAGTGAAGAAATCCTAAGTCTGTCAATGTTGTTTTCCAAGTGATTTCTAGTGTAGTACAAGCTCAAAGTGTGGGGAGTTAGCTCCCTGGAAATGAACATAATAAAGATTACCAAAGGCACCTGGTCCCAAAAGCTGATACAAAGCTCTCAATGCCAATTGCAAGGTGAGGTCAAAGCACCTCAGTGTGCTACATACATTTGTATCTTTAGCATGGATAAATCAATTGCTTAAACTCATTTGACGGGAGAAACACCAAAACCTCAAAAAAGCCTCAACTTTGTATACATGTTTAGCGATCTTCATGGACTGATACCAACAAGTTCCTAGTTTTATACTTTTCAAGCATCCATATATGAAGGGAACTCGGGTTTATGTGGTGCTCGCAATGTCCTTGTAATTCTGATCAAATGGAGACGATGACAACGATCATAGGCAATCGTGTTTAGATGGATAAATATAAACCCCCTTCTTTTTTGAATTATAAGTGACAACAGCTTACTTAGAATGGAGTAGATAAGTTCTTCACCAAAAAAAAAATTGGAGTAGATAAATTTCCTTATTAAAGTCAAATGTCAGAGTCATGGGATGGTCAATGCATATGATAACAAGAATTAGTAGTGTATGTTTTGGGCAAAAAGTGACACGACTCAACAACTTCTTGCCTTTTGAGTAGCTCACAACCGAACCGAGCGTTTACGGTCACTACATTTAAACTTTAAGGACCTGATTAATATGGGCTGAATTGTGTAAATGCTAGATTCAATAAAGTCTTGATTAATGGCTAATCCAATCATAATATTATGTTACCAAAATCTTAATCAGCAGATAAATTATTCACGATCCCACCAAGTTGATCTTGATTATATACGTTGGTCATTTATAACAGATAATGAAACACAGAAATCCTTGGATCCAAAGCTTAAGATATCCATAAAAGAATCCATCACTTGACATGAATGATGCCTCTATATTTATTTTTACATCTAGGAAGTAGGATCCGACTTGTATCATTGATATTGGTCATGCCTTGTGGCACGACAGCACCCGTACTATTGAATAGCCAATTCCAAATAACGTTTCCCAAGTTTCTTTTAAAACTTTCGCTAAATTTTCACCTTTGTTTCTTCTGAAAAAAGAACTTTGAGACGTTTGCTAATCAGGGCTCGAATCAAAGGAGACGACGACTAGCAAAATCCCCATTTCGACTGCTAATTGAGGGCACAAAATCTAACCTACAATTGTACTAAAAGAGAGATAATGTGGAAATCTTAAACTCGAACTTGAATTACAGTCTTGAATGGAGTCTTGTACTAGTTTTATGATCCTTAATTCGTGTTAATTTGTAATTCGCGTACCCTAATTTGTGGTTTGTGAAAGCTTGGATTTACCTTTATGAAAACCATTTAGAAATTAATAGAAGAAATTCGTAACTCAGCCAACTCTGATCATGCTCGTGAAAAATCCTGATTTGTAGATTTATCCTAATTTAGGATTTTTATGAACTCAAACCCCCGAGAAATACCTAAATCTTGGATCTACCGTGAAAACCCTAATGCGTTGATTTATCTAATTTGAGAATTTTTATGATCCCAAACCGTGGATCTATCCCAAACCGTTGATTTACCCCTAATTCGCGGATGTGTCTAATTTAAGATAATAATAGATTTCCTTAATTAATCTTACCCTGATCACAAATTTCTCTCTGTATAAAATTTAATCTATGGAATAAATTACAGATTTACCCTTTACTTTTTTAGTTGCGGGAAGCAGGAATATAGTGGAGGAAATCCTAACGAAGTGTACTACAAATTGGGTTTTGACTAGAAAATTGTTTCAAAAGAGTTGGAACAATTAGCGAAGTGATGCTACATTTGAAAGATACTTTCTCACCATAAATCCAATTCAAGACCTCTTATATTTTGTTACCAAAGTTTCACTATCTCCTCTCCCCAAAAAACAAAAATGCAACACATCAATCTTATTGTATCAATCCAAGAAGCAAATTGGATCAAGTACCTTTAAGGGTTGGGTTCTTTTTCGGAACCCCGAGAAAGGATTATACGGTTTATGGAAGCTTTTCTCTAAAAAGTGCAAAACAACACCATATGCTAAGGATTTTAATGGTGTGTAACTTGATTTTTACCCATTTTGGAATTCAATGTATGTTATTTGATTTTTACATATTGTAATTGTATGTAATTGTAAATTCTTTGATCATTGCACATAGAATGATCTATGATGGGGTCATTTACAACAAATACAAAGATGAGTTGTCATATTTGCAGCACCCAATGAGGGTCCAAATGTTCTGGAAATCGGCATAACAGATTTTACCTTCAAAACATACCAAGTGTTAAAACAAGTGACATTGTTAAATGAAATAGTGCAACATCAAAGTATAACTATGGAGGAAATCCCTCAATTTTTAACAGCTAAAGACATATCTTTCTTCCATTTTTCTTTTTTTGAATAAGAAAATAGAGATATGTATGCGTAAGATTAGGAAATAAATTATTTTTTATATCTAAGTTAATTGTTGCTTGTTTTGTGCAATTGCAAAAAATAGGAATTTAGTAGTGGCCACAACTCCGGTGCGCCGCATTAAAATCCGGAGGGGTTGCGTTTTAGAGCAACCTTTACCAGCTAATTGGACCGAGCAAATGTAAGGAGTGATTTCTTTATCGAAATCCGGAGGAAATGTTGTATTTTTTATTGGAGTCTTTTTCCAAAAAGGGTAGAGAAGCACTTTGTGTACTTTTTGGATTTAAATTATATTCATATTAATGTTCATGTGCAGTGGTGGACCTAGGAATTTTTTTAAAGGGGGCGAGAATGTTAACACAACTCATGTTACAATACTGTTTAATACAACATATTGTTCAAATTACAAGTAATTATATGAAAATAACGACAAAAAAGTAAATTATTAGAAAATTATTATTGTCATGTACATCGACGTTGATAATATTCAAGCTATTTTGTGGCCGAAGAAATTTTTAGATACTCAATTACTAAATTTGACAAATTTTTATCTCGAATAATTTTATTATTAGTAATCCTAAGCAAAAATACTTCAATTAAAATAAATTTAATATAACCAATTATTTTATACAAAATCATCTTTATTCAAACAAAAATAATCTAGTTCAGTTTCCATGAATTCATTTAAATATACCATGTATTTGAGTAGTGTTGTAGTAGTACACACAACTTGTTTGATTTTTTTAAAGGAAAAATTATTATAAATAGCGTCACCTTTTGGTATTGTTACGGCCACTAGCCTAACCTTATAAAATTACACATAATAGCCTAACTTATTTTAGTTGTTGTAATCACTAGCGTTGTGTTTGAAGGTGACAAGAAATTTTTATTTTGCTACAAGTTGCCAAAATCTTGAAGCTAACGTGTACATGACTTGGCAATTATTGATTTAAAATAATATAAAATAGAAAATAAAAATAAAAGACATTTAAACCAAAGAAACACAATACTCTACATGGAGAATACTTAAGGTTTGAAAATTGTTCGATATTGAAGATTTGAATTTTTATGTCCTATAATCCTCATCGGTGCATAACATTGATATGGATGCTTATCAATTGCAAATCCAAAACCTCTTAATTTCTTTTATTTTATATCATGTCTAGAAATTCACAAACCCTAAATTCCAAAATTCATCCTTAGAAAAACAGTTTGATCTAAAGTCATCTGGATGCCCAAATCTATTAAAATTGGACATGACCTTTTCCTTTGTGTGACCTTTGCACTCAATTGGCAACAATAAAAAGCAAAAATTTCAAGCTTAAAACATCATTAAGGCCACTTGAAGTGCCAGAAGATGGAGAGAATTGGTTCGTGGGAAAGAGAAGAGCCAAATTAATTTTAGAGCAACAAGTGATGAGGATTGACAAATTATGGGAGTGACTAAGACTCGATCTCCAATGGAGTTATATAAGAATTTTTCAGTGGCTTTTTAGTAGAGAGAACATGGAAGCAGTCAAAACTCAAGTAGGGGCTATAATCCTTAATCACCAAACACATCTGTAAAATCAGTGGCTCTTCGGGGGGAGAGGGGCGGCCGCTCCCTCAAACCATCGTAGGTCCGCCACTATTCATGTGTTATTGTATCATAAATCCGGAGGGGTTGTGGAAAAAACCTCTTGACAGCCAAGACAAACTCAGTCATAAGATCATCAAATTTTTTGTACATTATCTTATTTCCATCACCAAAGATTATAGACGAACACTGAAATAATAGCGAATAAAGTTAACTCACTAACTCTTTTATTTTTTTCATCATATATTGAAAAAGATATTTATCATATTAGGGGAAATTCCACCAAGTGATGTGAAGAGGGCCAACTTTTGACTAGAATTTGCAAAGTCGGGATTCATCTCACTATCATAAACAAGAATAACATGAATTATCTTTTGTGCCCAAATCTTTAATATTTCATAATTTTTTTCCCTTTAAAGAAAATCAAACACCAATTAAAGTGTAACTACAAACTATATTTATTAAAATGTAAATACAAACTATTTTAGATAAAAAAATTAACATATACATACTTATCTTTAATGGTGATAAAATCACCTTGAGGGATGTTTTTCACTGGAAAAGAACAATATGAATCAATTCTACGACAATTGTCTCCTATAATCACCTTAATATATCCATTGGCACCCCAATTTTTATCCCATGAATTCAAAACAAGCCAATATTCTTTCCCTCGTGTAACATCATAACCAACAATCACAACATTGTGATTTATTTCTACCTCAACAACCCTGCTTTTCACTTAATAATCACTTTCGACAATATTACCCTGAAAAGATGAAAATATAAGTAAGTCTCTACAATAGTGGTGAGATACGAAATTGCGGTAGAGATCACATAGGTGATGAACTAGAGACAAAGGCTATCTTTCTCTTTGTATAAACATATTGTACTGTTAATATATGAAAATCAATGTAGTTATGGAAATAATGGTTTAGATGTATCCTATTATTAGAAATGTTTAAATCTGTTTTAAAATTAGTGTTTTAGATATATCTTATTGTTAAATATTGTTTATATCTGTTATGGAAAAAACGTTTTAAATATAAAAACCAAAAGAAAATAGAGATATGTATACGATAAGATTAGAAAATAAATTATTTATATATCTTAGTTAATTGTTGCTTGGTTTTTGCAATTGCAGAAAGTAGAAAAGTAGTGGTCACAACTGTGGAGCGCCCAATTTTGGCTCTCAAAAAATCCAATTAAGGGTATGTTACATTTTGTTACCAGAGGAGCCAAAAAATAGGTGTTGCTTTTTAGAGCAACCTTTACAACTTAATTGGACCGAGCAAATATAATAAGTGTTTTTTATCGAAATCTGGAGAAAATGTTGTACTTTTCATTAGAGCTTTTTTTCAAAAAGTGTAAAGAAGCAATTTGTGCATTTTTTGGATTTAAATTATATTCATTTTAATGCCCATGTGTTATTGTATCATAACTATTATTGTGTCTTCAAGCTAAATATGGCTCGCAAGAAACTTGGAGTTCGATTCAAAGATTGTCCTTGAACCAAGACTTGATTTGGCGTGTAGCATTAGTTTTCAAGTTGTTGGTGGTCATGGGGTCAAAGTATCATTTTTTTTTGTTTCAGATAATGGCTCGATGAGTGTAAGAAGCCAAAATGTTGCATTTAGCTATGGATGACTTGGGATGCAACATATTTAATATTGCCAAAGGATTTCCAACCAAAAGACTATTAAATACACCACAGTTGAACAAGTAGCTAAGGTGAAGATGGACATTGTGAGAATTGGGTGGCCATGAATATTCAAGAATCTGATCACTGGACATGTATGTTTGCTTACATGATTTGGGCTACATGGAAGTGCCGTAATCAGTTGATTTTTGAAGGGAAAGAGTCGATTAACACACTGAGTAATATTGTGATTCGATCGGTGGAAACCTACCAAGCTTGCGCTGCTAGAGATCATCGTGTTGTACCTGCAAGCTCAGATGATGTACAAACAAAGCAAGTCAGCTGGGTTAAACCTCCAATGGGCCGGCTTAAGTTGAACATCGATGGCGCTTCCAAGGGAAATCCGGGCAAGGCTGGTGGCGGGGGACTATTCCGGGATGTTGACGACATATGTGTGCATGCCTTCACCTTTATGTGCGGTGTTTGCTCGGCTTTGACGGCGGAGCTGCTGGCTATTCTCAATGGACTTAAACAGGCGAGAGCATTGGGGTGGCACAACTCAAGTTGGAATCTGATTCTGAATAGCTTGTGCACTAGTTCAGCAAAAATCGATTCTCACTCACCCTGATTTCAATACCATCAAGCAATGTCATGAGTTGTTAAGCGAGACTGATTGGGTTGTTCATGTTTCCCATGTCAGGCGTAATGCCAACAAGACCGCGGATGCATTAGCACAGTGGGCGGTGGCTCTTAATTCCCCTTTAAAAACTTATAATGTTCTGCCTTCCTTTGTTTTTGATATTGTTATTGCTGATAATGTAGGCCGTAATGGCCGAAACTAGTCTTTTTTAATAAAATCAGTTTTCTTTGGATAAAAAAAAGATGGACATTGTAAAGTTGGTAAGTGATAGTGTTTTAAAAATTGAACTCGTTGTTGGGGGTAGAATATTGATGATGTAGACTAACATTGTTGGGTTTTACATATGCGTTTTTGTCATGACATAGGCATGGATAATGAATCAGCCAAGGCTACTCGTGAAGCAGTTGAAAAAATTTCAAATTTCAATAATATTGATAATAGATGATAAATATACTAATTTTATACTTTTTCTTCATTTTTAGTTAATGAGATTATGTTTATTGCCAGTTATAAAATTTCTTGATCCTCAAAAGAGGAATGTCACCTCTATTGTTGTTGGTGTCACATATATAATAAGACTATTTTGAAAGATAAAAAGCCAACACTAAGAGGTTTGTTTTCTAGCTTATTAGGAAAGCCAATAATATCTATTAGGATAAGAATATTACATTTTAGGACAGAATATTTGTTCATAGTGTTATCTACCCTTAAGTCTATTACTTGGGCTTCGAGGAGTTCCATAACCTATGAATAAATACATATTTAATCAATGAGAAAGTAAGAATCCTTTTACAATCAAATTACACTCTTTACATGGTATCAGCCTGATATCGATCCACATTCAAACACAAACCATATTTTTCTCCTTCCTCTCTTTCATCCAATATGTCTAACGATCAACAACAATAATGCGAAGAAGAGGAAATCCATGATCCCACACACCCAATCGAGCAGGAAATATCCTATAGGCGGCCTCAAGTATGGGCAATGGCAACCTCACATTGAATTTTCTGACCCCCTCAATCAAGCTCGAGTGCACCAATTATATCCTTTGGTGTCATACCATCAAGGCAACCCTGGAAGCCTAGCAATTAAAAGGGTTTCTCAAACCGGGTAATAGGCCGGTATCTCAACTACCTACAATTACGTCTTCAACGACACCGCATATCCCAAATCCCGATTATGTTCAATGGAAGAAAAAAGATAGAATTATTTTCCTATGGATTCATTCAACTAATACGATGCCACTACTAGCCCATGTTTCTATTGCCAAAGAGACTCATGAAGCATGGGGGATTCTAGAATGCATGTTCTACTCCCAAAACCGGGCTTGGCTTATGTATATCAAGTCTCATCTTCAGGATTACCCAAAAGGAGATTTTTCTATCTTGGAGTATGTTGAGAAGAAACATGCTTTCTCATATTCTCTAGCGTAGTGTGCTTATTTAGTTCTTGATGTAGATTTTGTTGAAAGCATCCTCCATGATTTGGACTCCTCATATTCATCGTTCATCTCCGCATTTGATATGCAGCATCAAGCCGTTAATTCTGACAAGTTACTTGGCATCCTACTTCAAGAGGAAGAACGCTTGAATGAGGAGAAGAACCAACCTGGTGCCTCGATGATAACCAGCACCGCTAACTGATCTTCAAAGGGGTCTTGCACTCCCACAAGGCATCACACCAATTCAATCGACTCCAATACTAAGTCCTTTTCTCACCCCACTTGCCAAATCTATCAAAAATCGGGGCATGAGGCCTTGGACTGCTGGCACTACTATAATTTTGAGGGATATTCGATCAAAAATCTACGCTAGCCAAAGAACAATAATGTAAGGGGTGGCTGCTCCAACAACAACTCCAACCGAGGCTACTCTCATGACCTATACCAGTAATAACAACAAGTGTATCAATAATTAGTTCAAGTATCACAACAAGCTTACCACGTCACCAACCCCATGTCCACAATCGTTGATCCGAGTTGGTACTTCGATACGGGTGCCATAAACCATGTTACTTCAGAATTCAGTAATCTCTCTATAAAATCCAATTATTCTAGTATTGAAGGCTTACATGTTGGCAATGGTACATCCCTTCCTATAACTCATTTAGGTCATTTGACTCTTCATACATCGTATAAGCCTATGCACCTTAAATATATCTTTTTATTCCACAAATTACCAAGTATTTGCTTAGTGTTTCTCAACTAACTCGAGACAATAATGTTTATATGATTTTTTACCCTACTTGGTTTTTTGTCAAGAATTTACAAGGTCAAACACTCCTTAAAGGAACCACTAAGGACGGGCTATATCATCTCCAACCACAACCTTCTACAACCCGACCTCCACCTGGAGTTTACTTGGGTGAAAAGGTGTCTCTTCAAATGTGGTATTATAGATTCATTCATCCCAATGAGTCCTCTCTTAAGCGTCTAGTTTCTAGATTTAATTTACTAGTCACTATTAATAATCTTCCTATTATTCTTGAGTCCTATCAACTTGGGAAAAGTCATATACTTCCCTTGCCTAGTCATCATTAGTCTTTGTTGATGATTGCACGACGTTTATTTGAATCTTCTTTTTTCATAAGAAATCTCAAGTTCTTTCCACTTTTCAAATGTTTCAAAAAATGGTGGAAACACAATTCTCCACTAAAATCAAACAGTTTCAATCTGATTGGGGTGGGGAATACATAATTATCTACACTTGTTTTCAAACTCAAAGGATTATTCATAGAGTTTCATACCCAAACACTGAATCTCAAAACGGAGTGGCTGATCCTACATAGGACAATTGTTGAAAAAGGGTTAGTCTTGCTATCTCATGCACAACCACCAACCACCTTTTGGGAACATGCATTCCACACATCCCTATACTTGGTCACAAATTTCTTTTTGAGTGTCTTCACGAGAAACCACTAGATTATCCCTTCCTCAAATCTTTTGGTTGCCTATGTTATCCGCTCCTTAGGCCTTATAATGTCAATAAACTCGAATTTTGGTCTTCTCCATGCATCTTTGTAGGCTATAGCTCACATCATCGGGGATATCTTTGTCTTCATCTTCCAACAAATCGCCCATAATTTGTCTTTGATGAGACAACTTTTCCATATCTTATTCATAAAATTGATGCCTTATCGGCGCCAAGTACGACTGACCTTGCTTTTGACTTCATCCCATCACCCACACCAAACCCGACAACCTTTGCCCTATGCATGGCATTTTGACATGATATATAGTGAGTTCTTAAAAGTAATATTTATTTTCGAATTAAGTTTATTATATTTTTAAAAAAATTTAAGAAAAAATTAATTATTATTTATTTCAGGGTAAAGTTTGTAGTAAACGAGATTTCAGGGTGAAAAGTGTAAATTTTCTATAATGTAAGCCGACTTCAACGTAATATATATACATGCTCATCTCTTCAATACTAAGCAAAGAGAGAGGGTAAGACAGAAAACACGAGAAGATTGAAAAAAATCTTTTGAAATCTGTTTGATTTTGTTTCGATTGTTTTTGGCTAGATCTGGTACAAGGTCTCTTCAATCGAGTTTTCATCTCGAAGTACAAACATGATTCGGTAAGTTTTTAATTAGTTAATGGTTTATCTGAATTTTTCTAATTTTTCCAGATCTAGATCTACAGTGGTTTTTGATTGAGAAATCAGTTGATCTATAGTTTTCAAAGGGTGTTTTCGATATCGGATTTATATTCGAAAAAAGATTTCAGTGTATTTTTAGGGTTTCTCTTTGTAATGATATTAGGGAGCCCTTTGTTCATGTTTTTCAGAAAGGTTTGAACTAGAAAAATGTTCTTCTATATATATAGTTTATTGTTGTCAAGTTTGAAAGGATTTGGAAAGATGCACAAGAAGTTATAATGCATTCTGGCATTTTATTGCATTTGGGGTTAGAGTTTATAAGAGTAGATAGCCTAATTTGCATTGGGTTACATATAGGAACCCAAGTAATAAACCGTGGTCAGAGTCAAGGGGGAGAAATATAATATCTGCCTTAAACAGGTGAGTATAGACCGGAGATTCAACCCTATGTGCTATATGTGAAATATGAATATATGGATATGTGTTATATGAGCTATATGGATGTATGTATGGATATATGTGATATATTTGCTATATGCGCTATATGGGTATATGTTCTATATGAGTTATATGGATAGATGTGATAGCTCTGAAATTTTCAGAGTTGTTTGCACAGAAAATATGATAGCAGATGACATATGATATATGATTACAGAATGTACTTGATTGCATAACATATTGCAATGAGATTAAAAGGACCTGTGACTGTCTTGCCCTGAACTGTAATTCAGGAAATCTACGGATTTCTTTGTTAAAGCGACCTACGGGTCATACAGGATCTACGGATCATACAGGACCTACAGGTCAATATTCAGGAGATCTTCGGATTTCTTTGCTAAAGAGACCATAAGAGTCCATATATAGTAAACCCGGGACAGATTCAGGCTTGAACAGTTCACAGAATAAAGAATCGGATACATCAGCATTTGCATTTGCATAGTAAATTCATATATGACATGTATTATATGTATGAATATGTATATTGACCAATTGTTTGGCATTGTGTGAAATAATTGATGATGGTTTATATTCACTGAGTATGCGACTCACGTAAATCGCAAAATAATTTTTCAGGTTCAACTAGTTCTTACTGACGTGTGTCCGTTTAGAGGTCACATTCATACAGGTCGGTCGGCTGAAGCTCAATGCAACCTTCTCCTCCTCATTTTTGCATCATAGACATATGGCTTGTCATAGAAGCTAGAGTAATAGATGTTTTAGTATGAGAAGTAACGACATAGATGTGTGTGTGTGCAACCTTTTATGGTTGTTACTTTCTGCTTTGTGCTTCCATGGATAGTTGCTTATATGTTTATATGTGAAATAAGTTATTACAAAGTATATGTCATATGGTATAGGGGTGTCACAAAAACCAGCAGCAAAAGGCACCTAAATCCAGGCTGAACTGAAGTTTGATCGCATTAAAAAACCAATTAATTGATATTTTCCCATATGAGATACAACATAGAGATATAATAAACTCTTGCAAGCTCAACAGTTTGCATACAACTATTCAGTAACAACTTAAGTGCTTTAAAATAAGCACACACTATTGCAAAGCATATAGATTATAATTTAAAATTTTCTCAAAAATCCCAAATCCATCTCATTGAATGCCAACTAAGTTCACTGATATATTACATAAGTAAAAAGCATGTTATCAACAACATATCTCCATAAAGATCCTCCTAATATGATCAGATCAGGAAACAATAATCTACAAAATAAAAACCTAATTAACACCAAATCTTGAATGAATGCATTACTAAATGCAGGGGAAAAGTTCGCTAATGTAAGGAGGATTTAAAGAAAATGAACTTACTTTGGCAAATTCGCCTTCAGTGTCGGGTGAATCAGAATGTTTGTGCAAAGATGCTTCTTGCCTTATTCATACCCATATGAGTATTATTTCCTGAAGTACTGTAAACCATGAAAAATTATGACAGTGCACAGAAATTGTCTGAAGTTCTTCATGGTGACTGAATTTATAATTCTGTCTATATTGTATGTTTCCTGTCATATACTAAAAGGCTTTTTGCAGATATCATTATAGCATAATAACATCTTTGAAAGTCTGACTTTGTGTAAGCTCTTGAATTAAGTTTAAAAAAACAAAATGTGATATTAAATATAATTGGAAAACAGATTAAATGAAATAACCTACTGAAAGAATCATAATCTAAAGCAGCCAAATAAGCTCCTAACCAAGTGGGCATGATAACATAATTTTATTCTCTTAGGCATGTAATCAAACATCTTGTGTGCCTAGATCTAATTGGAAATTTTGTTTCAGCATACCTTAGCCTTCTTACCACATGAAATCTAAATTGATATCACCAACATAAAAGTTAAACTAAAAGTCATGATATCAATTGACCATAGACTCGAGAGGCCGAGTGCGTTAAGGGCCTAATTCATAGAAGATTTGTTTAACTTTCCAACACAGACTCATATGATCAGATTTTAGCATCTTGATTACCTAAAAAACCAGCAGAGAAAGTATAGTTGGAAGGATGTTCACAAAGGCCACTTCACAAGCCAGCATTGTAAGGTAGCTACCATTGGCAACAAACGGTGATTAGAGCAAATAGAATGATGATGCATCATGAAACACTTAAGCCTAACAGTTTTCAATCTCATTCTCATTGAGTTATAGAAATTCTGAATACCAAACCACAACAAAGGGAGAAACAATCCCGAAGGAAAAGGCAAGCAAAAATGAGACCTAACATCCATTTTTAGCACATCATCACCAATTCAAAGACAAAACACCACCACGAAGAGGAAGGAGCCCCAAAATTCCGAGCTCACAAGACCCTAACCTGGAGGTCGTCGAAAATCCAAGCCCCAATTTTCGAACCCTAGAAACGGGTTTGCCAATGCAAAATAGTGGATATACCTGTTTGAGGTAGAAATCAGGGCGGCGGGACGGGACTACGGGGCGGGGCCGCGTTTGCGGACGGCTGCACCAGTGTAGCTGGAGGCGGGAGGCGCCAACGATCTTCCGGTAAGCGATTTTCCGGTGGCTGCTTCAACAGGTGATGATGAGGAAGTGGAGCGCCGGCGATGAAAGGGTGGAGAAAGGCAGGTACGGAGCGGGATTGATAAAAAAAAAAAAGAAAAGAAGAAAAAAAAAAAGGAAAAACTAATGTACCGTGAGAGAAGAGAACGAGTGAGATTAAAAAATGTAAGGAAATAATAATACTTTAATGGGTATGTGTATAAGGAAGCGGGTCAAAATTTCGGTTACTGTTCATAACATTAGGCTCCTTTATAGGTTTTTTGATGTATAAATACATATTCAATCAATGAAAAAAGTAAGAATCCTTTTACAAAAATTACATTTTGTGCAATATCTAGAGGGTTTCAATTATGATATATGAATATCTACCTTGATCTCATAATGGATGTGGCCATGTGGGTGTGTGCACTGACATACAAAAAGCTACCGGAGTTTCAAGCGATACGATAACATACACATCTAGAGATCTTTATCCTTGTGTGTACCCCTTCTATTAGAATGTATTTCCACATTTAAAGTTGGGACATATTTTGTCTAGTATATATACCATTAGGCTACTCTTTCTATTGCTAATTGATTTTAGGATGGAATTCCACTGGGCTTAATATGGTATCAGAGCTATTCGCCATACGACGTCTCTCGATCCTAGGCTCGCCCTGTCGTGTTGTCCAAGTGTCAATTGGGCTAGTTCTCCCAGTTGCACTTGCGGGGACGGGGGCGTATTAGAATGTATTTCCACATATAAAATTGGGACATATCTTGCCTATTATATATACCTTTGCGCTACTCCTCCTATTGTCAATTGATTTTAGAATGGAACCCCACTGGGCTTAATCCCTTCATCCCAAGATGGTTTGCAACGAAGGACTCCAGAAGCAACCGTGCCCCGAAAGTGATCCAACAAGTCCAACAATAGCAAAATAATTTTAGTTAGTTTTATTCTACCCTCTTTGACGTGGTAGTACACAATCACATCTGAAATCAGAATTATGTATAAGTATTTTCAGAATGTATGAATACAATCAATAAAACACACATGTATATAAAGTATAATTATGTATATAATATATTACAATCATGTATATAATGTATTACAATCATGTAAATAAGTAATTGATTTTTCGGTTACCTATAATTACGGGATTGTGTAAATCTTCTCTCTTATAATTTCAAGATTAAATCTTATCTATTTATTATATTTAAATCTAATGCTCCACAATTAGTTACTTTGTAATTTTATAAAATATAAACTAGTGCATTATTAGGGTTTGTTTGTTGGGTACCAAAAACTAGTTGGAGTACTAAAAACTAGTTGGAGTTTTCCAACTAGTTACGAAAACTCATATAAACGCTGTTTGTTTGACACATAAACTAGCAACTAATTGTAAAACTAGTTTTTTGAAGAAGCTAGTTTTTAAAGATTTTGCACTAGTTTTTAGTAGTTTTTTAAATTAAAAAAATAATTATTTCCTAAATAAGAGTAACCCTATTATAAAATAGAACTTAAAATTATCAATTAGTATAATAAATTAGTTGAACTTTACCACACAATGTTTATATATTTTTCAAAATTTCAACTACTTTTACAGCTAGTTTTATAACTCCAACTAATTTTGCAACTCCATCTATTTTTCTAGTGACTTAACAAACATAGCCTAACAGCTATATATCACATTCCTGAATAATCCTTGCGAACCAGCTTCGCACAGACAGAGGGATATGGGCTCGATTGGGCTCAATCTACTATTGGGCCTTTACATGTATGATTCAGTGACACGACCCGGTTGGACCAAATTTAAGTCTGATAAATTCTGGTGATGTAAAAAAAATACTTTTAAAATATCTAGTACTAGTATTAATTAATAGTGAATATTGCATGAAATAACCCACTTTAAGGGTGTTTTTAGAAAATAACATGAAATTTCAAAATTACGGCAAATAGTATTAATTATACATTGTTCATGATCACTTGCTTAAGTATTTAACAAGAATTTTTGTAATGGCCATGTGAAATTTTCATTTAAGAATTGTTTAGATCGTATGGGCAACATCAATGTTATATATGATATCTATTATCATGTGACCGCGGCAAAAAATATTATCTTTGATCATAGTTTTGTTGGTAATCATAATTCACCCCGTTGGGACTATTTGCTGCAACTTTAAAAATTTACTATATATATAAAAGTAATAAGGTTTGGAGTCTTCACATTGCGCCACGTCAGCTTTTGACACATGACATCCTATTATTAATCAACATAGGATTTTGACACATGTCATTTAATCCTTACTTCATAAAAATTATATATTTATTATTCTTTCCACTTGATATTCCACATTGCAAATTTTGTCCACTTAATTAAAATTTATTTATTTCCCAAATTTAGATAATATCTTAATTTTTGGTAGGAGATAATATCTTAACAAAAAAAATTTAACTAATGGTTGAATTTTTTCCTTATAAGACAATAAAATATATATGCTCAATCTTTTTGACATAAGAAATTCATTACAAGCTAGCTATACCTTTTTGAAATTCTTAACTTTGGGTTGTGTGTGGAGTTTCCATATCCAGTTGTTGGGGTGGGGTGTTAGATTATTCACACCCGTAATGAGTTCAATAGCCGAAGCCGTCGAAAACCATCCGTTTTTGCTCGGGCCCCAGTACAATCGGTCTCTAATCCAGTTATCAGGGATTGGGACCAACATGATTTGGTCAACTATTTCAGTCGGTAGTAAACAGTTGAGGATATCTTGTCGCCACGTTTTCCCATTGGTTATAAATTCATCAACCGTAGTTGATTCATTAATTGCATCAACGTTCAACGAAAATTTGTCTAGTGTTTCCTGAAAAAGCCATTTGTCTGTCCAAAATTTTATGGTTCTCCCATCTCCTACTTGCCAAATAAGGCCTTTGTTGAATTCTTCCCGTAAGCTCATCAGTTTTGTCCATTGTCATGAGGTATTATTCTGTTTTTTGTATGTTAAAATGGTTGCACCTTTAAGGTATTTTTCCTTCATCAATTTAACCCAAATGTTCTCTGGTTCCGCTAGCAATTTCCATAATAGTTTCATCTGTAGTGCCTTGTTTGCATGTTCCGTTTTCCGAATTCCAAGGCCTCCAAAGTTCTTAGGTTTACAGATCTTGTCCCACCCAATGAGTGGTTTATGGTGGATATCCTTGTTCCAGAGAAAGGTCCTATGGATTTGATCCAAATCTTTGTGAATAGAGCTTGGAAGCATGAAACTTTGCATAAGGTAGTTAGGTTTAGTAGCCAGATTTTATTTTATCAGGACTGCCCTTCCTTCCATAGACAAGCCATTGGCTCGCCATTTGGTCAATTGTGTCTTTTCTTTCCCTATTGTATCATCAAAGGTTTTTCGATTTACACGGCCATTTATGATTGGGCATCCAAGGTATGATTCCAGGTTAATCATAGCCGTGATCCCTAGAGTTTGTTGGATTCTATTTTTATGCTGATTGTCTACATTTCTTGACGATTGGAAGGCCGATTTATTGTAGTTGACTCTTTGTCCTGAGATTGCGCAATAGTCCTCAACTATCTTCTTTGTTCTTAAACAAGTTGTCTGGTTTGCTCTAGAGAAGATTATAATATCATCTGCAAACGCAAGAAAGGGGATCTTGGTTCCGGCTCGAGCAAGAGGAAATCCGATTGTGTTTTTTTCCGAGTTACTAGTTTCTTGTATCTTCCCGTCATCTGCGGACACAGTGATTGTGCCCTTATGTATATCTAACACTGCTTTATAACGCCTCATCCAATCCATTCCTAAAATCACGTCGTCATCTGGGGACAACTGCATTACTATAAAATCTGCATACCAGTCTCTACCTCCTATTCTGATAGGGCACTGCAAAATCTCTCTATTACCGCTCACCTTACTACCATCGGGTAGGCCTACTACAAAAGATTCTCCTTTTGTACAAGTCAACCCTAGTCTAGCCACGCAAGCAGAGGACACAAAAGAGTGTGTGGCACCCGTGTCAAAAAGAATATGAACAGGTTTAGATTGAATCCAGAACGTACCTGTAGCAGTCGGCGCATGTAAGGCATCAACTCTCCTCATCTCGAACACTCGAGGTTGGTTGATTCTCTGAGCGTTGGCTCCTGTACCTCGGCCTCTGTTCTGTCCTGATGCTTGCTGAGTCTGTTATGGCGGACGACGAGCTCCCTAATTCACAGTCCCTGGCGAAGATCCTTGAGAGGGTACGCCGACCTTGCAATACTGTCGCATATGGCCAGGCTTCCCACAGTTGAAGCAGTTTCGAACTGGCTTTGGACACTGACTTCTAAGGTGGTCAGTGCCTGCACAATTGAAGCATTCTTTCTGTCCCCTAGAATACTGACCCTGCTGAAACTGGTCTTGACGGCCTTGTAACTGAGATCCGGACCGGTTTTGCTGAAATGAACCTGGTCGACTATCCCTCCTCGAATCTAAAAGGCCAGATAGCTTCTGTCTCTTGTTCGCACTAGCATGTATCTCCAACTGTCCTGGTCGGGGCATGTCCATAGCATAAGCCAAAACAGACTCTTGAACATCTCTCAAAGTAGTGAGTCGAAGACCAGAAACATAAGCACGCAGATGTGGTTGCAACCTCTTCAGGAAGGTTGCGATCTTCAATTCTTCTGTAGGAGCGGCATTTGGCACAGCTGTCAACTCCTTATGGAACTTCAGAATGGTTTCCTCCACCGTGATGTTCTCGGGTCCAGCATCCCGAAAAGCAGCCTCACGAGCCGACCTAATCACTGGAGGGCAGTAAAAATCTCTAATCCTCTTTCGGAACTCTTCAAAAGTCACGTTTGTCTGACCTTCTCTGCTCATGTCCCACCAATCAAAAGCATCTCCCTGCAGCAAACTTTGTACCAGAGACATCTTCCTCTCCTCTGGAGCTTGAATAGAGTCTAAAGCAGATGCCACTCTCCTCAATCACTGCTCCACATTCGTATCCTTAGCCCCAGTAAAGTTTGGCACCCCGGTCTTCCTGAACTCCGCGAGCCACTTGTCAGGTTGGGGCTCGCGACACTGTCTTAGTAACTCTACCACACGATCAACCACTTCTGGTCTCTGTACTTCTGGTAGCCCTCCTAATTGAGCACTTCGAACTGTATTCTGGCCTGGTGCTCTCATCTCAGTCCTTTGAAGCCCAGCAGCAACATTCTGATCAAAAACAACTCCTGTAACCAGCAGATTCTGTAGTATCCCTACAAGTGTTGCTCGAAGTGTAGGATCCATATCTGGTGACAATCCAGCAGGCGGTGCACTGACTCCAACGTGGGCCACATTAGCTGGGGGCCCTCCTCCAACAACAGACACACTAGCATCTGGATGAATCCTAGCCGTCCCATCACCACTCTCAGCAACTTCTTCTTGGGGGTGACCATTCTGATGCTCTTCTGGCTCAACAGCTACAGGAGTCTCTCCTCTACCACGACCCCTTCCATGACCTCTACCACGACCTCTACCACGGCCTCTACCACGGCCTCTACCACTAGCAGCAACAACTCTGACTCTAGTTTGTGGAGCCATCTATAACAGAAAGTCTCACAGTCAAAACTTTAAATTCTGACTAAAAGTGAAGGATTTACTAACAATTCTACGTGCGGTCCTTCGGCGGATGGCAGCGGAGTCACGTCGTGTCATCTAATCCTATTTGCAGCATGACTACCCCATTTAAAACTTTTTGGAAAACACCGGCCGGTTTTAGTTTTAGTTGGACCTCGTGTACACGTATTGCTCAATTCCATGTGCCCTGTTGCCAACCTCGCTCTGATACCAATCTGTAACACCCCGACTTACCGTCGGGACATTACTAGGTAGTTGACCCTAACGGGTCCTACCTGAACGGTTGACAACTAGAATACCTGGACCTTGCAACTCGGGCACAACTAGAAAACTATTTTAAAACATCCAACTATCATTCAAACAAACCACGTTTTTAACAATGTCATGCATGAATCCCAAATGTCTAGCCAAATCACATTCAACTCCAGAAATCTACTAAAGTCAACATCATATCAAAATATCCAAAACACTGGCAAGACTAAACTGAACTCCCAACCCCTTTCAGTGACCTAGTGACACACGTCAACGATCTGCTGCAACATCTGACCTAGGCTCCAACACGGGACCTGTATGAGTACCTGGAACTGAAAAATAAAGTCCCCGAGGGGTCAGCTACTACCCTAGGCAAGCTAGATAACACACGGCAATAGTAAGACGTTTGAAAAACAACAATTATTCAACAACATAACTTTTAAAAAGTGAATTGAACAGAACAGAATAGAATAGGTCAACACACATTTCCACAACCTAGAGAATATGAGAAAGGAAATGCAATGAGACATACCATAATCAAACTAACCAGCACAAGAGTAAAGCATTTATGAAAGTAACCAACACTTCAACATTCAACAATTAAAGGGGAATACAATGGATAAGCAATTCATTAAGCGTAGCGAGAATTCACAAGGTCGAAAAACCAACTAAGCAATCACACACACGCACACAACAAAACCACAATCCTATTGGGAGATGCCATTCTTCCTTCCACCACCGCATTCCCATCTACGGCGCTAACTCACCTGCGCCCGAGTGCAGAGGCGGGCCCTCCCACTTTCCATATACGTCATCCTTCCAACCCCTGGTCAAGCCTCCACTGGAGCACTTGCCAAAAACAAACAATTAATTTTTATTTTTAAAAGGGCCCGGCCGACACACGACCATGGCTAGACGCCTCTTCGCCATCGACAATCGTCGCACATGATCGTGCCGGTTACGCTGCCAGCATAGAGAAAGCGATAGTATTTCTTTTATGAGAAAACACTTGAAATGGAAAGCGCATCACATCATGCATGAAGATATTTCATATGGAAAACATACATTCGGGACTAACTCCCAAAACCAATCTCACAATCACGGCATGAAATCTAACAAGACTAGAATAAAGCCGAGCAAGTCGAGAACGACTTACCTGGAAAGCGATCCTCGAATGACGTAAGTAACGTGGCAATACTAAAGACCTACGAATCATAACGTTCACGGTTAATCGACTTACCGTGAAAAGTAGCTTTCGATTCTAAGCAAGCACAACTATAATGGTCTCGCCAAGTGCGAGCTACCACCTTTTCGTGGTATCCAAACAATGCGGTTTGGCTTCATTATATTATTTCTAACTAAAGCTTAGATGTAACGAACTCAAGGACCAAAATCAACTTCTCTAATCGACTAGTAATGCACAGCTTAGCCTTAGCGACACGAGCTAAAAGAAACTCGAGGGTACAAATTTAAAGTTTCAAGTTTCAAAGTGGGAACGCCCAATCCCAACCTTAAGCAAACACACTCAACATACACAATTATAATTCGAGACACTCAAATCAAAGCCTCTTGGAACAAAGAGGGCCATCATACGAGAAGTCGATCAACCGTTCTCATATCAAACATCCGATACCCACATTCCTATTAATTATCAATTCATATACACATAAGGGATTCACTCGGACTATTCACTCTCATAGGGCCAAAATATATCAATTATTTATTGTCACAAGGACCACTAATTACATACTTGTCCCACATTAAAATAAAGGAAAGGAAAATCCATTACAACAGGATTCATTCACACAATCAACACAATCAATTACAAGGCAAATCAATACAATCAATTACAAGGCAAATCAACATAATCAATTACAAGGCAAATCAACACAATCAATCGATTGAATTAACAAGGCAAGAGCATGAATTAACAACTAGAAACAACACAATCAATATAACCATTACAAGGCAAATCCATAGCAAACAATTATCTAAAACGAGGGGTATTCGACCTTTCAAGCTTCAAGATCGGGTATTCCTCAAACGAAGATGGATTTTACGGCTCGGTACGCTACTTCAACTTTTGATTGGTACAAGCTGCGATCGCACAACGCCTTCTTCGAACGACTTGAACTCCTTATGAACTAACTTGGCTCGGACGAGTGTGAGGGGCGGGTCACACGAGCAGGATCTGAGACCACTCAGTGGGTTCGGTCAGACCTGCACCCTCCCCACGATTCAGTACTAGAAGGAAGTTGCGTAAACGTGGAGACAAAAGACGGAACTGACAAGGCGGAACTTACCGTCGACGGGCGCCGACGATGGTGCCGGACTGTCGGATTCCGTGGGCATTTCACGGTGCAATTCCCGATGCGGTCGTGCCTCTTCGAGTGACGCCGGTGAACCGTGGCTCCTCTCACCGGCGGTGACAAGCTTACAGAGGAAGACCGCTGTAGTGTAAAGCTCGACGGTGCTGGACGATTTCGAGCAGCCAAGTCTCTTGCTATCTCGACCGCACCGAATCACAGAGGAGAAGAGACAAGCTTGATGTTGAGGGAGGCAGCAGCAACGAAGAACGAGGGCGAGGATGGGATTGTCCAAGCGAAAGGAACGATGGAATTGAGCGATTGTCTGCTCCTTTCTCCAGCGGCGCCTCAAACAAAAGAAAAGAGGAAGGGGAAGAGTTAGGGTAGAAGGGTAGAATAGGAAAAAGGGTGGAGTAGACTTGGGCTTGGGCTCCTGGATGGATTCGGTGCTCCTATCTATTTGGGCTTATCGGCCCAAACAACAAAGGGAAGTGAGTTGTAATAAAAAGTTAAAGTGGGAAACCCGAGCATTACAATTTTAACGCTATCCACCCATCCTTACCTTTTTTGTTTTTAAATGAGTGGAATATTTCGTGGGCAATCAAAACATTGTCTTGGATTGATCGTTTAGCAACAAAGGCTCCTTGGAGCGGATGTATGATTTTGGGCATAACTATCTTTAATCTTTCTGTGATAATCTTCGTTATAATTTTGTAGATGGTCGAGCATAGGCTGATGGGTCGGTAATGGTTGGTGGACGTAGGATTCTCTTTTTTGGGAATTAAGGTAATAAAGGTGTGATTGATTTGTTTTAGGATTTTTCCGGAATGGAAAAAACTTTTGACTGCTTTAATGACATCCGGTCCTACTATGTCCCAATATTTTTTTATAGAATCCTGCTGACATACCATCAGGTCCAGGGGACTTATCCGAGTTGATTTGCATTAGGGCTTGTCTTATTTCTTCATTAGAGACTGGTTTTATAAGGCTTATATTGTCTTCATCCGTTACTTCTTTCTTAATTAAATAGGAATATTCTCTAAACTTCTCACGATTGGTCTGCTCTCTTCTGTATCTAGCTTTAAAGTCTTTCCTAATTTCTTCCCTTATATTTTCCTCTCCTATGATTTGAGTTCCCCCTGCTGACGTTATTTCTTTAATAATCTTCCTGTTTCGTCTCCCGCTAGCCACCTTATGGAAATATCCAACATTTGAATCTACTAATTTAATGTGTTTTGTTTTTGCTCTTTGTCTCCAGTAAGTTTTGTGAAAGTTTAGAATCTTTTCTTTCTTATTTAGCATTCTTAGTTGTTTGTTAATGTTTGCTTGATCCGGGGATAGTAGAATTAATTGTTGTAGCTCTAATAGGTCTTTATCTATTTGTTTTAGCTGTTCAAAAGTATTGCCAAAAGTTTTTTTGTTCCATTGTTTAGCATGGGCTTTCAGTAGTTGTGTTTTCTTTACCAGTTTGAACATATTAGATCCAAGAAAGGAGGCCCTCCATGCTTGTTTGACAACATTCCTAAAATCCTTCCTTTGCATCCACATATTTTCGAATTTGAACGGCTGAGCTTTATAAATTGCTCCATTGCTTATTTCAATTGCTATCTTGCAGTGATCAGAAGAGGAGAAGGCATAGTTTTTCGTAGCTATACTAGGAAACCATTGAAGAACTTAGGGACATACTAGGGTTCTATCTAATTTTTCATAGATGTTATCTATTTCCGTCTTATTTTTCCTCCAGGTGAATTTACTACCAATTATTGGGATGTCAAGGAGATTACAATTGTCCTTGAATCTAATAAGTCTTTCAAATCTTTTTTGGTCCGGGAAGACCCCACCTTTCTTTTCGCTTGGTTCTTGTATTTCATTTAGATCTCCCATAACTATAGTGGGGAAGTTAGTCATTTGTATAGAGTTAATTAGATGTTGCCAGAAATTCTCTTTTTCATTTTCTTGAGGGGGAGCATAGACTAAAAATATAGCTAGTGTGTATTTCGTTGCTAGGTTGGTATAACGCAAAGCTATGAACCGGGGTTCTTGAATAAGGACCTCAATTCTTTCATTAGTAAACTGGTATTCTTTCCATAGCACACAGATACCACCCGCTCTACCACTGGCAGGGGACCATATTATGTTGTCAAGTCCCGCTCTTCTCCAAACTTGGTCAGACAGAATTTGGTCAGTTTTAGTTTCAACTATAGCCATAATCTGTATTCCCTCAATTTTACAAAACGAGTCTACTTCAGGCCAGAACGACTTACGTCCTATACCTCTGCAATTCCATAGGCTTACTTTCATTTAAACCTAGTAATAAAATGATTAGAGCATATCAACACACCCCAATCAGTATTCTGACTAATTTTCGTAATTGTGCTAATCATGTTCAAATAAAAATAGCTCTCAAATCTGTCCGATCGTCTTTGTTTTATATTCCAAATCTCCCCAGAAAAGCAAAGGATTAAATACAGTCTTTGATTCACAATCAAAATTGTTCTATCTACAAACTTGTTGTCTAGTAAAAGCCTTGTGCAATGGATTAAAAAACCTTTTTTATTTTTGGGGCTACTTGACCCACCCCTGAGCTGAAATTCATTAGGATGCAAGCTCTTAATTTCCATAGTTTTCCAAACCTGTTTAACAGTGCTTAACAGTCCTGTACAGAACATCATCTTACAAAGTTTAAAGTGTAAGGATCCAATCTTGCTATTATACAATTGCAGCAATCTAGTTAAGATATGATTGACATGATTTTTCTTTCTTATTTTTGTTTTTCCTTCCCAGAGAATTGGTCTTTTGTGCTGAATTTTGGTAGTCCCATACCAGCTTCGTGGGGAGGTGTAGTTGCACCAAAATGAAATCTGAGTGGGGGCAACAATACAAGTCCTCCCTACCAAGATCCATGAGTGCAAGTCCTGCGTTCTTTTCCTTTGTGTTTCAGACCTATCAAGGGGCACCAGATAACACTCAAAGTTGTTGGCATTCTTACTAGTCATACCTAGCTTTCTATAACAAAGATGTAGCTTCCCCAACCACTTCACATGTTTTTCCATTCGTGTCTCAATTTTGGCTCTTTTATCTTTAGTAAAATGTTCTGTAGTTTTATTGTCAAGTCTCAAAATTCTCCGTTTGAGTTCTACCCAAATTGAATTTAAGCCATGATCTCTATCCTTCATAATTTTAGAGTTTTTCCTTAAACCTATTATAAGCAAAGCTTCAGTTCTCAACTTGTATGCTAACCTCCAAATCTCCAAAGGGCACCAGATTTTAGTCCACAATCCTATATTCCAATGTCTATTTTTAATCAAGTGTTCCTTAATTACAATACTATGATCCAGTAGTTGTAGCACACAAACACAGCATGATCTCCTAAGATTTTCACTCCTATAGGAGCAGTAGCCACAATTAACAAATTGACAGATGCAAACATATAACAGCCAGAGGCTGGTGTCAAAGTTTTGGAAGCAAATACACCACATTTCTACCATCACAGCACATATATTATAGGAATTGCACAACATCAGTTGACAAGTTCTAGCAAAAGCCATGAGGAAATCACCCCTTCTTAGCACACTACTAACCTTCCGCCCATACAAGTCATGTTCAAACTTGATTCTATAAGCATTACACATTTCTCCAATGCATAAGAGGACATTAGCATCCCGACAGCTTTTCAGAGAAGTAAACAAATAGGGGTTTCTGGACATCTTTTGCACATGACCAAAGTCGTTATTAAAATATCCATACAGGCACTCAATACAAGAAGCCAACATATGTGAATTTCTACTCCTTATACCAATAAATATTATTTGCAAGAGGTTAATTTTCGTTTTTATGATACTTCTAGGATGTTCATTATTTTTTATTCCAATCCATTTAGCAACCCAGTATGTTCTCTTAAAGCATGTCAAAGAATAGCGGCTTGGATAAATCCACAATAAAAACCATATCTTACTCCCCAACATTTCACCAATCATACTTGGTAAGGTAATGTGGCCCAAGAAGTAGCCGTAGAGGGATGTTTCTTTCAATTGCATGCCATTTTCTTTAACAGCTATCTTAAGGAAGGTTACAGTGTCAAAGCATGTTTTCAAATTGATTTTGTCGTTCTTGAACCCCGAAGGGTCAGCTTCACAAGAATTCTTGAAAGCGCTACTACTTAGGGTCTCCTCGACCATAGTAGGCTGAGGTTCGAGTTGTTCAAGTTTGTTCAGATTTTCATCTTGCACAGAGAGTGACTTCTCGTCAGAACCAAGAGCAGTTTTCTCCATAGGATTTTCCTTAAAGAGGCCAGGCAAGACCCGGGCTATGTTCTTTAGTAAATAGTATTTAGAGAAACTATCAAGTTCCTTAGCATAAGAAGAGTTTTGTTGATGCAGATGAAAGGTATAAAGGGTATGCAGGCATACAACGCTATAACCAAAACTAGAGCTAACAAGGTGTAAGTTTTGATTCTTAGGATTGCACAGAGGATAAAAGGAAGGATTGTACCTGTATGATTGAGTCGATCGGTAAACAATTGGGCACTTGAGAGGAAGAGGGCAGCCCCCTTCCAAATTGTTATCGATCTGGCATTTACTCCAATATTTCTTCTCCCTGAGTCGCCCGCCTTTTGTCTTCCCCATCCTTTGAAGAGTTTGCCCTGAACAGTTTACATTTAGTCCAAACCCTAATCCCCAAATTGTGTGGTGGTCCTTGATCCACCAGCCTCGCCGCCTCCCATGTCTCCTTCTTCTGGTTCTTGTTTGCTTTCCTTGCTTCCAATTAGGCTTTAGAAGCGCCCTTTGACACACATGGCGCCATAGCGAGGAAACCCGCGATTCTTTGTCTTTGGCTTTTGGGTTGCGATTTTGACAGCAAGCCACCCAAAGGAGGCCATGAGTGGTTCTAATTGGTGTTTGGCAGAGGAGGAGGCAGAAGAAAAGGCCGATTGAGCCATGGATCTTGTGGTTAGGGTTCTGAATTGGGGTTCGATTTCTAGGTTTTGGTTCCTGTTCATGGTGTCGGGGGAAGGGGAAAGAGAGCGTAGGAGTCATTTCTTAAGACATGAATTCGGACTGATTCTCTCATGCCCTTTGATTACTCCTCTATACTATCAAATTTTTCTAAGGACATGTTATAAAAAAACAAAAGAAATAAGCAATCCTTCATATAGACATCCTCTCCAAAGAAAATATTTATTTTTCCAAGAAATAAGCAATCTTTTAAACTAATACAGAGTAATGTTTATAATGGCCATACTTCATATATAGAAAATATATAATATATTAGATTATTTTCACATATTTTTAGTTATAATATAGGATCTTACGATTCAATCCAATCTTACGATCCAATGGTACAATCTTACAATCCGATCCAAAAGACCCTATACTATCCAATCCCAGGATCCCGATCCTAATAATCTTGGTCGTTGTTGTTGTCGTCGCAGGAGGTAATTTCTAGGGAAAGTGCAAGCATGCCCTTTACACCATCACATATCACACACAATAGACCAACTGCTAATTACTTGTCCACTGCCCATTACCATATACACAGCTTTGAAGTTCAACTGGATGAAACATTACTCATTTTTTACATGCTTTATGTTTAGCGCGGGTCAGATTTCTAAAGCTCCGGGTATATGGGAATGGAGCTATTATGCATTTTCAAGTAGTCTTAACAAGTTGCAAAGGGTTTATTACATTTTCACATGTTGGAAAACTAGACTCACAAACGCCCGAGTAAATACAGCACATGAATTCCGTGCAAAACTTTTACATACCATTGTCACAGAAGAAGCTTAAGATTAGACAAGAAAAGGATAAATAAATAGAAGCTTGAATCTCAAGTTCCTTCCCTATTTTAAAGAAGACGGACTTTTCAGATTTGCCTACCAATTTTGTTTATCTAGGTATAAATAATGCTGCAAACATGTATCATGATGCACCGTCAGCATTTTGCGTGACTGGAAGAGCCAGTTGATTGTTATTGAAGTTACCATTCTGCAAATGAAGACCAAACAATGAGTAACAAAGCATGTCTATGAACTTGGAAGAGTAACAGCTAGTGCTTACCCCCTCATTCCTCTCCATGGAAGAATTCGGCCCAACCTGGATTGGTGCTTTAGAAAGGTCTCTTAAAGTTCCCTGTAGTGCCAAGAGATTACAAGACAAGCAACTCTGAAATCAGTCGGAGTTGAAGGTATAGACCAGAAGGAAGCATTGATGATTACAAAGTGAAAGTTGACACATTGGTAATAAAACCCTTGCTTACCTTGTTAGCCCACATAAGTCCACAAGCATTGCAGAGTGTCCTTGGTCCTTCAGGACCTCTTCTCATCATTGGAGTTGATTTCTCGCTAATACCACAATGCCGACAGCTGGAAAACATTATTATGGAAAACGATTAATGACAAGTGTAAGCACTTTTGTGTAATTTCGCTGTCAGGAACCAAATATTAAGAGATTTAAAAGCAACCTGCATCAGCATACCAGCTTGACAATTGACGTTATTTTTTTCCAATTCCAACATTTATTAGTTCCATCAGGTTAGAGCTAACTTGCTACAAGGCAGAATTTAAGACCCTAAGTGAAATGTACTGATTAAAAGTTACAAAGTAAGAATTGCAGTTCACGAATTACTAAGAATCAGTGCTCATCAGAGAGAACCATGATTCAGGAGATTTTAACCAAACCAGCAACAAAGTAAAAGCTAACTGTATCACCCTGGGTAACATTAATGTATCTAAATAACTAGCTAGGGTTGATTTTCCAATCAAATATATAGGGTTAATTTAATGGTTTAAAGTAGATAGAATCAAAAGGGCTTTCGACTAATTTCTCCATTGTTCTGTGCACAAAGCAGAAGAACCGGATGAAGCAAAAGCAGATGAGAAGTGCCTATAAAATCCAGGAAAAGAAGGAAAAAAAAAAGGGCAACCAATAATCATGCAAGTATTTTAGCATAAGAGTTAAGACACACCTAATTTCTTGTGGTTGGGAAACATTTCCCTCCGCTTCCCAACTCTGGGATGAGTCCCAATTGTTTGCAGATGATGAAGAATCATCCTGACTTGGCTTGGAGGAAGTGAATTGGCCCTTGTTCCGTTGCATCCTAGAAATCAGAAAAGTTATGGGATATGAGAATAGATATTGTAGGCTTCTCAATTCAGAGATCAAGTACGCTTTCTTTCCAGTGGCAGAATACCTTCAAAACTTCTTTGAAAAGGTTTTAATGCCAGTCCAATATAAAATGAAAGAGAAATGACACATAAAGTGAAGTTGGAAAAATTACCTAAGGGCTACCTCCTTACGCACAGTATAGCGAATTTTCTTGTCAAAACTTCTTTCTTTTCTCTTCTCTCGGAATCTGATAAGTGAAGCCAGCCTCTGTGGAACATTGAACTTTTGTGGATTTGTAGGAATAGCCTGATTTGTTATCCATTGAGCAAGAGTTAAGCCTCAAACTATTGAATAGAGTTCAAAAATTATTTAGGACAGAAATGATACCCTATTGTTGTGGTTGGCAGTAATTGGGATAGCAGGCATTGCAGGAGGTACTTCACGGCCTCCAAGCAAAAGCAAGACTGTTTGAACCTGTAAAAGAAAATCAATCAGCATAAACCCTTATGTAAGAAAGCACTACAAGAAAAGCTTCATTTTTTTTAAATTTTTTACGCTTATCTATACTCTATGCCTTAATTAAGTTGCAATTCCCTGAAACTTGCATCCTTAATTAAACTTGTTGGGAATTAAGCCATTAAAATGTTTAGTTGACCTTTTCTTGTCAAGGAATAAGATTATACTTGTTTTATTCAAGCTTAACCTTCCTGTGAAGGTAACAGCTAAAGGTAATAGAAGTATCCATAAGTCACTAGTAATACATGCGCACAAAAGGGAAGCTAGTGTGAAGGTCATTCACATCTTATTCTACATTTTCTTTCTATGCTTTTTAGATTCAAGCTGAAGCACAGGAAGTCTCACTAACCCACTCTTAAATTAAAAAAGGAAATTGTTGAGCCAAACATTGCAAATGTTGGAAGTTCTCAAAAGTTTTCAGCCTTTCACAAGGCCAAATATCAGATGTGAAAGCAAGTACAATTTCAGTATGCATATGCTAATAAAATGACTACAATGCATAACACAAAGGAGTATATTTATATGAAAGATTAAAAATTGCACAATACATGTTATAAAGAAAGAAGCTTTTTTTCAATTGGTTATCCCTGGATTAAAAGAAAACAGATAAAACATCAGGGGAACAACACATACCTTCTCTGGAGCCACGGAGTCGAATACATAAACCTGTCCTTGGAAAGAAAGAGTAAGCTGGTTATTGTCAGTACCAGCTTGGATCATAGTACCATGGCCATCTGATACATTTCCTGGATCATTGGTAACATCCCCATCGATGCCTTCACCCCCACCACTACCACCATTATCATGATCGTCATCCATCCCATCTCCATTTCTCATGTGGTGCAACGCATGATCATGCTCATGCTGCATATAATGCATATTCATTTGCTGTTGAGCATCTGCCATGTGAATTTGCGCATCATCCCCATGCAAGTCATCCATGTCCAACTAAAACTATTTCCTTTATTTCTCCAGACAATACCAATTCTCAAAGTGTGACTTTGCAGCTCAATTCCACAACTCTGCAATGTCAGAACAACATCCAATTAGTTACACCAAAAATCCCAACTTTCTCACGTCATTCCAGCTCTTCAATTGAACTGTGATCTACCGTTCAAGCACCACTGCAAGCAGCCCTTCAATTAAACATCATCTCTGCAATTTCAAAACAAAAATAGAGGCTTGAAGCGCTCACACAAATAAAAGCAAAATTGAATTAGGAAGCCAAATTAGGGTTACAAACCTAGATTAAGCGCGGACACAGAGGGAGATTAACACGATCGCGAGTGCTTTTAAAGCTCAATAGGACCGTATAAATGGATGATCCACAGAAGCGCGGTGAGGGTTTGAGATCTGGGGGTCGGGGCCGTCGGACATCGGTTGGGAAGAGGAGAGCGTGAGGCGGGCAGCGGCTGGTGGAGAGGAAGAGGCTTGAGCCGGCTATTTGAAACAGATATTTAGGCATTTAGCCAACCCCAATCGAAAACCAAAACTCGGTTCGGCCTATTATTTAACATGAGCCGTGAATTATCCTAAAAGTTATATTTCTATATTATTTTTTTAATATATTTGCTTTTTAGAGTAGTTACTATAAAATTATGGGAATTATATTGATAAAACATTCATGTTTTCATTAAAAGTTAAGATTATTGAAAATTTAACATGAACAATGGAATATATGAACTTAAACCATTGCTTAAATAATTTTTTTAGAAAAAAATGACTATTTTTATGTAGAATAGTCTCTCTACCATAAAGATAAATGTTTAGTGTCAGGCAAAAAGAAATGAGCCCTCAAAACTCTCTCTCCCCGAAACCCCTCTTTCGCCCCCATATTGAAAACCCTAAATCTGGAAAATTAGCCCCCTTGAATGGATTCCGATCCTCAACCCCTAGGATGGTGGTACTTGTTGGCCTCCTTCTTGAAATTTGGAAGATTATTGAGTACGATTCACCAAGAAATCCCGTTTTTTCCGGTGGTGCGACTGTTCAAAGAATGATGAATCTGACATTCGCTAATAGGTGGAAAGCTAATGGTGACCGGTTGATAACCACCACCTCCTATCATCGAAGAAGGGATACAAAAAAGGGGCTAGCGATGGGTGAGCGACGATCACTGTGGAGGCTAGGGCTAGACTTCCTAAAGTACAGCAAAGGGCGATTTGGGGAAGAAAAAGGGTTGCGGCCTGGAAATTCGCTCTCTCGGCGGTTTCTCCGGGCGTATCTGTCAGAGAATATGAAGAAAACTGCTCCTTCCATCCTCTTGGAGGAGCCTCAAAAATGGTGTGAGAGGAGATCTCCTATCAGGTCGTACTTCTCCACTGTTCATGCCTTTCGATATATCTATTGTTTAATGAACTATTTGAAAATATGTAGTGCCTATATATATGTGAACTACATTCTTGTCTGGTGCACCATATTTCCCACCATCATCTCTCTGTTGTTCTCTCTGGCTAAAACGAAGAGCATTGCTTTGCTTAAGAAGCCTTTCTTTCAGTGTGCTCCTATGGAGAAAAACACAAAAAACAAGTCCTTTAAACAGGTTCTTTGCTCTGACTCCTCTTTTTCTAAAGAACAGGATCTCAATGATCCCTTGTTTGACCAATCTGATCCTATGCCTACCATGGTCCATGAGACCTTAAAGGGTGGCACTTGCTCAAAGCCTTGTGAGGCAGGTCCTTCGGGAACTAAAAAAGACAAGGGTAGAACCAAAGGGAAAATAGATATGAATGCTTTCCTGGGGCAGTTGTCGGGTGTTAGAGAAAACATTAATCATCTTAAAGAAACATCCCCATTTGCCTTTGTTTTGGGTGAGGCTATTGAAGTGGTTAGATTAAGGCAGAAACTAAGAGTGGATTGGCAACTTAAGGGGGACTTTTATGTCCATGTTAGAACCCATGGGTGGATGGAGCTTAGGTTTGCTAATTCCATTGAAAAGATGGAGACCCTACCATGTCTTTGGTCAATTGATGATTCTTAAACCATGGAGGTCCAATTTTGACCCTTCTTGTGAATCTATAACTGTGGTGGATGTTTGGGTCCGAATCCCTAGGTTACCTGTTGAATACCTTAGCTTTGAGGTCCTTAGTACCATCATGAGGTGGAATGAAATGGGAACTGTGATTAAGTTGGATACTTACACTGAAAAACTCCAAAGATTGAGGTATGCTAGGCTGTGTATCAATGTGGATTTATCCACTATTGTTGACACTACTATTCTGGTTCCTGATGAGAATGCTCAAGAGCATACTTATAAGGTTTGGTTCGAAGACTTTCCTAGAGGTTGTGGCAGCTGTGGGGATGCTTCTCACATCTTTGCTAGTTGTCCACTTGCTATTGTTAAGAACCAACCAGTGACTATTACTCTGCCTAAGCCTCATGCCTCCAAAAAGGGCAAACAGAAGGTTTATGAGGCTGGTGACAACTCTAAGAGAGGTGGTGATTGGGAAGTTGTTGGTAAAAGGAAGGAACATGCCAAGGGTAAAGGGCTGGCTATTGCTGAAAATGTGGAGCCTCCCCCCAAAAGTGGCATTCATGTCATATATAAGACAGACTCATCATCTTCAGGATCCAAGGGATCTAAGTTTTCTGACCATTCTGTTGCTCCTCCTATGGAGGTTGCTCATGATCCTGTGGTGATGGAACCTGAAGATGGCACCAATGATGACAACAACAGCAAAGTTGAGGTGCAACCCCACCCTGATGATGAGCCCCTTCAGCAGATTATGATGTTCAACCCTCAGGAAGCCCTTGCTCAAGATGATGAGGAGAAGATTGATGCTTTGGATATGGTTAATGAATTTCTTCTTCAAGATGATGATGATGAAGGGAATGAGGTGTATTCTCAGGAGGAAATAGATGCCTATATGGAAAATGAGCTTGATGAGGGGCTGTTGGAAGATTCCCAGCTGGAATCCTTCCACTCCCTCTCTAACACCAACTCTGTGGTGCTCAGGCTTGAAAACATGGAAATGATGAAAGAAGTCATCTCTACATCTGAATCTGGCAAACGCAAGGGCAGTCCTGGGGAAAATGACTCAGTCTCTTCTGCACTGAAGGGTGGGGAGAGCAAAAAAAATGAAAATGTGATCCATGAATGCCACTCCACCAACCTTTTGTTACTTTTGGTCTACTAAAGAAGAGTCTAGTGGTGTCTTAGTTATGGTGAATGTTAATTGCTTGTCTGTTAGTAGTTATGAATACCTAGTTAATCTGTATGATCTTTGTTGGTGGAGGATGTACTGTTATGGATGGGATGTATTGGAGGAGATGGTGACAAAACCACTTTCAAATTTTTGGTATACCTGGCCCTTGTATGGCGGGTATAGAGGTGGTTTGGCCATGATCTTCTATCTAAGTTTGGTGAACTTGATGTACTGCAGCATGTTCAAATTTCAGTTTGAGAAGCTTAATGAAAATTATATTCCCTATTATCTGATTGCTATGAAAAATAACAAACTTTACCTAGGCAAGAAAACTATTAGACTAGCACAGAAAATAATTTGTAGTGATGGTGTGACCTTAATATTGGTGCAAACCAAAGTTAAACTGAGGCATGTGTATTATTATGAAAGGATGAGTATTGTGCAGTATATGCTTCTAAAAATTATGAAAACTATACACTACTTTAATTTATTGAACTGTTGGTGGCCTAATCAAATGATAATTATGGATCGGATTTGTCAAATGCAATATACTGTATACTATGATTGGTGGTGTATTGATTTCTATATATGGCTCTTGAGCATTTGTAGGAAACATGACCATGAAGAGAACAATATTGAGAGGCAAAGGAGAAGCTATGGGAAGATAATGCTGAATACTAGCAGGATGATAAAAAACACCAGGAAATTAGACCAAAGCCTGGACAAATGGACAGAAGCGAAAGAAAAGGGGTTGTTGGAAATATGCAGATGCTTAGAAACTCCTCTTCATACTTGCTTAAATGTTATTATAATTAAATGTAGACTGTTGACACTAGAATTGGTGATATTTAATGATGAAAAGCTAATTGCTTGTAACTTAATACAGCTTTTGTATAATTGGATCGACAGTAAAAGTATTAAACAAAGAAAGTGCATGCATGTGTATTTTTTGACGGGGATAATGAATCGTGGTGATATCAACAGGTTGAACATAAAGCATATTATATACCGAGTTAGCAGGATTTTTATATATTCTTCCCATAGTATGAGGAACAAGATAGAAAACATATGGCAAAATTTAAAAGTAGTGGTGAACTGGATCATACTAAAATTAAGTTACTAGAAGATAGGATTCTGGAATTGTAGGGGGATAGGTAGAAAATCGTTCTGGCCAGAGATTGACTCTTTCTGTAAAATTCAGAGAATAGAAATTATGGCAATAGAAGAAACTAAAACGGACACACTTCCAAGTGATCAAGTTTGGAGACGCGCAGGATTTGATAATGTTGTCTGGTCTCCTGCCTCGGGTCGGGCAGGAGGCATTGCCATATTTTGGAAGTCACACCAGCTCATCAATGAGGAAATCACGATTCTCGTCCAAGAACCAAGGTATGTGATTGTAAAATATCACCATCTTGTAACTAAAAATATGATAGCTATATGTTTTACTTATGCCCCACCCAATGCTCGTGACAAAGAGGAATTTTGGAATCAATTAACACTAACGATACAAAACTTAAACCTCCCTACTCTTGTGATTGGGGATCTTAATGAAATATAAGAACCGAATGACAAAAAAGGAGGGGTGTACCCGGAGTCCAACCGCTTTGAAAGATTGTTAAACTTCAAGAACGACTGTCTTCTAGAAGACATTCCGTCTACAGGTAACACCTTCACTTGGAGAAAGAACAAGACTGAAATTGACAACATCTATGAAAAACTAGATAGAGTCCTTGTAAGTAGTAACATCATACAAAAATTTCCAAATATTAGTGCCAAAAACCATGCGTTCACTACTTCAGATCATTGTAAAGTAACGGTGGAACTAAGTAATGATGAAACAATCAAAGTACAACCGTTTAAAGTAGAAAAAATGTGGATGTATAGAAAAGACTTTCGAAATGTCGTTAAGCAAGCTTGGAGAGTGCAATTCCAAGGTTCGAATATGTTTAATTTAGTTAAAAAAACACAACTTTTTAAACAACATGCTAAAAGATGGAATAAGCAAACACTAGGCAACACTTTCGAGCAATTGAGAGAAATTGAAGAACAATTGGTAGAACTCCAAAAGAATATCCTAACTTCTCCCCAACCGAGTAACATCCAAAAACAATTAAGATTGCTGAGTAAAAAAGAATGCATCCTAAAATTTCATAAAACATATTGGAAACAAAGAGCCAAAACGAAACACATCAAACTCTCGGATGCTAATACAGGATACTTTCACAAAATTGCAAGTGGTAAACACAACCGGAAAATAATTAAGGAAATCACCACATCTGAAGGTACACAAATCCTAGGTATAGATAACATTAGAGAAGAAATACGAAATGACTTCAAAAAAAGGTTTACTAAGCAACCAACACACTTAGATAATGCTAATGAATACCTTAACCTGATAACCAAAGAAATAACAGAGCAAGACAATAACATGCTAACCAGTGCTGTCACTAATGAGGAAATTAAAGCAACAATAATGCAACTAGGCTCTGACAAATCTCCAGGACCGGATGGCATGACTGCGGAATTTTATAAGAAATACTGGGATATTGTAGGGCCAACAGTAATCAAAGCTGTTAAAAGCTTTTTTCATTCAGGAAAGATCCTACGACAAATTAACCATACGTTTATAACTCTTATACCCAAGATAGAGAACCCAAAATCAACCAATCACTACCGGCCAATAAGTCTCTGCTCCACTATCTATAAAATCATCTCTAAAATCATAACGGAGAGAATGAAAAAGGTCATAACCAAGATTATCCATCCCCTCCAAGGGGCTTTTATAACAAACCGGTCTATTCAAGATAATATTCTTATAGCCCATGAAATATTTCATTCATTTAGAAACACAAAAAACAAGGATGGATGGATTGCCATCAAACTGGATATGGAAAAGGCGTACGACCGAGTAGATTGGGAATATCTATTAGATGTAATGACTAGATTTGGATTTGATAAAAAAGTAGTAGGTTGGATAAGGGAATGCATATGCACCGTGTCACTGTCGGTACTTGTAAATAATGGACCTACGGAACCATTTAGCCCGGAACGAGGACTCAGACAGGGTGATCCTTTATCGCCTTTCTTATTTGTTCTTGCTTCGGAAATTCTAGCAAGAAAACTACAATTAACCAGTGAACTGGATAAAAAGACAATAGGATTTCCAATTGCCCGAGGGGGGACGCGAATCCCCTTCTTAGCCTTTGCAGATGACATCATAATATTTGCCAAAGCTTCTCAGCGATCATGTGAAAAAGTAAAGGCCATCATTGAGAAATTTTGTAGAATTTCGAGACAAAAAATTAACTATAACAACTCAGCTTTTCAAACCTCTAAAAATATGACGTCCCAGCAAAAAAATGTAGCACAACAGGCCTTGGGGATTGCAACAATGACGAATCTAGAAAAGTATTTAGGGTGTCCGATTATAAACGGTAAAGTTAACAAAGACACATTTAAAGACCCTATTGGAAATGCACAAAAACAGCTCACAAAATGGAAGGCAAACGCGTTATCTCAAGAAGGAAGGACGACATTGATTAGAGCTAACCTAGCCACAAAACCGAATTACGTAATGCAAAGCTTTATGCTTCCGTCATATGCCCACTCAGAATTGGATAGAATTAATAGGGGATTCTTTTGGAACAAGGATATAACTTATAAACCTCTAGTGGGATGGGATAAGATTTGCAAACCTAAAGAGGTAGGAGGACTAGGAATCAGAAAAACAGAACATATGAACAAAGCCCTTCAAATGAAATTGCTCTGGAAAATCTTAGCAGAACCAAATAATATATGGGTAAGGATAATTTCACAAAAATATCTTAGAAATGATAGTCTATTCACATACAAGACAAAAGCAAACACCTCATGGCAATGGAAGAAATTAATGCACCTAAGAGAAGAATTTTATAAAGGCCTAATCTGGCAAATTGGGGATGGGAAAACGGTCAAATTTTGGAAAGATAACTGGTTGCCTGGAGGTCCCCTTAGATCCCAAGCGAAGAACCCATCAGATGTAGATGAAGCAATAACTGTAAATACCTGGATTACGAATGATCACAGATGGAAAATACATGAATTAAGACAAATCCTTCCTGATAACATTGTTGAACAAATTCAAAATACTCCAATCCCGGATAACTATATCCAAGACCGATTGTATTGGGCCCCAAGCAAAAATGGGTGGTTCCACTTCATCCGCAGTAGACCTAATCACAAACTTAGAGAGACAGACACCACATATAAACAACTGGTTGTGGAAATTAGATACATACCCAAAGGTTAAAAATTTCCTTTGGAAAGTGGATAATAATGGACTCCCCACTAAAGCTAGACTTAGGGATAAACAAATCATTACTCCGGGAGGCTGTGTATTGTGTGACTGTAATAATGAAGACACAAACCACCTACTAACAACGTGTCCGTATACAATCTACATAACCAACAAAGTAAACCCAAATATCGCTAACTCCATCCAGGGATATGACCCACAAAACAAAACACCGAGAATAATTCTTAACGAAATCTACCAACTCCTAGGGAAAAAAGAGTTCACGTGTCTAGCAGTTGTGTGGTGGAGTATCTGGCATCAACGCAACAAATTAATTTTTCAACAAGACCAAAGCGAAGGAATATCAGACTTAACAACATACATAAGAAGTCAAATAGCAAACTGGGAGAAAGCGTCGAAATGGACAGAGGATGAAGAAGTTATACCAACATCTCGGTTAAAGAATAGGAACAAAAACATAAGAACACAAAGGAAATGGAAAAAACCCAAATCGGGGTATATCAAAGTAAACGTCGATGCGTCAAAGTTACCCAATGGTAACACTTCTGGGGGAATTGTACTCCGAAACCACCTTGGTCAGGTAATGGATATTATGACAACTAGCTTTGGAAAAGTGTCAGTGTTAAAAGCTGAAGCTCTAGCTATCCGGGAAGCGATTAGGCAAATAAAAAACAGATCAATAGAAAAAGTGGAAATTGAAGGAGATAATCTCCAGGTCATTAACGCTATTAAAGGGAAAACTCATTGCCCTTGGGAGATCGAACTCATTATCACTGACATCCTTGTTTCCATGCACGGAAGCCAGGACCTAGTGATCAACCATGTCTTTAGGGAATGTAATGCTGTGGCCGACAAAATCGCTAATTTGGGCCATAGCCTCCCTGTTGAGTGTGTCAAGACTCATCCAGAACTTATAGTTCTCATCCGAAAGGATGCTCTAGGGCGCCCTCCGTAAAGGGGAGCACCCTAATTCTTACCTAATCAAAAAAAAAAAAAAGATAAATGTTTATTTTAGCATACTATAATAATAAAAATGGAAAATCTCATGCAAAATATCTCATCTCAAAGAAAATTAACAAGGTTTGCCATATGGCTAGATGAAATGTCGTCGTCGTCGTCATCATTGACCCAATGAGACTCCGTTACAGTGGAATCTGAGGGGTCAAGATGGGAGTACCCCTGCCCAAGGGAAAGGGGTACGCCCAATAGACCCAAAAAAAACTAAAATTTAGCTATGTGACAACAATAACTGAATTTAGTTAAAATGCACCAAAATTGATATAGGGACTAAATCCATCTCTAAGGCATGTAAAAAACCAATGAACATGAGGATGCGCCCCAATGGCTAGATGAAATGTGCTAATATAAATATGCTAATATTTAACTTAAATCAATTTTATTAGAATTAAAACTTAATTATATTAAACTCATTCCTATGCTCTTTCCATATTTCGTTAAAAAAATTGCACAATCAATATATATTATAAAAGCCGACCGTTTTCGAGCCACCACGTTGATTCTGGCCCCACCTTATATTTTAAAAAATATTTTTTATTTAACTTATTTTAGTTCTCCTAATTAAATCCCATTATTTATTTTATGTGGAAAATGATTTTTTCCCCTTCAAATTCCTCATTGATGCTTTTGTTTTAAAGATAAGATTTTTTTTTTTAAATTCATGTGTCCATGTTGAATTTTTTTTTGTTAAAGATAGAATTTTTTAAAATTTAACATTGGATGATTTTACTTCTCACAATTAAATTTCTTTTATTTAATTTACTTATGTGGCAAAAGATAAAATCTATAACTATATATTAAAGTTGTTTCTTTTCGAGCCACCAAAACGATTTTGGCCCCACCGCATATTTAAAAAATTAATTTTTATTTCTATTATTATAAATGCTTTCTATTAAATTCTTTTTAATTATTTAAATTTATCTCTAACATCAAACAAATATCTATTTACTAGTATAACAATATCTTTCGAAAGCTTCCTTATACAAGTATTTAAAATTAAAGATAAACTATTTAAAATATTTTAAAATAAATATAAATCTTTTAGCATACTCCGTATATCTTTTGACGAATTTATTTATATATATAGTGATTTCTTTTATAAAAAAATTAATGATAAATATTTATAATTTTTAAAATTAATAAATATAGATGACAAATATTTAATAGATATATTGAAATATTTAATAATCTCTAAATTTACGTACATGGAAAATAATAAAATATGGAGAATATAATATTTGATTAAAATATTATATATTTTACGAGCAATAAAATACTTATATTAAAGTTTATATTATATTTTTATTTATTATTAATATCCTATTTATAATGTCTCTAAAATACTCACTTTATTAAATATCCACCTTATTAGTAGGCAGTAGCCAATAAATAAATAAAATGGATATAAAAAATCAATATATTCAGTTTGCTGTCACAAATCTCGCGTAACTAACCAATAAATCAATGACAAACTCTCTGAAATGACAAGCATTTCTTAACAAAATTTCAGAGTTTACATGAACAATCTTTCCCAAACGGAGCCCATAACCGGTGCTGATGTTTCAAGCAGTAGGACTTCATGCAAATATACAAACTTCATCTGGAACACGAAGTTCATCCATCTTCATGCAAATGATTCCTGGGAAGATTTTGACACTCGAATATTGACCTAGGGTAAACTTCCAAGCTGTTATTGCATTGGGTTGGGGAGGTGTTAGTGACATCTTCTGCATTGGTGATCTGCCCCTTAATTGCTGAGACCTGAGTTGGCCGTGCGAGTCCTGCTATTTTGAACACACTTGGATCTGCAATCCATCAATCCATGAACAAGATGTGTCAATAAACTCTAAATTACAACATGCTACTCATTATCATTACTATTTTTATTAAGATAAATTGACAAAATCATGCATGTTCATGTCCCATCAGATACTGAAACACTGAAGACAAATTCTATATATCAAATATTGCACAAATCTTGGCATTCCAATTGCTATGTATAAGGCCCATCATTTATACAAGTTTAAAAACAATCAGTCTAGGTGAGTATTACTAGCCTGCAGGAGTATCATGCCACTCTTTCCGCAATCCATGAACCAGGTGAAAAGATATTGCCCATTCACTGCCTGCAGCATAAACTGGTGTTTAGTGGTAATTGAAAAAACTTGACGATTGATTATATTAAGCATTCAAGTTTCAATATATTATACTACTACGGAAGCATTTGGATTACTGAAGTCAATACACAAATTGAGTCAAACTTTAAGCCTAATCGAGCAACTAATCTCTGTTGGTTTTACCACCAGTCAAAATTAAGTCTACTCTCAGATGCACATTTCCTTGTACCAGCCGACTACCAGCAGAAACAAAGCCAACAATGTCATGCAACATCCCCGTACCTCGGTTACAACTATCAGGTGATAATGGACAAAATAAAAATTGCTCTACATACCTTGGTGGTAGCATCAGATGCCTTGGAAGAATCATAGCTCATGAACCCATATCCATGAGAATTTTCTGTCTCAGAATCCCTCTTTATCTGTATAAACAAACCATACAAAGATTATGACAAGGGCAACATCGATTGCTCCAAAAAATATCAAGTAAACATATTTTAAAGCAATTTATGTTTTAAGTTATTCTCAAGGGATTCCTTTTATAAAAAGCAAGACTAGTTTAATTCTTATCCTATCATATTTAGCACAGGTTATCACCATCTAAAGAGAGCCTTATCCTTGTGAAGTTTTTTACCCATCCACTATGGGAATCCAATTTTAAAAAATTCCAGCCTATACCTGTTATCCCTCTAGCACAATGAGCACTCAAACCCTAGTCCGTAAGAATAGCTCATAATTAATATATTGTACATAACCAACCACGGATATTTGAATAATAATCAAGCATATATGGAAAAACTATATAAAAATTCACTATATAAAACATTCTTATTTGCTTAGTCCACATAAAAGAGTTTAGCACATGAACCTTCTAAGCAGCAAGCTCAATAAGATCTTCAGAACCAGATGTATCTGCACATAAACTATCCCCTGAAGATATCCTCAATAGTTTATCGTGCAAATCATCTACTCTAATGCCATGGAGAAGCCCATCGTCCACAAGTACAGGAATAGCTTTTTGAGGCAACAAGCCTGAATCTACCATCAGAATCAATAGATTGAAGACAGAAGGGTAATATCTTGATCTGTGCACAACTTTTAACACCTTGATACAACTTCCATGATACAGCTCAACTTGTGAATCAAACATCTCCGTGAGTAACTGTTTAACCATTTCCAGATCTCTTTCTTTACAAAATCCTGAAAGCACAATGTTAGCAGTGTGTGCACCAGGGAAAAATCCAAGCCCCTTCATCTTATTGTACAGCGAAAAAGCTTCTTGGACTCTACCACTTCTAACAAGTCCCTGCACTGCAACTGCATATGATACACTATCTAGACTGTACTGGTTATTTTCAGCTTTTTTAAACAAGCTGAGAGCTTTTTGATATTTCCTAGCTCTAATGAACTCACTTATAATCAATGTATGAATATGAGCATCAAGTTCAAAGCCTTCAATCAACATTCCATTGTACAAGTTGACTGCCTCATCAATTTTTCTAGCTCTACAAAGTCCAGTCAGTAATCCAGCATAACTATAGTTGTCCAGCGTGAATCCTCGATCTTCCAAGTCACGGAAAAAATTGACAGCAGAAATTGGAAACCCTGCTTTACAAAAGTAACTCAGTAGGGAATTATAAACCACAAGATCAGCATGACAGTCAAAGCAACTGAGTAACTTTGGAAGCAGATAGAATTTTCCTGATGAACACACAGTAGAAACTAGAGTGGAAAAGGTATATGCATCAGGCTCCAACTTCCTTTTTCTCAAGTCATGGAAAACTTCAAGTGCTTCATCATATAGCTGCAACTTTGAAAGGCAATTTATCAAGACATTAGAAAGAACCACATCAGTTTTACATCCTCTTGATTCCATCATGGTAAGGATTCTGAATGCATCAGCCACCTGTTCAGATTCCATATATCCCTTAACCAATGACGTATAAGTCATGACATTTGGAGAGCAACCCACACTAATCATCTTCTCTAACAGACCAGTAGCCACATCAGGTTTTCCTAGTCTGCAGACTCCATCAATTAGGATGTTCCAAACAGCAAGACAAGGATGAATTCCCAGGGAAACCATCAATCCTAAAAGTTCAAATGCCTCTTCCAACCTACCCATTTTACATAAACAATTCAAAATCATCACAAATGTCTCAACATTGGGGTAGTATCCTGCCCTCAGCATGTTCTGTAAAACAACTCTGATGTTCTCCAAGTCATTTAATTTGCAAAGATTGCACAAGGCTATATTAAAACTCAAGAAATTCGGTGCACTGTTTTCCCTAAGAACATTCAAAGCTATATCGGTCTCGCCAGTTCTAAACATAATGTCCATAACCACATTAGAAGCAAAAGTGTTAATTGTATAACCGTATCGACCCATTATATCAAGTGCATCAAATATCAAAGTATACATTCCTCCTAGCCAGCAAATTCTTATCAGATGCAAGAACGTCTGGGGCCTTGTAACACAACCAATTCTCTCCAGCTCCCTCACGACTCCATCAACAGATTCAAACCTCTGAACAAGCCTGGAGAGGACATTAACCATATGGGAAAACGCATACCTATCATGAAAGTAATTCCGTTGTCTAGCACACCAAAGAAAGAAGTTCAAACTAACCAAATCAGACGGACAATTAGCTAAAGTGGACTGCACAAACTGCGGGTTCAAGCTAATCTTTCTCTCAGGGGATTCTCGGGCCGATATTGTGTTGCAATTGAAGTGATAGAATCTGTCGGAGTGGATGCGGAATATGGATTTCAGAGGTTGACACACAAAGTAATTTGATTGTTTTGATAACAGCAATTGTCTCCCCACCATCCCAAGTTTTGTAGAGAGAATTTCCTTCGTCCCAATACCTTCCCGGATTTGCTCAAATTAACTATACAGCTCTGAAGTTGAAGCGGGCGGGCGGGCTGGGGAAGACGGGAGGTAGTCAGAGAAGAGAAGCCGTCGGAAGTTGAGTGGAGAAGAAGATGAAAGCAACGTTTTGAGGTTATGGGCCTTTTTGATTAATTTTAGTCTTTGGGCCTACTTTCTATTTGATCCAATAATAACATATAATAATTTATTCTACAATAAGTTTGGGCTGTGTTTTGAGGGGCAACATCTGCTTGTATATTTACAGGTTTTAATAAAATTATTTAGACTTGTTAATCCGTTCGGTCGGGTCGAGTCATTTCGGGTTTGAGTGGAGTCTAGAGGTGGGTCCGGTTCCGGAACTGGCGGTTCCGGTTCCTCGGAACCCTAGAATTGGAACGGAACCGGGAACCCCCCGGTTCTTCGGTTCGGTTTCCGGTTCCGGTTTTTTCCCGGTTCCAAACCTTACAAAAAAACCGGTTCCAAACCTTAAAAAAATAAAAAAAATTAAAATTATAAAACCGCGATTGTGACTCCCATTTCATGGTATATTTCCTTTTTTTAAGGGGATGGAACCGGCGGTTCAAGTTTCGGTTCCGGTTTCGGTTCCGGAACCACCGTTCTCCGTTCCAAGGACCGTGGAACCGAAACCGGAACCGGCCAACCCCCGGTTCTACCTGTTTCGGTTCGGTTCCGGTTTCGGAACCGCCGGTTTTTTTCCGGTTTGGTTCCCCGGAACCGAACCCACCTCTAGTTGAGTCGAGTTCGGGATTTGACAGGTCATGGGTTAAATCGAGTCGTTGCAGGTTTTCGGGCGGGACGGGTCAAACCAATAGGTCAAAAAAATCGATTTTTTTACAATTATTAAAATATTTTTTATTTAATTAAATATAATTAAATAAAATCGATTTTTTTTACAATTATTAGAATATTATTTTTATATATTTTATTTTAAAAATATATAAAATAAATTCAAAATAAATTACATAGAATGAAATATAACAAATCGGGTCAACCCAACATGTTTTCGGGTTTATCGTGTTCGCTTTATTTCGGATTTCGGGTTCAAATTTTCGCGTTTTGACCATAAAGTTTTTGAGCGGTTCAGGTCGAATTTGCAAGTCGGATCAACTTTTGACAGCTCTAAAATTATTGTATTAATTATTTAATTCGTTAATTTTTTAGTAAATATATATAAGCAATGATTTTTAAAAAAAACTATAAATACATATATTATCAAAAAAAACTCTCATTCTAAAAATAAAACCAATAAATTAATTGTTTTGTTTAATATATAATATATGTATACAACTAATTAAAAATAATCTAGTTAAATTTAATAAATTATATTGATTTTAAAAAGATGTATGATATGGTTCATAGTGAGACGGTTTTATATATTATTTTAACCTTTTTTAGTTGAGTTATATATATAGTCTAATTATATCAATACGATGATGATTGGGTTATATTATAAGTAGTGATTAGATAATATAATATCAATACGCCAATGAGATGATAATATAAACCTCCGTTTTATATTATTTTATAATATGAGTAATGAGATGATAGTTGCCTAGTTGGGTTATATAGATTATTTGAGTACGTCAATGATAATCGCCCAAGTTGCAATAGTCTAATTATATCAATACGATGACTTTCTACCAAAAGAAAAAATCAATACGATGACATTCTAACATGTTGTCAAGTCACCTGTGAAATGTTCAAAAGTAGGCGATGTTTGAAAGCTTAAGCAAGGGCATCCTAGCAAACAAATTAAGCTCAATGGAGAAGTTTAATCATAAAGAGAGAGCAAAGAATTAGAGAGAAAGTCATGCATTCCAACCTCTCCTTTGTCTTGCCTTTGAGTTTCCTCATCCTTCATGTAGGAATTGGTGCATTGGGGTTCAAACCCTTCATCTACAATAATGGGTTCAAGTCAAACATTAATAATATCACCTTAGATGGCGTAGCATCGATCACCTCCAATGGTATCTTGAGGCTCACCAATCAAACAGACATAGAGAAGGTAGGCCACGCCTTCTACCCCAATCCCATCCCATTCAAGCTGTCACAGGATGGCTCGGTGCTGTCCTTCTCCACCACCTTCGTCTTCGCTATTGTTCCAAATGAGATTGTCTGTGGCCATGGCCTAGTCTTCATTATCACCCCAGAGAGGAAGCTCCCGAACTCCCTCGCTAAGCAGTTCCTTGGTTTGTTTAATCAGACCAACGACGGTAATAGCTCCAACCACGTGGTTGGGGTTGAACTCGACACTAACACGGACTACAGCGTCAAAGACATAAATAATAACCATGTGGGAATCGACATCAATACAATCAAGTCGAACATTTCTCAACCTGCCAGGTATTTCAGCAGCAGTACCGGATCTTATGTGAACATTTCCCTGTGTAGTGGGGATTCGATGCAGTTGTGGGTAGAATATGATGGATCGAAGAAGCAAATGAATGTCACCATAGCTCCAGCCGAGATACAGAAACCTACAATCCCCTTGCTATCCTTATCTATTGACCTCTCTCCTATTCTTTACGAAAACATGTATGTAGGCTTCTCCTCCTCCACCGGTTCCACTTCAGCCTCACACTACATCCGCGGATGGAGCTTTGCCCTCAATGGGACAGCTCCTTCTCTAGACATTTCGGCACTTCCCAAGATTCCAAATACCACAGTAGCCAACCCTCCGCAATCCCCACCCTCGAGTCCTCCAAATGACTCCAAGAAACTCATGACCACCGTCCTCTCAACAGTCCTCCCAACATTGCTCGTAATGATAGCAATATGCTTTTGGGTTCTCTACTCGATTCAAAGGAAGAAAAAGTTCGCAGAGGAGTTGGAAGATTGGGAGTCTGAGTACGGACCCCACCGGTTCAAGTACAAAGATTTGTACGTTGCCACCAAGGGCTTTCAAGACAAGGATCTACTCGGCACGGGCGGATTTGGGAAGGTCTACAAAGGAGTTCTACCCCAATCAAACACCGAGGTTGCTGTTAAAAAGATCTCCCATGAGTCCCGACAGGGGATGAGAGAGTTTGTGGCCGAGATTGTGAGCCTGGGCCGACTCCGTCACCGCAACCTCGTCCAGCTTCTCGGCTACTGTCGTCGCAAAGGCGAGCTCCTCCTCGTCTACGAGTACATGCCCAATGGGAGCCTAGATAAGTTCCTCCACAATGACCCCGAGTTGACCCTCAATTGGAGCCAGAGATTCAACATCATCAAAGGGGTCGCTTCGGGATTACTCTACCTCCACGAAGAGTGGGAGCAGGTTGTTGTCCATCGCGACATCAAGGCCAGCAACGTTCTCCTGGACTCCGACATGAACGGGCGGCTGAGCGACTTCGGGCTGGCCAGGCTGCACGAGCGCGGAGGCGACCCCCGAACCACGCACGTGATGGGAACGTTGGGGTACCTGGCGCCGGAGCACCCAAGAACCGGGAAGGCAACGCCGGGCACGGACGTGTACGCCTTCGGGGCGTTTCTCCTCGAGGTAGTGTGCGGCCGTCGCCCCATCGATCTCCAAGCGCCCAGAGGAGAGGCCATGCTCGTGGACTTGGTGTTCGGGTGCTGGAAGAGGGGCGTCATTTTGATGGTGGCGGATCGCAAACTCAAGCGGGACTATGTGGAGGAGGAGGTGGAGAGGGTGTTGAAGCTGGGCCTGCTGTGCTCCAATCTGGATGCGGAGGAGAGGCCTACAATGAAGGATGCCGTGGCTTACCTAGATGAGGTGCTTCCCATGCCGGAACTTGACGGATTGGAGTTGGGTCCGAACGGGGTGTCATTTGGCACGAAGCGCCTACAACTACAAGTAGCAAGGAAGGAAAGAGTCAACGACTTGTCGCTCTCGTATGAGTCATCCATGATGTTCACACGCTCGTCTTCCATTGCTGAGTCCCAGCTGTCACAAGGCCGTTAAAATGTATGCCTTGTCAAGTTCTCAAGTTCTGAAGTTGTCAAGAAAGAAATACGTGAAAATGTCGAGTGTATCACCATAACGATGTGCATTATTGTTGTATATTGTAACTCTAGATATTACATCTTGTAAACATCTAATTTGACGTCTGTTGGGCCCTTAGAATTATTGTAACTCTACATTATTGTTGAGTGTATCACAAATCTGCGTTGAATCTCATATCTCTGTTACAGAAACACGAATTACTGATTGATACGAGTATATAACTAACAAAGATCTAATCTTTAATGCAATTCTCTTCCCCTCTCCCGGAGGTTCATGTGATTAAATCTTTAAATGATGCAAGGATCCATTGAAAGTTTGGTTATCGTAATAGTGTTTGAAATTAGTGAGAACTGAGAAGTAATAATGTTAACGAATAATATGAAGAGAGAAATATTTATAGTATATAAGTACAAGGATAAGCCTTGTTGAGTGTGTCCGGATTTGGAACCGGGGAACCGAACCGGAAAAAACCAGCGGTTCCGGTCCCAGTTCAATGGAACAGAGAACGTTCCGGAACCGCCGGTTCCGCGATCGCGGTTTTGCATTTTCAAGGTTTATTTTTATTTTTTAAAGGTTCATAACCGGAAAAACTGGAATCCCGGTTCCGGTCGCGGTTGCATGGTTCGGTGGAACCGGAACCGGACACACCAGTTGACCAAATGCACATTGAGAATTTTACCTTTTTGCAGTACAATTGAAGTTTAGTAGCAAGACTAAAATGAGCCAAGTTGAGCACTGACTGGCTCAAATCATGAAATCAACCAGGCCCAACCTTTGGAATGTCATAGTGCTCACTCATGTTGGCCAAGTACTGGTTGAAATCCTCAATCCGGTCACGGTGTGATTTCTTAGCTGTCTTAGCCAGCTTGTTCACATCTAACTGCGCTCTCTGGTCTATGTACCGCTTCTCTGCAGGAGTTAGAAGAGTATCAATATGAGCCGCCTTCCCTTCCTCATTCAACTTCTCACCTTCTTCATTCGTATCAACTGCTGAGTCTGCATCAATCTCGCCTACACCCAACACCACACAAGTATCCTTCAGAGGAGAATAATATAAGTGTTCCACATCAGCTTGGGATTAATGCATTCGAACATCAAGAATTTATGGCCTTTAAAATATGAAAACTCATCATAGACCTTTTTCATAACGACAAGCCATTATAAAGGAACCATACCAGCAATTATTACTAGCTGAGTAAATTCAAGATTACTATGTAGAATAAGAAGAGGATGAGTTTAGCATTTCATACAGGTTCCAAAAGCAATGTATATGAATCAAATCAAATGCTTAATTCATGCAGTACATTCATAAACCCTAAAACAAGAAACTACATTGGGTATGATTTCATGAAAGCAAAAGACACAGCAGTGGCCCATCATTCTCATGACAGGTTTTTCCATCCATGTAAGGATTTCAGATCTTGACCTGCTGTATCATTCTCCAGGATCCAGCATATACATACGATCACAGATTGTTATGGAACAGAGAGTTCACTGTTCAGACTTCAGACATATGTAAAGAAAAAGCACCATCTGGTTGTAAACTCATTTGGCATAACAATTTAAAATAAATCCACATCTATTAGCATAGCTTATGAAGAAGCATAAAGTGGTTATTTTAGTGGTACCTTCCAGCTTCTCACTGTCCTTAACCAGGGAGGTTTCATTGTACTGCTTCTTATGCTTCTTTTTCTTCTTGACACCACCAGTTTGCACATCAAGAGCTTTTCCCTTCAACTTCAACTTCCCACCAACAACACAGTCATAGCCTGACATACTACCTTTACCTACAAGGACCAACCAATCCATTATTCAACAAACGAAGAGTGGGCAAGAGAGAATAGAAATTCATTCAGTAAGATCAATGTTTGATGATTTAACTTTTAAGGTATAAAATTCACATCAATCAAGCACTGAAATATGATCCTTTGGAGAGGTTAAAAAAACCACAAAATAACAATCGATGCAGCGAAAATACAAACAACAACACATCAAACAAAGGTCATCCCTAAGGTAACCACCAAAACTGAGAGCATCAACCAAGAAAAGAACTAACAAGAAGAGACCAAAGAAGCAAAACCACTCACACAATCAATTGAAATTCAACCATCCATAACTCAATTCCAGTAGAATAGAGAAACCACTAATTACAAACTGCCAAATACAGCAACTTTTAATTGAACACTGGTTTCACTATTCATCCTATCTCAAACAATACCACAAACGCACGATGCTGTCGTTTGACGGGAACGTCCCGTCATCAATTTCACTTAGCCCTAATTCACCAACACAGTTCATAACATCCCATACATCAAACCCTAGCATTCCCTTTAAAAAAACTTAAACGAACAACCACAATACATGATTCTCAACCAAAATTCATACCTTGTCACCACCGATAAATTGTTCGCGGCCACCAACGACCAGTTGCAAGTTCAGGATGAACCGGTGAACTCTCGAAACGCCGGTAAGGCGGTAAGCGCGAGAGAGCGAGTACTGAATGGGACTACGTATTCACCCCTAAACCGGCTTAAATTGTTTTTTAGGAAACCGGCTTAAATTTTTACACTTTCAGACCGGCTTGATTTTTTATATTTTTTTTTTTTTTTGGTCGAATGATTTTTTATATTATTAATTTGAAAATTCTTTATCCAAATGTCGGGGTAAGAAGAAGAAGCTACAGAGGGCCGGGGTTTCTCAATTTCCCAAACCTAGAAATGCAGCAACCGCGAAAGCCGAATCCAGTCTCTCCTTCATCCTCTTCAATTTCTCCGATGCAGAATCCATCGGAGGAGAAGAGGAAGCCACCGCTTCCGACACCGCAAGAGCTGATTTCGCACTACGAATCGCAAGGCATGGATTCCCTGCAAGCCTCCTTCAAAGTCATCGACGACCTCCAGACCATGCTGGTTCGGGTGATTTCCGCTTCCTCTTCCTCCAAGTCCACCAAGGCGAAGAAGCACAAGTTCATGTCGGAAGCTTCTAGAAAGCTCGACACCGCCAACGCTCGCCTCGCCATTGTCGAGATGAAGCTCGATTCCAAGCCTGGCTTCCCTCAATCCCTAGCTATTGGAGTTACTTCTGCTGCCGCCTTTCGGGGATTGGCCTCCGTTTGGCCTCACGTTTCCTCCGCTGCTGTCCATATCTGGAATTCGGTTAGCGGCGCCACTAAACCCTCTGTTTGAGTTTCTTTGTTAATTTCTCTCTTCTCCCGGACTAGTTAGTAGACTAGCAGTAGTGTGTAATTGAATCGGTTTATTGCTTATATCTGTTTCATTGAGGTTTCTGTTCATGTTATGCTAATTATTCTGCAATTTCTACGCACAAATTCTTCCACAAGTAGCATGCGTTTTTTTGTCTAGTGCAATGATGATTTTGCTTTTGAATAATCAGTGTCACAGACTCACAGTAGAAAATTTTAATAATGATCACTTTACTGGAGTTATTGCAATACACATTGGTTTTGAACCATTAAGAGGAAGCAAAACAATCTTTGACAAGATGATCTGAGAGCCAATATGTAGCTGTCAAGCTGGTTTTATGTAAGTTTCAAACCAAGTAAAATGATTTTCCCACTTGATGTTAGAGCTGATGTTATCTGCTCAATGCCTAATTCTTAGTGTTCCAATGGAATTTATACTAATATGATCTTATCACTTGCACTACTCATCCTCTTGTCTTAAGCCAAAATGTTCATTTGGCAGTAAGAGAATTTCTCAAATCTCTAACAGCTTCAACCAAAAAAAATTTAGCTAATTTTGCTCGTCGAAATTCTTCTTTCTTCTTTCAAGACATATGCCCTTTGTTTGTCTTAGTGGGGTCAAGTGTTTCGGGGATTGATTGTGGGGTCAAGTGTTTCGGGGTTTGTCAATCAATCGTTGGCAGTACATTGGAATGGTCACCCAAAAGCCAGGGGAATGTTGGATCATGAAAGTGTTTAATTCTTGAGTGTTGTGTTCTTCACTGAAAGGCTGGGAGTTTTTTCCTTGTGCTTGCCTTAGGATGTACATTGTTTGCTTGTTGTGTTATTTAGAGAAGATTGTTATTTCTCTAGTCACTTTGCTTCTCTTTCTCTTTGCTTTCATTTGACATTATATTGTTAAATGGTTGGTAACTACAGAAATTTCCATAATGTTAGTTTGCTTTTGTAAAATCTGTACTTTTCAATTATTGCTGTTTTTACACACAATTATTGATCCAAAGCACACCAAAGTTAACATCTCAAAAACCATAGTGGTACCCAGTCACACTGTTAGAATGTAACTTTCCAAATTAAAGTGGGGACAAATAAACCGTAGCTCGTATATAAGCTTGATTGGCCATCACCTCTTGGTTGAAACTAATTCTTTTGTACTAGGCATTCCTGGCTCCCTTGTGTATAATTCCCCCAAATTCAATACAACATACACTTGGATAATCCAGAGACTCTAGCCAATGAAAATGATTTTCTTGTACTTGGATGTTAGAACTGTTGTTATCTTCTCAATGTAATGTCCTAATGGAATTTCTCACTTGCATTGCTCATCATCTCATCCTAAGCCAATATGTTCCTAGGGCAGAATTCTGTTTGCAAGAGAATTTCTCAAACCCCTAGCAACTTCAACCAAAAATTTAACCTCCTCACTCCCCAGGACACACTGAATGCACTAGCTGATGTTTCTCATCAGCAACAGCAGCAACTATCAATTAAGACAAATTCCTTTTGTTTGTTTTTGGGGCTGCTACTTACCAGAAAGTCTCCAGCATCAGTGTTTCCTATGTCCACATGCCCCATCTCAACCTCCAGTTGTTTCACTAGATATTTTTTTGCTCGGAGAAACTCTTTCATTGTGGTCCCATTCGAGACCGAACAGATTTCTAGAAGAAATCCAAGGGAATCAAAAAGCTAGTTCAAGAACAAGCTTTTTTGGAAGAAATTCATGTACAACTATAGGCATACCCTTTACGGTGCGTGGCTTGTTCTCTTGACAACAAGCTACGTACAGGCATGCAGCCATGATTGCATCATGATTTCTTCCTCTGCTACGCTTCTGATCTTCCGCTTTCTTATAGAGCTCACTTGCCCGATACTGGAAGTTCAGAACAAGAGAAATGTCAATGTTGGTTCGTAGGATGACATAATTAATTGCAGTAATTACTATGCTTATGACTGTATAGCTTATACTGTATGTTGAATTGTAAGATACAAAACGTCCTAACCAAACCCATGAATTAGTCTCAAAATTACACCCTCAAAACCTCGGTCTGTTACTGTTGATAAAGCTAAAATCAGCCGATTTTTTTTTTCAAGCTCTTATAACCTTAAATCTTTGAGTTGAAATGCTACCTTAGCTCCCCTAGCTAGAAAATCTATGATCCCCTCCATAAAAGGGTATTTGGAAGGGGTAGATACAACTAATCCTTTCTAACAGCTCCATCTAAGAACAAAGAGTAGGCCAATACCAATAACATACCTTTATAGTTGCAACGAGGCCCAACCTGTAACAGAAAGAAAAATTCATCAGAATTTTCTTTCAATAGTTACATAACATGAAACCAATGACACTAGAAAAATAAAAACTTGAAATCAAACTTGCATTCAACATCACACTATATTTAGTTATTTATTTACAAAATTGAAAATTTAACATTCAATAAAAAACCAACATCAGCAAACTATAGAACAAGTTATATACAGTATAATTAAGCATCACCTATCAGCCATATTGGCGATGGTGTTGAGGCCAGCAACGAGAGACGACTGTTGGGCGCTTGCACCAAGTTTTTTCCCAGTCCCCCGAAACGAAGGCGGCATGAAGGCAGCTTTGGTGCCCTTGGGCAAAGACATGATGGTAGATAGAACGGCGGCTTCAGCCAGTAAAGTGGTGGTGAAGGTGGCGGGCTCGCCAACTCGGACGGGATCGTTGTCCTTGACATCGTCGGAGAAAGTTCTCCATTCAGGGGTGTCATCTATGTAGTGGGACTCCAAAACCAGGGCGCATTGGGTGCAGATGGTGTCGCCGGTTATGCGGTCCAACACCACCTCCGTGTTCATCTTGCAGTCTAGGCAAAACAACTCGTATTCCATCCTTTTTTTTCTGTAGCAGAGGAAAGAATTAAGTGCTTCTTGTTGATTTGAAGAGAGGGCTGGGTAATATCCTATATATAGGGGATTGATATATGTGTATATACACACGTGTATCTCCTAGGACTATTAGGAAGCCTTGCAGTGCAAGGGTTTTGAAAGTTACAAAGTTAAAATCTTGCAAGGCAAGGAATAAGAACCCCGTACACCGCCTGAAGGAGTTCGAAACTTCTAATCAGTTAGGAATCTTATGTGGAATCTTATGTTTTTAATGATATCTTTCTACCAAAACATGCTTTTAATGATATCTTTTTCAGAAGATATAATATTATCTAAGTCAATAAGATAGCAAAAGAAATATGCAAATCCTTTTTGTCAAATTATTATTATTTATTTACTATTATTTAATCAAATCGATTGATCTATGCTGATCAATCTTTAATCTTATCACAATTTCAGTTAATTCTTCGAAATTTTGTTCAAAAGTACAGTTCCAGCCTTCCAGGAAGGCAATCCTGCAAAGCCCTCTTTCAAATGATACAAACTCAATCAACAGCAAATCCCTTAATTGCAAGAAAAGCCCTGATTCAATCGGTGCATACTCAACCTACTCAATTGCCAGAAAAAACCCTATCGGTGCATACTCAACCAAGAAAAGCCTCAATTCAATTGGTGGAGACTCAATCAAGAAAAGCCCTAACTCAATTGGCGGAAACTCAATAAAAGCCCTAACTCAATTGGCGGAAACCGGGTGCAAATTTCAACGAAAGTAAAGCCCAAATTCAATCGTCAGAAATCGAAACCCTACAGGTGCAGAGGTCAACGAAGGCGAGAGAGGTGGGTGAACCAAGACGATATCGGCGTCGACGAGAGTATCCGTTCGCTAAGATCTTCGATGCGAAAGAGAGAGAGGTCTAGACAGGGAGAAAGAAGTGCGAAAACAAATGACGAAAATTTGGCCCTGCACCTCTATTTATAGAGACTGTAGGGGCATTGTCGGTATACGACGTCCTTTTTTCCATCTAGGCGACAAAAATGTTTGCCGACTTGTCGTGTGCCGCCGCGTAGGATTTATAACATTAAATTTAAATATAACAAAATTAGAAAAAAAGATCATGCAATTACGAGTAAAATATAACTTTTAACTTAATATTTTATTATACCTTTATTTAGAGATTATTTAGTAATATCTCCCTAAATTTAGCCTACAATAATAAATCTAGCATATTTAGAATATTATTTTCAATTTTGTCCCTGGCCCCTAACAACTTCTTATGCAATTTACTAGCTTAATGGACATGCCATATATTATGTGTTAATTTTGGGGCTATCACGCGAAATATACATAACTTTAATTTGTCGTCGAAACTAACTGCGGTACTTGTTTCGTAAATGGGGCGATTCATTGGATTGTACGTGAACGCCGCCGAGCAACGCCCTATGCACAGGGGCGGATCCAGGGGGGTCGGGTGGGGGCGGCCGCCCCCATATCGGATCGGGGGAACCATGAGTATTACATATGGAGGCTGAGAGTAAATTATTTTTTTTGAAATTCGCCCCCATAGCATCTTGGGGCGAGGGACCGAGGGTGAAAGCGAGCAGATCTGAAAGATCCGAGAAAGAAGAAGATATTGGAGCTTGGACTGGTTTGAGGCGGCGTTTCAATGGAGCTGCTCGTGAACTGTAGAAGACAATTGTTTGAAATTGAATAAAGATGTTTAACTTTAATTTTGGGCTGACATTCTTTCTTATTTTTAAAACAAATAAAGAATAGGCCACATGGGCCACGGCCCACCCACTTTAAATTCTTGTAAGCTTCCTTTTTTGGTAGGTTTTTGTTTTTAAAAGGGGATTTTAACCCAGAATTAATTAGGCTTTCTCCCCTTACAATTTACTTAATGAGATTAGATGGACATTTTATATCTACACAGGGAAGCAAAGCCCGATTTTTTTCAAACTTAGTGATAAATGCTTGTAAATTTGTTAATTTATAAGTTGATATGAAATGTATATTTATTAATTTGCAAGTGGTAATTTGATTAATTGTTGGAAAAATTTATATGAAATTAGATAGGTTGGATAGAAATTTGAAATTAATTAGGTTGATATTAAAATATTTGATAATTTAAAAATAAAAAATTGTTTTTAAATTTTAGATATTCATGGACGTTAATTATCTCATAGTAGAGAATTACGGAGTATATGTTTATGTGTTTAATTTTTGTGTACAACTTAATATTTAAACTAGCTTAAGTTGTTCAAGATTAATTTTTCATTTACTAGCTCGGTGTATGTCAGAGTCCGCCCCCCTTTCTAATAATCCTGGATCCGCCCCTGCCTATGCACCTTCTCGCCCCTATCTGGTGGTGTTTGATTGGGAGGCCGAGCCTCCATAAATATGTTATGGTATGTTTGACAGATTTGTAATGAAAAGAGAGGGAAAATCTTTCATTCATTGTAAGTGATTTACAGAGTATGCTCGACAGCTTCTTATACAATGCAATCTGCAAGTAAGCGACGAGTTTTACAACTAACTCAACACGTGTTAGCCACGTGGATGTATTTTAACAACTTCTCTAACAAACTCTATAAACCATATATGAGCTATATCCTCACACACACACACCCCTCAAATTGGACAGGGTTGGATCAATCATGCCCAATTTGCCTTTGTAATTGTGAAGCTTGTATCCTGGTATTTGCTTTGTAAGAAGATCTGCAGGTTGTGATGTAGTAGGAACATGGCTTACTGTTATGAGGCCTTCAAGTAGCTTCTCACGAACGAAATGACAATCCATTGGTACGTTCGTGAAAGACTAGATTTTTAGCAATAAAGATTGCAGATTGATTATCACATTTGAGTGGTATTGGAGTGATGCTAGGAACACCAAGCTCATCAAGGAGTCGACTTAACCAGGAAAGCTCAGTTGTGGCATTTCTCATGGATCTGTATTCGACCTCTGTTGAAGACAATGAAACAGTGTGCTGCTTTTTTGATTTCCAGGATATGAGAGTGTCTCCAACAAATACAAGATAACCACTGACAAATCGCCTAGTGTTAGGACAGGATGCCCAGTCTGCATCACAAAAAGCCTGCAATTTCATGTCTGAAGAAGAACTGAATAATAAGGCATGATGTAGAGTCCCTTTAAGATACTTTAAAGTGTGGAAAGCAGCCTCCATATGAGCAGATCTCGGTGCTTGCAAAAATTGGCTTAAGAACTGAATGGGAAAGGCTAAATCAGGGCGGCTATGAACTAAAAAATTCAGTTTCCCAATCAATTTCCTGTAATCTGTTAGATTCTTTAACAACTCACCAGAATTCAACAACAATTTTGCATTGAGCTCAAGAGGACTTACCACAGGAGTGACATTATGGCAGTCATACTCTTGAAGAAGTTCTGTAATGAATTTCTACTGGCTCATAACCAAGCCATTTGGAACTGTGGTGAACTGCAATCCCAGGAAGTAATGCAAATCACCCAAGTCTTTAATTTTGAAGGTATTATCTAAGAAGGCCTTTAAAGAGAGAATTTAAACTTCATTATCTCCTGTAACCAATATGTCATCGACATATATAGCCACAAACAGAGAAGAATTTTCTGACTTTTTATGGAAGAGAGAATAGTCATTAGGAGATTGAACATAGCCTTTGGATCTTAAGGCTGAAGAGAGCTTAGCATACCATTGGCGTGAAGCCTGTTTCAAACCATATAAACTCTTCTTAAGCTTGCAAACCATGTCTGGACTGTGTACTTGCAACCCTTGAGGCAATCTCATATAAACTTCCTCATGTAAATCACCATGAAGGAAAGCATTATTCACATCAAGTTGGTGAATTTTCCAAACTTTCTTTACTGCTACACAAATCAGACTTCTAACAGTTGTCATTTTGACTACTGGTGAGAATGTCTCTGTATAATCAATGCCATGCTTTTGTGTGAAACCTCTGACTAATAATTTGGCCTTATAACGTTCAATGGATCCATCTGAACGATGCTTGACTTTGTAGATCCACTTGCAGCTGATAGGACGTTTCCCTTTAGGCAAAGGAACAACTTCCCAAGTTTCATTTGCTTGTAAATCTTGAAATTCAGCATGGATTGCATCTTGCCACTCTTTGTAACGAATAGCTTGTTTGTATGAAAAGGGTTCAATTATGGGAGGTGATTTTTGTGGAAAAACAATGGTGGGGAAAGATATAATAGAGGTTAAAGTATGACAGCAAAGAGAAGGCATATTTTCTGAGAGGCTTGCTTGACAAACATAATTATGTAGGTATGCTGGTGTTGTATGATGTCGTGTAGAGCGTCTCAGATTTTGAAGTTCAAGATTAGGAGGAGGAATTTGTGGAGGTTCAGGATTAAGAGGAGGAATATGTGGAGGTTCAGGATGATGAGGATTAGGTGGAGAATAATCTGGTGGATTATGTGTGGAAAGATATGGTAAAACAGGATCATCAACAAAATATGGTTGTTGTGGCCAAGATCCAGTAGAAGATTTTGGATTGTGATATGGAAAAATATGCTCATGGAATATAACATCTCGAGAGGTAATTACCTTTTGAGAGTCGAGAAGAAGAACTTTATAAGCTTTCTTTCCTAGAGGATATCCCAAGAAAATAGCTGAATATGCTCGAGCCTGCATCTTATCTCGGCCTTGTTTGAGAGTTGACACAAAACATAAAGAGCCAAATACTCGGAGATGAGAATAATCTGGTTTTCTCTGAAATAAAGTCTCATATGGTGATTTATTTTGTAGAACAACAGAAGGCAATCGGTTGATAATGTGAACGGTTGTAAGAACAACTTCACCCCCAGAATTTTAGAGGCAGTTTAGAATGAAACAAAAGAGCCCTGGTGACTTCGAGGATATGCTTGTGTTTGCTCTTGGCAACACCATTCTGTTGAGGAGTGGTTGTACAACTTGTTTGCAAAGTAACACCAATAGAACTGAGAAATTCAAAAGCTGATTTTCCTGACCTTAATTCAAGAGCATTGTCCGTTCTGATCATTTGGACTTTGTAAGGAAATTGCCTTTCAACCCAAGCAATAAAAGCTTTGATTATACTAAAAGCATTACCTTTGGTAGTTAAAAGATGTATCCATGTTGTTCTAGAGAAATCATCGACAATGGTTAGAAAATACTTGAAACCATCATGAGTAGATTGAGAATATGGACCCCATACATCAAGGTGTATAAGCTGAAAAGGTCTCAAAGTAGTTATACTACTCTTTGGAAAAGGTAATCTGTGCATTCCAGCTTTTGCACAGACAGTACAAGGTTGGTCTTGAAAACTATCATCAAACTCAATACAATGAAGTTTCTTGAGTTTAGCAAAAGGTAAATGACCAAGTCTAGCATGTAAGACATCATAAGTGGTCACATTATTAACATGAGAAGTACTATTATCAACATGAGAGGCTAATCCAGGCTTGTATGTTCCAAATGTACAGACCTTGTGATGCTTTACCAATCATCAAACTCGTCTTGCTGACTGAGTCCTATAACAGGCATGAATCATGTGAGAAAGTAATCTGGCTGTGCTTATCAGAAATCGGTTTTCCTATGGAGATGAGGTTGCAAGTAAATGAAGGCACAACAGTACATCACAAAGCAACAGATTCCCAGTTAACTGAACTGATCCTGACTTGGTAACATTAACCACATTTCCATTTGGCAAGGTAACAGAAATGACATGATTAAGCATCTTAATATCATGTAATAATGACAGATCACCACACATGTGATTGCTTGATCTAGAATCTAATATCCAAGAAACTGAAGGAGAATTAGAGCATAGAACTTTACCAGCAGAGAATTCTTGAGTATTGTCCTTGGATGGATCAGAAATCAGAGCAAGAAGCCTGTTGTATTGATCTTGTGAGAGCTTAGGAGAGGAAGTACTAGCATCATTTGAATTGCTGGAACCTGCTTGACCAGCGAAGCTTTTAGAACCATCAGACTTCTTGTTACGAGCCTTGTAGTTTTCTGGAAAACCAATGATGAAGTAACATCGATCAATGTTATGGTTTGTCTTCTTGCAGTTGGTGCAATAACGCTTCTCGTTTTTCTGTGAAGAAGATCCTGAATTCTTCTTGTCGTTGCCAACAGAACCAACACTAGCATGCATAGAAGAGGATTCAGTCAGGATCTGAGGAGAATTGTGAATAGAACGTTGTTTCTCTTCGTGCAATAACAGACCATAAGCAATGCTCAGTGTTGGAAGAGGAGTCATCTTCAAGATAGTACCACGAATGGTGAGGTATTCATCATTCAGTCCCATTAGAAAATGCAACGGCTTCTGATTGTCTTCATAATCAAGAATAGCTTTGGTAGCACCACGGGAACAAGAAGGTAGTGTGTGATAACACGCCAATTCATCAAAAATCGTTTTCATCTTCGTGTAATAAGATGTAATGGAATCTGATCCTTGAGACAAAGAGATCAATTCCTTTTTGAGAGAGAAAAGCTGCGCACCGTTGAACTGTCCAAATCGACTGTCTAAATCATTTCGGACATCCTTTGCAAGATCGGTAAAGTTGACGGAGCTCCGAATTTCTACGGATAAACAATTCAGGAGCCAAGCAACCACCATATCGTTGCAGTGTTCCCGGAGAGCACAATCGACATGGCCAAGAGCCGGTGGAGGTGTAGATCCAGTCACAAACCCCAATTTGTTCTTCGCTGATAATGCGTGACGCATAGATCGCTTCCAGTCACAGAAATTGGCTCCATCGAATGATTTTGACACCAGAACCAGACCAGGGTGGTCGTAAGGGTGAAGATACAATGGATTGGAAGGATCCATTGAAGAAGCGACCGGATCGGGCATGGAATGCGGAAGAAATTAAGGATCGGGAGAAAAAACCCTAGGTTGATACCATGACAGATTTGTAATGAAAAGAGAGGGAAAATCTTTCATTCATTGTAAGTGATTTACAGAGTATGCTCAACAGCTTCTTATACAATGCAATCTGCAAGTAAGCGATGAGTTTTACAACTAACTCAACACGTGTTAGCCACGTGGATGTATTTTAACAACTTCTTTAACAAACTCTATAAATCATATATGAGCTATATCCTCACAATGTTTTGTTTTGCATGTTTTGCAGTGTTTGTGTAATTTAGGTACACTTAATGTCAACTCCAACGTCGATCTACTAAGGGGCACAAACTCCCTCTCCAGCTTCCAATTTCACCTAAATCTAGAAGAGTTGATGTAAGTATTGGTGGATTATAGGGATCTCTTTGTAAATTAATTTAATGTTTTTTGTAATAACTTAGTTTGCTTATACATAGTAGTTATGTAATTTTGTTGTCCAATGTCCAATATCATGGAGGGATAGATCGTTTTAAATCCGGCAAAATTATGTAGTAATCATTGCCGTTAGAGTTACTTGAGTGTGCAAAGAAAGTGCGGGGTATAGAGAGAGCAAATTCGAACAAAATTAAGTACAACAATGTTTGGAGTGGTGTTGATCGAGAAGGTATGTAATTTAAGTAATCCTGTATTGAAATTTAACGTTAACATCCTACCTATTTGCAACAACAGCAAAATAATAAGCTATGTAATTAAAACTAACTAAAAGAATGCAATTTTTTTTTTTTAAAAAAACAACATCTAATTTCTAAACTGGTGAAATTAGTTCCACGGTGGATGCCTTGGTGTCCTGGGTTTTGCCTCCCTTCTTCCAGTAGATAGCATAGAGGATAAGCTGTGCAAGTCCAAGCAATGCTCCCACTCCATTTGCAATCTGTATATATATACACAACAATTAATTAATTATTTTAAAAAATCAAATTTCATAGAGTAACAAATAATATGTAATTTAAAACCAATTAGTTAGGTGTCATATAGATCTATACCAGGACAAAGAGGTCGAATTCGATGAGGGCATAGGCGGTCCAACAAACTCCATTCAAGAAGGAAGCGAGTGAGAGTAGGAAAGGCATGTACTCTACGCTCTCCGTCTTAATCACCTTCCACTGTTATCGATCAATAATAACACAACAAAGTAATAAAGAACATGATTAATTAAATTTCGTTAATGAATACCTAACACAACAAATTATGGAATTAGAGGTCATACCATTACAGTAAGAGGAGCACCATACATGATGATACCAAACACAACACAGAAGATTCCTATGACTTGGGATCTTCCAGCATGAGTGTGGATTTTCAACGAAACCGGAACGCCCAGAGCCGCAAGCATGATTATTTCGGCCAATATCGAAAGAGTGATTTGGATCTGCAATTAAAAAAGAAAGTTATAGTTAATATCAGATAAATTGTAAGAAAAAGTTGGGAAATTTTATAAATTTAGAGCAAGCAAGTAGGTTAATTTAGGTACCCTCTTGGATTTGTTAGTGTAATAGAAGTAAGTAGCTATGTAGCCGAGCTGCATTAGGAGGCCGATGCCATTAATGGTGATGATCAAGATGCTGTGTGGATGAATAAAGGGTAACCCGTAGAATACCCAGAGCAGGCAGTTCATTAAGGAGGCTACATAAGGGTGATATTTGAACTCCTCCACTGATTTGTTCTTTATAACTCGGTGGAACGTTGGCCTATTTTACGATACAAAAGTAATAATTAATTAGAGGACTTATTTATATAGACGTACATATTGATGTAAAATAAATCAAAAAAATGACTTACAATGGGGATGCGAACAGAAAGAAGGAGAGTATGTTTCCTATAACGCCAACGGCGAAACGGATAGTATCCGTACTATGGCTATACATGTTCTTGTTGTGACGAAACAAATTAAAAAGCGTGGGCTTAGAATTTAGGAGGTGATTGAATGAGTACGTACGTAGGAGAGTTGAACGAAAGAAGAGTTGTGGGGAAGAGAAGGAATTGGCAAGGGCGATTTATATAGGGATCCAAAGGATTAGATGTAGGACTCCTAATCACCACAAAGTGGATAATTTTCAGATATTAGATAGAAAAAAGATATTATTACTACAAGATAGAAGATAACTTGAGCAAGGGTTTTTATTCCCAAATTTGGAAACAATATTTATCCACGTACACTATCGTAATTTTTTTTTATCTTAATTACAAATTTCTTCTTTCATAATTGTTATATCTTTAAAATTATCCACACCATTGATTACTAATAATATACAAAATTTTATCATTAAAATTACTTTTAAAAGTTTTTGAAAAAAGATAGTGATCTGGAATGTATTCTAGATTTATTTATTTATGCAAACTATTTTCAAATATATGTTCGGTGCCACCGCCGCCCTCATGGTCGACGTCGGTTCCGTGAAGAAAGACGCCAAAACGATGATCCTTGCGGCCTCCTCTCGGGCGCCTTCAGCATGGCCATGGCCCATGGGGGAGCCCGTCTCGGTCTACTCTTAATACGACATCGAGCTCTTGAATCTCGTTCGGGAAATCAACAAAGTGGCTGACAGACCCGTAACGCCCTCCTCGAGAGGAGGGGAAGCGGCCGGGGCCTAACAAACCCGTACAGCCTGTACAGGGCCAGCCGGCCAGGGATTTCGGTCGTGTCCAGTAGCGTAGGCCAACCGGGCCAACGTTGCTGGCGGCCACGTTTATTGGGAAGCACGGGTTGGGGTCGTGGCGGGGACCGTGAGCGTTGCGTTGGCGGGGTTCGGGTGGGTGGCGCCGATTTTGGGGCGGGCGACATCTCGGGTATGGTCGGCGGTGAGGGTGTTGGTGGGCTGTGACGGACACAGAAATTTCTATCGTAGTAGCACACTCTGTCCCTTTGATTGTAAGCTTGTTTTAGATTCGATCGTTTCTACTATCAACGCACCCGAAGTTAATATTTTTATCAAAATGACGTCGTTTTGGGATTCCACAACTAATTTGTAGCTTTGATTAAAAAATTGATGTATTCGTTCTAACTCGACGAACCTGATATAAAAATAATATTAAAAACCTTACAAATAAGTTAGTGGAATAAGTTAGTGGAAACTACAAACGAATTTTGATATTTGGAAAAAAAAGAAACAAAAAATTAACTAGTTTAAAATTTGAAAATAAAATTTAGGATAAATTTCACAAAACCACCCTTAAATTATTCTATTACAAAAACACCTATAAAAAGTTAATTTTCACATAACCACCCATAAATACAAAAAGCTTTCAATTAACCACCCATCAAAAGCTAATTTTCACAAAACCACCTATAAACACAAAAAACTTTCAATTAACTACCCAAATCCTAACTTGTTAATTTTCCATTAGGGAAAATTTAAATTAACCACCCTTTATTTTACACTTGTTCAATTAACCACCCTTTATTTTACACTTGTTCAATTAACCACCCTTTATATATTTTTCTACACTTAACCACCCCTTATTTGTAAATATGTGCACTTAACCACCCATTTTGATGAAAAACGTTATTTTCTTCGTTAAGTAAAGTAAATTACGTTTTTGCCCTTCTTTTTTAATTTTATTTACAATAAATAAAAGAATTTAGGAACAAATTGAGCTTGGAATGTCATTATCATTGGATTTCGGCCTACATCTCAATGTTTTGAATCTCGAGTCGTCGCCCATCGACTCTAAGGGACGCTCAAAGTCATCAAAATTAGATCCAAAACTCATGGTCTTTGTATCGGCGAAGTCGTGGTTCTTCTTCGCTATTGGATGGAGGGAAGAAATTATTATGGAGGAAATTAGGCCAGGGTTGCAAAAATCGGCGTATTAGAACTTGAAAGTGCTAATTATGATTTTTCCTTTATTTATTTATTTTAAATAAAATTTAACGTTACCCCGTTAAAACAATTTGAGGTTCATTTCAGAGTAGTAGTAGTAAGAGTAAATCTAGTGGTTGCCCAAGTTTTTAATCATAGAGGAGAGAGGATATTTTTATTATAAAATAATAAGAGAAGGAAAATTTTGGTCAAAAAAATTGAGATTTAATCTTGGTCATTGCATAACAATTTGACAAGCATCAAATTATAACATTTTTTTTCATTTTTAGTTAACCAAATAAAATAATAGAATAAATATATATTTTTATAATTAGATGATCAAGATTTTTGGACAACCACTACATGTATGAAGTATGAACTATCAAGTGCATAAAGTGATTTTGGGCCCATATCTTTTGGGTGTTTTAGAAAGTTGTAATGTAAACAGGTCAATAAGGCCCAATTTCATACGATACAAAACAAGGTCCAGAATGGCAGAATCAGAATAAACGAGGCCCAAATTCTCTCCTTATAAAAACCGAAGCGAAGCGAAACTCACATTTCTCTGTCACCTCTCTCTAGGGTTTTTGAGCAGACACATTCCGTAGGTGCATCATTTCCTTTCAGCTTCCGAAAATGGTGAAGGGCCAAGGAGAGCGTGTCAGACTCTACGTCAGAGGCTCGATTCTCGGCTACAAAAGGTAATCACCATAAGATCTATGTCCTCTTTTGTTTCAATCTCTCTCTTTGTGTATTCAAAACCCTAATTTGAATGTTGGATGCTTGATTGGGGGTGAATCTGGGAGTAAAGGTCGAAGTCGAACCAGTACCCGACCACTTCGCTGATCCAGATCGAAGGCGTTAACACCAAAGAAGAGGTATCATGGTACGCTGGTAAGAGAATGGCTTACATCTACAAGGCCAAGACTAAGAAGAACAACTCTCACTACCGTTGCATTTGGGGCAAGGTCATCAGGCCTCATGGTAACACCGGTGTTGTTCGTGCTCAGTTCAAGTCAAACCTGCCGCCCAAGTCCATGGTGAATTTCTCTTCAATTTGAAATTTGAGTTCTTTTATGTTTCGTTTCTTGTAGATAGGTCTTATTGACGTGTGTATCATGTTTGGGGATGATTGCAGGGTGACAAGGTTAGGGTTTTCATGTACCCAAGCAACATTTAAGGTATGTCATTTCGCCTTCCCTTCTGAAACTCAAGCACTAGACTCATATTTATGTAAATTGATTGACCTATATAATTGTTATGTACTTGATCTCGGTTGCAATGGATAAACGGTGCTAGAATGTTTTTGCTCTAGTCTTTATTAGTCTGGTGTTGCTCCCTGTGTTTCTACCTTTAGATGTGTTATTATTATGCTGGGGTTTGAATTTCATTAGTATCTGTTTAATTACAAGTTTTTTTTATTGTTCTGCAATCTTATACATGTTTGCAAATTTTGTTTGCAGTTTGATCTGTTCAACATGAGTGCCCATAGATTTGTTGGTTTAGGGAGGGATTAAAGAAAGGAGCATCCGGTTTGCTTTGGGATTACCAGAGCTGATATCATGCCCTTTTTGTAGTCCTTGGGACCTTTCATATTCTTCTTTTATGCAATGTTTTAGGTTTTGGCAGAATCTTACTTTCAGTTGATGAATTAAAACATCAAGTTTTGTTCTGTTTTTATCTGCTCAATATTTCAATATGATTATGACTTGAATGCTAGTATACTTGAGAATTTTGAGCTTTATCATCTGATTCTACATTTTTCGTTTTGGTAATACATGTTCAGTCTCTCAAATGATAGTCAAGTTTGGCAGGTCTATTGACATTGTGCTCCGCACATGAAAGTCGGATTATGAGAGTCATAATAAGCCTTTCAATTGTGGATCTCAGTTTGGGTTATAATCAATCTAAAATTTATATGAATCCAGATGGTCTAGTAATTAGATCTCTATACCTCACATTATTATTACTGATTGAATGATCTACTTGTGTATAGAGTATTAGAGTGAGCTATCGTTAGCATTTAAAAATACAAATGCTGAGGACAAGTTCTCACACCAATTGTGGACTCTAATTTCCTCATCGCCCCAATTTAAGATCAAATTTGAACATATGTGACACTCGCATCATACATATCTCTATAACATTCATTTAGCATAGCCGGCCATGTGAACATGCATTGCATTTGCATTTGCATTGGTCCAAGTATCCAACAACACCTAATGTTGTGAAACCATATCCTAATATTCATGTCACGTGTACGCAAAGACAAAAAAAAAACCAAGTTAAAATTTAGTGGTAGTAATTTTTGTACTTCTGAATATGTTTGAATGTACAAATTAAATTATTTTTAGCTTTTCATCTAGTTGAAATTTTAATCTTTAAAATAATGTTTTTAAACTAGTTTCTAGTTTTATTTTGGGTTAAAGAGTCATAGTTACACTTTCTATTTTCAATTTTTCATGCAATTTGCACACGGTCTCGTTGGAGGAGCGTTGAGGAGTGGGGTAATCGGAGCTACGGAGGCGGTGAGGAGAGGGAGCGGGTTAAGGGCAAGCACCGAAGGAGTCATCGAGTCTGAGTCTTGAAAGGCGGCGAGGGTGCGAGGCGGAAGACCGAAGACGGCAGCACAACATTGAAGTAGAAGAGGGATTTGTCTAACCAGCCATGACGTCGTTTTGGCCGCAAATTAAAAAATATCAAATTAGAGCAAAAAAAAAAAAAACCAATTCTCCTTATTTTGAGCATGACTCTAAGAGTTGAGGCACGAATAAGGCTTGGCATTATATGCGGGTGGGTCGGGTGATGCGTGAAATGGATGACGTGTAGGATATAGGTTCAACCCAATTCACCCGATCCCACTTCACCCATTTATCACCCGTAATTTAACCTTGAATATAAACTAGATTTACTTTCTTCACCTCCTTTTCTTAACTAGCCACTTCTGTCCAGCCCTATTCTACTACCTATTCGCATATTTTAACCCCCCCCCCCCCCCCCCCCCCCCCCATTGGCCACTTCGAACCAAACCCATCGACTGTCGGTGGTTCTTGTGGTCTGATGGTTGGCCCTAGCCATCTCTTGTCCAGCCCTATCCTATCTACCTATTCGCATATTTTAACCCCCCCATTGAGCACTTCTAACCAAACCCATCGACCGTTGGTGGTTCTTGTGGTCTGATGGTTGGCCCTAGCCATCTCTCACTGGTTCTTATACTATGGCTACCAACCTCTTCACACGTTCAAACCCTTTCTCTCACTGGTTCCTATGCTCTAGCCACCGGTTCCTCTCTCGTTGGACGCTGGTACTTCTAGTTCTATGTTCCCTCAATCCCTCTATTATGTTATGTTTGCTGAATCATCCTTTTATGTTCAAATTAGTCTCTTGTTGAAGTTATGGTTAATAACATAATAGAGTGACTAAGGGTTAAGTTCAAATCAAGATCTTCATTAACTCTCTCATTGGTATGATCTAATTTGTTCATTTTGTGGCAAAATTTGGCGGGTGACGGGTCACCCAAATCACTTGCGGGTGATGGATGGATCCAATATGGGTCAAAGGTTTCACGGGTGATGGGTGGGTTGGGCGAGCTATGTCTCGTGACTCTTACATGTGCAAATTGGAGGTATTCCCGCCGCCATCAACTCCGTCTGAGCAGTTTCAACGACGATTGACGATCGCACCTGGGTGAGGCTTGCAAGATCCTTTTATGAATATTTAATAACACATATAGTTTTTCTTCTACGTAACCCATCGACGTATGAGTGAAAGGTTTACTATATACAAACAATGAAACATGTCACTTCTACGTAACCATCGACGTCATATATTTATCTCCTCTATCTACAATAAACAATCAAACTGGTGAATTTGCCATTGATTTGTTAAAGATATTTCTTATTTCAAAGTCACTAATCTCAAACCGGTGAATTTTTCATTGTGTAACTATTAAAAGAATTTAGGTGTAAATATACTATAAGCATGATGATGAACTTCATATGTTTTCTATTTTACATGTATTGGTTTCTTTAATTTATACTAGTATATATACAACAACAACAACAACATCTACCCAAGTGGAACCCGGTATGAACGGGATCTGGGGGGTCGAGATGTACACACCCTTACCCCGACTCGACGTTGGGAGGATATTTAAGAAGGGCCCAAAGTAAAAAGGGAAAAAGGTGGGAAACAAAAGATAGAGGGGGAAGTAGAAAGCGCGAGCGAAAAAGTACGCTAGAAAACCGAGAAAACGATAGCAGAGAAACTAAAAACATTCATAATAATTTATAGTTGTTACAAGCTCAATAAGTCAATTCTAGGTTCTAAATTAATGTTTTATTGCTGTGATAAACCTGGCAAAAAATTCTACTCGACGTAGTTGACAGGTCTAACTCCAATACTCCATGTTCTTTTACCAATATTGCATTATATTGTGGGTCAAGATACCAATATTCCATTTTGATTTACATGTCTTATTCAAGTAACAGACTAGCATATTCTCTTACGAGTATTTATCCTTCCTTACCAACCACTTGTGTTTTGCCAATCAGCATGATTCAAAAAAACAGAAAGCACGACTCCAACAGCTGATTTCAAATCTGTTTAAACTTTATACAAAATTATTTCATCAGGTTGGTGCGTGCATGCCTGTCAATTGGATTCCATTTCAAAGTAGCTGGGTCTCAAACGAGTCAAGCTCAAAACCAATTTGACTTTCATTCTAAAAATTTCAAGGTATATATGGTTTCAAATTCATATGACTTCCAAGTTTTGCTAATTTACTTCACTACAATTTGAATTATTCCAGGTGTGGAGCAAAGACTTATTGTCAAAACTTTGCCATCTCAGATCAAGTTAAAATTGTTATATTGAACAAACTCTTCCAACAAATAAAATTTAACTCAGAGCTTCTTTCCTTCTGTCTGAATTCACACAAACTGATCAAAAACCACAACAGCAATACAATCAAAGAAGTTGGAGTTGGACATAAGAAAGCAATAGTCCAGCAAAAGAAAACCAGTCAAAGTGAATCATGTAAAAACCACACAAAAACCCAAAGCTAAGCAATGTGAATTTGCAGGACAGATTTAACCAAAAATATTTTTTAAAAATAGCATGGTCAAATTAGCAGATTAAGCGCCTCAGGGTTCAGCAGCCGGAACTGGGGATGCAGCAACAGCAGCGGCTGCAGCTTCACCAAGTGGGCTTGAACGCTTCATGGATGCCGACTTCATGATGTGGGCATAGCTTCCCTTCTCCTTGAACAGTTGGGAGAAATGATGCTTGCAGTACAAGATACCGTCGAGTGCGGCATAGTTTGATGGCGTGATTGGGCAGCCTCCATGGGAGCACTTGAAGCATGACTTGTGGAAGAATTGGCTCTCCACTGTCACCTGATCGAATTCAAACAAGAAGAAATGTCGATTGAGTAATCCGCCAAAATCTTTAACCGAATTTCGCAGCATTATAATTCATGTACTGTGTACCTTTTCAATGGGATATACTGTCTTAGAGCAAGTTGTACATTTTTCTTGTGTCCCGGAAAACATGCCAGCTGCTTTGCTCGGTGATCTGGTCTGAAACCACGTTCAATGAAGATCAATGAGCGAATCACAATGAGATTACGTGCAAGATTATAGAGACCGTATCATATCAAGCAGAAGAGAATGCTTAGAGGGATAATTTTACCAGCTCCGGGGTTGACTTATCAGCCCCTAGCTTCTCAAGTGGCTTTGCAGCTGTTGCATATGAAACGCGTGTCAGATTCAGATTGGAAAACAAAGATTCAAAATTCATTTACTTCGAAAAACAAACATACGAGACTGGAAGTTCTTGTTGAAATTTCCGGATTCCTTGAAGAGCTGCTCAAAATGAGGCTTGCAGTAGAGAACACCTTCCATGGAAGAGTAACTGCGCAGCTGCAAAGAACCAAGATCTTGAAGCTTTAGGGATTAAAACTCCTATTTTTTGGTCAATCAGATTTTTAGTACAAGGGGGGTTCATCCACACACAAAAATTGAACATCCATTTGTCAGAATTGTCAGTGTGATGTCAAAGTCAAATGTCAGCATTAATCAGAAATCCACCCCTAAACCAATTCATTCCTCTAGATCCTGACTCAGCATAACGAATAAACCTATTTATAGCAAATAAATCATATTTTGAAACCTCTGATTGAATCAAACACCAATTAATCAACATAAAGTCCACAACTTTGTTGCTCATATGAAAACAAAGAAGAAAAACATGAGAATTTCACAGGTTCTGTTACATCCAACGAAATCAGATAAACAAAAAGCAGAAACAAAATCTTAGGGCAACAGAAATAAGGACCTGGAGCCTGCTCTTGCAGTGGGTGCATTTGAAGCAAGATTTATGGTAAGAGATACCATCAGCAGAAAGCTGATCCATCAAATACACAGTCTTGTCGCAGGCCTTGCATTTCTCAAGAGTACCTGTAAACGACATCGTTACACCTCCCTCCCTCGCCTTATAGATCTAGAACTTTGAAAGCCCTTTCCTTTCTCCTTTTTCCACCTGCAAAATTAAAGCTTCAGATCAGCAATCGGAGGAAGACCCAGTTCCAAAATCCAAGCAATTGAAAGACCCATGAATCAGCAGAGCTCAAAAGGCAGACCTTTGGATGACCCGGAAGCCGTCGATCTGGAGAAAAAGGGAAAGGATGGAGGAGAAAGAGAGAGAGAATATAATGGAAAAGAGAGAGCAAGAGAGAGAGGATAAAATGTATTGAGATTGAGTTGAGGGGTTTGGGTTAACTTCACTATTCAGACAATCTGGCTGTTTTTTCCTGCTTTTATCCTCTCTTGCCTTCACTGTCCAATGACGAGTATGAGTGCTCCGCCTGTCATCATTAACTTAAGAATAGTGCTTTTGCAGATATTTTAAACTTAAAATAATACTATTAACATAAATTAAAGAGAGATTACTCAAGACCATACACCACCCATGAAGAATTTTCACGAAATTACTAAAACCAACGAAAATAGCTAAAAAATCACCTTAGTTTGAGGTACTTCAACAGAGAAACACCCCATATGCGTTGCCTGCCTTCTAGTGTGCAAAAACAATGGTCAACATAGTTAACAAGTGGCCAATTTGAAGTATATGACTTATTTATTCCATTATAAACAAATTACTATCTTCTAAAATATGAAATAGTTACTAAAATATTGACTAATATTCCATTTGTTAAGAATAATAGGCATTTGAGGTATTTTTTTTATTAGGAAAGATATTAGGAGACCATTCATCTAGATATGAGTCGTTCTAAAAAGTCTTTGTTATCCAATACTTTTAAAACTAGTTTGTAACTTTTAATTTATTTAAAATTATAAAATTAGTTCAAATTTATTTTTCCTTTTCGTGCTCTCATTCTTTATTGTCTGCAATTCAAATCTAAATCTCTTCATACTCTTATTGCTTAAAAAAATCAAATGACAATGAAAAAAGCTCTGAAGACGAGTTATGTAGTTGAGATTACAATTTATGTTTACCATTAGTATAAGCGTTTTGTTTTTCGATTTTCACAATTTACGTTTACCATAGTGTGCCGAAGTCAAATGCACACACAAGGGGAGTGTGTGTATCTAAGATTTGCATGCAAGAGATCTATGCACGCAAAATGTTTGTGTGCATCAGCAAACTACACGCACTCTTCGTGTGTGCAAGAGTCCGATGATGGTACGGTTGCGAAGTTAGGCATGTCGTGAAGCGACGAAACGGATAGACCCCGAGCCCTACGTGGAAAGAGCATGTCTCACTATCAAGAGGAGGAACAGAAGAGTGTAAGGAGTTTTTGTTGTGAGCATGTGAAGAAAAGGAAGAAGGATGAAGAGAAGAGAGGCGACGGAGGAAAGAGGTTCTAAGAATTTGAGCTTATTTTGTAATTATTAGATAAAAAAAACTCCAAACTAAATAAGGGGCAGTGCATAGCTCCTATGTTCTAGAACATAGACCGTGAAAGTCCTGAAAAGCTACAATCTGTGAAAGGAAGGATGCATTGTTGCATTAAATCATGTATTATAATACAAGATAATATATTATCATGTGTAATCCAAACAGGCCCGAAGTCGAGGAGAACGCTTGTTTTGCGATGAAGTCTACCCGCTTATACACACTTGAGTTATTTGGGCAAATGTCCACTTTAATGAGTTCCTTTTAACATTTGTTCAAATTCATATTTAACACTAGAACCGTTGAACGTAAACCAAATGATTAAAACTATTTATATAGGGAGTTTGAACTCACAAAGATAACTAGCTTTGATAGTAATGTTCATAGATACATTTCCCGACTTATATAGGTAATTATTTTGATTCCTCCCCCATAGATGATCATTCAAAGAATCAACAGATTTGTATTATCTGTTCCCGAGTTTACAATAAATGAAATTGATCTCGCATTCTCGCCACCTTTCACTTCATCATCAACCTCCCATGAAAAGAATTAATGTCACTTATGGGTTACATGTATGTCATTTTCAGTAATCAAATGAGTAGTACAAAGAAGATCCAAAAAGAATGAAAGCTTAACCAAAAAACCAAAACCATCTCACAAAATCCAAGCCAAAGTTTCAAGCATCTCAGCCTTTGCTTATTAAACCCAAAAATTAAAAATCCTAATACACAAGTCTCCAAGATCAAAAACAGAAAACAGCTGAATTGTCAGGAGGAGATCACATGGACCAACGTATTTACACAGTCCTACTCAAGCTTCTGCCAAACGCAACGGTACAACAGAGCCATCTTCAGGATAATCTGTTCTCTCCCCTGCAAGAGAATAGTAGCCAAGCACATGAGCCGGGTGTTCCTGCACAAAATCTTGCCCTTCTACAGCAATGATCTCTCTCGTAGCTGGAATTATCTCGATATGCCAGTGCTCACGGGCCATATCAAGAAGCTCAAGCCCATTTTGAGAAGCAACGTAGCCTTGGACCCACATGTACTTGAGAGACCTTAACTGTCTTGAAGCTCGAGCCAAAGCGCTTCCACTGAAAAGGCATCCCCTCATTTCAAGCTTTTGTAGGTTAGGACAACCTGTTGAAAATGCTAGGAGTCCTTCATCGGTTTCTCCAAGATGACCCAGAAGCATCCATGTTACATTGTGGCTGTATTGTCCAATGTAGCTGAGGCCACGATCGGTTAAGCCTCCTCTACGAAGGTATAAAGCGAATCTTTTGAGCTGTTGACAACCGATTAGCAAGGTTCTGACGCCGCTGTCAAGGGGCAAGTCAGCAATTGTCTCTTCTCTGTCAAGCAAGACCAAGCGAAAATCACGCATGTTTTTTAGATTGGCCCCGATTGATCCTAATGCGTCGTTTGTGATGTCAGATACATATACAGCCAAGTATTCTAGATCCCTGCAGCCATTTGAGAGTGCAATCAGTCCTCTCTGAGTTACAGCTCCCTGTTCATCTGCCAATCCTTCATCTTCACCCCGTTCAATTCTGAGTCTCTTCAGCCGTTTGCAATTCATTGAGAGAGTTTCCAAACCCTCATCTCCAATCACATCCCTAACCTGTTTGTTGTACGAATAAGAAGAGGTATTCAGTATACTTATTTCAGCCTCAAGACTGGTACGAACAAAAATCTAAGAAAACTGAAAAATATTTCCCCTTTGGATATCAATCATGTTAGTAAGCTTTCTGCAGATCTACTAATATCTGAAATTTCCTGACCAGAAAAAGTATTATCTGAAAGTTGAGACAGATTGAGAGCAGTAGTAGATTACTGCAGCAGATATATAGCATTAAAAGCTCACATTAGCTTTGAAAGCTGATCATCATACATGCTATAGCACAGCATACTTTATTACAGCTCGAGTAAAAAGACATATTGTCTCATTGTAAAGTGAATTAATCATAAGAGAATGTAAGAAAGAGTTTCAGCAAAGATCCTGCATAAATGACGAGAATAAGAAGAACACTGAAAAATAGGCAAAATGAACACAGCAGAGAAGCACCATAATAAAGAAACCAACAGAGAAGCACCAATAGAAAATTCAAACTTAATAGAAAATTCAAACTTATAGATATTAAAGAAGGAAGCAGTTCATAATCTACCTCCAGAACTTCCAAATTTGGGCATCTTTGGATTAACATACGTAAATCCTCTCCACCAAGCAGTGCGCATAGGAGATCTAAAGTCTTTAACAAGTGTGCAATGGGCAAAAACAAAAGCATTTCTTCGGGTCCCATGTAGCCAAGACCCACATGACGAAGGTGAGGTGGAAATGCTAATTCAGGGTAGTTTAGTGGAATGGGTTGTTCAGTCAGAGAGCCTCCACCAGTAAAATCTTCTAATTTGGTTGCAGCACGGAAAAGACTGTCCATATTCTGAGGTATGCATTCGCCAATTTTCAGGCTTACTAAAGGACAATTCTGAGCCAGAAGTTGAAGATCTTGGATTGTAATCTGTTCCAAGTAAGTCAAATAGAAGCTCAAGCTCCTCAGTTCCTTACTATTTTTTGCAAGTTCATGAAGCCATTCACCACTTATCTCATCAATAATGCTCTCTTGCAAAAATAGAGTTTTTAGATCACTGGTACATAAATCAAACAGAAGATGAATTACACATTGAAAATCACTTGCATTGGAAAAGTATCACAGTTAGTAGTCAGACTTAATGCATTGCACATATTAGCTGAAAGCAAGCAATGTCAACATAGAAACTAGTTATAGAAAACTATAAGTAAAAGGATATTGCATAGTCATTATTTGATAAGGTGGCTCTTTCCATGTAAAGAACATAAAAATCTTACAACAGATTTTTAATTGTATTAAGTATCACAAAACATAAGGGGTGAGCAACTAATTATACAAACTTTGCATATCTTGAAAAATAACTCTAGCAATGTAGTAGACACAAATTGTAATCATCTTTCAAAATTTCCGTCATTCAAACTACTGCACTACATTGTTGACTGCCAGTAAACATAAATGGGAATGATGTGGGATGCTACATGTATGTCATCTGGGCATAGTTAACATAACAATGGAGCCAATAACATGTCAATCATTAGTGCAACAGTTTCTACTAATTTTATAGAATCTCGAGCTCTCTCGGGAATGAGACGTAGTCCAGAATTCGCTGAGCTGCAATTCTGAATAGCTTTATTGTAAACTCTTAAGTCATCAAGGGTATCCCAATAGGAACAATCAAAGCTAATCAGAATCCATTTAGACCTTCAGTGCTCTACTTCCTCCAACAAGTTTTATTGGCTGCAACAGCCTTTAAAGCTAATGAACACTATGCTCAACAAACACAATATCCAAAGCCTAATGAAAGAATTAGAGAATAAAATTCTGAAAAACAGTTGCAAACGGCCATACATTCCCACTTCTAGAATCTCCACCACCTTGAGACATCTAATTACTTCAAAGTAACAGATTTTTCCAAGTCAAAATGATACAACATAGATATTTGCTCAAAGATCCAATCATCCAATCATTTATTAAAGTGCCATCCCTAAAAGGAGTAAAAGCTATAAACATCAGGAGAGATACATGAACAGTGTAATGAAATCAAGCAAGCAAATCAAACAAGGGGGACATTTCCAAATCAATGACCCCCAAGACAGAAGCTAAAGTATATATCTTCAAGAAGTGGCAATCAAAGTAAAAGTCAATATCTACCAAATTCAATGAAAGAATGGGGTCAATTTGCAAATCAAGAACCCGGCAGATTTAGAAGCCTCGTAATAGGGGATTGATTATACCTGCAAGAGCGAGCTATATGCAAAAGCCCATTGGTGGTGAAGCCATTGCATTTGTCTAATTTCAAAGACTGTAACGCAGCCCCTTTGACATTCGCAATGGTCTCGAGATCTGAATCCCTCACAATCATTCGCCTGAAATGGAGCGTATTGAGATTTCGAAACTGGTTAAGTAGGCTCACCCACGGAGTGACAAATCCGCCCCAATCTCCAGGTATCAAATTAAACATAGCCGCTCTCGGTTTACCCTTCAACTTCAACGATTCAAGATTGGGAAAGCGTTGGAAGAGTCGTTGGGGCGTCGTTGAGTAACAGAAAGCGATGGTGACGTGCCTTCTGCACTCAGCATCGAGCTCGTACCACCGATGACAAACCCGAGACACGGCCGCTCGATCTCGCGGTTCGTGGATGTACTGTATAACACACTGAATCACTTCATCGGGCATTGACCTTCGAAAATTCGCCATAACTGAATCTGTAGTTAACCACTCTCTATCAGTCCGCCTATTTATCGCGAATCCGTGAACCAGGCAACAAATAGAAACCACTTTATTTTCGCCCGAAAGAAATAAACGAAGAGCGAATCTGTAGAGGCGTTTGTGGATCAAAAGCAACTCAATCCTAGAGTACCGTAAGATCTGGAAAACGGGACATGAAACGAACAATAGGAATAAGAAATGAACCAATTAAATCAAGAATAGGACGGAAATCGATCTGGCAGACAGATATGGATCGTAAATAGTTAAGAGTGAAGAGAAAGAATCGGATCGGACGACCTACCGGAACTCGCATCGAGCAAACGTGAATCCATAAAGGTTGGAGAAATCTTCACATTGAGATTCACAACTGGAGAAATCAGAAGGAGCGAGAGAGAGAGAAAGGAGATGAGCTTAGCGAAAGGATTTCAGTCGGAGAAGATGGATTGGGGAAGAGGTAGAGGAAGACACGAACGGCGACAGTTGCAAGTTGTGTAAGGCTGTAAGCTTGTAACAGTAACTGGAAAAAGTCTACTGGGGTTTTAAGAGGGGAGAAATTAATACCCTAAATTATAAACAAAGTAAAGATTAAATTTATTTTTAAAAAATAAGTGACACTCTAAGCACTAAATACTGTGGCCACTTCATTATGATTTTTTCCCATATTGACAATTTCAGGGACTGCCAAGAAAAAATGACAAAATCATGACTACATCTACATAAGTTTTACTCTCATTTTAAAATATAGCAATAATTATAATATTAATAAAATAATTTTTTGTCATTGGTGACTATGCTTTTATGAGTCTATTTTTTTTAATAGGAAAAAGTTCGAAAATCCAGACAAATCTTGTGTTAAAAAACGGCAGCCAAATAAGTTTGAGTAAGCAACAATATGAGAAAGTAAAAATTTCGAACTGAGCGAAGTACTGCTGACGTTGCCTGTATCGAGATATAAAAAATTCAAAAGTCACATGGTATAAAAACGATATGGTCCAAAAGACAATGCTAATTTAATTTGTTTTCCACTTGGATAAAGATTTTATTTAATTTCAGTACTACCTCAAAAGGCATCCTTTTATTTGATTTTTTTTTCCTTTTTGAATCGGAATATGATATAATAAGATATTGTGCTTGACAACTAGCCTATTATTCCGGTGATTGACTAATTAATTTTCCTATGTGATAATTGTGATTAATTACTTAATTCTCTATAAACAATGGGTTGTTTTTATATTTTTTTTAAAAAAGTTTACCATATTTATTCCGATTAATAATTTATATTGAAGTATAAGAAATACTCCGTAATAAATAGGAGTGTGTACATGTCCTATATGAGAAAAGGATGAAACTAGAAATTATGGAGGAGAAGGGGCCCAACAAGCACAGTGGGTTGATTTAACGTCGTGGCCATTTGAAGATGTTCATCTGGGATGGGACAAGAGTGCATTTAATTTATACGTATTTATAGTTGGGAAAGTTATTTTGGATGTATTATCAATTTATCTTGTATATATACACCATTAGTTATTTTTATTAGTTCAGAATTTCTTTGGAAATTTTGTGGATAGTGAGCACTGATTTTTTAGTTTTAGTTGGGGAATTTTTCCACACAAATTAAATTCTCGCATGCATGTTCTTTAAACACATCGAATCTTCCGACCAAAAAATAAATCACATCGAATATTTGAATCGATATACATCGTCATTATAATATTGTGATTAATCTGTTCACACTAAAAATAATCTTAGCGTACACTTAAAGTGTGATACAATTTTTTAAAAAGGAAAAGTGTAATACAATATAAATGATCTTATTGTCATTTCTATATATCCCAAAACTATGAAATGTTCTGATTACAATTAATTCGGTCTTGTTACGATAGAGTTGTGTTTAAAAAATAAGGAATGAAACATGGTCGTTGCTTAATACGTCAATTACAAATTGATTTGACATATGGCATTTTAACGAGATTATTTGATTTTGTCATCGCTGTCATTAAGGTACGTATTAAATAGGCATTAATGGTTAATTAGGTAATTTTGTTCCGTAAGAAAAAAATAAATTGTTTACTCCGTATTAGCATAGATGAAGTTGTTGGTTTAGTTGGTAACGACGGGTTAATTCTCCTGGTGGAATTGTTGAGTCTGATTAGCATATCCAGTCACATGTAATAGTACCTGAAGTCGAATTCACCCAAATATCTAATAGCATGTGCTATGGAGGAGATTTCCAATCCTCTCTTCACTTTCTCTCTCCTCACCTCCTTTTGACACTTCACATAGCCTATATTTTACCTCACTCTTTCCTCTTCCTTTTCCTCTTTCTCTATATTCACCTACAACAATGAGAATCATTTATTCTCCTCTCTTCCAATTTTTTATACATATAGTTTATCACATACTCATATTATCAATTTATGATTTATTCACTCCTTATGATTTTAATTAATTAATAAATTAATTTAACATTCAATAAAAAAAATATATTACTTATGACAATATAAATTGATTACTACTAATAATTAAATCTTGATTACATTAAGATAATACAAACAACAACATAAAATAAGATGTAAAATGAAAACATTAAGCATAAATAACAACATTATTGTCATAAGAATTTAATCACAATCAGCATCTGATGCCAAAAGAGGGGGTAGTATATTGGGAATTTGAATTATTTTGCAAGTTTGGGTTAGTTGGATCATGATTATCCATGAGATGATGAGGGAGGAAGATAGTAAGATAGGATGAGATGAAAAATGTATGCAATATTAGGTTCAATTTATAGACAAAAAAAGTTGTAGGAATTTTTTTTTAAAAATGTCATATTTTTAATATTATTATTTGTAATTTATTAATGCTTAATTGTAATGAAAATAAATGATTGTAGTTGATAGATGAAAAAGATATGCAATATTAGGTTCAATTTATAGACAAAAAAAAATTGCAAGAATTATTTTTTATTTTTTTTATTTTTTAAAATATCATCTTTAAAGTATTTTTATTTGTAATTTGTTAATGCTAAATTGTAATGAAAATAAATGAATGTAGTTGATTATAAGAGATACATGTCAAATTTTGATTGGGTGAATATGGAGAGGAATGCACAAAAGCCAATGTGCACAATCCTCTACCCATAGAGGAATTCACCCTATTCCTCTCTCAAGAGAGGATCCTCTCTTCCAACCCACATCCAAGAGGATCCTCATTTTGAATAAAAAATGGGTGAAAAAAGGAAGAGAGGATCCTCTCTTCCAACCCACATCCAAGAGGATCCTCATTTTGAATAAAAAATGGGTGAAAAAAGGAAGAGGGGATTACCAATCCCCTTCATAGCACATGCTCTAATATTGTAAGAGCATGTCCAACAAATTCTCTATAATTTTCTCTATAATAGAGAACCAAATGCTATATTCTTCAAAATAATTTTACTTCAACTCCAACAATTTCCCTATTATAGAGAATCCCATATTTATTATGTATATAAATATTCATTAAAATATTATAAAATATAATGTAACCAATTGGAACTTGCCATGATAACATATGCAATTAATACATTCCCTAAATATTTTTGGAGAATTCCCCAAATGTAGGGAAGATGCCTACCTTTATCTCATCATTCTCTATTATGGGGAATGTGATGGAGAAACTGTTGGAGCAAAACATTGTACCAAATTCTCCAAATGCACACTTTCCAATAAAATGTGGAAGTTGTTGGGGATGCTCTAATTACCTAAGTTGATGTTATGTAAAATGGAAATTTTAAAAGGTGCAGATTTTACGAGGTTCTAAAGAGATTTTAAAATGTAATATCTAGATCTTTTTTAGAAAAAAAAAATGCCAGACGAAAACACTCCAAGTGGTGAAACTCCGGCCACCACGGCCATGCAACTTGACGTCTCCACGGGTGGCCAGCCACCAGGGAAACCACCTGATCCCAAAGCTTCTTGGAAAGACATCGTTACGGGTGGAACGACCCAACCGAAAACTCTAATTGACAAAGATTTTCTTGAAGGCAAAATTGTGGTTTCTTTCCCTGACGGGGAAGAAGGTGATCCTACTATATCCATTGTCGAAGATGTGATGTCTGCATTAGCTTCTGTTTGGGAAAGATCTGTAGTGGTCAAATTGCTTGGACATCCAATTGCTTTCCCCATCATGGAAAAGAAAATCTGAGAAATGTGGCGCTTTTCGGAACGAATGCAAATCATCGACTTGACACATGGATGTTTTCTTGTGCGATTCGAGCATGAGGAAGAATTCTTGGCTGCTCTGACATCTGGTCCGTGGACAGTGTTTGGCAGATGTTTGACTGTTCGACAGTGGACTCCAACACTAAGAACCTTCGAGCCAATCAAGACAACACCAACGTGGATCAGAATCTCGGATCTCCCGGTCACTCTATATGAAGAACAGGTGCTTTTGAAGATAGCGACAGGCATTGGCAACCCCATTCGGGTGGATCCAAAAACTCTTTACACGAACAAAGGAAAGTTCGCGCGTATTTGTGTGGAGATAAGCCTTGAAAAACCTCTAAAAGGCTCAATCAACATCAATGGAAGTCGCTATTTTGTAGAGTATGAGGGCCTCCCGACGATATGTTTTGAATGTGGACGGTTTGGCCATGTCAAAACTAACTGTCCATACAGACAACCACCAACAAATTCCGCGGTGGTCTCTCCGTCAGGTACTCTGCCTCAGAGCAACAAGGGTCCGAATCAGATTCCAGAATGTAGTTCATCGGTTCCGCCGCCCCACTCGCCTCCGATCACAGCCCATGAAGCTGCTAGGACTCGGCAAGGTTTTTATGGTGAATGGATGAAGCCGGCCAAGAAACAAAAGCCGAAAAAACAAGTCCAGAAAGCTCCGATTGAGGCAAACGATACCAATGCTCTCAGTACTAACCAGCAAACCACTGAAGTAGGACGCTTGAAGAACCCCAAACACAAAGACAATGCAATTCAAGCTTGGGTGCAAGTTCGTCACAAAAAGACGCCTAGTTCGAGTGGTTCGAGATTTGTTGTGTTAGAAGAAGAAAACCAGGGGCAGGAAATCAATGTCGGAGAATCAATGGCCATCGACGTCAACACCGAACAGTCACCGGCGGCGAACGCTAATTCGGCGGGAGGAAATTCGAATTCAAACGATACCCCTATGCAAATTGTTACGTCAATCCTGGTAAATCCGGAAGTTTTCAAAAATAGCAAAGGTGTATCCTATGATCAGCCTCCTAAAATCAGGCAGCTCAAAGATTATCTCGACGCGTAGAAATTCAAACTTCGGTCAAGCGTAATCCTGCAAAGTCAACCAAAAAATCTTCAGATTTGGAAGTTAAAAAATCTTATCCAAATCAGCAAGAGATTCCCCCCAAATCTTTTCCAAACAAAACACCAATGGATTCGGAAATCTCTACCTGCCTTGTTAGTGATTTTGACGCTAATTCCATAATGATACCCCCAATCCCAAAAATTACGACCACTTCCCTTACACAGCCGCAAATTTCTAGCTTGTCTCAAGCCACAGGCCAAGAAACCCGTCCCCTTGATCAAGATGACCAGGAGATCCAACCTGCTTGTCCTGCCAATGATCCGCTCGACAAACAACACCAGGCAAAGCCTACTCTTGTCCCATCGCCGGACGGGCCCTTTCATGCCGACCCTGCCTCGTCTAGCGAACAAAATGATTGTGGAGTTCATACCTCTGATGACGGAAGAACGGTCCCTATTGTGTCGGGTGTCAATGCCTCCGACTCTATCTAGTGCTATCGCACGACTTGCTGGTTTTCCAGTGTTTCGTTCTTTACTAAATACTGGTTCTTCTGTTGATAATTTAAGTCTGATGATATGGAATGTACGGGGAGCCGGAAACTCTAGGTTCCTCAACTCACTTCGTGAACTGACAAGGCTGCACAGGCCTAGTGTCCTTGCGCTTGTCGAACCTCGTATTAGTGGTGAACGTGCTGATTCGGTTTGCAAACGCATCCAATACGATGGTTTGCTAAGAGTCGAAGTTGATGGCTTCGCTGGTGGTATTTGGCTTTTTTGGAAAACTATGGAAGTCACGGTTACCCCAATCTCTATTCATAGACAACATATAACTGTCGAGATCACTCGGCGTGAAGACGAACCCTGGCTTCTATCTGCTATTTATGCGGCCCCGAACCCTTCTAGACAATTTGCGCTTTGGAATCACTTGAAAGATTTTGCTCGCTTGAATAATCGTCCTCGGCTCTTAGCTGGAGATTTCAATGCCACTGTTAGCAGCCATGAGAGAGTGCGTCACTCTGATAGCTCGATTCAATCTTCTCTCGCTTTTGCGGAAAATATTGACACTCTCCACCTGATTGACCTTGGTTTCTCTGGGCCACCATTCACCTGGACTTGCGGCTCTACAGAGGAAACTTTTAATGCAACCAGGTTAGATCGTGGTCTTTGCAATGAAGCATGGCGACTAAAATTTCCGCAAGCTCATGTTTTGCACTTAGTGGAACCCTATTCTGATCATCTCCCTCTACTTATTCAAACTTGCACAAAGGACATCTCTAATGCTTTTCAACGGCCGTTCCGCTTTCAATCTGCATGGTTACTCCATGACAGCTTTCCTAATTTCATGACGGATTCCTGTCACTCTGAAGTGGATTTATTTTCCGCTTTGGAGTCTCTCACTGTGTCTCTTAACAATTGGAACCGTAATGTTTTCGGGAATATCTTTCATAACAAGTACCACCTCTGGGCACGTCTGGAAGGTTTATCTAAGGTCATTGCTATTCGGCAGAACAAACGAATTCTTGAGCTTGAGCGAAAACTAAAACAGGAACTCAACATTGTCTTGCATCAAGAACAGATCTTATGGTTCCAAAAATCGAGGGCTATCTTTCTTATTGAGGGTGATCTAAACACTCGATTCTGTCATCTTTCTACTGTGGTTCGCAGGAATGCCAATAAAGTTCTATCGCTTCAAAATTCTGAGGGGACCTGGATATCCGACAGGGCCGAACTTCAAAATCTGGTTCGGTTTTTTTTTGCTAATCTCTATACTGAAGAGTCTAATCCTTCACATCTTGACTATTCATGTACACTCTCTTTTCCATCTCTTGATCAAAGTCTGATTGATATGCTTGCTCTGCCTTTTGATCAATCTGACGTGTGGAACTCGCTGAATCTGATGAATCTGCACAAAGCACCTGGGCCTGACGGATATCCTGCTCTTTTTTTCCAAAAAAATTGGGCTATTGTTGGTGGCCAAACAACGACAACAATGCTTGACATCCTCAATCATGGTCTACTACATCCGAAAATTTCTGATGCTCTTATCACTCTGTTATCTAAAGTGGATTCTCCGACTACTCCGACGGACTTCAGGCCTATTTTTCTCTTGAATGTGGTTTTTAAAATTGCAACGAAAGCCATAGTTAACCGCCTCAAGCCAGTTCTCTCCGAACTAGTCTCCCCGGCCCAAGCCAGTTTTATTCCCGGTCGTCAAATCATAGATAATGTGGTTATTGTTCAGGAAGTTCTCCACACCATGTCTGCCTATAATAGTTCCTCTCGTTGGATGATGCTTAAAGTCGATCTTGCAAAAGCTTATGACCGCATCAAATGGACTTTCTTAAAGGAAACTCTTGTGCAGGCTCACCTCCCCCCACATCTTGTTGACGTCATTATGAAGACACAAACTGAGGGCAACATGGAAATTCTTTGGAATGGTTCACGAGCTGGATCTTTCAAACCATCCCGTGGGGTACGCCAGGGCGACCCGCTATCCCCTTATTTGTTTGTTCTTTGTATGGAAAGGCTCTCACATATCATCCAAGAATCAGTGATGCATTCTCGTTGGAAACCTGTCGAAGTGAGGTGTTAATCTCTCACATCTTTTCTTTGGTGACGATTTGGTGCTTTTTGCGGATGCTACAGTTGAGCAGGTTGTGGTCATTAAAGAGTGTTTGGATCGTTTTTGTGGCCTCTCGGGTGAAAAAGTCAATTTTCACAAAAGTTCAATCGTTTTCTCTCGGAAGGTTCGAAACACTGTGAAAACAGAAGTGAGTAACTTCCTTTCCATGCCTATTGCTGACGACATGGGAAACTATTTAGGCGTACCTAGCACTTGTGGTAAAATAACAACCGAACGTTATTCTTTTCTGCTAGACAAAGTGTCTTCTCGTTTGCGGGACTGGCAAGCCAAAAATCTCTCTATGGCGGGTAGAACTACCGTTGCGAATTCAGTACTTACGAGCCTCCCTCTTTATGTGATGCAATCAACGCTTGTACCGCGCACTATTTGTGATGATATTGACAAGCTCATTTGCAATTTCATATGGGGATCCACTCAAGAATCAAAAAAGATGCATCTGTTATCCAAAGAAAAAATCACTCGCCCAAAATCGGAGGGAGGCCTTGGTCTTCGTTCGATGAGGGTGGCGAATGCTGCTGTCCTTGCAAAATTAGGCTAGCGAATGATGCTTGAACCCACCACAATTTGGAGCCGCCTGCTTAGAGGTAAATACTGTCAAGGTCGTCTAGATATCGACATGATTACCTTTGTCCCTCGTTCCTCCCATATGTGGAAAGGAGTGGTTCACGACGCTTCCATTCTTTCTAAAGGACTCCGTATCTCCATTGGAAACGGGATGACTACTTTTTTCTAGCTACACCCATGGATTGGCGATTCTCCTCTTATTGATATTGCTATTGCCCCTGTCCCGGAGAATTTTATTGGGGCCACTGTTGCTGAATATTGGGCTGATTCATCTTGGAACTGGAATGCACTCGCTATTTACTTGCCAAACTCTATTAAGCAGGCTATGTTGTCTATATCTGTTAGCTCGAATCCAAACGATATGGATCGTTTCTACTGGATGCCTGAATCATCGGGTTTGTTCTCTACAAAATCATCCATGAAAATTGCCCGTGATCAATCTGAGCAGCCTGTCACGCCTATGGTGCAATGGAAAACGGTGTGGCGTATTCCAGTTCAGCAGAGGGTCATGAACTTTCTCTATATTCTCCTCAACAAGGGTGTTATGTGCAATTTTGATAGGCATCGCCGCCACCTTGCCCAATCCCCAGCATGCCCTCGGTGTTCCATGGATGAGACTGAGCTTCACCTATTGCGTGATTGCAACAACATTAAGCTGGTGTGGCTCGCCATTTTTGGTAATTCCCCACCTGCCCACTTTTTCTCTCTTGACTTGATTGAATGGGTTGAAGCAAACATAAAAACTTGTGACAAATCCGCATCTATCTTTGCAAACATGATTTGGTATACTTAGAAGTGCCGCAATTCCTTGGTTTTTGATCGCACTGACATGGTTGGTACACTCTCAGCTACTGTGGTGTCGATTACTGAAGAATATTGGAGCTGTCGTGCCCGTTTGCAGTTGAAGAGCTTGCCTACTGCTACGCAAACACCGGTTACTATTAAACACTGGACATCTCCACCAATTGGATGGATCAAGCTGAATGTGGATGGAGTGTCCAAGGGTAATCCTGGTTGCGCTGGTGGCGGGGGTTTATTTCGAGACTCTGGAGGTAAATTTCTTCAAGGATTTACTTTTCAGTGTGGTTCTTGCACTGCTTTACGAGCTGAACTCCTGGCCTTATTTCATGGAATCAATTTGGCTGTTTCTTTGGCTTTCCCTCAGTTGCTCATTGAATCTGATTGCTCAGTTGTTGTTGCTCTGCTGAATTCGGACATGCCGATCACTCATCCGGATTTTACTCTTATTGATCAGTGCAAGCAAATGCTAAAGAATGCAAGCATGGTGATCAAGATTTCTCACATCCCTCGTACAGCTAATGGTGTTGCAGACCACTTAGCAAACTTAGCTTTGAACAATAATTCGGCTTATGCTTATGTTCATGAACCCCCTAATTCCATTATTAGCCTTTTGTTTTCTGATGCTGCTAGTTCCTTGTAAACTCTTGGTGTTTTGTTTTAATAATATCTAGGGCCTTGCCCTCTCCTTTTGATAAAAAAAAAAGAGATTTTAAAATGTCAATACAAATTTATCTCGGACAATGTTTGAGTTAAGATAAAAAAAAAATGATTGATGAAATAGATTTAAGCTAAGTCTTAAAAAGGGTGTGCATAGTATGGTGGTTCAGGGTTCATGTTGGTGTGTCAGAAATGGTATGCATACGAATTTTTGGACTGATAAGTGGTTATTGGATCACCCTTTGATTGAAGACGTTCCTGGTCAAATTTGTGAGGTGAAGGATTTGAGGCGTTCCATTCAGGGGTATTAGAGTCCGGATTTAGGTTGGGTCTAGAATCAGTTGCAGGTGTGGTCAGCGGCCCATTTAATGAGGCTTGCTTCATTGGCCATGTCCGACGATTACGAGTAGCTGGATGTACTAAGCTAGAATCTCTCGGCTTCTGGTGCCTACTCGGTCACGTCGGCAAATGATGATGAGGCATAATCATGATATTTGCGTGGACAAAATTCTTTTTTCAGGAGGTTTGGACGATTGATGTCCTGTAACGTGCTCGAATTTTTCTATGGCCTGTAATAAAAGGCGTGATTTTTACTAATCAAGAGCGGATGCGGCGTCATATGGTCGTGAATGTCCTTTGCTTGAGGTGGCAAACCGAGGAGGAGTTGTTGATCCACCTTTTGTGTGATTGTGCTATCACAAAGCGCTTTTGGAAGATCTTCTCTCTCCTCTTTCTAGGGAAGTTTTCTTTGATTCTGATTTCGGTCTTTGGTTACGAGTTAATATTACTTGTGCACATAAGCGTAATGACGGGACCTCTTGGGCCATTTTTTTCACTATTGTTGTTTGGTGGATTTGGAAATTGCGTAATATTTTCGTTTTTTACCAGGGTCGTACTATTGATGACAGAGTTTCTTTTGTGTTGAAGTATACCTATGATTATACAAATGCTAGGGCCGTTTTAATCGCTCCTAGAGCTGAAAGGTTAATGGAGGATCGTGGGAGTGCCCAGATCTTGGTTGGGTCAAGATTAATGCGGATGGTTTTGTCATGAATGGTGGTTTTGCTACAACAGTGGGAATTGCAAAGGATGATGATGGTAAGTCGTCGTTTGGTTTCATTCATAATACTAGAATTTGTACGGTTCCGATGGCAGAATTATGGAGGATTGCTAGGGTTGCAACTTGTGTGGAGCAAGAGCTACATGAGAGTCATTTTGGAAGCAAATTCGGAGTCGACGATTCTCCTTCTTGATCAACCTATGCAGTGTAGTCACCCTTTATTTAGCCTGGTACATAAGTGTCAAGGCTTTATTCATAGAGACTGGGAGATCTAGTTTCCTCATGCCTTTTGTTAAGCTAATAGTGTGGCAGATTATATTGCTTCTCTTGCTTTTTCTTTTAGTATAGGCTTTTATGTCTTGCTTGATCCTCCCGAGGGTGTTAGTTCTTTACTGTTAAATGATTTTAAGGGTCGGATTATCCCCATTTAATTCCTACTTAGCCCTTTTTTTGCTTATTAATAAAGTTCCCACTTGAGGGGACGAATAGTGTTGTCTCTCCTTCAACCAAAAAAAATAGAATTATTCTCATGGGTAGTAATAATAAAAACTCAATTAAATTATTTACATGCCTAAAAAATAATTTGCTAAAAACCATTTTTTTAGAAAGACGTTGTGCAAGCTACGTAAATTAAAAATAAGAAATAAAAATATAAAAATTATTTGTATCTTTCAAAAACAAGGTTAGATAGTAGAGTTATTTGTCACAAGCTACCTTTTTAAATAGTAATTTTTAACAAAATATTTTGAAAATAATTTGAAATAAAAATATCTTAAATGTATTGTCGAACGCACCCTAACAGTCTAACAATATTCTAGTTAATAAATACAAAAGAATTCTTTTTTTTTTATTAGGAAACGAGACTTAAGTGTCTCCGCAATTTTATTAGAAATTAATTAGTAAGGTCATGTTCATTAGGAACTACATTATTGTTTGCTAAATCAAAATCTAAGAGGTTCGAAAAGGAAGAAAATTAAGCACTGGTATCCATGGAAAAAATATAGAGAGTGATTAGCATGGCAATCTGCCACTTTGTTAGCAGACCGACACACATGATGAATTCGAACTTCCCTAAGAATTTGGTGCATCAAACGGCGACACAGTTGGATGGTGAGGAAATCGGGTGAGTTACAAGCTTGTCATCCTGAATAAGCTGAATTGCAATGGACGAATCTGTCTCAATTAAGATGCGAGTAATTTTTAGTTTGAGAGCCAACTGAAATCCATGAAGAATAGCCAGCAGTTTTGAGGTGAGTGACAAGCATTCTTCAAGAAAGAAAGTAAAGGCACAAGTAAAATCTCCAGAGTCTGAACAGATAATTCCGCCACCTCCCAACAGTCTCGGATTTCCGTTGGACACGCCAATACGCCATCAATGTTGAGTTTGAGCCACCCCGCCAGTGGAGGGAACCAACGGGAGAATTTGTCTTGATCAATACTCGAAAAGGCCACGAGACTGTTGCAGAGCATCGAAGCAACTTGAACAGCTTTGAAAGCGACATTAGAGCAAACAATAGACGAAACTCTTGAAACCTCATCAATTTTATCTAAAACCAATTTGTTTTGTAGACAAAGAGAGTGCAATTCTCCTATTTTTGTTGATGTTTAGAAGGATTCCATCGTGCAGGCTCAAAGTTAAAAAGAAAAGAAATTTGTTAAAAAATACTATTTTAAACGATGATTTGTAGGAAAAACTCCTATCTATTTCCACTGCAAAAAAGAAGAAGAGCCATAAATTATTACATAATTATAACTACTAAATTATTTTGATAGCAAAATATAGCAATTCAAAATATTATAGTGCTACTAAATTATACTCGTTGTATTGACATTCATTCAAATTGTAAACTTGACATTCAACCCAAAATCAAGATCTTCCTATGGAAGATACCCAGAAATGACTTGCCAACAAAAAATAAAACTTTTTGAAAGGCATGTGCATGTGACCTTACCTTGCACCTTTTGCGACTACGCAAACGAGGACTTTGATCACCTCCTCCGGATTTGCCCACATACCAAACAAACAATTCATGGAATCAACCCCGAAACTTATCATATCATAAGCCAAACTCAAGTAAGCAATGAAAACCCAATGGAACTCCTTAATAGAATAAGAGGGAGACTAAAACCAAAGCAATTTGAGGAACTAGGCGTTATCTGGTGGAGTCTATGGTATCAACGAAACACGAAAATATTCTGACAAGATAATGTAGACCAAATAAATAATATCAAAGGATTCATTCAACAACAAATACAAAATTGGAGAATGGCCAAACAAGAGAGCAAAAACCAAGTGCAACTTCTCAAGGCTCATCAAGTGAGAAAAAGAAGGAAAACGAAGAACATAAAATGGAATAAACCAACAAGTGGAAAATTCAAACTCAATTTCGACGGCTCTAAAAAAGACAACGGTGAAACAGGATTTGGATGCATAATAAGGAACGATGTTGGCGAACCAATTTCGTGGATCCACGGGAGATGTAGGCTCCAACCAGTAATTGTTGCAGAAGCTCTTGGCCTTAGAGCAGGCATCCAAGATGCCATCCGTCTTGGATCTCGGATATTGAGATTGAAGGAGAAAACCTCAATCTGATTAGCGTCATCAAAGGCGCAAGGAGTTGTCCATGGGTGAGTGAAATGCAGCAAGCTGACATCCTCCTTCTGCTAAGGCGATTCAGAACGCACGACATCAGCCATATTTTCAGGGAGGTCAACAGAGTGGCAGACTTCCTCGCGAAGACTTCTTATGATGGAGACGACCTGATTGACACAGCTGCTAAAGATCTTCAAGATCTCATCCTTGCGGATGCTCTAGGATGACCAATGTCTCGATGAATTGGCCCTCCTAATTCTTTCCTTTATCAAAAAAAAAATGATACATTAGCTATTTTTGGCTCATATTCTCAATAAATACAATATTCATAACATATTCGTATTTAAGCCGAAATTTGTCACGGCCACTATTTGGTATTACAGCGTGTAAAATGTAGATAATTTCACTTTATTTTTTTTTTGTCATTGTCACCCCGGTTCAGTAGAGAGCTTTGCTCCATCAAACGCCTACGTCTGGAGTTCGAGTCTCGCGAGGGCCCCTTTATTTTTGGGTGGGATCTGCTCTCCCAACAAGTTTATTTCTCCTCCACTGAGAATCGAACACTCGACCTCAACGCAGGGAACGTAGTCCCTCCCACTACACTCCATGCTTGTTGGTGATAATTTCACTTTAGCATGGCAGTGAAGATAGTTTCATACTTCATTTGACAATGGTTATTTTTGTGGTCGAATATTTGACGAATGTTTATGGTAAGAAAATTGTGATTAGTTTAATTTGAAGTTACTTGGTTCAGTTGGTTGCATAATCGTACTTGTCCAGCTGTTCTGGTGGGGCATAGGCCACATAATGGAATGAACTAAGGTCATCAAAGAGGTGGTCCCATCTTGTTGCGCTGGACGTACAGGACTAATTGATTGGCTGATGATTGGCTGTGCGCAATTTTTGGAAGATAGTTGTGAATAGTATAAATTGTACTCCGTATTTAAGATCCATTTATTCTTTCCTTTTATTTTTTGGTCGAAAGAACTAAAATCTTCTACATTTTTTACCCAAATGCGCAAGCAAATTCGAAATTAGATATGTGCACGGTTTAGTTCAACCAAAAATTTGAGAGAATTCAACTCAATTGAGTCCATTTTGAATCGGACTTAGAAAATGGTGATTCATTCTCTTCTAATTTTAGGTTTTGATTTAGGAACCCATGAGTCAAAGAAACCATATGTTTCGACTTAGAAAGAAACCATATGATTCATTCTCTTCTAATTTTATGTGGTTTAGCCATGGACGTATCTTGACCAACTTAGAAAGGAGAAGGTGCCACCTTGCTGGCTCGGGTCTTTGTCAGTTGTGTGGAGTGGAGGACGAGTGCATTGGGCATCTCTTAAGGGATTGTCAATGGGCGAATCAGACGTGGTCCCAGATGGTGCCTACGTCGGAGCTGCAACTTTTTCTTGGCTTGCCGACGGTCGACTGGTTCCGATGGAATCTCCTTTCGACTGGTTGCAAAGTTAAGGGTTTGTCATGGCCGATCATTTTTGCTACGACATGCTGGTGGCTGTGGAAATGGAGGAACGGGGTGATTTTCAACGCGACTCCTCACCCTCCGAATTGGTCAACTTTTATCCTTGGACAGGTGATTGATTTTGGGAGGGCGTGGAATTCGACACATAAGCTGAGGGCGAGTCGGAATCTTGAGGAAGTTCATATTAAATGGGTTCTTCCAAAAGAATCTTGGGTGAAAGTTAACACGGATGGGGCCGTCAACCAACAGTTGGGTTTAGCTGCTGCTGGTGGGGTGATCCGGGATGATTATGGGCGGTGGTTGGCTGGGTTCGTGCACAACATTGGGACTTGCTCGGTTCCCACTGCTGAGCTTTGGGGAATTCTGCAGGGTTTGCGGTTAGCTTGGGATAATGGCTTCCGGAAGGTTTTAGTGGAGGCGGATTCTCAGTTGGTGATCAGCTTGTTGCATAAGCCGCTCAATCGAGCTCATCCTTTGTTTATCCTGGTTTCTCAATGACAAGGCTTAATTAGTAGAGACTGGGTTGTCCAGTTTCGACATATTTATCGTGAGGCCAATCGTGTGGCGGACGGGCTTGCGTCTTTTGGTTTTTCTTTTCCGTTAGGCTTTCATTGTTTAACTTATCCCCCGGATCAGATTCTTCCTTTGTTGTTAGATGACTTTAGGGGTTTGGCTACACCCCGTTTGATTCCTAGTTAGCCTTTCTTAATAAAATGCGGTCTTAACCGCTCTTTCTGACCAAAAAAGAATATTTCGACTTTTTATTCATTTTTTTTAGAAACTTAAAAGTGGGGTGGATGACATATCAATAAATAGTTTATTTTATTCTAACGATCCAAACCAGCCCAACCACTAGCATTGTTTTTTTTATAAATGAAAACGAATCTAAGTCGAGTGCTGAAAGAGTGATGGGTGAAATGTTTAAAGGGCGGGGTGGATGCGGAAGAAAGTCACGCAGACTCACTTTTCAGACGGTCATCCGCCCAACCATCCAACTCATTTCACTAGTATACTATTTATAGATATAAATGAATATATGATGGTTTTTTTATCACAAATTATTATATTCACGAATAGTTTTATAATCTTAACTATTTTATATGTTTTTGTATAATTATTTTTATTATAGTATTCTAGCTTTATGATTATTTTTTGAGAATTTTGTGTGTTCGAAAATAACTTTTATACATAACGTTTACTTCACCTAAAACATCAAAAAAACTCGACGAATACTGGGTAGGTTGGATGCAGGTGGAGTGATTAACCCCAAAAAGCGTAATGAAAGTGGCCCATCCACCACAACCCATTTCATTCCTAGTCAAACACAAAATCGAACCATGACCAAAACCGCGCAATTCGGGGCTTACATGGTCCAAGTTCCGGTTCCACAAAAATTGGGGACGACTAGTACTAAGGTAGCTAGGTGATAATAAAAATCAATAAAATGTAACTATACTATATATGTGCAACTTGGACCAACAAATCAAAAATACCAAAGTTGATGATATAAATCAATACAGCAGAATATGAATCTAGTAGTAAGTACTAGTAGTGGCTAAAGTAGGTGATAAAAACTCAAAAGAAACATACTGAACATACAACTTGTACCAATCAATAAATACATTAAATGTTACAACTCATCATAGAAAGTACAAACTACAAACGGAACGGTGCCAAATTAAGGTCCGATCCACATCAAACAAAAAACAACAAAAAGAAAAGATTTTTTCTTCAGAAAAATTAGGGCAAGAAAGGGTGCCGACTGCCGATCAATAATCAATTTGGTGGATGTGTGAGCTCCAAAAATTATAACGATTCGATCGGTTTCGGATAATTAATTTTTGTGATATGATAATATTATTTACGGTTTTTCTATCTTATAATCTAAGGGCATATATAGATTAAATATAGTTAATTATGGGAACTATAAAAATAAATTAATAAACCCTATTAGTAAAATAATTAAACCTAAATAAATACAATTTCAAAATATATTATCATTTTTAGGCTTTTAACCTAAGAACTAATGACATAGATTAGAACAATCGTATTTACTAATTATCTTCTACGGAGTATTTTATAGTATTAAAAAAAGCAAAGTATAAACAAAGCATTCTATCATGATGATTAATGGAATCTAAACCCTGTTTTTTGGAGATCGAAAAGGGCAAGTTTCTTCGTTTTATAAGCAAATAAATAAAAAAGGTGATATCTAATATTCCATTTTTGCTCAAAATAAATTTAATATCGTTCACACTAGAAGAGAACTATCGATCGAGTATTGACTTATTTGAGAATATTTGTATTAATGAGCTAATTAATTAGTAGCTTAGGGGCCTTAACTCCTTAAGAAGAAGGTATACGCGTGGGTTGATGCCCTGAAAAAATGCAATTGGGATGATAAATCTATCTCAATGGAGTCAATGCTTTAACGGTATAAACCATATCAACAACTTCACTCGGCTTTAATTAAATGTGAGGCTACAACCAAAAAACGATTTGTTGCCGATTTGACAATTAATATTATGTTTTAATTTTCTATTGGACTATATATGTGAGCAAACTAGAGATCGACCCGTCTAAATCTAACACGATTTATTTGATTGATTTAATTTCAAACAGGTAGGGGAAAATCTCGATTCTTAAAGCCGAAGTATTAGCACTTAAAGATGGCGTAAATTTAGCACGAAAATAAAAATGTAAGAATATAGAAATAGAAAGGGATAATATTCAGGTTATAAAAGCTGTTCAAGGATGTAGAAATTGCCCATGGAAAATAGAAATGATTATGGTTGATGTTTTGGTCTCGCTTCAAGAGTTTCAGAACATAAAAATCTTTCATGTTAACAGAGGGTCTAATGCTGTGGCTGACCATATTGCTAGACTGGGCCACAATCTCTCTATTACTAATATTCGGAATCACCCAGAACTTAAATTTCTCATCCGTCAAGATGCTCTAGGACGCCCTCCTTAACGGAGCGGCTCCTAATCCTTACCTAATCAAAAAAAAAATCGGACCTACCCGAACCCGAGGTAAATTGGTCCGGTTCTGAGTATCTGCATTTTCTGGTCTGATCTAAACTTGAAATTTGTTGGGTCGAATTTGGAATGAACTGAAATAAAAAATTTGTTATTAATTTTAATGCTATTTTTAATAATAATTATTTAATAGAAAAAAAATTATTAATCAACCAATCAAATATCATGAAAAATAACTTCACAAATATGGTATTTCGTTGGAATATTACAGCATAATCTCTTTGTGTTCCACACATAATATCATCCTTACATTTTTACAATTTAAAATCAAATTAATATTAATAAAATAGCATAACACTAATTTGATGTCAAATATTATGAATACATGTGATAGTTATATATAAAAAAACATACAACTTTAAAAACTTCATAATTGAAATATACTATTTGAAAAACCAAATACATAAACACACAAAAAAGTATTTAAACAAAATTATTGACATGTGCAAACGTATGGGTGTACACTTCTAGTTATAAAAATAAAAATATATTATTACCGGTCTAAACAAATCGAACCTTAGGGCATTTCCAACGGTTTTTCTATAATTTTCTCCCAAATGAAGAGCCAAAAGTCATATTCTCTAAATAAAATTTACTTTAACTGCAGCAGCTTCTTCATTCTAGAGAATCTTACATTTATTAGTTTTAGGAAAATTTCGGTTGGTACCCTCGAGTTTTTGGCTTTTTCGAGTGGTGCCTTGAAATAAAAATTATTCTGAATGGTACCCTTGAACTTTTAAAAAAGTCCGGTTGGTGCCCTTACTTGTAAATTTCCGTTAGTTTATACCAAAATTAGTATGTTTTTTAATGAGAAAATATATTTTTATATTTAATTAAATTAAAACACAATTTTAATTTAATAACAATGAAAATAGATCATATAAAAATAATTAAAATAAATTTTATATTATATATATTTGTCAAGTAGATTTTGTGTTATATAATTTAAAATTTTTAAGTTAAAATAAAAAATATTATAATATTTATGTTAAAATAAATATATTACAAGATTAACATTTTCCATTTAGATTTTGTATAGTAATTTTGACAATTTTTGAAAAATTGGTAGAAATTACAAATTCAATGTAACTCAAGAGTCCCGTAATGAAATTTCTATTGGTTTTTTAAGTTCAAAATTATTACATAAAACCTACATGAAAAATTTTAATTATGTAATATATTTATTTTAATGTAAATATTGTAATATTTTTTTAAACTTAAAATTTTTAAATTATACAACATACAATCTAGTTGATAAATGTATATAAAATATTTTTAATTTAATATTTTATATGATTTATTTTAATTTCTATTAAAAGAATTTTTTTTTAATTTAATTAAATACAAAAATATTTTTTTTCATTAGAAAACATACTAATTTAGGTATAAATTAACGAAAATTTACAAGTAAGGGCACATGCCGGACTCTTGCAAAAGTTCAGGGGTACCACTCGGAATAAGTTTTTTTCAGGGCACCACTCGAAAAAGCCAAAAACTCGAGGGTACCGACCGGAATTTCCCTTAGTTTTATTTATATAAAATTTTTTTATATAAAATTTCACATGGCCAATCACAAGTTTCCATGTATACACTTTTAATTAATACATTTCTCCAAATTTATATTTGGATAATTTTTTAAATATATGGAAAACACCTCAATCTTTTGGAGAATTTTGTATTTTGGAGAACGGAATAGAGAATCTGTTGGACCATAAAATCTCTAAAAATACAAATAGCAATGTATATGGGGAATCTCTTGGAGATGCTCTTATACCATTGCGTGGATGACATATTGAATGCATTAAGTTGCATTAAATTACTCATTTAATGTAATTTAATACAACTCAATACATTAAATACCACGATCCAAACATGGACTTAGGGTCCGTTCGGCGGGCCTTATTTTGACCTTATACAGCTTTATTCAAGCTTATGGTAAAAAATAAAGTCGTTATTATCTGTTCGGTAGTGGGAGTTGAAGATGATTATTGTAGCTTATGGGAGTTGATGGTAGTTTATATTTCACCCAAAATTTAATTTACCCCTCCCAGCTTTATCCAGCCTTATGAAATTTATTTCCTTCGATTGCCCTTCACTAATTTAATTTTAGAAGATTTAAAATTAACATTCTCTTTATAAATTTATAAATATATCCTTTTTTGGTAATTTTGCATCCATATTGTATAAAATTAGTCACGATCAATTTAATCTACCGAACACCTACATAATTTTTCACAAAAATAAGCTAATAATTTAAACTCCTAAAATTAACTTGTAAAATCAGCATCAACTATTAAATCACCATCAACATCAACTCGTATCAGGTTTTAAGCGTCGAACAAACCCTTAATCTGAATTAAGTCCACATTGATGTTATACTTGTATTAAATTGAAGTGAAGCGTAATCAATTCAATTGGGAGCAAAAAGTTACATTATTTTGTACGGAGCAGTAAGATCGGAATCTACTTTTACCATCCAAAAACTTAAGGTGATAAATAAGGTTTTTCCCTAATTTGATACTCCATTAGTCCATTGTTATTTCTTTCTCCAAGACAATACTCAACTCTTCACACAAAAAAAAAGGAATGAGGGGCGCCCCGTTCAGAGGTGTAGGGCGCCTCGGTATTTAGAGCAGTGGGCCCTACCGCTGCACATAGCAGCGGTATAACCTACCGCTTGATTTTTTTTTAAATACTGTCAACGAGGTAGTGTGCCTCTCATGCAGGGGCAGCGGCAGCGACCACCGTTGCCGCTGCCTGTTGTTTTTATTTTTTTTTTAAAAAATTCAGTCAACGAGGCAGATTCCCGCGTGGGAATCTGCCTCTGCATGCAGAGGCAGCGGCAACGGTGGTCGCTGCCGCTCTGCATGCCTGGAATTCTGCAATTGCAGAATCATTGCAGAATCTCAATTTGACTGGAATAGTGAGGGGGTGGGGAGCGGATGTTATTCGGGCCTTTTAACTCCGCGCACTCTCCATTTTCCCTTTCACCAGTTCCACACCAGCTCCCAAATCCTCCTCACTCCCTCTCCAGTCTCCATTTTTATCTACCAGCTCCGAACGAGCTCTCCATTTTCACCCCAAATCCGATTGAAAGTGGTCCAAATTTCGTTAATTCGATTCAAGCGGTTCCAAAAATGAGAAGTTTTTCGCTATCGGTATGTTTGATTTTTATTTATTTTAATTGAATTATTTTAAGTTATTAAGGTTAAAACTAACTTAATTTTTTTATTAGAATTTGTTTGGCTCGAAGTCATCTTCAAGTAGACGGCGGAATGAGCTCCGACGAAATATTAACTTAAATGAGAGCGAGGCAACCTCGAGAGTTCGAGAGGACGTTGAAGTCCCACTTCCGGAAGCGACGACGAGCCAACCCGTCGCCCACGTCGCCCACGTGGAGGGTTTAGGTACGCAAAATATTAAATTTATTTTTAATTTATGAATTAATTATTAGTTTTATGTATTAAGTAGTTTATAGGTTAATTACCGAGAGTTTGATCGATTAAGTAGTTTACATGATAGTAAATTTATATGTTAATTTATGTGGTAAAAATAATTAATTAATTAATCAATGTATAATTTATAGACTAATGTATGTATAATTATTAGTGATTAAGTAGTTGTAGAAACTAATTATAAAATTTCATAATTTGAATAGTTAATTTATTTATGGTGTAATTATTAGTTTTTTTCATTAATTATGAGTTTAAATTAGGTTCATACATATTAGTAAGTTAATTTATGAGTATTATAAAAATAAGCGATTAAGTAGTTGTTGAGGGTGAATATGAATTTTGGGTCTCTCTGTGCATGGTTACTATATTTACGGATGAATTAATAGTTTGATATATTAATTATGTTTTTAAATGATTTTTATGCACGTTATTAGATTTTAGAGAAATATTGTAAAAAATGCATGCAGATGATATTTCAGCAATTGAAAGATTGCTGAATAGAAGTGGTGATATATTTCCGGACCTCTATGTGGACCGTACCCAGCCCACATATGCTAATACGGGTTATGGTGAAGCTGGTCCATCATTCGCTCATGGGCAATACGGGGTTGCTCATGGGCAATACGGGGGTTATCAATTTCGTCTGCAATATCCAACACAAGAGGTGTATAATTACGGTAGTACGAGTTATATGCCATTCCAAGAGACGCAGTATGGTGGTACGAGCTATATGCCACCACAGGAGACGCACCATTATGGTAGTACGAGCCATATTACGCCACCACAAGAGCCGTCTACGTTGATGACGTTGTACACAAACCCGGCTCCTCCGTCGTACACAAACCCACCCCCTCCCATGCGCTACTCGGCTCCTCCGGAGCCCGATATCCCGGCCCATGATGATGAGGTCCCGCCTTATGAGGACCCTGAATTAGCGGCCCCGGTCCATCCGGTGGGCGGATATGGTGGCGGTCCAAGCGACACGTCCTTACTCACCCACTTTCATACCCATAGGGCACATTACATATGGGATCACCAACAGTTAAGAACGGCCTATTATTTTTAAATTTATGATATTATTTATAATGTTCAAAACTTAATTTTTGTTGTAATGTGAACAGTGGGCGAAAAACCTTAAAGTGCAAGGTCGGTCCGAGGTGTTAGACTACTTCAAAACTTTGGCGACAACTCTCGAGGACAGCAATGGGTGACGCTTGTAAACCAAAGCGGCTTGAGTCATTTGAAGGATTGGAAGTTCCGGGAAATGGACCGAGCGTTGATTTCTGCATTCGTGGAGAGATGGCACCCGGAAACGAATAGTTTCCACTTTTCTTGGGGAGAGATTACCATCACCCTCCACGACGTCTCAAAGATACTGAACCTTCCATTGAATGGCGCTAAGGTCAAGAAAGGGCTTTTGGGTGATGACGCTTTACTCTTGAGGATGGCGGAAATGCTAGGAGTTGAAGTTAGGGAGGTGAACAGGTAGACCTCAAGCGGTGGTATCAACACGGTGTTTTTGAGGGAAAGGTTATCAGCCCTGGTGGAACAAGAAGTGGACCCAAATTTGATCGCATCTCTGTACTTGTTCATGTTGCTTGGAAACACGTTGTTTTTGGACAAGTCTGATGGCGCTACCCAGCTACAGCTCTTGCATCTGGTACTAGACCATACGACGACATCTCATTATGCATGGAAAGCGGGTACATTGGCCTACTTGTACAGGCAGTTGGGTTGTGCAAGCCACAGAGAGGTTGCGGGTATTAGTGGGTGCATGTACGTCCTACACGTGAGTATATCTAACCTTATATACACTTTAAATATATTGTAACGTTTCGTACACACATCTAACATAACATATTTATATATTTCACAGACTTGGATTTGGAGGTACTTTCCTACCTTTAGGGGTCGGTTGAGCAGATCGTTGGGTGATGACCCGATCCCGTACCATTCAGATAGGAACCGACACGGCAATGATGAAGAATGTTTTGCCATACGACGTCAATTAGATGAGATCAAGATTGATCAGGTTATTTGGATGTCGTGGGGCCAGGGGCTTAACTTTTCCACCGGCGGGCTTGTGCTGTCTCGTTATCGTGGGACGCTCACCTACTTCGATATGAGGGAGCCGTATATGCCGGACATAAGCTATAGGCAGCTTGGTTACCACCAGAAGATTCCTGTGTTGGACGTCATTAGGCCAAAGACTGTAAAAAGAGAATCGAAATTGGGTCCAAGCAGATATAAAGTCACTTTCAGAGACGAGAATGACCATTGGGAATCCCGCTATCAATCCTTGGTGCCCGAGGGGGAGATGGCCATATTCCCTTATGCAGCAGACAGAAACTATATACCATGGCTTCAGCCTTGATCTCATCCATATCTTATGAGAGATCAACGTGCTCATCCAGCGCCAGTTCCTCGTGAGGTCGAACCTGTCCATGTATGGTATTCAACCATATATGTTGTTCATTATTACCTATACCAATACATTACTATTTAAATAATCATGTTTTTTGACGCAGCGCATGGCTTACTGGGAAGGGATCGTCCGAAGTTTTCGTCCATACGCTAGTGAATTGAGAGGTCCATATTCCACAGAATATGTCAATGCTTTTGAGACCGCAGTTTTTGGACAGTTGCCCCAAGCTGAACCGGACATGCGCCCGTTTCCGCCGCCCTCCCGTTACCAGTCTGGACGGCGTAGTGATGCTGGTTATTACCGATAGATGTTTTATGGATTATTTGTTTGGATGTGTTATGGACTTTTTATGTTTTGGATATTTGGATGTTGTATGGACATTGTTGTCTTAATAATTATTTGTGTTTTTTCAGTATGCTTACGCCAACCCCTAAACCCTAAACCCTAAACCGTAAACCCTGGAAACCCTAGAAACCCTAAACCCCAAGCCTTAAACCTTAGAAACCCTAGAAACCTAAACCCTGGAAGCCCTAAACCTTAGAAACCCTAAACCCTAGAAACCCTAGACCCTAAGCCCTAAACCCTAGAAACTCTAGAAATACAAATACAAGTACCAATAGAAATACAAATACAAATACTAGTCCCAGAAATAATAATAACCATAATAATATCTGACAAATACAAGTACCAATAGAAATACAAATACAAATACTAGTCCTACTCTAATAAAAACTAGGAGGCAACTCTTCTGCGTTGTGGTAACTGATGTACCGGGCCATGCGTTCATGAAAGCGAATATCCATCCCATCAACGCTATAATGATGATATTGGATCCAAAGCTTCGCAGAGGTCGGCATGGGGGCTTCATCTACGAGCATAACCTACAATGATAAATTCGTAAATAATATAATAAAAGCTAGTCCACTATGAAATTTATGTAAGTGTATGACGCTTACCGGGACATAGTGGTTCCCTAGATGAGCTATCGCCACGTCACTGTCCCACACAGGAGTACTCGGAGCTTCACTAGATATCATCGGGAGGCATGTATGAGGACCACGCTCGGATAGTACGACAAGTGCACACTGGAATCTAGTAGAAAACGCCAATCCGACTGTTGGCGTCTCCATCCAGTAGTAGTCTGTACTGACTTGATTGATCAAATCATCAATATGCGTAATATAAGGATATAAGTGTGCATACGTCTCGTAATGGGTCCTCAACTCCAAAGCCAACTCCTCTCGCATCCTCCTCCAACAATCCTGCCCCCACCCAACAAGATAAGCGAGTGCCCTATACCCGCAATTACCGTCTCCTAGGACATCAGGAGAGCTGACGATGAATCGCCTCATGAATTTGGGTACATGGACACCGAGATCAACTTCAATGTGACCTCCTTCTTCAACCGTCGGACGATATACATCTTCTCCCTCCTGCTCCTCCTCCTCCTCGTCTGGAACATGGCTAAGTGCGACCCCAGGCATAAAACGAGTGCCTTTACCGCGTTGTTGAAGATGCTCTAGCCTAATCAAGTTTCTTGGTTGAACCTTTGAGTTCTTCCTTGGCCTACCCTTCTTCTTCCTATTGCTATAATCAATCTTGCCTTCATAGAAGTCTTGTATCATCCTCGTCCAAATCTAGTCAGTTGGATTTAGGGCTGTGGGGGCCACCTGTTCATCTACTCCCCTTTGGCCTTCCCACACCAATTGTTTCCAGAAATCATGAATCATTGAAATTTGAATAAGCCTGCATTCATTGATACAAGCTTGGACTTGGTGAGGGCATGGTAGTCCACGGGCGGTTGTCCACCACGCATCGTTGCATATCTGACGGAAAGGCTTATTCGGGTCAAATATAGCGCGGACATGGGCAAACAACTCTCCGATACAATTGTTGGAAACCTTCCCTGGAAGACGAGAGAAGACAGTTTTGAGTGGCTCGTCCATATGTTTGATGGACAACGGTTCGCTGGTACGGTCTCGTTCCATCTCTCCCCTAATAGTGTGCACCTGAATGTTCACCATGGCGTGCATCTTTCTCAAGACCGTGTTGAACCCTCAATAGAAGACTCCAAATAATCCTTCTACACAGAGTGTTGGGACTCGACCCTGATAAATATTTCGTTAATTTAGTACATATAGCTAATATTTGTGTTTAAGAGTTTTTTCATAAGGAAAATTGATTAGCGTACCTGTTTGTGGTCCTTGTAAACAAATCTAGACAATGATCAGTGTAGGCTCTAACAATGTGATCACGCCAAGGAGTAAGCCAGTTCCTCTGGAGGTACGCTAACAACAACGGATTGAGCGGCTTTTGTACTCCAATCTCACCAGTCCACAATAGACGAAGTCGTGCCTCATACTCTGCTACGGTCGTTGAGCAAAATAGATCCCATGCTTTGTTTCCAAAACACTCCGCAGTTCCCTCAGAGAACCCGTTCGCCAAAGCGTACGCCTTGCAATTCCGCTTGATATGCACCCAACACAATAGGTGCTTGACGTTGGGAAATAGGACCGCAACGGCGTTAACCTCGACAATATCCCAATCTATGACAATAACTTCTGGCATTTTCCCAACCATTTCGAACACCTCCCGCAACTGATATAACACCCATTCGTAGTGATCTTGGATCTCTCTTGCCATAAATGCAAACCCAATACAAAAAGTGTGCCCGGTGCAAGTAAATCCTACCATCTCACTCAAAGGCATGTTATACCTGAAATGTTAATTAATTTGAATAAGTTAACGTGCAAAACATAAATTTCAAGTAAAAACGCTTTTATTATAATTACTTACATGTTGGTTTTGTATGTCGCATCCATGATCACAACATACAGAAACAACTTCAGCAGATTGAACGACTTGGGATGGGCAAAGAAAAAGTAAATTATCTCGTTGCTCCCTTCCTCGGCTCGATAATCAAGATAATAGCCATTTGATTTTAAGAAATGGAGTGAGAATTGAGTTACATTCATTGAGCTCATCTCTTTCTTCAATACATCGTGCCGAAAAGTGTACAACTGTCTCATCGAAGTTGTGATGTCTGGCCACTTTTCGCGCAAGTATGTCATAACAATCATCGACGCACCATGTGAGAGGGTTAATATCCTTGCATCCTCCTTTTGCTCATCGGTTAAGCGGTCGGCAAAAGGATATCCCTCCAGACTAGTGGAAAAGTCGTGGTTGTGGCGACCGGATTTCACGCTTAACCGGCAATGATGGGTCCTCCTGTCCCGTTGGCCAACCAATTCGAACGGGCAGCCCATCTTCCTGCTACGTGGTTTTTCCTTTAGATCATCACCAACTTGTAGGGTCTGCATATTAACACCGGATTTGCCCTTCTTCTTTGGCTTGTACTCACCGGCCAACACACATGCTAAAAGGACCTTCGTTTCCCATGAGTTCTTAATTGTCAACACCATGTTCAAATTACGTCCTACTTCCCTAGCCCATTTTAGCATATGATTCCGTTCCGACCACTCATAATCAAACTCAAAGTAGGTAGAAAAATCGGGAAACTAGAAACAATTATGACAAATACTTCATTAATTAATTTGATTATAAACTCACAAATTCAACACAATATGAGAAATTAAAACGAAAATTTTGCACTAACACAACTAATTTAATAATTATAACAACTATAAAATATGATTAGTTATAACAACCCTAAAATATGATTGCTTATAATAAAATTAATAATTTAATAAATAATCGATTAAATATCGTTTCTTCGTTTTGATGCAAAACCTCCTCGTTTTGATGTTCACTATAAGGAATTCGTTCTAAACCGCGATATTGATCCTCGCTCACATTCACCGGATTTGAACTAGAATAGCCATGTCCACCATAAGGAATTCCTTCAAAACCGCCATATTGATCGTCATTCACATTTACCGTATTTGAACTAGAATAGCCCTTCCCTTCATTGAATGGCCAAAAACTCGACATTATTTTCGTAGAGGTGACTTTGGGGATGGATTTGAGAGTTTTTTTTCCGCTTCTTCATTGCTCCGATCACGCCTCATTGCTCGTTATAAATAGCCGCGGTATTTTTTTTTTACTGAGGGCAAGGGATCGGTAGCTGTTACCGCTACCGATCGAATCTTTTTTTTTTGTTTTACATAGAGCGGCAGCGGTGGCCGCTGCCGCTCCTTAAAACGACAATTTTTTTTAATAGACCGCTGTCGCTGCCCTAAAACGACAATTTTTTTTCTTTTATTCAATTTTTTTAAATTTGGAACGCTGCTAAAAAGCCAGTGCGCCCTACAACTCTGATCGGGGTGCAATTACTCGGCTAAAAAAAAAAGGAAGTGCCCCTCAAAAAAAAAGTGGAAGTGTGAGACTACTAGTAGTGTGAATGTTATTGTTTTTTTTAATTCCTTGTGATTTTTAGAGGAAAAAAATGCAGATATTATGCTCATGTCACATTATAAATAGCCTTCCAATTTTAAAAGGAAACCAAATAACATATATATAAGTAAAAGGTAAAAATACACACTAGAAATAATCTAGAATACCTCCAAAATTACCAATATGTCTATTGTCTATAGGCAAATTCAATGATGCAAATTACGGCTGTAGTCACGATTTTTTTTTAATTAAAAACCCACGGCTAAATTATGGTGTGCAACAACTATTAATTGTGTTGTGCAGTGCATGTGCTTCTTATAAAAACTTGTGACTTTCGGCTTTGTTGTTGCAATTATTTGATTTACAGGAATTACGTTTCCAACAAAAAGCATAAAATACGGGAAATGTATGATTAATAAAATTATTGGCGATGGATTCTAGTGCTTTAATTCTTCCAAAAATAAAGGTCCAAACAGCTGACCAATCGCAGGCTTCCAATCTTTTCATCTATTTTCATGAATCAATCACAACTATGTTCTATGTTGTACCGATACTAGCAAATATCGCATAAAACTAAAAATAAAAAATAAAAATTTTGGAGTTTAGCTTCCGGATGTACTCAATCTCTGCCATGTCTTTAGGCCCATACTTTACAATTTATTTTAGGAGGCGGCCCAACTTATAAAACTTTCACCCAAAATTATATACAATCATACAAATTAGATAAAACATAGTATTTCCCTAAATTTAATATAGGAGGTTCTACGATGACGATTATTGCAAATCTCTCTCCATTCCCTCTAGCTATATTTTACTGAAGTGTTTATTTGTGTTATTGAATTTTCGCACATCTCAAATAAACCCCATAGAATTAAATATACGATCTTAAAAAAGTAGAAGAAAACAAAATAAGCAATCATAATTACAGGGTCCCTCCCCGTTACCGTACTTGTGGAACAAAGATAACAATGCAACATTACAAAATAGATTGGATGAAGTCTGAAGAGGGACCATCCTCAATATGCAATCGAGCAGAATAAGACATGTATATTATTTATGCATCTTACAAGGATAAGGGTGGTGGAGCCCTGCATCCTACAGTTTGGCTCTCCTATTGTACTTGTGGGCATTCTTTTATTTTCCAGCAAATATTAGTTTTATTCGGGGTTACCCAGTCCAGATGTTGTATGTCGTCAAAGAAACCCTCTACGAGAGTTGGGTCCAGCCCAATTCTCCTTATCAAGGCCCAACCAGTGTGGATCAACAGAATTTGCAAAGATGATTCTTCATCTCCAACCAACGCTAAAGACAATAACTGTCCTAATCCAGTAATCCCAATTGGGACTTGGGAGAAAGCAAGTAAAAAATAGTCGATGAGGAGAGTCAACAGAATTTACAAAGAATTGAGTATGATTCTAGTTCTATGGTATTTACTTTTTAGAGTTGGAAAATATTAGGCAGCCTACAGTATTCTTTCGAATGAGAACATAAAGTTATGAGTGTGTTTGAATTTGATTTGCACTACAAGAATGACGTAGTCCTGCAATCAAATCAGCAACCTTATTACAGTCACGAGGTATATGTGCGAATCTAACTACCTCAAACGACTGAAGTAACGCAAGTGTATATGAGATTAACATTTCAATCTGCCATGTACATGATCTACTTCCTTGTAAAGCTTGGAGATTGAATCAAATGAAAATGAGACTTATCATGAAAACTAAGATGCATCTGGACCATCCGATTAAAACACTAGAAATGAATCTAGGCCATCCGATTAAAAAAATAAAAAAAATAAAAAAAATAAAAAAAATAAAAAATAAAAAATAAAAAAAATAAAAAAATTTTATTTTATTTTATTTTTTATTTTTTATTTATTTTCTTACTTTATTTTTTTAAGTCTTTTTACGTATGTAGAATGATGTAAATCGAGTATGAACATAAAGCCATAAAACGTGAACATGCAATACTAATATGTGAATGTATCTATATTATATGTGAACGTATACTAAATTTTCTGAAGTTAAAATGCGATTATATGTGAACAACCCTTGTAAAAATGTGAATATGTGTATAAAATATGTGAACAAAACGTAAATTGTCAACCGTCGTGTTTTTGGCAAAAATAAGCAAAAAAATAAATAAATTATTTTCTTACTTTAATTTTTAAGTCTTTTTACGTATATAGAATGATGTAAATCGAGTATGAACATAAGGCCATAAAACATGAACATGAAATACTAATATGTGAACGTATCCATATTATATGTGAACGTATACTAAATTTTCTGAAGTTAAAATGCGGTAATATGTGAACAGCCCTTGTAAAAATGTGAACATGTGTATAAAATATTTGAACAGAACGTAAAATCTCAACCGTTGTGTTTTTAGCAAAAATAAGCGAAAAAATAAAAAAATAAAAAATAAAAAATTATTTTTTTATTTTTTTTATTTTTTTGTCAAATTTTTTTTAAGCCGTTTAACGTCTGTATTATGATTTAATCGAACATGAACACATGACCCTAAAACATAAACAAAGAGTAATAATATAAGGATATGAACTTGGAGCGTTTAAAAATTTAAGATTCACAACTCATTTGGTCCCTCATCTATATGGGAATCATTTATTTCTCCTACCAATAGTTGAAAGTGAGTTTTATTCATTTGTTAATACAGTTTGGAAGTGAAATTAATCTAATTAATGAGGATTAACAAATATTTATAGATGAGGATTCCAACTACTTCCTTATCATTCAAGAAGATCAGATATAATAACATGCAATAGTAGGTTTTGGTCCCCTTAATTTTGTTTTCATCTTATTGCCAGAGTTGGTGATACAACAAACCCATGACATTGGCACCTCACAACATTCAATTGAGAAAATTACAATTTTTTACAACAGGCCCATTTTGGACTCGCATATAGAAGAAAGTACGAGTAGTAAATACTGTGACAACTTACAAACCACACCTCAAAGAAGAAAACAAAAAAGAAAAAAATAAGGGAAAAGTTGGCGCACACGTGGCAAGATCTTACGGAGGACGGTCTTGTGGGCCAGGGACTGAACACATGGGCCTGATTATGACGGATGAATTGAACGGCGGAGATTGATTACTTGTTCTTGAAAGGAATGGCCCTGATCACCACTTGGTGGTACAGAGCTGCCAATGCTGCTCCAATGAAGGGGCCCACCCAGAAAATCCACTGCACCATACAATTATACAACACATAAATTACTGTTTGAACCCAAAACACAACTATATAGTTGACAATTTTTAGTTACGGGCTGAAATTGTCAATCTTTAATTTATTGATCAATTACGTAACTAGCTATATGCCTATATCTTGTAACTTGTAGCCCTATCCCTCGTCTCACGCTAGGTGATTAATTGTTCCTTGAAATTATTTTAAGTTAGGGGAGTAGTTTGATATATGTCACTTCTATATCTATATTTAACAACATTGGGTTTAAATAGATGTCAGTTTTGGATATAGAAAGATTCTAATTCTACATATATATAATGGAACTCAGCCAAACACCAATAATTGAAGTCATGATCGAACTATTAAAATTCATCTCCGAATATTAATTTCTTCCACTAAATTTACTAATAATTAAAGGAGAAAATACGATTAAAGTGGAGGTAGAAAATTATTGACTTACGTGGTCACTCCAAGCGTGCTTCTGGTTGAAGATAATAGCAGCTCCAAGACTCCTAGCTGGGTTAATTCCAGTTCCGGTAATGGGGATGGTGGCCAAGTGAACCAAGAACACCGCAAACCCAATTGGCAACGGCGCCAAGATCTGTAAACAATAAAAACAGAAAAAAAAAATCAGTTATTTATTCTTCTTACAAGATCAATTCGATTTGATTCAATTCAATCAAAGATTCAGTATACGGGAGCGTCTACTTACTGGGACGTGGGAGTCACGCGCACTACGCTTGGCGTCGGTGGCGGAGAAGACAGTGTAGACAAGGACGAAGGTGCCGACGATCTCAGCACCGAGACCGTCGCCCTTGGTGTAGCCAGGGGCGACCACGTTGGCACCGCCTCCGAGGGTCTGGTAGAGTTTTGGTTGGAAGCCCTTGACGACACCAGCCCCGCAGATGGCTCCGAGACATTGCATGATCATGTAGAACAACGCCCGTGTCAAGGACAACTTTCGGGCCAAGAAAAGCCCGAACGTCACAGCCGGGTTTATGTGTCCTCCTAAAATTAGGTAAAGAAGGAATAGTGGTTACAAATGTCATCACCTGTTAAATTACATCATGATTATTTTGGGAGGGTGGGTGGAGGGTAAATTATTACCTGAGATACCGGCGGTACAGTAAACGAGGGCGAAGATCATGCCACCGAAGGCCCAGGCGATGCCCTGGATACCGACGGAGGCACACATGTTAGGGGCGCGCTTAAGGCCCATGACTGTGAGGATGGAGATGTAGAGGAAGAGGAAGGTGGCTATGAACTCGGCTATGCCAGCTCTGTAGAAGGACCAGGAGCTGAGCTCCCCGGCCTCAAAGAGTGGGGCCGGGGGAGGCTCTCTGTAGTCCTTCTCCTCGTGGGTCTGAGCCGCCGTCCCTATCGGCTGCCTCTCCGGGAACTTGTTGGCTCCGAGTCTAACATCTTCTTCCTTGCCCTCCATTGGTGGTAAACTCTTGGATCTTGCTTTGCTTTGCTTTGAGTATTATGAAATTGAGTTGGTGTGTGACTATAGTTAAGAGAGGTGGGTTCTTATAAGGGTGAGTAATGTGACTTTGGAAATGTGTTTTTTGAGAGCTTGAGTTGTGTGGTGGGGGCCCCCTTACGAGAAATGTGAGTTGTGTGGGGCCTACTCAATGAATTAACAAAAGGGAGGTGTGATTAGAATTTGTTATCCTGTGGCCGACCATATTATATAATTTCTGTCGTGGGCGGGGATGATGATCGACCATTGTGTTAAATATTTGTGTGCTATAATGGTGTACGTTTGCCATGAAAATGATGGTATTCCGGATAGTCACTAGGTATATATGTTATGAACAATAATGCTTGGTTAGTGATACAATTAACAAATTGAATACAAAATTTGTTAGTCACATCACTAGCTATGTTATACTCAATAATGCTAGCAAATAGTTGGCCTACATTCACAAGATAACGTTTAATTGTTTATTCGTGTTAATAAAAATACTGTACAAGTTTTCTAATAATCCTATCTTTTTTGGTCTTGTCTTTTGGCTCGTCCGGTTCGATCGGTCGGACACCGCTCTACATCCGGACCGGGTACTTCGTGGCCCCATTTTGGGGGAGACCCTCCCAATATCAATTTCTATACATGCTGCCAGTGAGATTCGAACTTCGAACCTCCTGCACAACACTTAAGGAGTCTAGCACCACATTACCACTAGACCAACTGAGTAATTTATTTTGGGTAGAGCACTTTTTTTTCCCTAGTCATAATTCGAGATAATGGACTTTTTCCTAATCAAACATAAATCTTAGCAATGGAAAAATTCGTGGTATATAAAACAAGATTTTGATCTAAATATGACGCCCCTCTCTGTTTTAACATAAATGTAGATGTTTTTTGAAAATAATATATATTTAAAATATATTCATGTGATAAGTGATAACCATTTATCGTATTTTTAGTATTTACATCGTAAATGGTTTTGAGTTGTATAATCCGAAAAAGTAAATGCTAATTTACTCCAAATTTACTATCATTTTTTGAATATTTTTATATTGAAATCGTAATAATTGAAGAATAATCCCATAATTATATGACTTGGAACAACCTAATTCAAAATTGTTAAAAACCAGCGATTCCAATCATTTTTTGGAAATATATTTGATCACATAATTAGAAAATACTATGTATTTTTTTTTTTTTTTTTAGTTTTCATGTACAATAAAAAAGAGTGTATTTTCTTAGCACGTTCTGAAAATAGAAGAATTTTGTCATGAAAATGACAAAAAGGCACCCGAATTTGGTTTTCTAAAATCATAGAGTCACTCTGTTTATTTTATTTTATTTTATTTTAAGATGGAGAAATGATTGGTTAGGAGTGGCGTCTCTCATAGAGTAGCTGGCGAAACATGGTACACATATTCATCACGAAATTTGAGGTTGGACAATATATATATGTGGTGTTTATTCTAGGGTCGTCCACCGCCCATCCTTAATCAGCCACGCAAATTATACACAAAATAATAACCATAGGAGTATAGTATTTGGTAAACACTAGCTATTTACTTTCCTTTTTTAATTTTTGAAACAACCAATATAGCTATTTCCATCGCCTAATTTCAATGTATCATGCCGAATTACCCTAAACAACCAAAAATGACGTAAAGTGATTGAAATGCATCCATCTGTATTTACGGGTAATATGAAATAAGGAATGACATGTGCTATGAATAATAAATTCCAACCCCAACCCATATACGTATGAATTATGATGTATCTCGAATACTCGATAATCACAGGATCCGAAGACAAGATTTTATACCAAAATTGACCATTTTTTTTCGCATAAAAAAAAGATACAGTTCATTTAACTGAGCGCATATGCATTGGAAATTTGAGATACACTTTGTGTCTGTGTGAAGAGATTTTCATTCAAAGGCAAACAAAATTGTACGTAGTATTTAAGATGTTCAACTTAATTTGGCCATTGCCTTGAACGTATCTTTAATCTTAAAAATCATCCTCTGAAATCTTAAAAATCTTACAAACCTTAATGGTGATAGCCTTTTTTGTTGAAAACTGGCGCGCATAGGCGTATTGCTGGGGCCTGGGGGTGGGGGTCAACTTATTTAAACGCAAAATGAAGGAATACAAGAATTTGGACATGACAAAATAAACCGACCAGAAGAATCTGACATGAACATAAAGATAAAAACACACATGTAAAACAAGTGTAAAAGGTAAGAAGAGGTTGATAATCTTGTACTGTTGCATTGAACAGACACTAGAATGGGAGAATTATTGAGTCGTCGGCCTCCTTGGCCTTGCCTCTCGTTTCTTCGCTGTCCAAACTGTCTAGGTTTTGGTCAGGGACACGTGGCCAGCTTGATTATTCAACACACATATACTTAGGGCCCGTTTGTTATTGATATCCTCATATCAGATATCGGTATCGAGCCATATCTTGTGTTTGGTATGAGAGTATATGGATTCAGATATCGGTATCAGGCCATATCTTGTGTTTGGTATGAGAGTATATGGATATCAGGCCATATCTCTTATATCAAAACAAACCATTTTCTATGATATTTGATATACCCAAAAAGAGGTATGATGGGTATGAGATATGAATGGTATCCCATATCCGATACCGATATCTCATATCTGATATCAATACCAAACGAGCCCAGTTACTTACACGTATTTCTACCAAAAAAAGTTACTTACACGTATACATTAAGCCTAGCTATCCCATAAATTAGGATTCTACATCCGGTCCAGACCGGAACTCTGGCATGTTAGTGGGCTGGGTCCGGAAGGTCCGATTTCGGTCCTAGACCGGATTGGATCCATGTTCTTAAAAAATAACTATTTAAATAATAAAAATATATTTATTTATCTTTTTAAATTACATTTTTTTTATTTTTAAAGGTTTTTTATACTATATATATTACTAAAATATATCATTAATAGCATATAAAATATTAATGTATATTTGTAAAAAAATCTATGTTTGGACAAGCCAACCCGAAATCCGAAAGAACAGGTGACCGACCGGAAAATGCACAACCCTAGCAAATTAGAGTTGGTTAATTTATGTTTAGGTTGAAATTGTTTTACAAATCTCGAATTACAAGCGTAAAATGCACCGGGCGAGTAAGTGAAGCAAATATTGAATGATTTTCAAACTTCAAAGAGCAAGTTCAATATTTTTTTAAATTCCCAAGTATTTATATATATAATGATCCCTTGTATAGTTGTATACCATACAATTCATAAATATATCAATGGGCTTACGCATATTTTTCAGAAACAACATTGCATGTTCATATCCTAACCTTGTTTTTAATGGGTCGAGATTAGACCTACGTATGATTATGTAGGCGTCATTCTCGAAAATGGGCCGCGTATGATTAAAGATGGTGGATTGGGCTCTATGGGCCGATATTAAAACTCAATTGGGCTTGTATGCACTTCTTCAATTTGCTGCTATAACGTCATTTTCGATGATAGCCATTCCGCAATTTGCTGCTCCGTAGGTTTTTTCATCCTTCAAGTTGCCCATGTTGATGATATTTGTCTACTTTATAATTTTCAATATTTTGATTGAATGATTGAGGAGCTAGCTAGCTAGCCATCCTAAAATCTGCCACGTACATGTAATGCCATGATACGGCGTCACTTTTCGATCTATATTATTTCAGCTCACTAATATCATATCATATACCGAGATATTTTAAGCCGAAATGAGTTTTTTTCTAAATAATAATCAATCAACTTGGACCTCACATTTGGAATGCCGATTTACCGTAGACACAAACCTAGTAGTTACATCAACACGGTGAAAAGTCTTCAGAATAGGAATTTACTATAGAGTTTTTGTTCAAGTATATATAATTATTTAAAGGAATACGTCATGTATTACGTTTATTTATTTATTTGGCACTCGGTCTATTATAATTAGGCCTGTCCACGGACACCTAAACTTCCTTAAATTTCCACATCCATGGTCGATCAATCTTTAATGCTGACATCAACATTTGCTTCACAAACAAAATCATTGTATAATCTTTGAATATATGTAGGAAAACTACCCATTATATTTAGACACTTGGTTTAAAAAACCTCCTAAGTTATTACATAGAACAAATAGACCATCTATTTTTCCTAATTTTTCAAAACAAAAACTAAACCTTTTTTTTTTTAAATTAACAATTTGAGGGAGAAAATGATCTCTTTATTTTAAGAGGGCATTGTAATTAGAAGAGAAGCGAGAAGAAGAAAGAAAAATGCAAATTCGTTTTTTGATGATTTTTTTTTAAAAAAAATAACTCACCCAAAGTAAGGGTCGAGTATAAATTAAAGTGTTTTTTTATTCAAAAATGATACGGTGTTGAGAGAAATACCCAATGATTTGGAAAAAGATAGCTTCAAAATATAGTATCATGTGATTAACCAAAAGCTTGACAAATACTTGAAAAACGTAAATAAATCGGGACTAAGACCAATTTACGTTATATAATAATAATAATAATAATAATAATAATAATAATAATATTCTACCCTAAAAAAATATAATAATATTCCTACATTTCAATGCTTGATAAGCCTTCATGTATTATACATTTATACTACTACTGCTGGCTGCTGCTCCGTCGTGGGCTTTGGTCCAATACTAGCGGCCTAGCCCGAGTCTCTCCGCCAAGCTCAAATACTTATTATATTATTGTCAAGTCTTAAGAGTCCAAATGAGTTAAGGCTTTGAAAATCCCAATTCCAGATCGAGGAGGATGCAATGCTTTGAGGCTTAACTTTGTCATGTTCATCAATATTCAATAGGCAAAGAACCCGGGGATAACAAGCTTAATAAACCTTTCATACATGTAATATACAAACTTGAGGAAACTCTCGATGACTATATTATATACTGCTAGTCTTAAAGTTGGCTTAGCCGAAGGCTTTTAAAAAAATATCCATACATCTTTGGGTTCCAAATATTTGACAGTTGATAGAAAATATTACATCAGAAGGATTACTCCTTCATCCTAAATTTCAATATTCCCCTCGTTTTACTTCTAACATTCATTCATCTAATTCTTCAGATTTTGCCCTTCTATTCGTTAAAATAATACCGGGCAACCAACGACTGAAATCTTAATTTTTATACGATTAAAAACCAAAAAACCCAAAAAAAATTATAATAAATGCTTCATTCATTCCCCATATGAAAATATGGCGCGGGCGAGATCAGATCTGCTACAGATCTTTGCTTCTAAGATCCACCACGACGACGCTGACATTGTCGGCGCTATGCCGAGCCAAAGCGAGCTTTGTCAGAAGCATCGAAGCGTCCAGGCATCCCTGATCGGAACTCTCGCCGGCGTAAGCAGCCAGCGCCGCCTCGATCCCCTCCGGTTGGGGCGGAGACGGCGGCCTCTCGGCGGAAAGGCACATCCGCGCCACACCGGCGGCTGTTTCGTTGGACACCACGTCCCAGAGGCCGTCGCTCGCGAGGATAAGACAGGACGCGCTATTCCGATCCGTGATTGTCACCTCTGGCTCCGGTATGACGTATGGCTTCAGATAATTGTCGCCTGAAATTAGAAATCAAAACATGATTAAGACCTTGTTTGATTGAAGGAATTGAACATATGGAGAGATTTGATTTGATTGAGAAGAGAATTACCGATTGCTCTTGACATGGCCAAGACACCGAGAACTCTTGCACCGTCCCAGTAGATGACTCTGCCGCCCGCGGCTTGGATCCGCTCGAGTTCATCGGGTCGATCCGGCTGAAACGAACAAAGAAGAATCGATTAGGCTTTCTCGTTCAATCATGGAGAGGAGGAATCAAAAAGGATAAGGGAATCCCCACACAATCAGAATAAATCTGGAAAGAAAGCGACGTTTTACAAAAGATAGAGAACAGATTTGAAGGCGCGTGGAGAATACGCGGGAAAAAAAAGACTCAGATCGGGCGGAATTGAATTGCACCTTGTGATCGGATGAAAGGGCGACGGCGGCACCGCCGCTAGAGAGGACGGCGCGGGAGTCACCGCAGTTGGAAACGATGATTTTGTCCGGCGTAACCAACGCAACAACCGCCGTGGATCCGACGGCGTCGCACTGTGGAGACTGAAGCTCGCACCGGCAACAGCTTTGGAGGCCGTCTGGTCTCTCGGACACTTCCCTATCCATCCTCTCGAAGCTTCGCTTCATTAGAGGCTCCCACTCCTCAACCGATCCGCCTTCGCTCTCAATTTCCTCCTTGATTATGGCATGCATCCGAGCCTTACACCTCATCGCTACCTGCAAAATCGATTTCAAGTTTCCAAAGTTAGCCTAATTAGGTCTCCGATGTAACTGAATTTGAATTGCTCAATTGCATAACCAAACTGAAAATTACATGAGAGCAGCCATGGCCGTCGAAGACACCATAGAAGTGAAATTCGCTAGATTCCTTTTCAGTTCCACACAAAAACGGATGAATCGACACCGAATCCTCCATCTCTCGCCGCCGACCGCGAACAGAGGTGGCGCCGAACTTAGGACGATCCTGATCCGGCATATTACGCGCGCTCTGCTTCTGCTCAGGCTCATCGTCTTCCTTCCGCCGGTGTAACTCCGAAACCATCGGAGGAGGAGAAGAGCAGCTTCCATTCGCGTTCAAGCGCTCTCGCGGGAGACAGATCTGCGGCGCCGACATCTTCTGCCTCTTGGCGGTTGCCTCTAGTGGAGGAGCGATGCCGATATCCGCGGCCATAATATTCACCGGAAGAATATCCATCCTCCGGCGCCGGCGTACTCCTAGGGTGCTAGGCTCCACCGGCGACGCATCACTGTCGCCGACGATCCCGCAACACATCCCAGCCATGAGGTTTTGTTTTCAGATCTCAGAAACCAATTAACAAACAGTATAATAATAATCGAGATCAGAGTAACACTACAAGGTCCAAACAAGCAACAGAGAATCCACTTGACCGGAGGAGGAGGAGAGGATTTAGAGAAAGAATGAAAGAGAAACGCAGGGGGTTCAACCCACTTTTGTAGTGGGGTTCAAAAGGGGGGAAGCACAAGCCTTGCTGTTGCGGAGAGGAGGACAACAGCACAAGGGAAAAGCAGTGGGTCGGTTTTGCGGGCAGGTGACCGGGAGGTGACGGGCAGGGGAGGTGCTGCCCGACGTGTACAGTTGGTGTGACGTAGTGGGGGTGGCGGGGGAAGGTGTAGGGACGGGCAAATCTGAGCCGTGGATTCGGTGATATGGTTTGATCTTCGGCGAACCACGTGGAGATGCTCTTTTGGGGTTGTCGGGTACGTGGACCAATCAGAGACTGGCACGATCAACTTCTTGACGGCCTACCAGTCAGTCATGTGGTCCCCTCCGTCTGAACGACCTTCTCTCTTTAATAAACATAGACATATTTTGGGTATTTAATTAGGAGTATTTAGATTTTTGAAAATGTGGAAAAGGTCCGATGTCTACACGTGTCTTCATCTTGAGATTCGTGCTTATCTGTTGAGCTCACGCTCCCTCCCTGGCGTGTGCGCTCCACGCTCCACAAAGATTTTATTAAGGGCGCGTTTGGTTAGAATTAGTATCAATTTCTATGATAGTGTGGTTTTTTGATGGTGAAGGTTTGCTAAAATTTTGGTATGAGGACAGGTGTTAAGATATGAATTATTAATTACTGTATTATTCATACCAAGAATCGGTTTACTACGTGTCATTCCGTACAAATAAAAGCAAGTTAAATGTTGTGATATGTATGATACCTAACCAAACAACCCTAAAATATTTAGATTCTCTCATTCTAGATGCACTAATTTCGTCTTCTAATATTGTTTGCTACGATCAAACTTTTTCCTTACTTCTTCCCTATCTTAGACGTGCATCTTAACATATACAGATGCATGTTAAATCTTACCACTTTGTTTGGTAGACAATGATGCCCGTGATTGTTAAAAAGCTTGATTCAAATCTTCTTTTCTTATTTATAATGGTCCAAATACTTTTTATGGATTAAAAACACACACATATAGATGCATGTGAAAAGAAATTTGTGCTATAAGAAGAAGCAAGAATATTGATAAAATTAGCTAGAGTCCTTAGATGCGTGAACATGGACAACTGCCCACAACTAAGATCGAGTAGGGAGGGACTCGTGTACGTGGACGATTATGAGCACATTCCCAGCCATATTCATATACAAGCTGTCGACACCCCCAACAATGGAGGTACATGATTTATGTATTGTAGCCTTCATAGTACTGAATTTATCAAGAGTACGTAGAGATCGCGAGTTACCACATTGTAATAAGTACATGCAATGTCGTAGATATTTCTATAACTACTACCTCCTATAAAGTAGCGTGTAATGTATTTGTTTCGTTCCTCAGTGAAATGTTATTTGTTTCGTTCTTTTTTTTTTTTTTAACATTTGTAACTTGTAAGTACTTTAAAATTTTCAAGGAATAGAACTTTAAAACCCTGTGGGATCTTTTAAAATTAAATATCTTAACATATATAAATATCCTAACAAAAATTGGTAACAAAAATTAATATTTCAATGTTGGAGAATAGTAATGTTTTTTGAAGTGCATGAATTTTTTATCAGAAAAGAATTGAAAGTACGGAACATTCTTAACATATCGAAAAGTCGAAAAACACGGCAAAACGAACATAAAAACACACAAAATGAACAATTAGAAAACAACTGCTACCAAAGAACGTAAAATGATGCTAAATTGGAACTGAATAAACGTCAAAAACAAATTTTGCGAAGCGTTGTGAGAAAATTGAGTATAGAAGACGTCAAATGGAAAAAATGAACAAGATGAGTTTCTAGGAACAGTTATGCACACTTCATATTTAAACTCGCAAACAAAACTTTTAAGTCATCATCGATCACACATCCACAACTTTTCCAATATATCATTATTGATGTGATTGAATGTGCAAGACGAAGTGCATGAATTGTTGAGCTGAGGGAGCAGGGACGACAGAACTAGAGGTGGGCTAGGGTTTGCTCTAGCCCACCCCAAATTTTAAATATATTATTAGTAGAATAGGTAAAACTATGATAGTTAAACTAGCCCACTGGCAATGCATCTGCACCAAATTGATACAGGTACGGGGTTCGAATCCTTTACAAACTAGTGTTGAGGCTCTTTCCCTCTTTTTCTCCCCCTCAATCAAACACTTCCTTTGCCATTTTTTATTTCGCCCCCATCTTTTTACTAAGTATATAATTTACCCCTCAATTATAATTTTTACCCTATATCTAGCCCACCCAAATTTTTCGGGTTGGTTCCGTCCCTGAAAGGGAGAATGATGCATTTCTTGGGTTAGCAAAACTAGCTTTGATGTCTAAACATACCTTAATCCGGCAACTAATTTAGTTTTATTAGTTGAAATTCTTAGAATTGGAAAAAAAAAATAGAAAAAGTTATTTGAAATATACAATTAGCTACACATCCTCATTTAGAGACGTATACGTACACGATACATCTAACAATTTACTTTCAAACATTATAATTTTCCAAGGTAAACACCCTTAACATTTTTGTATGCTCGATCTGAAGCTTGCCGTTTTGTATGCTCTCGCGTTCAGCCATGGTGAGCATTGTATATTCGAGATGGACACTTTCAATTGACTTGTACAATTGCATGATTGATTTTTTTGTACGCAGTCATGATTAATTAAGTGAAATCAAGGTATACCGCAAATAAACAATACTCCGTATTGGGTTAATTAGTTTGTATATGCTTATTTTTTACTGTTGTCAAGTATCAAAAGCTTCTTGAAAGCCAAGATCATGGAACTTAAGAAAAACTAAACCCTATATACACATTAAACCATGCAACTAAAAGAAATTATGGTGGTAGTTGTTGGTTAAAATCTGATCGAAGATTGTTTTGCAATGAAATTATACTTCTTTCGTTGAGTTAAACTTGACATTTTAGCTTGATATTTTCATTATTCATCGTCGTTTGGTTTATTTTAGTTCATTTTTTTCAATAATATCCCTATTAATTAAAAATATTTACATAAATCTACAAAATAATTAAGGTAAAAGATCTTAACAAGATTGGAGACATTTAAATTAAATCAAACAATTTTCTTAATTTTTAAGATATACTCTAAAATGATAAGTTTAGCTTAACGAGGGAGTATTAAAAATATTGTTACACTGAAAAGGCAAAAATAAATATTATATCAAAATTCGATTTTCTTATAAACATGTTGGCAGACATATACTCATATAAAGTTCGTACGTAAGAAGTATTATGTGCAATATTAATTTGGTAGTCCGATTGTAGTCCACCTAAAGCATGCATGGTGATGTATATACAGAGGCGGAACTATATGGGGGCGGGAGTGGGCCATGGCCCCCCCAATCCAAATTTTTTTTTGGTATATATGTTCCTCGTGTTAATAGCTTCGATTTGATATATTATACGCTCCAATCCAACATTTGAGCAAAAAGTTATGAACGTTTTAAAATTATACACATGCAAACCCTTTCTAACAAGTCATTTACTTAGAATGTTTTTATCTTTTGCTAAACTTCCTACTTTCATAGTGTAATTGAACCCGAAAGCTTTGAATAAGTTATTGTTGGGATGTCTTGAATCACACAATTCATTATTAGTACAAGGGTTTCAGTTTGGATTTTAGTTTTTAGTTATGAGTCTTTAGTGTTTATAGATTAAATCCATTTATATTTTGAAACATAATTGTATAAGTTATCTTTATAAATTTTTATTTTCTTAATGCAGTTTTATTCTAAAATATTTTAGTCTCTCCTCAATAAAATATATTCTTTTTTTTGTATAAATTTCTAATTTTATTTCTACATCTTTCTCAACACTATCTTATATAACAATATTTTGCTATTTTGAAAAAAAATATGTATGTTTTAAGTATTTATTTTAATTATGTATTAATAATTTTAAGAGTTTCTTTAAATATTTTAATATTTTGTACTCCATACGTTCGGCAATACATGTCGTTTTAAGATTTGTCTCAAAAATTAAAAAACCATATGATATGACTTAAATACAGTCAATCTTGTTAAGATCTTTTCACTTGTATTTTATTCATACGTAAATATTTTTAATTATTGAAGATTAATAGCGTGACAATATCTTAGATAATATCTTAAGGATAAATATCTTGTAATTCTATAAATTCTAGAATAGTCCATATACAGGACAAGTGTCATATGCAGCTAGCTGTAGCTATCCTATATAAATGTAATTGCATGAATGGAAGAACTGAGAAAGGCACATTCCCACTATCATTTCTAGTTTTAAGCATGGTATCAGAGCACCCACGACTCACGTCTCCCTAGGGCCTGCTCTACCAACCTTTCTCCCTAACATCCAAAGAAACCCAAACCCTACAACAACCGCCATGGCTTTAGCCCTCACCACTCAAAATCTGCCAGCCTTCTCTTCATTCATCACCGTCAAACTATCTCAAACCAATTTTCCGCTTTGTAAAGCTCAGGTGACACCATACCTGAAAGCACATAATCTCTTTCCTTATGTCGATGGCTCTCGCCCCTGTCCACCTCTTGTTGAAGCTGGCGAGCCCAATCCGGCTTTCGACGAATGGCAGAGCAAGAACAACCTGGTGATGGTTGTGCTCACCTCCTCCCTGACCGAAAGTGTCTTATCTCAGGTGCTCGACTGCAACACCGCTGCTTAGATCTGGAGGAATCTTCATGATCTCTTCTCCGCTCGCTCTGGAGCACAAATTGTGCACACTCGTCTTCAACTAACCACACTGAAGAAAGGTGCAGATTCTATCTCTGATTATTTCAACAAAGCCAAAAATCTCTCCTCACTTCTTGATGTTGTTGGTCACCCTATTTCTGATGTCGAGTTCATTACATATGTTCTCGCTGGGCTTCCCTCTGATTATGACTCCATAGTCACTTCTTTATCCACTCAAGTTCCTTTACCCACACCGCACATTGTGCTGTCTCACCTATTGGTGCATGAAGCCCGACTCCTTCATCAAACTAACACTCTCCAATCTAGCATCTCTGTCAATACCACTACTGGCACCCAAAACTGTGAAGTCAATGCTACCAATCGCAGTCGCGGCCGAGGCAGGGGTAACTACAGAGGTCGCGGAAATTCCAACCATGGTGGAAATCGTGACTCACGCAATCACTCCAACACCTCCAACAACACCAATTTCAGTGGTGCGCCTGATCGACGAGTCGTCTGTCAGATCTGCAAAAAACTGAGCCATCATGCTCTCATATGCTGGCACAGGTTCGATCAGGCCTACTTCGTGCCACCTCCAGCCTCTTTCCAAGCCAACACCACCACGTTCAACAACCAAAGTTGGTTCCCAGACACAGCCGCCACGCACCACTTCACCCCTGATATCAGCAATCTCAGCCTCGACACACGCAGCTACAATGGTTCAGATACCGTCTCTCTTGGTGACGGGTCTCAAATCCCTATCGAGTATCAGGGCTCCTCCTCCATTTATTCCAACCAGCGTACTTTTATCCTCTCAAATCTCCTTTACTCCACATCTCAACAAAAACCTATTATCTGTTCATCGTTTTTGTCGTGATAATCGAGTATTCTTTGAGGAGCTTCTTTGAGGACCCGTTAATGCAGGATTGTACGAGTTGCCGGCAAACCATTCATCACCGCCGGCGAATCCCAGCCTCCACCTAACCGCCGCAAATAAGGTCGTTCTCTGGCACGCCAAAATCGGTCATCCCAACCCTAAAGTTTTGTCGTCTATTTCCCTTTTGTCCAATTCCCTTTCCTCCCAAATTGGCCCATTAGACCCAACCTCTAAATGTCAATCTTGTAGTTGGGCTAAAGCCCATGCCTTACCCCACCCACCTTCTAGCTCTAAATCTACTAAGCCTTTGCACCTTTTGTTTATGGATGTATGGGGCCCGGCCCATCATATTTCTACAAAAGGAAATAAATACTATCTTGCTATTATTGATGATTACTCAAAATTTGTATGGCTTTTTCCTTTTGCCTCAAAGCATCTCGTTCCAAAAATTCTAACTCAATTCATAACTTCTGCCACTAAATTCTTCTCCACCAAAATCAACCACATACAATTTGACGGGGGTACCGAATTTAAACCTCTCATACCCTATTTACAATCTCAAGGCATCAACCATAGAATTACTTGTCCATACTCCCACCAACAAAACGGGAGCATTGAAACTCATCATTGACGGGTTGTAGATACCGGACTCACTCTTCTCAAACATTCCTCCCTTCCATTACACTATTGGGATCATGCCTTTGAAACGGCCATATATCTTATCAATCGCCTTCCCACCCCAATTTTGAACAATCAAAGCCCTTTCCAACTCTTATTTCACAAAATTCCCGACTACACCTTCTTACGTGCTTTTTGGTGTCTTGCCTTTCCAAACCTTCGCCCCTACAATTCCCATAAACTTTCTTTTCGCTCTACCCCAACCATCTTCCTTGGTTATGCCCCAAACTATAAAGGCTATCTATGTTTGGATTGGTGCAACAATCGAATGTATGTCTCCCGAGATGTCATCTTCCATGAGCATACATTCCCTTTTTCCACCACAGCACCCCCACTTTTACCGAACCCCTCTCCAACCACTAGCCTCCCACTTTTACCACAATACATTATTCCATCACCCACACAATCTCCTACGGCCCAACATAATCCAAATCCACCGGCCCATTCTCAAGCCCAAAATTCTCCTACTCCCCACACATCTGCTCCGCCTACTCCACACTCTCATTCACCACCCTCCTCTTCTATTGGGCCGATTGGATCGCCTTTGCCTGCGGCCCACAACCCACCACCACATCCCACTACAACTTCTACTCACCCAATGCAAACGCGATCCAAGAACAACATTTCAAAACCCCTTGTGCGCACTGATGGCACGGTACCCTGGTCGCCACCACCACAACCTGATTGCTCCAACACCAGCCTCATTCCCGACGAGCCCCGTTTCTACACCGAAGCCAATCGCTTTCCCGAATGGCGCCAAGCCATGGAGGCCGAGTTTTCATGCTCTTATGTCCACCAACACTTGGACCCTTGTACCCCCCGACACCTCCTCAAATGTTCTCGGCGTTAAATGGGTATTCAAAATCAAACGCCGATCCGATGGCTCCATTGAACGACGCAAGGCACGATTAGTCGCTAAAGGCTTCAACCAAGTTCATGGCCTTGACTATGATGAAACCTTCAGTCCCGTAGCCAAATCTTCCACAATCCGTCTCCTTCTTTCCCTCGTTGCGATGAACAACTGGTCCACCCGGCAACTTGACATTCAAAATGCATTCCTCCATGGGTCCTTGCAAAAAGAGGTCTACATCTCCCAACCAACAGGTTTTTCTAATCCCTCTTTCCCACATCATATTTGCAAACTCAATCGCTCGCTTTATGGGCTCAAGCAAGCCCCACGAGCTTGGTTCTCAAGGCTCAACAATGCTCTTGTTACCATGGGATTCTCTACTTCAGAAGCTGACACGTCCCTTTTCAAATTTTGCCAAGGCTCTAAAATTGTGTACATCCTTGTTTATGTCGATGATTTGCTTGTAATTGCTTCTCACCACACTCTTGCTGATGCGCTAGTACGTGCTCTTGCTACACAATTTCCTGTCAAGGATTTGGGAGAACTCCACTACTTCCTCGGCATTGAAGCCACACGCAACAAGCAAGGCTTCTATTTGAGCCAATCCAAGTACATCAGGGATCTTGTGCAACGAGTGAATATGCAAAATTCCAAAGCTGTCACAACCCCCATGGCAACTAATTTCGTGGCCAGCACCGATCATTCTAATCCATTTGATGATCACACATTATATCGCAGTGTTGTGGGCGGCCTCCAGTATTTAGCCTTCACCAGGCCCGACATCTCGTTTGCAGTCAATCGAATGTGCCAAGCTATGCACTCACCTGATGACAAACATTGGCAAGGCGTAAAAAGAATTCTTCGCTACTTAAATGCTACAGCAGACCTCAAATTCCACATTTCCTCGTCACCAAGCTCCACCCTCTCTGCTTACTCTGACGCTGACTGGGCAGGGGATCCTAGCGATCGGCGCTCTACCAGTGCATACTGTCTCTTCCACGGCCGAAATCTAATTTCCTGGTGTTCCAAGAAGCAACAGACAGTTGCTCGCTCATCAACGGAAGTTGAGTATCGTGCCCTGGCTCTTGCTACCTGTGAAGCCATTTGGCTCCAATCCTGCTCGCAGACATTGGCATTCCTCTTCCCCAGCCACCCACACTCTGGTGCGACAACATAAGTGCCACATATCTTGCTGTCAACCCCGTCTTGCACAACAAAATCAAACACTTGGGACTGGACTATCATTTTGTGCGAGAACGTGTCAAGAACAAATCCCTCAATGTTGCCTTCATTTCTTCCAAAGATCAAACAACAGATGCACTTACCAAGGCTCTTCCTTCAGCGCGTTTCCTCCTTTTACGATCCAAACTCGGTCTTCACCAGCTCGGATCGAGGGGGGATAATAGCGTGACAATATCTTAGATAATTACTTAAGGATAAATATCTTGTAATTCTATAAAATTCTAGAATAGTCCATATACAGGACATGTGTCATATGCAGCTAGCTGTAGCTATCCTATATAAACCATGTAATTGCGTGAATGGAAGAATTGAGAAAGGCACATTCCCACTATCATTTCTGGTTTTCACCAAAGATAATATTTGAAAAAAAGTGTGATAAAATATGTCAAATGACAAATATTATTGAACAAAAGTAAAATGACGTGTATTTTTGAACATAGTGAATATTTTTTAAAATTGATAACACATTAGTTAGATTAGAAAAATTTATTGTCCCCTGCAATCGAAAGTTTCTGGTTCCGCCCCCGTGTATATATATACGTACCATGGGTACTAATTACTAAAGTTCGAATATAATCTTAATTATTAATTTATATTTTTTCAATTTGAGATTTAGAATAACCCAAAAAATTTGGACTTATGAAATCTGGACTTATGAACTGTTGATCTTCATTGAGTATATATATAGATTGATTTGTTTACATTTTTTCGTAAAATCATGGATGGATGGTGGATGGAGTAATAAAACGTTTGAAATGAAATGACAAACATAAAATATTAAAATAAAAACAACAATGATCTCTGAAATGCTTGAGAAAATTAAAGAAAGGTCTTCACTGAACTCAAATCAAAGTTTGCCAAAGTTTTCCATTAAGGATTTGCACAATGCACACACGACCAAAAGTGTAGTGGTACTGGTTTTAGTACTTATCGTGGTTTATTTTTATTTTTATTTATTTATTTATTTTTGGTATTGTTGGGTCAGAATTTTTAGTGCTTTGTTCATCTGATAGAATGGTAATTTGGTACATGAATGAAAAAAAAAACACATTTTCAATACAAACTAGGGAAATTTATCTGAAATCGCCCATAGGTTATATTATCGAAAATCACATCATTAAATACAAATTATCAGTAATTACCCATATATTGTACGTATTCCGTCAAAAAATTACCACCCAATGCACTTTACCCATTAAAGACCGTCAATACGCGTGGGTCAATTTTTTTATTTTTCTTTTCTTTTATCCTTTAATATATGTACATCAAACATGATACTTTGGAAAAAATTATCAATTACTAACTCCTTCCTCGTACAGAGAAGTGAGGGCGATCGACCAAGCCGCCCATCGCTCAATCGACGAGAACCCAAGCTAAATCAAGGCAGCAAACTGATAATTCAACCTTCACACTTGAATAATTTGGACAAATTGCACACTCGTGGTCAGGAATCGAGCGATTTGGGTAAATATTTTTGGCCGCTCGTTTGCGCACTCCTCTTTTTATGATGCGCACTCAGCTATGGGCGGATTCATAACCCGCACAGGAAAAACCGGTTTTTTACCGAACCATGGACGGATCCTAAACCCGTACAAAAAACGACACCGGTTTTCGTAAAAAAACCGGCTTTATGGACGGATTCCGGATGCGGCCAAAAAAAGCCCCTTTGGGCGGGTTCCCAACACGCCCATAATGGGCTGGTTTGAGACCCGCACATACAAGGGTATTTTGGAAAAACGGCCCCTTTAGGCGGGTTCCCGGGACGCCCATATTGTGCGGGTTTAAAACCCGCACATAAATTAGGGTTTCAACCCACATAACGCTCTTTTATACAGCGGCCGAGTTATTTACTATTCAGTTTTCAATTGTTAATTCCACTAAAAAAGAGAGCATATACGACAAAGTGCATTCTCGTGAGATGTCGACTTCGAGTAGCGGGTCCACAAAGACGTCATCGTTTAGCGGGTCATCCTATTCGTCGGATTCAACCTCTTCCGTGGGCAATCTTTCTCTTCCCGATAATGAATTGGTTAGTATATGCTGAATCCTTAAATTATAATATATATGTTTAGTTTATACTTTATTGGTTGTCGGTCGATTTTAGTTTAGGTTGAAACTTGAAATTATTGGTTGTCGGTCGATTAGCAGCGTCGTGTCTAATTTGGAGTATGAAATTTAAAATTTATTTCGTAATGATGATGATGATCATATTTTATTTGATTTTTTTAATACTTGCAAGTTCGTAGTTATTACATGCCTAGTTTAAAGGTTTTCAGTTTTATTCATAGGTTTGTCCGTATAGTGAGCATGTTGATCACACGGAAGTCGACTTCTCTACGTACTTTAATAACAATGATGGATTTGATACAATGGAAGATTTGAGACAATGGGTTAAAACTATCGGTCTTGGTATGTCTATGATCATAACGACCAAGTCGTCCAAACAAGATAAGATCATTTTACAATGTTCAAGGTCGGGTAAGTATAGATCGGGGAGGAAGAATGAGGTGAAGAAAACACGGGATTCGATGAAGACCGAGTGTCCGTTTGAGTTGCATGGGTTGTTTAGGAAAGGGAATTCATATACACCCTCTCGTTGGACATTATCGGTGATAAGAGGGTTCCATAACCATGAGCTTCCCCCAGATTTGAAAGGGGTTAGGGGTGCACATCGTCTTAGTGTGGAGGAGCGCAACCACATAATACTTGCTAGTACGTCGGGTACAAAGCCTAAGTCCATCTTTTTGGAACTTATCCAAAAGAACCCCGAAAGCTTACTATCGAGGACACAAGTCTATAATTTCAAGGCGTCTCAAAGGAGGATTTCAATGGGTAAATTGAATGTGACAAAATACTCCTTGGCATGGTTGAAGGAGAAGGGATACTTCACCGACACGATGAGTGGGAGGCAAAAAGATGGGGAGTTGGCGGTGAGCGCGTTGTTTATTAGTCATCCTGACTCACGACATTTGTTGAGGATGTTTTCGAATGTCGTTATCATGGATTGCACGTACAAGACCAATAGGTATGTCATCTCGTTTATGTACCACGTTTTTGTTATTGAGTTGTTTTAGTGATCATTAATTCTTTATATATAACTATTTGTTGCCAATGTCTAGGTACGGATGGCCTTGTTTGGAGTTTGTAGGGATGACATCCACAAACTTGACGTATTGTATTGCTATTGTCTTCATGAGGAAGGAGAAGACGGAGTACTTCAAATGGGCACTCTTGCGATTGAAGTTCTTATTCGGCAACCAAAAGCCACGTTGTTTCATGTCGGATAGAGAGCTTGGAGCATTGAAGGCGGTGAAGAGTGTCTTCAAGGTCCCCCACTTCTTGTGTCAAGTCCACGTGGCTCGGAACGTGAGGGAATATGCAAAAACACAAGATATAGACCCGGTACGATTCACTAGTAGCGTTCGTCGAGTTATGAGGTCACACACCGAGGAGGAGTTTGATTCCCGACTTGAACATTTTCGGAATATATGGAACGGCAAAGGTGGAACCGGTTTGGTGTCATATGTTGAGAAGACATGGTTCACTCCGCATAAGGAGAAGCTAGTGAGTGCGTGGTCCGATCATATTCTACATTTTGCAACAAGAACTACTAACCGGTAACCTTACCCTCCTATCATTTTTGTTCAATATTATTTATCCGATTTTTTTGTATATATATATATATATATTTATTTATTTTCGTCTTATAGGGTTGAGGCTCAACACTCTATGCTAAAAGACATGTTGCAATCTTCCGTTGGAGGCTTTGACACGATCATAGATAACATGTTTATGGATCAAGTTCGTCGAATCCAAGAGGAGATGGGAAGGAGTAGATCGGTGACACCGGTTGAACAACTAGATGGGCCCGAATGGAAGAAGGTTTTCTTCGACCGCATAGTGAGAAGGTGTTCGAGAGAATGCATTAAATTGCTATTGCAACAAGTACAAAGAGCGAAAGATGGGGACATATCCGACGAAGTGAGTCCTCGAGACCGTTGGTGGAGTACCTCTATGGGATTGCCTACACCCCAAACGATCAAGGGATATGTTAAAGAAGGCATCCCGTTGGTTCCCGATGAAATTGATATATATTGGAGGCAAGTCCGGTGGGAAGGTTTGGGGGCGAATGATCGATTGCCCGATGATGGTGTCAAAGTTTCGTATGAGAAGAAGATATTGGGGAAGTTTTGGTCCAAGTTGCAAGCGGGGGAAATTCCCAATGATACTATCTTCAAGGTCGCCCAAAAGGTGGTGGAGTGTGAAGACCCCCGTTCGGCTAATTTACAAGACGCCTCTCGTGGTGAAGCCGATAAGGGAAGGCCAAGGGGGAGTGAGAAGAAGAGTAGTACTAAGAGGGGGAAAATGACGACGAGAATAGTAAAGGCAAGGAGAAGACGATGACGAAGAGGAAGAGGGGGGAGGAGAAGAAGAATGAAAGGGAGGAGAAGAAGAAGAGGAAGGAGGAGGAGATGCAAAAGAGGGATGAAGAAAAGAAGAAGAAGAGGGAGGAGGAGAAGAAGAGGAAGGAGGAGGAGAGGCAAAAGAGGGATGAAGAAAAGAAGAAGAAGAGGGAGGAGGAGAAGAAGAAGAGGGAGGAGGAGAGGAAGAGGAGGGAGGAGGAGAGAAAGAAGAAGAAGAAGGAGGAGAAGAAGCGCACTACCGTTGTGTCGCCTAAGTCGACGTATGACCTTGATTTTGATTGGTTTAATGACACGATTGACCCCTTCATGTTTCAATACATATCTCGGCACCAAGATGTAGAGGGTGATGGTCATTGTGGTTATCGATCACTTGCCGTGTTACTAGGTGAAGATGAAAGTAAGTACATGGATGTTCGGTTGAATCTTTCGAATTACATTGTACAACATCAAAATAAGTTGGAATTGGTGTACGAGGAAAATGGTGGAATACCGAGACTTGTTAAGGAAGTGAGCATGACAACATCCCCATGCCGTAAAGAGGGTTGGATGGTAGTTCCGATGATGGGGTTGGTGTTTGCGACTTTGCACAAAGTGGCCGTCGTCGTGTTTAGTAGATTTGGGCCGCACACATGCCTCCCATTGTGGGCCGATGAGGGAGATGAGCCTCCTTTGACTGTATATGCTATGGCACTTGTCGGGACCCCCAACGCTGGACATTTTGTACCGGTATGTTTTCTTGACCAAAAGCTTGATTTTAATCTAAATTTGATAGCATATTTTAATAATGTTACATTGTGTGTAGATTTGGTTAGAAAACGATGAATGTCCTATTCCCCCACCGCCTAGACAATGGACAACATACAAGCAACCGAGTGTGGATGGATGGGAAACGCACCACCGCTACAAGAGCCGAATGCAAGAGTATGAGGTTCGACGAGCGAGTTCTGGACGAGGACCTATAAATACTTAGGGTTGTAATTAATGTTATATATTATAGTTACACTTTTGACTACTATATGTAAAAATGAAATATTTTTATTTAAATAAAGCATCGTCGTTTTTAAATTTAAAATCGAAATTTTTTGTTGCGCAATTAAATATTAGAAACGGGGTCAAAACGCGACCGAGTTTTTTTCCGCCCCGGATCGCGTATACCACTGGATGCTGGCGTAGAAACGCCCACATAGGCGGATATGGGACACGCCCATATGGGCGCATTTGCAATCCGCTTAAGGGGTTTAATCCCCCACATATGGGCGGATTTGTAATCCGCCCATAAGGTTTAGGGTTTGTAGATCGGACACGCCCATATGGGCGCATTTGCAATCCGCCCAAATGGACGGATTTGTAAGCCGCCCACTTGGGCGGATTAGGGTTTAGGGTTTATGGTTTACGGTTTAGGGTTTAGGGTTTAGTGTTTTGATTTTTGATTTGGAACACGCCTATACGGGCTTTCTCGTATTAAAATTTAATAACTCGTGCGAGTTATAAATCCGCACAAAATGTTAATGTGTTTATGGATGTCATTTAACATATAAATACAACCATGTTGTCCTTCAATCATCAAATAATCCTTTCAAGCCTCACATATCTTAGTTGCAACTAACGAACCACTCAACGTGATAGTGGACTTTATCGGTTGATGGCTTCTCGTTGTGCTGAGTAGCTAGGGCAAATGATGTATATGAGTTGAACCATCGTAAGCAATGTCTAGTAGAAAGCGTCAAACGCCACTATAAGTTCATCGTAAACAATGTAAAAGCTCATGTATGTTTTATTTCGATCTTATTTTGAATTTATATACCTTAAAACTCTAAACCCTAAACCCTAAACCCTGTTGTGCTAGTTTTAAACACGGCCAATATGGGCGGGTTCACAACCCGCTTATACAATGACGCTGACATGGCTAATATGGCGCCAATATATGCGGATTCAAAACCCTCCCATGGCGCCAATATGGGCGGGTTCAAAACCCGCCCATGGCGCCAATATGGGCGGGTTCAAAACCCTCCCATATTGTGTTAAAAATTTTGTTAAAATAATTTTTTTTTATTTTTCTTTTCTAAATTATAAATAATACCCACTTTTTGTGTTAAAATTTTCAAATTAATTTTAAAGCAGAACCAAGTCTGTTGTAAAATTTGTGCCACGTGACATTTTAATAGAATTAGATTTTCGTTATCTTTTTAGTGTTAATGACTAAGATTATATGTGATATCCCTATTTTTTGATTTTTAAATAAAATATGACTATTTTTGATTAATTATAAATAAAAATAAAATTGGTTTAAAACAATTCATACAACGTCAACAATCCAAAATCGTCGAAATCGTCATAACATAATCTAAAACAGTCCATACAACGTTAACAATCCAAAACTAAATCCAAACAACAATCCAAACTAAATAAAAAAAACAATCCGAACTAAATCCAAACAACAATCCAAATACAAAATAACATAAATGTCAACACAATCGATCCGCCCAATCGGGATCGTTTTCCGGGTCAGCCCAACCCCGGACCTCTCTCTCAGCCTCCTCTCTCGCAGCCTCCTCTCTCGCCCGCTCTTCCGCCATCCTAGACGACTCCCCTCGTTCCCAAATGGATGGGACACGATCCCTGCGCTCGGCCGACCTCGACGACTCCGGCGGCCTCTGCGATGCTCGACTCAAAGGGGGAGCAACCGGTGTAACGTCCAACCCACAGAGACCTCCCAAGTAAGGTAAATCAATCTGAGCAAGCCCCTCTATGGCCGAAAGCACGTGTGCCCTAATCAGTTGGAAACGCTGCAATATAAAACGACATATGCAATTAGATCATATTTATATACACAACTCAAAAGTAATTCTTAGATAATATAAACACACTCACCCTGTGAAAATCGACAGCCGGAAGAGGGGCTCGAACGATGCGCGGCTGAACGGGCGCCCTCGGACACACATACGGATGCGAGATCTGCAAGAACCAGTCCAAGTACTCGTCGTCGACGTCCCACGGTGTGACAGCACGTGGCGACGTGAGGATGAATGGACAAATGTGGTCCATAACTGTACCCCACCGTAATACTCGTCGTCGAAGTCGAGGATGTACCTTGACTTCCCCTTAAGAGACCACGGACGATGAGAGACGCGTGGTACGATAACGTCCAAAGGTCGACTCTGAACTCGTCCCCACTGTCGCACGCATCTCTCGGGCATGTACGGCTCATAGATGTCGAGGTATCGGATGGTGCCCCGATACCTCGACGTCGGATACTGGAGATCCAGGTCAACCCGAGAATAGGGGGTCCAACAAACCTGAAATATAAAGAAATGATGTCGGGAAACGTAAATTTAAAAATAACGATTCGTTACAAAAATATAAGAACGGATACGTACATCCTCCGGTCGGTAACAGTCGAGGATGCGCCGATAGTAGATCGACGTATCGTACGTCTGTAACTTCGTGCGATCGACCCGATAGCGACATGCTCTCCTCTCATCGTCCTCTGCTCCAGGCAACGGGTTCGGGTTGCCAGGGAAATAGATGAAATCCATCCATATCCACATCTATGGCACCCCGAAAAAAATAAAATCAGTTTACTTTACGAAGATTTCGAAAAGACATTTTCAATCAAAACTACCAAATACCTGAAGAAGATATGAGCAACCCGCCATCTGAGCCACCACGGCCCGTGAAGCCTCCCCGAGATTGCGGTAGAGAAATGCCAACGTGCCGACGCCCCATGCAGTCTCGACAACCCGACCCCAATCCTCAAACAACGCCAACATATCAACATCTACACTATTCGTGGATTTGTCCACGAACAAGCTGGTGGACAAGTAATGCCACAAAAAACCGGCAGCTATGCACTCTGGCGGGTAGTCGGAATCCATCATCACAAGTAACTGATCGAAGAAATCTCGGTTGTGTAGATGACCATCCCTAAGGTCCTTCAGGAAGTCACGCTGGCCGGGGAACACATAGTCGTCCGTCGTGCCAAACATATACTCAACCATATCAACACACTCAGCAGAGGAGAAAGTGTGAGCTACCTCGTGCCCCTCAATCGGCAAACCGAGGATGATGGCAACGTCGTGGAGCGTAATCGTCATCTCGCCCCACGGAAAATGAAAGTTGTTGGTCTCTGGATGCCAACGCTCTACAAAAGCAGAAATGAGGCCATGGTCGACTTTGTCGAAATCGAAGTACAATAGTTGTGTCAGGTCGGTCTGTCGAATCATCCATAACCACGAACCCTGTGCAACATCAACGTCGGCCGACGGAATGTGATCCCTCCATAGGCGAAACTCCCTCGGTCTGCTCTGACACGTAATACGTCGAACATATCCGTCCATGTCGCTCCTAAACGGGCCGAATGACTTCCAAATCAAGTCGGCGATGTGTGTATCGAAATCCTGTAATACAGATGGATCGTCGATCCCATACGGTGTCTGCTCGGGCAAGTCGGCCTGTGGAGGCTGGGCCAGTGGAGGCTGGGCCTGTGGAGGCTGGGCCTCCGTCCCCCCAACAGAATCTACAACCACCTCATCCAAATGAATCTGAGTCGAGTCGGAGGGCAAAGTATCAGACTGCGGAGGGTCGGACTGGGGCGGAGCCTCTCTCGTCCCAACATAATCCCGGTAAGCCTCTGTCGTCCCAACAGAATCAACCATCATATCCTCTAACTGAGTCGGTGGGACCTCATCATGGAGAGGCTGATCCTCTCCCGTCGCAGCAGAATCAGGACGAGCATCCGGCTCGGAGGTCGATTCTTCGTGTCGCCTCTTGCGACCCGAAGCCGTGACAGAACGATCCGCAGGTCGTCTACCATCAGCTGTAGACTGTCGAATGTGTTCTACTACCTCCTGTTATTTAATATATTATTAATTATTTAATAATTTTGCCTATTTATTTTATTTCACTCAAACTAATCCTAATTTTTTTTATTTCTATTTAAGATTGTTACCACATAAAAATAACATTTCTAATCTAATAAATATATTATTTGTACGTTACGATTTCTAATTTCTATCATACAATTTTTCACTATAATATAATTTCTAATGTATATATATATTATTTCTACGGTACGATTTTTAAATAAAATATATGCATTTCATATATTTTATTTTATATGCATCTCATAAATAAAATAGATGCATTTCATATAATATAAATTCTAATCTAATATGCATTTCATATATATTTCACTAAATAAAGTATATGCATTTTATATAATATAATTTCTAATCTAATATGCATTTCATATATATTTCGCTAAATCAATTATATGTATTTCATATAATATAATTTCTAATCTAATATGCATTTCATATATATTTCCCTAAATAAAGTATATGCATTTTATTTAATATAATTTCTAATCTAAAACATATATAATTTTTAATTTCTATAATATAAAGGACAATTTCTAATAATTTTCAATTTTCATATGCATTTAGTATTATATTTTGCTAAATAAAATATATCTAACATGCTTTTCCTAAATAATACATAAAATATCAATATAAATCTATATATACTAAATAATAAATAAACAATAAATTTAAATCTAAATATACTATATATCCAAAACATATTTTAAAAATTACCTCATGAGTCGGTCTCCTCTGACGCACCGGGCGACGCGGATTCGCAACCTCTGTCGTCGAGCTCAGCCCCAATCCCTCCGACATCTCCACCGCCGGCTCCTCTCCGATGCCCAGATATACTTGCGCCACCTCCACCGCTACTGCCATCTCTGGCCCCGCCTCCTCTACAATCCTCGGATTCGCGCTGCCGCCGGCGTTAGACGCTTCGGCTGTCTGAGCGGAACCGAGATCCGCCGACAGTTGATCGGATCTGGAAACCGCCGAAGGAGGGGGCCCATCGCCACCGCTCGCCGCTTCGTTTATCTCGGCGGAACCGAGATCCGCCGAAGGTTGGGCGGATCTGGAAACCGCAGAAATTGGCCGCCCACCGCCTTCGCCGGCGGATCTAGAAATCGGCGGATCTCTTTCGCTCGCTCTTTCATCCATAGATCGTGGTCGGAAATCGGAAATGTGGTCGGAGATCTGGTCGGATCTGGAAATCGCTCGCTCTCTCTCGCTCGATCGGTTTCGAAATCCAAATGAAGAAGATGACCTGCGGTGCCACATTTAATACGCACCTTGTGCGGGTTTGAAACCCGCACAAGAGTAGGTCAAATTTGTGCGGGTTTGAGACCCGCACAAGATTCGTCCGGTTTATCCTTTTTTTTGTACGGTTTTGGTCTCCGCCTAAAGAAACCCGATTTTTTCCTATTTTTTGGACGGAGTTTGGATCCGCATACGTAAAACCCGGTTTTTTTAAAAAAAAATTTGGGCGGGTTTCGGATCCGCCTATATCGGTGTGCGGATCACAAAAAAATGAGTGCGCAAATTTTAGCCGATATTTTTCAACACCACGTCCTTATTTATTACAATTTAAAGCATTAATATTAAAATGTAAACTGTTTTTCTATTTCAAAGACAACTCTATACACTTGCACTAGTTGACGGATAACTCAATTTACAGGACTATTAATCAATTTTTGATCTCTGATTAAATAAAAAAATGTTATTTAGTAGAACTAAAAATAAATTAAGGGAGATGCGGATACACGCGCATACGGAAAGCGTTTGGATGCGAAAAGTAAGGTAGGCAGGGGAGTACATTGTTCTTGCGCCCCAGCTGTCAGAGGTAAAGGTGCCAACGCAATGACCGGAGATTTTGACACGTGGAGGACCACTTGTCAACTTTCGTTGACGCTCACTCAACTCCTGCCCTAACCTCGACACGTGTTCCTCTATGACGTGGATTCGACGCCGCATCTTCCCGATTCCTGGAGGACACGTTTCATGCACCTCCGATGATCCGGCTCATTCCAAATTACCTAACGATTCGAGAAAATAATTTCAACATAAGTATTTCGTTTTAATTAAACTTAATGTGCAAAAAAAAAAAAAATGTAACTATGTGTAGAGTAGTAATTAATTACCAATGGCTATATAGGTGGTGTAGTGATTAAGGAATTGACGTATATATTAAGATGGCAAAACAAAACGTGACAGGTTCCGCCTCCACCTTGATTAGAAGAGCAAAATGGCACGGTTTGAATGGTGGAGAAGAAATAAAAACCTAAAACGGAAAGAAAATCTATTCTACTTCCATGAGACAAATCTTGGGTAGGTGTGTTCGGTTCACATCTTTTTATAACGATGGTGGAACACGTATCATGAAATTTATATTAAAGTACATCACTCCATATGTACACCCTTTAACCTATCAAATGTTATATAGTGTGTCAAACTGTGTTTTTGTAACATTTTGTAGGTCGTGATATTTACCAAATTTTCGTGAAAGATTTATATGCCACCAAATGCACATAAACATAGTTATAATTCAGGGGTTGATTAATGTACGTACGAAATGCCATATATATACCTTATGAGTTTGGTTCAAACGAAACAAACTCTTATCCTAAAACGTGAAACGAATGCACTTTTACTAGTTAGTAGTGCACTTTTCATACAAAAGTGTATTAAAAATATATAAAAAAATGTAATATGAAAAACTGTACTACATAAAGTACGAAAAGTGCAAATACGAAAAAAATCACTCTGAAGTGTGAAAAGTGCAATATGAACTAGTAAAGTGCATTCTTTTCAGGATAAGAGTTTATTTCATTTGAACCAAACTCTATATCTCATATATATTTTACATGAGAACCTTCGGACATCTACTCAAACAGCTAGAATGTTATGACAGTGCTATGAGGTCTCTGTTTTAACTCTCAAGTCGGATATTGGATAAAAAAAATAAAAAATATAAATTATTTTATTAAGTCGAAAAGATAACATAAAGGTCCATAATATACCGCTGCGTACGGGTTTAGTGATGGATTTAAAAAAAATCGCTTAGCCATAATTTCCGTCGTTGATCGATCTTCCTCGTTTTCTCTGTTATAGATAGATTATAGGTATAGTCGTATAGATATGTAAGTCACATTATCCTTTGAGTTTAATTAAGCACGTACATCTTTTCATGGGCAACTCGTTATTAAGTCTTCAAATATAATAATAGTAGTCTTTTCTTCTACTCTCATTGATAATACCTTTAAAACTAATAGTTATAATTAATTAAGATTAACGGAAATCTGAAATCTCTAGAGTTCTAGTATAGCTAAGTTGTAACAAATAATATATACCGCCAAACTTTCGTTTAAGATTAATAATTTCATGTTAGGACTGGCCTGAGTAAATCACACATACGAGCGTATATATTGTTGAAACGGTGTCAGGAACTCGTGTTCTAAAATATCGGAACACCGATCAAACTTTTCAGTTTTAATAATGATAAAAATTATTTAATAACTAACGTGTTATATCCAGTATTTTAAGGAAACTTCAGGCTGAACCGATTTTCCCTCAAGGAAACTCAAGAATGCAACAATAACAAACAATATGAAAGAAACATTTCGTATCAAGGGAACTCTTGAGAGACAAGTTCCCAAGACATGGGAACTCACATGTGAAGACAGACAACTCAGCGTAAAACGCGGAAGCCTGTTACAGACAATGCAAAGGCGCAGTCTGTTCCTCAGACTGAGCCGATTGATCCAATGACCCGATGAACTTGAAGAGTTGACAAAATACAAATGGAAACACATGTGAAGAAAGTACACATACTTGGCTAACAAGACAATGGTATTTCCGCAAGTGTAAAAATGAAGATTGAGCCCAAGGACCAAACGTCTATATAAGCCAATGCATAGTGAACTTGTAAACTATTTCTCACAAAGCCTTAAGCAATCAACAAAGGAGTTGAGTCAAGAACGAAGAAGAATTCCAGAGAAATCCCTGACGGCGAGTGTCTGATCTCGACGACGGTGAAGAGAGTGTTCCCATGTGCCAGGGAACTGAGCGTAGAAGTGTACGTAAGGTTTGATTTCCTCGTTTTAATTGAGAAGTTGTCCTCGTACTTAGGTTGAGAAAGTTCATTAGTGTTCCGAAAGTTTAGAGACTGTTAGGAATAGAGAAATTTGAACTTTGTCTTGTAGTAGCTTAGAGAACTATCAATAAAAGAAGTAAGTCATTAACTCATTCACAATCCTCCAATCATAGGTAGATGTTTACCCATACAACTTGCTGGTTGTAGTGAGTCGGGGTTCCTCTATAAAGGAAATATGTCCCATCCTGTTTTATTTACTTGTGGTTATCTTACTACCGTTGTCTTGGGAACAAACTTTCTTAGCTAACACTTACGATCCAATATGTGGTATCAAAGCCGATGGTTCGACTTAGGGACCGGAAAGGTCCGCCGTTCGGGCTTGTGAGGGTTTCATAAGTGAGAGGGAGATTGTTGGGGTTCAATTGTAAATCCCACATGAGATGTTGGGAGTGAAAACAAGTTAGTATATAAGGTCACGAGTCAATCCTTCAATTACCAATTGGTTTTGGAGTGGATATCTCTATAAACTTGTATATTAGACTTGACAATTACACCCATCTCCCCTATAACAAGTGATATCAAAGAAGCACCCAGAGCATAATATAGCAGGTTTGTTTAATTTTTTTTTTTTTTGATTAGGTAAGGATTAGGTCGCACTCCGTTAAGAAGGGTGTCCTAGAGCATCCTTACATATGAGCAGGTTTGTTCAATTTCTTTTGTCAAATGAATACCTCTGTCTATTGACAAAATCTTTTTCCTTAAAAAAAGAATTCAAACACATTTTGTATGTTTTACTTTTTATGTATGTTTCACTTAAAGGTGCTGATTGGGATACGCACGTAAGTCTTTTTCTTGTTCAACTCTTCATTTTATTACATCCAGCCAAGTCTCATTAATTAATTCTTTATTTTCGACCCAAAAAAAAGTCTCATTCTTTATTATCATTATTATATACGGAGTATGTCTCTTTTCTCTTTCCTTTTTTTTATTCCTAACATTAACATCGTGTTCAGTTCAAATCATCAATAATCATTCATTTAGAGTTCCATTATTTGTAAAATTTAAGTAATGCAAGGTAGAGGACAAAAGGTTGGATGTATAAATGGTTCTGAAAGAAAAACTAGATCGAATTCAGTTCGGTAAGGATTGTGATGAAAACTTCTTCTAAAATTCTAAATGTGAAGGGTCTAAATATGATAAATTAACTTTCATATTTAATATGCGGAAATATAAGTATAATATAACTCCAATTATATTTAACGGAAAATTTTAACTGGCTAACTTTGTATCTAGCTTAATTAATTAGTGGGAATGAGACGTGTAACATTAGTGTTAACGTTTTCTGTTCTTATGCGCACCCTAGCTAGCTAAAAATCATTTAGGATCTAATACGAGGAATAATCTCATTGGAATGGAGAGGTGAATTCGAGATTGTAATTATAAAACCATCAATGATCAATGAGAAATTTAAAAAAAATTCAAGGATTTGAATTGGTCATAAGTAAACTAATGCTCAACATAAGATAAATAGAACCATTCAATTTTAGTGTGATTTTTTTCCTTACGGAGTAATCATCAACGACACTATAATTTCCAAATATATTACGCAATTAAGTATTTTGTTATTATAAAATGATTGCGGATCATAGCGTTCCAATAAAAATATTGCCACGTAGAGGATTTGGGGGTCATTGTGTAATGAAGTGTTATCCGTATATATCCGGTTCAATTTGTGGGCGGCCTATTCATTTTGTATCTTAAATAATTGTTTTTTTTCTCCCTTTGTTGCAAAAATGGAGTGTGGCCCAACATGTCGAGTGAACTGTAGATCGGCTCTTAAGATCACCAATGATATAGCGTAAGTAATGGCCTTAATCCGGGAACGGGTAATAGGGCCAGCGAAATGAACACTCATAGCTAGCCTGCTTCTCCCGAGTTATCATAGATTCAAAGGTGAGAGTATGGTGTCCTCACCCCCTTGAGTGTGAAGCGTCCTCACTTCACCCACGTCGAACTCCGATGCGATGTAAGGAAAAAGGTCAACGACACTAGTTGAGTGAACGTTATAGCCATCTAGGAGGTCAATCTGGTAGGTGTTATTGCCTATAGCACGAACAACTCTGACTTGCCCGTCAACATGGGGAGATAGCTTGGTTTTGCGCTGAGCAGGAAAATGCTCCTTGCGTAAATGCACCCAAAACTAGGTCTCTCGAGGCGAACACAGACCGACTCCGATCGCGTTTGTGCTGAGATGCGTACTGAGAAGCGCGTCACTCTAATTGTGCCTGGTCCTCCTATGGAGCTCTCGGATCTGATCAGCACAGTTGGTCGCGGTATTATGCTCTCTCCATCAACAAGAGGTCTCAGGCTGAAGTCCAGGGGCGTCATTGTAATTAATTTTCCATTATGTATTATGGGGAATTATTAACTAAATATACACTTTCTTCTTTTTATAAAACTTGTCTTTTTAATTTTTTTATATTAATATTTTTTTCTTATCGAAATACTCATAGTTCACACATATAGAAAATTGGAATGCGAAGGACTAAAATTAATTAGTCTATATAAAAAAAAAAGAATCTCTATAAATAAAGGGATAAATTTGTTAAAAAAATGTATAAAATATCTAAAGGACAAGTTTTATGAAATAAAAATATAAGATTGAAACAAATTTTATAAAATGGAGAGAGTACCTTCTTTTAATAGAAAAAAGAGGTGGCATTAATTGAGAATTTATTCATACAAAAACGAGAGGGTTAAGTAGGATTTCAATTAGAAATTAATAGCATTACCCTTAGTATCGTGAGAAAAGAGTTGATGCATGTGCAAGACTTTTAACTTGTATAGCATAAAAGGTGCAAATACATTTCTTACGTACCCTTTGCACTGCATGTAATCCAGTTTTTGTTACACATTGATTGTCCTAAAAAGTGTTACACATTGTCCTAAAAATGTCATAAGAGAAGAATTCAATTTGTTAGGGAGAGGCCATCAAAAAGATGGCAATTGAAACAACCTAAAAATGTTAAAAACAAACTAAAATGAACCCGGCCAAGACAGTTATACAATCACCAAGGCAGAGACATGGTACATAATAGAAGAAAAGCAATTTTACGGATTAAAAATGGCCTAACACAGGTAGAAAAATTGTCGAAGAGCAAGTCAACAAAAAATCGACTTGAGAAAATGTGACAAGAACCCCGAGAAATGTCCTAATGAAGTTCCAATTATTTAATTTGGGTTCATTTTTCACTTTGTCACCCAATATTATCTAATTAATATAATCTATATAGGTATATTTAATTTGAACCTTTCATCTCATACTGGTGTATATATAATGAAGTTCCAAGTATTCGCATATATAATGCAGATGAAATATTGTTCAATGCATGTCAAAAGAATTATTTAGGCATGATTTATTGTTGATTAATTTTAATCCCAAGAGACCCATTATCAATTGTATTTTCCCAAGAGTTGTAGTTGCGTCACAATATTCCGTAGGCTGCGGGCTTGCGGCAAGCCGGCAAGTGATCAGATTACAAGCTTATGTATTGCGGAAACATCGGAGTTTATTTGTGTAAATCATTTTAAAAAAAATTGAGGGTGACTAAAAAATTAAAATATAATATATAATGATTCTTACTTCTTAGATTTGTCAAAAGCTGACCTAACCCGCTAATCCGATCAGAATTACCCGATAATTTTAGGGTCAAGACCCGAAAATATGAACCCGAAACCCGAAATCAACCGAACTCGATAGAATCCGAAACTCGTTGGGTTGAAACTCGAAATCCATCGGGTTGACGATTTATTATATTTATAGAATTTTTAAAATTTATTTTGTAAATTATAATATATTTTATTATCGAAATAAATAAAAATAATATATTATAATAAAATATTATTATTTAATTAAAAATTGATTTTAATAATCATAAAAATAAGATAAATTAGACCCGTTGGTCAACCCAACCCGCTATAACCTGACCCGATTGACTCGTGACTCATAACGAAACCGAACCCGATTTACCGATAAACACCCAATTCCCGCATCAACACCGAAAAAACTTCAGTATCATCAACACCATAAGCTTCAATACTGAATTACCGATAAACACCCAATTGTCGAACGGACCCTAACTTTCTTGAAATTTAAAAAGAAGTTAAAAAGAACATTTTTTATCCTCTTTTCTTTTGTTATACTACTATGTATTAATTGAATTCAATAAATAACATTGAATGTTTATGAATTATTACGCTCGACTCCAGCCTCTAGCAACTTCTTTTTGTGAGGGAAGTGAACTGTACAAATCTCATTAACACAAGAAACTATTGGTAAATATTGTAAAAATTTCAGAAATTACGTAGTGTGTGTATATGGAGTATCCCATGTGCATGGTTATTTAGGTCTCCTACAAAAAACTTTCTTTGTTCAAGGAGAAATGTGTTACCACGTGCCATGTGAAGTAATTGGAAAACATGACGAGGTGTTATTTGGTAGGTTTGGTGTTATTAGACCGTTTTATTAGGCCCAATGTCGATCTTGATATCATATTAATACAATTTTTCTAATCTAAGGGCATAGGTTAAAAACTTTTATTTAGAAATTTTCGTGTATTTTGATTGTTTAATATTTTAAAAATTATTTTCTAAGGGTTTATGTTTTTTTTTTAAGGTTTCGTTTTCATATTCGGTATTCTTATCCTATGCCCTTAGAGCATAGGTTAGAAAAACCGATATCAATATATACTAATACCATATAAAATATCCCGTAGATGTTTTTCTTCTTGTAGACAAATAAATGCAAAAAATAAATTGTCAGGATTTGCCTTAAAAGTACAATAAAAATATAGTTCAAATAATAGAGATAAGAAGAACTAAGAAGCGGAAAGAAAGATGTTCCATTGGAACTAGAAATTCAATGCATACAAGCAAACGGTCGAGAAAAGTCTTTATGTTGGAAAGCCAAAGTTCAGTGAATTTCACGACTGATGCTAACTGCTAAAATATTCATTGACAAAGAAATATCATTACAACTTGTTGGTATCATTAATTTTTTTCCAAAATATCCTATACCAATTGAACTAATTGGTATCAGAGCCTAGTGATATACATGAAAAGGATTTATCTTTTCTACATCATCGTATATCTAAATATGGATATCGTCTTATCAAGTCTAGTGGTTGAGCCATTATAATTTGATTCGGGTGACATTGAAGTAGACGATCGACAATATCAACTAAATTATTATATATATCGTATACTATGACACATTAATACTAAGATTACCGTACCGAATTAAGTAGAACAATGGTGAATTTGAGGGAATAGAAGAAGGACCAAATTGATTGGGAAGAAGAAGAGATCAGAGAGATGAAAGAACGGAGAATTGAGATTAGAGAGATAGAGAACACAGAATTGAGATTAGAGAAATAGAGAATTAAGATTTGGGGATAAGATAATTCTGATTCATTGATTTATTCATTAAACGTAACAACTTAAAAGGGTATTTATACTAACCCTAATATCTAGCTAATAAGGAAAAGATAATGCTAAAATCATATCTTACCAAGAGATAAAACTAACGCCCTAAATAAAAGGAAATAACAATATTCTTATAGGCTGTTGATTTATACACACGAAAAAAGTTGTAAGCGCACACAGATATCCGCGCAACGCCATTTCGCGCGAAATGACGTTGCGCGGAAAGGGCAAATCCGGAATATTTAAAAAGGGTTTCAGGAAATCGGCTAGCTCGAAACGGGCCTGCGCGCGAAATGGGCTTGCGCGGCCCAAAAAAGGCTCGAATATTTTTAAGTATATATGTTCCTTTTGTCGAGAGCTTCGATTTGATATATTATACGCTTTAATCTGACACCCGAGTAAAAAGTTATGAGCATTTGAAAATTGATGGTACACAAACTATTTTTACAAACTCATTCACTTAATTAAAATATTTTATCATTTGCTAGATTGCATAGTTTCATAATGTAATTTAACCCAAGAGCATCGAAACAATGAGTTAACAATGAGTTATCAATATTTTATACTAAACCTTAGCCTTATACTAAAGAAGCCAAATCCTTTAAGAAGATACATAACCCTAAACCCCAAATCCCCCAAATCCTTTGTGTAATTTTATACCACAACCATGATTTTTTTTGAATTAATGGTATTTATTCACAAATAAATAAAGTTAAAATTTACACAAGACCTAGGCAAGCCCCTTACAATAATGATTTTTGAATTAATCGTTATAATCGTTCATTCTTAGTTATTATAAATCGTTATAATCATTTAGAATCGTTCATTTTATACTACTTTTTGTGAATTTTTTTCAAGTCGAACTCATATTTTACCTAGTTATTCAACTATAACTCTAATTTTAACTACAACTAGTTAAACAACTTGTATGTCCAAATACACCCTTATTTTCCAAGTAAGTGATTTCTCATGAATTGAATACCATAGGAATTTGAAAATCATATTTGGTTTAAAATAATTTGATTTTTTTTATAAATGTAGGAATTTTAAAATTACCATTTGAAATCATAGGAAGTGGGTAAAATACCAAAATGGGTAACGTTGAAACCCTAAAGCATAAACACTACTCCATCCGTTTAGTTCTACTTGTCTTTATGACCTAATGCACATATATTAAGACGTTCTAATCTTACCAAATTACCCATATTAAATTCATATTGGAAAAAGGTGAATGATAAATCTATTAAATGTGTTTTGCTTTTGATTGGGTAATACAAAGGGTAATATTGAGAAATTTTGGATAAAATACCTACAAGGACAAATAGAACTAAACAAGAAATTAAGTCTAGAAGGTCAAGTAAAACTAAACGGAGGGAGTAAACCCTAAGACCTATAGGCTATAACCTTAACCCTAACCAAAACCTAAAACATTAACCCCAACTAACTTTAATACTAAAAGCCCTAAACCCTAAACACGGGTTAGAATTGTTCATTCCTATAAGAAATCGTTATAATGGGTTAGAATCGTTCATTCTTATATTGATCAAAATAGGTAGCATTGACCATTATAGGCTCTAGGGTTCTTAGGGTTTAGGGTATAAGAATGAACGAAATCGTTATAATGGTTTAAAAGCGTTTATTCTTATACGAAATTGTGATATTCGCTCATTTTATAAGAAATCATTATAATGAATTAGAAATCGTTCATTCTTATAAGAAATCGTTATAATCGTTATAATGGTTTAAGATCTCTAAATATAATTGTATATTGGTAATATTAATTATAATAATATATAATTAAAAGGATACGCTTTCCAAATATTATAATAATATTTATTTTTAAGGATTGTAAATACTAAAAATAATGAAGGTTAAATAAGTAAATGAAAAAACTAAGGGCTCGTTTGGTATCGATATCATATATCGGTATCGGGTATCGGTATCGGATATCGATATCGGTATCGGTATCGGATATGGGATATCATTCATATCTCATATCCCTCATACCTCTTTTATTTGGGGTATATCAAATATCATGTAAAATGGCTTGTTTTGATATCAAGTATATGGCCCGATATCCATATACTCTCATACCAAACACTAGATATGGCCTGATACCGATATCTAAATCCATATACTCCCATACCAAACACGAGATATGGCCCGATACCGATATCTGATATCAGGATATCAATACCAAACGGGCCCTAATATGCCTAGATGGCATAGTTGCCAAAATGGATTACACTCCAAACGCCACTTGCCAAAATTTATCGATAATATTAGTAACATTATTATATTTAATAAAATTATTCCATAATGGAATGGGGGTTTAGTTCTAAACCCTAAACCCTAAACCCTAAGTTGAATTCCTAAAACCTAAAACTATTATTTAATGGGGGTTTAGTTCATTTTTTAAATTTTTTGTTAATCATAGTTGATTTAACAATTTAAGTCCTAAACCTTGAACCTTGTACAGTAAACCCTACACCTTCAACCCTAAACCTTAAGTCGAATTCATAAATACTAAACCCTACATCCTAAACCCTAAACCCCAACTTGAATTCCTAAACCCTACGACTTAAACTCTAAACCCTAAGTTACATTCCTAAACACTAAACCCTAAACCCTAAACCCTAAACCCTAAACCCTAAATATAAACAAAATCGTTATAATGGTTTAAAATCGTTTATTCTTATACGAAATTGTGATATTCGCTCATTTTATAAGAATGAACGAAATCGTTATAATGGTTTAAAATTGTTTATTCTTATACGAAATTGTGATATTCGCTCATTTTATAAGAAATCATTATAATGAAATAGAAATCGTTCATTCTTATAAGAAATCGTTATAATAGTTTAGAATCGTTCATTCTTAGGCTCTAGGGTTCTTAGGGTTTATGGTATAAGAATGAACGAATTCGTTATAATGGTTTAAAATCGTTTATTCTTATACGAAATTGTGATATTCGCTCATTTTATAAGAAATCATTATAATGAATTAGAAATCGTTCATTCTTATAAGAAATAGTTATAATAGTTTAGAATCGTTCATTCTTATACGAAATCGTTATAATCGTTATAATGGTTTAAGATCTCTAAATATAATTGTATATTAGTAATATTAATTATAATAATATATAATTAAAAGGATACGCTTTCCAAATATTATAATAATATTTATTTTTAAGGATTGTAAATACTAAAAATAATGAAGGGTAAATAAGTAAATGAAAAAACTAATATGCCTAGATGGCATAGTTGCCAAAATGGATTACACTCCAAACGCAACTTGCCAAAATTTATCGATAATATTAGTAACATTATTATATTTAATAAAATTATTCCATAATGGAATGGGGGTTTAGTTCTAAACCCTAAACCCTAAACCATAAACCCTAAGTTGAATTCCTAAAACCTAAAACTATTATTTAATGGGAGTTTAGTTCATTTTTTAAATTTTTTGTTAATCATAGTTGATTTAACAATTTAAGTCCTAAACCTTGAACCTTGTACAATAAACCCTACACTTTCAACCCTAAACCTTAAGTTGAATTCATAAATACTAAACCCTACATCCTAAACCCTAAACCCCAACTTGAATTCCTAAACCCTACGACTTAAACTCTAAACCCTAAACCCTTAACCCTAAACCCTAAACCTTAAATATACATACACAAAAATAATTTATTATAGTTGTATTAGTATATAATACTTAACTAATATAGTATATTAAGTAACTCAAATATCTTAACCCACAAGTATACAACATATATAGTAATGTAATGTTACTTAATTCTTATATTCTAAAATTTATCTTATATGATTATAGTATAAGATGAATGTAATAGATTTTATAATAAAAAGATTATATGTTGGATCGTAAACGAGTTAGCAAGAGCTTGGGAACTGGCTGTTAAGCTGTTCCCAAGGCAGCGGAAGAAATAACCGCGAGTAATTAAGACACTGAAAAACACAGTTCCTTATAGAGGAACCCCACTACAACCAACTAGTTGTATGGGTAAACCTCTACCTCCGCTTGGAGGATTTTGAATGACTTACTTATATTATTGATTTGTTCCTTAGTTACAAACAGCCAGATTCAAACTTCTCTGTTCCTACGAGTTCTACCTAACTCTAGCAACACTAATGAATCTTCTCAACTGAGTTCCTAAGCGAACAACAATCACTAAATAAGTAACTCAAACCTTACACCAAATCGCAGTTCCCTTGCTCTTGGGAACTCGGCTTCACCGTCGTCGAGATCAGACACTCGCCGCCGGGGACTTCTCTTCTTCTTTTCTCTTTCTTTGTTGTGGGTATTTGTAGGTTCTGGGAGAAGTACTCAATCCGAGCACTATTCATTTGGCTTTATACTCGAGTGAACTTGGGCTTCAATCGCATCTTTCATTTGTGTCCGAAATGCCCTTTGCTTGATGCCCAAGTTGTACTTTCTTCACATGTGACTTCGATTTGAACTAGGTCAACTTCTTGAGATGATCGGACCGTTGGATCAATCGTGACAGTCTGCTCCTCAGACTGTGCCTTCATCCTGTCCAAGACAGGATCCCGTGATATGCGCTGATCGGTCCTTGTCCTCACATGTGAGTTCCCATATCGTGGGAACTGTCCTCTGCTGAGTTCCTTTGAGAGAAACTCTTCATTGTGTAAGCTTGTGTTCTCTGGTCATTCATGGGAGTTCTTATTTCATGGGAACTTTCGTCCTCAGAGTTCCCTTGATGGGAACTCTTCATTGTGTGCTCATTCATGGAAGTTCTTTGCTAAACCTGTGTTCCCTAGGTCACCGTGTAGATTTTAGTCTCACGTAATGTTCAAAAAAAATTTAATTTGCTTGTACCACCTAAATGTAAAGGTGTGGAATGAATAAATTGATAAGTATGATTACTTGTTCATGAAGCACGAAGTACAATGTGTACTACTTAACTAATTTAAGCACAATCAAGACCCTTTTTAGTACTTTGTATTAGATATGAGAATTAAAATAAAAAATACTAAAGAATATTTGAACAAAACCTCAAGAGTTATATGCTAATAAATTTAGTGTGTGATTCAAGATATTCTAACCATAACTAATTGTTTCGACGCTCCTGGGTTCAATTACATTATGAAACTATGCAACCTAGCAAATGATAAAAATATTTTAATTAAGTAAATGACTTGTAAAAATAGTTTGTGTACCATCAATTTTCAAATGCTCATAACTTTTTATTCGGGTGTCAGATTAAAGCGTATAATATATCAAATCGAAGCTCTCGACAAAAGGAACATATATACTTAAAAATATTCGAGCCTTTTTTGGGCCGCGCAAGCCCATTTCGTGCAAGCCCATTTCGAGTCTATTTCGGGCCGCGCAAGCCCATTTCGCGCGCAAGCCCATTTCACGCGCAGGCCCGTTTCGAACTAGCCAATTTCCTCATTTCCCGAATCCCATTTCCAGTTTACGCTTTTTCCCTTCTGCGCAACGCCATTTCGCGCGAAATGGCGTTGCGCGGATATTCTGTGCGCTTTTCAAAAAAATTTGTGCGTATGTACCCCGCGTTCTTATATAGGAATAATATACGAATTATCCTAATATAATTGTAGCGTATCAATTCTCTCCCGTTGACAATCGATTTGTCCTGAAGTCGGAAATCAGAAGGAGACTCATGAAATGGATCTTGGAGTGTAATCCGCAAGGGTCCCATTGCACCTATATCACCACTTGATTCAGCACCAGAAACTCAAATTATTGTGAATCCACATGTCACGAATAAGCAATGGCTTCAGATCGAACTCCGCAACATAGGTCCGTGACTTGATAGCGGGACTGAAGTTTGCCCTGCCCATTTCATCGAACGGTTGGCGGACAAACAAGTCAGAGCAAATCGACAACGACCTTCCTTCGATACTGAGTCGATTCCGGTCTCCCTTTGTTGAATCAGACACCGGAAAAAGAAGTTCTCATGCCCAAAATTTCTGTAGAACGCGGCGGCAACAGGCGCGGGTAGGCAGCAAGCGCGAGGCACGGGGCCGTGTCGGTAACGACCTCATCTGGTTCGGTACCCGGGTCGGTATCGTCCTCCACTGGTTCGGTATCGAGGGTAGGAGTGGTGGCGGCGAGCGCGGGCTCGGTTGCCGCGGGCGCGATCGCTGGGGTAGGGTTTCGCGGCAACGCGATCTCATCTTTGAGAGGAATGCCTAGGATGGAAAAAAGCTAATTTTTCCGACGATGATGAACCTCTAGTTCCCCACGTTGAATCTCGTGTTCCTTACGAAGATTTTGTAAAAGGTCTCGGATTTCACGGAAACCCGCATGAAAGCTTGTAACAACGGACATGGTAGCGTTCGAGGTGAAAGCACCAGTTGATACGTTAATACTAAGATTACCGTACCGAATTAAGTAGAACAATGGTAAATTTGAGGGAATAGAAGAAGAAGAACCAAATTGATTGTGAAGAAGAAGAGATCAGAGAGACGAAAGAACAAAGAATTAAGATTAGAGAGGTAGAGAATTAGGATTTGGAGGATAAGATAATTCTGATTCATTGATTATTCATTAAACATAACAACTTAAGGGGTATTTATACAAACCCTAATATCTACTATCTGGCTAAAAAGGAAAAGATAAAGCTGAAATCATATCTTACTAAAAGATAAAACTAAAGCCCTAAATAAAAGGAAATAACAATATAACGAATTATATTAATATAATTGTAGCGTATCAATTCTCCCCCGTTGACAATCGACTTGTCCTCAAGTCGGAAATCAGGAGGAGACTCATGAAACGGATCTTGGAGCGTAATACGCCAGGGTCCCATTGCACATGTATCACCACTTGATTCAGCACTAGAAACTCAAATTGTTGTGAATCCACATGGTCACGAATAAGCAATGGCTTCAAACTAAGCATATTTTCTCATTTTCACACAAACTAAGTACATTTAATTTAGAATTCATTTTTACTGATTTTGGCATGTCATTTTAGTAACTTGGCATACACTTAATTTAAAAAATATTTTTAATTATTTGGAATGTACTTTTAAATGTACTTTTTAAATGTACTTTTTTTTAAATGTACTTTTTTAAATGGGAAATCTTATACACACATAATTTTTTCTCGGCGCACACGATTTGGAACGCTTCATGAAGCGAGTCGCTTCATAATGCGAGCCATATACGGATACTCGAGCAGATTTTTTACAGAATCGGTAAAATGACACGCTTCACGAAGCGTGAGGCAATATTGTGCGATTTCCTTACGCAATCTAATATTTTTTTATATATAGGTTCCTCTCGTCGATAGCTTCGATTTGATAGGTAATAAGCTCAAATCCGACACCCGAGCAAAAAGTTATGAACATTTTAAGATTAGACATACGCAAACTACTTTAACATGATGTTTTATTTAAGATATGATAAGATAAGACTTAGTATATAATATTTTGGGACGGTTTATGTTTATCGTAAGTATTAGGGTTTATGGTTAGCGCAAGACTTTCTCGTTAACCAATAATTATTTATTTTATGATTTCAGTTAATTAAAATCATTAACCAAAATCGACCATTTAATCTCAGTTGATTAGAGATTTGTTAACCAAATTTTTGGTTTGGTTTTCTCGTTAACCAATAACTATTTATTTAATTTCATATTATAAGAATACACTTGAACAACAATAAAGTTATCAACTTTATATTAAAAATATTATCGATCGGTTAAAATTTCAAAATAAATATTATTTTACATGGTGGTTATGTTTTAAATTGTCTTTACAATATGTATTTTATATATATATATATAATATTTTAGGATTTAAATATTTAAAAAAAAACATATTTAACTAATCAATGATGGAAATATAAAGTAATATTTTCAAAATCAAATATAATTTGAAATTCTGAAAATAAGCATGTAATTCCATTAAGACGAAATATATTTAATATTTTTCTTACAAATTAAAAACTATATTTTGGTTTTTCGGTTAACTGAAAATATGAATATGTCGATCCCTAACCAACCTGTAAAACCGTGAAAAATATCAGTTTGGTTAATCAAACCAAAATTTTAACATATATAAGTTAGGTTACCCTAAAGTCTTACTTTAAACATAAACCACAACCCTACCATAAACATTAAACCTTGCCCTAAATCCGACCTTAAGCCTTATCTTAAACCCTTTATTCAAACTCTACTATACACCCTAGACCTTACTTAAAATCCTATACTTAAGCCTTGCCGTAGAACCCTTATCCAAACCTTAAGCCCTAAAAATACATACTCTATCCTAAATCATATACCTAAATCCTAAACTTCACTAAAATCAACAATAAACCCTAAACCTTACTCAATATCATACCTTAAGACTTGTCTTAAACGCTACCCTCACACTAGACCTTATCTAAAACCCTACACTTAAGCCTTGATTTAAACCATACATCCAAACCCTATGCTATATCACATACCCTAACTTTAAACCTCATTCAAATCGTACCCTAAACCATAATATTTACCATAAACCTTAAACCTTACCCCAAACCCTACCATAAAACCTTACCCTAACCATAAACTCTAACACTTACCAAAAAATCTTATTCTATGCTTTATCTTAAATCTTATCCTAGATAAACGACGTTTGAAAGTAGTATGCATATGTCCAATCTTAAAACGTTCATAACTTTTTGCTCGGGTGTCGCATTTTAGCTTATTACCTATCAAATCGAAGCTATCGACGAGAGGAACCTATATATGTAAAAACTTATCGGATTGGATAAGAAAATCGCACAATATTGCCTCACGCTTCGTGAAGCGTGTTATTTTGCCGATTCTGTAAAAAATCCGCTCGGGTATCCGTATATGGCTCGCATTGAAGCAACTCGCTTCATGAAGCGTGCCAAATCTTGTGCGCGGAGAAAAAAATACGTGTGTATATATCCTCAACCTTTTTAAATGTACTTTATTTTTTTTTAGGGTAAAATACATAAAACCACCCCTTATCTTGACCTATGTGTAGAAAACCACCCTTTATTTTGATTTTAACAAAAAACCACCCTTTAATTTAATTCTGTCAACATTCAACCATCCCCTTCCTCTTTTGTTAAGTCTCCCGTTAAATTTGTCAAACACTGCATAAAGCAAATTTGGGTATTCAATTTCTTTCTCCTCCTCTTTTCCTGTTTGGCTGTTTATGGGTTTGCATGTGTGGTATTTAATTTTCTTTCTTCCTCAAACTTTATCCTCCAAATATTAAACTCCGAGATAAAGTTCCATTTTTTTTTCTATTTTATGGGTTCCAATTTTTGCCTTTCATGGACTTTTAGGCTGTAGAAATCGGGTGAGATATGTAAAATTGGGTGAAAGGCAAACTTGGGTATTCAATTTCTTTCTTCTCCTGTGAAATTTTTATGGGTTTTTGTGTGTGATATCTAATTTCTTTCTTCTCCAAACTTCATCCTCTTTCATGGTTCTATCACCAATACCTTCCCACCACCTATTTCATGGGTTTCATCGCTTTTCAAATTGTATCTGTATTCTTTTAAAGGGGTTTATTTTGGGTGGGCATCTTCAATATTATTTATTAAAATTTCAACATAATAGGTTAGATTTGAATTATTTTGATGTGGGGAATAAGGAAGAGGATAAGAAATGTGTTCCATGAAAGCAAGATATGCTTTTGGCTCATATCGTGTTCTTAAAACCCTAAGGGTATTATTGTACTTTTATTCTCTCATTAACGGAATATTTGACAGAAATAAAGGAGGGGTGGCTGAATGCAAACGGAAATAATTTAAAGGGTGGTTTTATGTGAATATTGAAATAAGGGATAATTTATTACAAACAAGCTAAGATAAGGGGTGATTTTGTGTAATTTACCCTTTTTTTTAAATGTACTTTTAATTATTTGGATTAGGGGTTGGCACTCGGCCACGGCCCAGCCCATACGCTACGGCTCAAATAAGCTACGGCCCAAATCCAGATTTTCCAAGCCCATCCCAGAAAAAGAAAATGTGCAAAAGAAGTGAGAGTCAGTTTCATTTGGCAACATACTTTGCCTCGTTTATTCCGCAACGAGTAACGACTTTTCTTCCAACTGGAGGCAGCAAAAGAGCTAGAAATCGACGAACCTCAATTGAGTCAATCCTCAACGCCAGCCAAATCCGTTAATCCGGATCCGGACATGAACAACAATCCGACTCAGGAATCGACGTACTTGGGCCTGTCTTTAAACAGGCCCAAGTTCATTTAACTGATAAACAGCCCTAGGAAGGAGGAATCAAAACCAGAGCGAATCAGGACGGAACGACGGACTCGGGAGTAAGAATTCAAATTCTTCACCGCCGGGATATCTTCTCTGCCTCATCGAAGTCTAAAATTTCGTCTCCAAAATTGATCGGTTTGAACTTGTCCTTCTCAATTGAATTTTGTTTCCTAATGTCTCTATGTCAACCGTGGTTCGCATTTCTCGATTGAGAAAGATCCACATTTTCACTTGTTGTGTGCTACTGGCGCCTGGCTGGGAACTCCCGGCCGCCGGTGGGGGTGGCTTTTTTCATCCATCTGATTCTCCTTTATTGCTTTTCAGCTAGGGTTAGCGATTAATTTGCCACGGAAGTGAACATGGAGGATTCTACGCAAGTGCTGAAAGGTCTGCACATATCCTGTATTGATGAGGAAGAGAGTGAGCAGATTGATGGAGATGTGCATGATACTATTAATGATGACGATGAAGATGATGATGAAGTTTGCTTCCCTACTACCCTGGGTTTTGTTGAAAAGCCCGAGAAGCCATGGATGTTACTTCGCCAGTTATTCCCTAGCAAGGCTGGGGGCACACCTGTATGTCATAAAATTTGTGAGATACTGTTTCCATATCATAAAAAGCTCATAACATTTCTAGATATTGATGCCTTTTCTCATTCAGGCTTGGTTGGATCCAATAAATCTGCCATCAGGGAAAGCTGTTTTGTGTGATTTCTGTGGAGAACCATTGCAATTCTTACTTCAGGTGCATGTCTTTCTCATCTTGAACTCCTCCATGAAGTGCAGTTCCACTTCCATGTGGAGCATATTAGCTGTTTGTTTTTTGTTCAATTGTTTTTCTAAATTCTAGACTTCTGTAGGATTGTTTTCTTCTTATCATAATTCCATTCACAATTCACACAATTAGTTTTATTACTTTCTTTAATAATAAATCACTTGCATGGAAACTATAAGTTCTATTATGATTTTGCATGTTTTTTCCCGGGAATGCAATTGTCATATGTTGGTGTTTTTGCAAGGCTGTTTCTAATATGGGTCTCAGTTCAACTTTGTTGATGTTATTATTTCTACCTTTGCTGAATCTTGTATTGCTTCTATTTAGTCCAAAAGTATATGCTTTAGATTCTAGATTTAAGTCTTCTATATAGTTGGTTGAGCTGAGAATTTGTTTCTATTTGTGCAAAATTTTCACATATTTGGATGCCATTTCTCCATTTATTTTTTTGTGTACTAAAACTAAGGGAAGGATATGATGCGGGTGTAGTACCTGATGGTGTTGGCTGCTTTTGAATATGCAGGTGTATGCTCCAATTTCAGAGAAGGAATCTTCATTTCATCGAGTGTTATATGTATTCACTTGCATGTCAATGACTTGTATGCTAAGAGACCAACATGAGCAATGGAGACATGAACCGGAAAAACCATCTAGGAGGTACTCACTGGATTACTAGTGGTTAGTTAGATGATTTATCTGTGTTCACTTTTTCCTCCATGTTTTAAAATGAATATTCAGCTTTCCCTCTCACTTTTGTCTTCTTTAATTGTGTTTGGGATTACGAATAGTGTGAAGGTCTTCCGTTGCCAAATGCCTCGTACTAATGAATTTTACTCAAGCGACCCTCCAAAATATGATGGAACTGACAGACCGTTAAAAAGTGGAGGTAATTTGTAATAATGCTATTCTCGTACACCAAGAGATTCAATTTGTATTGCTTTTTTGAAAAACCATAATGAATTCACAGAGCCTGGAAATAAATAATTTGTCTTGAGAATTTGACTGTGAGAAGTTTGAAGATGAAGAAAGAAAGAACTCTCTTTTATTTACTGTTTTTTTCTTATATCTCTTAAAATTATAACTCTGCTTTGTCACAATCTCATGAAAATGGTTTCTATTCTAAAAAAAAATGTAAGATTCCTGTGGACAACCTCTCTAGCCACATGCCCAACTTTGATTGATGAAGTAATTTTGACATCCATGATGTATTATTCTGTATCAGCTCCACTATGTACATGGTGTGGTACATGGAAGGGGGACAAAGTGTGTAGCAGTTGTAGACGGGCTCACTACTGCTCTGAGAAGCACCAGGTAACTGAACTCTGTAGGCTTTCTCATCTATCTGATATCTGCTCAATTCATGACTCATGAGTACTTAATCGAGACACATTCTTTGAACATTTGCAGTCTATACATTGGCGTTCTGGTCATAAACTTAAATGTCGACAGATCACTGCTGGTTCTCCCCCCTGCAGTACGCCTTCAGTAGAGATTCAAGAAGGTTTGTTTTCAAGGTTTTGATGAATTTATTGCTGGACTGAATTATATCTACTTAGTTTCAGAAATTTGAGCTATGAGTTACGGTATTTGTGTGGTCTATGTATTCGTTTGAATTTCTCATTTCCATTGTATCTATGTTATCAGTTGCAAACAAATCTCTCTGGCCAGAGTTTGAGATAAAAATTGAAGATGAATGCGAGTCTGATGTGGAGAGCCCTCAGGATCAAGTGGTTGAAACTGGCAAACTGGATTTAGACGGCTTTGAGGTAGACTCTATAGTGCAATACCAGTTGACACCATTTGTGATATATGTACTTCAATTATCAAATTATTACTTGTTGAACAGGGAGACGCAGACAATATCAGTATGGCTACGTTCCAAGAACGTATTGGAAGGGCTCCTGAACAAGTTATCAGGTAATTAGGAAGCATGCATGATATTTTCTCTTTTTGTTTGTTTTATTTTAATTTGTGCTTTTTCTTGTAGTAATTTTGTTCATTATTTTAAAGGATGAATCTTCTTGACTTCTGTTAGACTGAAAATTGTCATGGCATTCACAATGGATGGGCACCATAAGTTTATTTTAAAAGGGTTTATGTCAATAGGACATATGTCGGCCTTTTTTGTAAACAATGCCTGTATTAGTTCAGATGGATCAGACTTTTCAAGTGGCGAAATGAAAATGCTCAGATACTTTCAGTTCCATCTCACACCGCCACCTTCCATGAACATATACATGTTACTGCAAACACAACCCTCTGTTTGTTTTGCTATTTGATAGAACTGTTACATTTTATAGCCACAATGCTACATTAAGAGACAATGTTCGCCCCTTCTTCATCAAAAACTGACACCCACCCAAAAAATGGAATTTTATAGGTATTGCAGGGATCCTGGAGCTAGATCGCTTTGGCCAATGTCCAGTGGGAGGCCATCTAAAGCTGAAATTCCCAAGTGCGGCTTCTGTGGCAAGGACAGGAATTTCGAGTTTCAGGTTTGCAAAGATTCAATTCTGAAATTGGTTCTACCAATTCTTTTTCCCCCAATGTTCATGGATGTTTTTATTTTTTGGGCGCTATGCAGATCTTACCACAAGTGCTGTACTACTTTGGGGTACAAAACGAACGAAATTCCCTTGATTGGGCGACTATTGCTATTTATACTTGTGGCGATTCCTGTGAAGAAAGTGCTGCCTACAAAGAGGAGTTTGCCTGGGTTCAGCTATCATCTCAATCTGCTTAAAGATGAGAGGATGAAGAGCTGAAGATTAACCTCAGAATTTTGGTCTTGTATGATTTTTGCTTTTGGATTGCTTTGAATCTTATGTTGTAGCTGAGATGCAAGTTTTCGTTTCCTCTTTCTTCATTTAGTCGTTGTATGTACAAAGAATTGTTTATTTAGCTAAGCAAGTATATACGGGATTTGGCTATTTGTGAGCCATGACCGGGGGAGCTGTGATGTGTTTGAAGAAATATTCATCTCTACTTGAAACATATTTGAACAAGTATAGTTTTTATAGGTTGCATATATGCTGATACTCGAAATGATTTTACTGATTATACAACTTGAGATTTTATGTTGGTTTTTAGCCAAGTTCATTTGTACTCTATCCAAGAAACGTTAAATTACCATGCTAAAGAGTGAACTTGCATGTATAATCGGCAGGTGTCTTTTTGACTGAATCTTGTATTATGACTCGTCCGGTTTGATTGGCCAATGCTGGTGTGGAGTAGGTATCCGTGGCCATCTTGTATTATGTATGACTAGGGAATTAACCATATTTGTAACAAGTATTCATTGTGGCATTTTACAACCTTTGCTCACCAATTAATTGTTACAAATATGGTTATAGTGTCAATGGGAAAAGTCGTGATACTTGTTGAAATTTACACAACCGGCATATTAATTGTCATCCTGATCTAAATTTATTTTCTAACTCATCCGATCCATCCTTGATCAAGTTCAGTTCTTTATTCCTTAGAAGCTTATTTTCATACCCATCCGCATCGATATCGTTGAGTGCTCCAAAAGAAAAACTTATTCAAGTCTCGTCCTGTGTTAATTGCTTAGTACGTTAAATGCTTGGTGTATAGGATATATGTTCAACGATGATTTATGAATAATATAAAGGCTGTGACTTCTACGTTACGTTTAGGGTAACTAAAGAACTTAAAAGATATCATTTCCATGAGCACATAAAAATGTCACATTCAAAACCTCTATAACGTACTTAAATTAATCATGTAAGTCGTATATGAGTATTGAATTTGCTAATGAAACAAGCGTAAATTCTTCATACACCCTCTCGATTTTACGTACATTGGGGGTAAGGGTGTGTACATCCTGCCCCCCAGATCTCGCCTGAGGCGGGTTAACACTGGTTGATGTGTTGATGTTGTTGTTATTGTTTCATTTTTTGGTGTTGGATTCCGATGCTAACACACTTTCATTTCTTCCCAACTTTGCTTTCCGCAGGTGATGGCCGTTTTTATTTTAATCCAATTTGTGATTGTGAGTACAAGTTTCCGAAAAACTTTTGTTCTTCTCATGACATGCGTGCATATACTAAAATTCACTTTGCAGACGATTCATATTTGAAAACAAAACATATATATTTTTTATTTCATAAATGACTTCGATCATTCCATAGACTAATCACTAAAACTAGCTACGAAACCCGAGTCGTCTCTAAACGAAACGAAGCAAAAGCACAACTTGGAATGAACCATAGAAGCACATACAATAACACCATGACCAACTTTTATACAACCTTTTTTTTTAATGGTGCATGGTTAATTTCTTTCATGGTAAAAACGGAAGCTGGTAACTGCTGAAGACGTCTTCACTGATCATCATACCTTCAAACGGTGTCGTTTCAAATGGACTCAGTTCAGACACACCCTGATGATGTCCACACTCCTCCTGCCAATATTCTGGCGCCTGTGACGTCATCATATTGACGTCGTCCACGACATCTTCTAAACTCCAGTTCCCATTACTCATAGTACTCTCCGAAATCCCTATCCACTTCTCTTCTAATTGATCACTGATTATTGCATACTCCTCTTGCATTTCCACAACATTTGTTAATGGTGGCGCGAATATCTCTAATCCTATATTGCTAGGATTATTAGTATTAATGTTGTTGCTTGGGAGATTCGCAACTTGGTTGCTTAGATTTTGAACCTCCTCTTGCAATTCAGCCACCTGCACAAATCAAACTCTCTAAGTTGTATTTCAAAACACTAAGGGCCTGTTTGGATCGCACATTATAATGCAAAAGTCTGCATCATAATTTTGGTAATAGATTGAAAGAGATTTTGACCTTTTGTTGGAGGGCGTAAATGTAAGCAACACAGCCATAGACAGGATCATGCATTCTAGCAAGAGCTTCAAAAGACATAGCAATGGCGGCCTCACTTCTGCATTGCTCCGGGAGATGTAAGAGCAATCTTGACGCGTTGCTTGCACCGAAAACTTTGTGCACAGCGGCAAAATGCTGAGGTGCTAGCTCATACCTGAACAAGAAATCGATCAAGAACACATTAATTATAACAATAATATCTGTCGTTTCGATTAAAGCTAAGTATTTGATTTGATGATATACCTGAAGTAAGGAGCAAATACGCAATCCGAGGTGCACTTTCTCCTAAGGAACTTACACGCGCCACACGAGGTGCTTATGCCTGTCATTGTCCTAAAAGCTCTTCTTCTTTCTCTCTTTCTTGGTTAGTATTAAAAAGCTTGGTTAGCAAGTGTTGTTAAGTAGGGAAGAATGTCTTGTCCTTTTATAGTGTGAGGGTTTAATCAATTGATCAGGAGCCAAATTACACTGTTTTCTTTTTAATTATTCCCTTAAAAGTTTCCTTTTGCGTCTCCGTTATGGGCTACATTTTAATTCTTTTCGTGGGACTTTTTTCGCCTTTGCTTTTTTTCAAATATTAATTCTTAAATTGCAACAAGTGTGTGCAGGCTTTCTGAATTTCCGCATTTAATAATAACAGTAATCAGTGTGCCTAATCATGATTATTTATCATATGCTTCATCATCTTTCTCTCATTCCTCATCAATTGTTGTTATTATATTCACTTTACCATCTTCTAGGATCTGGCAATCATCATGGACTTCAATTATCCTGTCTTGCATTGAATAATTGTATCACTATTAGAGCAATATTTAGTGCATTTTGGAGTGATCATGGATGATCTTGCTGTTCAATTGTTGTTGATTTCATCAATTCAAGTTTTACACATGTGTTTAGTGATAATGATCGAGCACTTTATAGTTTGTAGTAATCTGATCAGGTGCGATTATCGACATTAATGCTAGTCGGTATCAAAGACAGTAAGATGCAAAATGGCTTTTAATGCATTAATTCCTCATGATTGTTGGCAAAAGTTGAGCTTTTTTGATGCATTATATGCTAGAAGCTAGTTTTACTAGCTAGGTTAGGATTAGGGTTTAGGGTTAATAGCCAGATTAGTAGTAATTCCTTTTTTAAAAAAGAGGATTAGTTTAACCTGTCTACAATGCGTTCCATCTCAATGATTGTATGTATGCTTGTCCTAATCACACTTTCTAATCTTGTGCAAATTTGGCTGCTGAGGAGAGCCCTTTCCGGATTTGTTAATCAGTGGGCAATTAATTGGGACTCTTAAGTGTCTCTTTCGCTAATCGTAAGCCATGACAAATTAATGTAACCGATGTGTTAAGCAGAAAATCAAGATCAGTACAAGTATAATGTGATTATGTTTGTAGCTATCATAATTGGCTGATCAATTTTTGTTTTTGTATCTATCCATGTTTCCCTGCACTTTTATGTGTCCAAATTAAGAGCAGTTAGGTAAAGTTGTATGAAGAAGAAGGGCGGCTGAATGAATGCAAAGGGACATATAACACACAAACATGCCAATTTCACTCCCATGAAAAAAGCTAGCTTTTCCACTTTCTCTACTTTTGTAGATTATCTATTCATTTGGAGTCTAGTGTCTGTTTTACATTTTATCTTTTTGTTTTGTTAGGTCGGTAATTGTGTAGAAAATGACTAATTACAGTGTATTAAGCTAGTGCAGAGTTTGGGAGTGAAAATATTCACATATCATGAATAAGTTGAGAAAATATTTCTAATAGAACCAGAATGTAGCATGATGAAGGTGCAAAAAAAAAAAAAAAAACACACATAAAAAAACACACACAAGAAAAAAAAAGACAAGAAGAAAACTTATAATTAAAGAGCAACAAAACCAAACGATGGAAACCACAAAACCGCCTGTGAGAAATTCCAAAACTATCCCTCCATACAGACTTATTGTGGGTAGGGTTGTAAATGAACAGAGTTGTTTGTGAAAAAATTGATGTTCGGCTTGGTTAAGTCTTATTTGTCATGTTCAGCTCGATTTTAATCGAGACAGTTTTACGACTCGATCGAAAGATAAATGAACCGAGCTTGAGCACAAGATAACTCAACTTATTTGCTCATGAGCAAACTCGATTTAACGTTCCTAACAAACTAGATTATAAGTTCATGAATATGCTCTACTATATATATACATATATATTAAATAACATATAGTTTAAGTAAAACTATAATTTTTTTAGTAGTCTCACTCAAACTTAGTTTAATTTTTAGTTTCACTTATATAGATGATCAGGTAAATAAATTTTTTACAAACTTATCTAATGAAGAAACTAAATCAGAGGTTCACGAGTAAGCTCAAACTCAATGAACATTTAAATGAATAAGTTCAAACAAGATTTTGAGCTTGAATCAAACTCACGTTCGAGCTTGCCTATTTTTTCAAAATCCTTAAGCATATCCTCTATATGACCAAAAGTATGAGTAATTTCTAAATACTTTCTTTCAACTCTTCTTATATCGACCTCTATCATAGTAGAAATCTCCTAAGACCAAATCCTCACATAGTCATATCTATACATAAGACCTAATTGCCTTTTTGTTGCACGCATCTGAACCATTCAAGTCTTACAAATTAAACAATAACAACATGTTCAAGTATAATTTAATACATTGATATTAAATTTTGTATGGGTCAATGGACTAGGGGTCGTACATATGTAAGATGAGTGGGGTTCTATCTTGAAATCAATTGACAATATTAGGAGTAACCCACAAGATTATATACTAGTCTTGTTTAGTTCCATCTTTCAAAAGTGGAAAACTTTTATCCTTAACACGCCCATGTAGGTGCAACTTGCCTAGTCTAGTTAACACTTGGACAACACAACGGTCGGTGGACATCTCAATCGCTTTTATAGCTAAAACCAACCCTAGGTGGGGCATCTCAGTCTCTTTTTAGCCTAAATCACTCATACACAAGCAATGTTCTAAAAAACGCTAGGCGGCCCTGAATGGAGAAGGGTCGCCTAGCGCCTAAGTGGTCTAGATGGGTGCCTAGGCGGCGTAAATACATGCCTAGATAGGTTAGAAGGCTAGGCGGGATGGGACTTCTAGCTGGGATTTTTAGAACAATATATGTGCAAAGAAAATGGGCTCATGATCAAGAAAAATTGTTAGGCGGATAACTTTGATATCATATTAAACTTCCATTGCATTGACAGATTAATTAGAGGTCGTACGTATATAAATCCAATACATAAGTCCAGTGAGATTCAATTATAAAATACACGATGTATAAAATAAGCCATATACAATAAAAAGTCCTCAATCTAAGTATGGTGATGCTCTTGAATTGACATTGTTTGGTTGTGGGCGCCTTTTTGAGTATCACAATGCGATTGTCTAGCATGTGAGCATTGACATTTATTGGTGGATGGTTATATTATGTTAAATTTGCATATAATATTCTGCACTTAGATACTCTTCCACTTAGTGTAGAGTTTTCTGCAGTATGGGTACTACAATATCCAAATAGCTAGTGTACTTGTATTGTTTTCGCAACACACACCAGTATAATGATTGATTGTATAGGACGTTACACTCGCGGTTTTTGGCGGAATTAAAGGTTTGATTTCTCTTTTACTTGAGAAAGTGTACGTTATTCAATAATTTAAATAAGTACTTGTTTTAAGAATTGTGATTGAGTTCAGCTCTGACACCACTTTCTACATGATATGATAATATGTTGTTAATTAATTAATATTCGATTTAAGCATGCATTATAGTGTGATTTTAATTTGCACTTGTGTGGATTTTATTGTCGTTAATATCAGACGTTTTATTTTTGCAGTATGGGTACTACAATAACCAAATAGTTAGTGTACTTGTACTTTCAAAACATAACAATATAATGAATCAATGATTGAGTGTACAATATATGATACTCCGTATTGTTTCTGGTGTCACCGTGCCCGTGTGCACATATAACTTATTTAATTTACTCATAAGATATCGCCCGAAGGTTCCTCTTAACTTGATGGTGTGTTATTTATAAGTAGTTATTTTAAAAACGGTGATTAAGTTGAGCAAGGACAGTGCCCGTGTGATTAGTTATATATTACATGATAGTGTGTCGTTAATATTCGATTTCATCACGCCTTGTATTGTTATGGCATTGGAAGTTGCCTAATTAATTTTTAAACTTGGCGTGCATTTGAACCACAAGCTTTGTTATATTTATATGTGGTGTTGCAAGTTGCTGGTGATACGTTGATAAATGACTAAGTGAAAGGAAATGTCTCGTATTTCTAACCACAAATAACCCCGCCCATTTTCAAGTATACGTAAGTTAAATCAATCTACTACTACAACAACAACAACACCACATTGTTAACTAGCCTCGAATAGGATCTTGGGAGCTAGCCAAATATACACACCCTTATTCCAATATAAAATCGAGAGGGTGTATATGCTAAGAGACCCAAACATTATTATCATCGCCAGACAATCCAAGGAAACTGAGTAACAATAATAATTAAATTTAGTTTTTACAAAAAAAATTGAATTTAATTAAAATGCAGCAATAATAATATATGGGCTATATTTATCTCAAAGACACTGTATAAAAGCCAATACGCTTGAGGATGCGCCCCATAGGTAAACCGTTGAGATAAAATCTCTCACATTTGAATTTATGACAAAACTTAGAGCATTCTCAACAGTTTCTCTATAATTTTCTTCAAAATGGGGAATCGAATGTCAAATTTTCTAAAAAAATTTAGTTCAACTCCAACAGTTTCTTTATTTTGAAGAACCTAGCATTTAATGTTTATTATTTTATATATAAAATATTTTTCAAAATAGTAAAAAATTAAACGTAACCAATTGCATGCTTACATGTATAACACCCATATATAATTCATTCCCCAAATGTATTTGGAGAATTTCCTAAATTTAGGGAAAATATTTTATTTTCTCCTATCATAACTATAATCTAAAGCGGGGGTTAAAAAAATTATTAAACGACAAATATCACTTTTAGATTGGACCACATCACCCCTTTTATTAAAAACAATCTGATTGGTTGAAATTTAAATGGGTATCTTTTTATTGGTTGAAAAATAATTATAGACCCCACATATAATAAAATTATTATTTATGTCCATGTGAAATATTCTATAAGATTTAGATTTGGTAATTTTTGGCAAAATAACCATTAAGTAAAAAAATATCTAATTCTACAAATCTATAATTTCCACAAGATTATAAAAAATATAAAAAAATATTTCATAATATTTAAAAACGAATTATGATTAACAAAATTGATAAAAACTTTGCTTAAATGAAATTTTGCAATATTTTTTAAACAATCTATTTTTTATAAAAAAAATTATATGAATTTAAATTACTCTTAGAATTAAATAAATATTTACATTGTCTTGCCTTTAATCTGTTTATTTATGGAAAATATTTCATTAAAATAAAATTTTGATAAAAAATATAGAAATATACATTATATCTTATAAGATTGACAATTAAATTATTAATTAAATTTGGACAAAAATAATTAAATTTTTTATTTTCTCATAAGATATTTACGATTAAATTTAAATTATATTATTTTGAAAAAAATAAAATTTTCCTATAAAATTTATTATAATAATTGTTTTTCTAAATTATTAGATAAGATTTAGGTAAAATATTTTAGATAAAGATAAATATTAGAGTAAAAATAAATGTGCAATATTCTTTTCAATTATGTGTGACTCTCCAAAACCAATTTTCTAAGAAAAAAAATCTGTAATACAAAAATTTCTACTATTAAACTATTTATTCTTTTTACTTATATTTAATAAAACCCGTACAGGGTACGAGCCCTTACACTAGTTCATCCCTATTTTGAAGAATGGGATAGAAAATTGGTTGGATTAAAAAAAAGTCTAATATTCTCTAAAAACACAAATATCAATACATACTAGACCGCTTGGCCCGTCCGTTGGACGGTCTATATTATAAATTTTATAATTATACATAGATAATTATGTATGTTATTTAAATTAGAATAATAATGCAAATTATATGTGTTAGTTGTTGAAAAAAAAAAATGAAGAGAAAATGCTTTAAAATATTTTTTAATTATTGATTTGTTGTAAGATATATATATTATGAATCTTAATTATTTGTTTATTAATTTTATGAGTGGGCAGAGATAATTTTGTATGTAATTTTAATTATGATCGAAATGGTACTATTTATATAGTGCTAAATGACCGAAGTGTAACAAATAATGAAAGGTACAGGATCCGAAAACTTAGGCTATCTATATAGTGCAAGGGTTGCTGGTTGTTGGGAAGGTGAAAGGGCGACTAATTACTATGGTCTGACTACATTGAATAACGAAGTTGAAAGGACTATTGTTACAATATTGAAGGAAGCTGAGAGGCTAAAACACTAAAAGAGGGATCTAAAATGGTGATCGGAGAAGCTGAAATGTATAAGCCAATTAATGCTCTTATTAGCAATAACATCTTTTGTGATTGTGAGAGGCCATTCGTCGACTGTTTAAACACCCGAACATATTCCACATTGTAATTATTTGTTAGATGTCTTTTGTATTTGAGAATATTTTTTATTTATTTCAATAATTAGTTTGCATTCAAAAGTAGAACATTTATTTGTCTTAGAGGGAGAGTTTTTATAGTTGTATAGATAGGAAAGCTCTTGGGTTGCTCTTATCCACCATATAAATTTATGGGTTACTCCTAGACCTGTCAATCGGGTCGGGTTGGGCGGGTTCGGGTTCGGTCATTTCGGGTTCGGGTTAAATCGGGTTATAGGTCGTTATGAGTCACGGATCAATCGGGTCGGGTTGTAGCGGGTTTTCGGCCAGGTCGAGTTAACCAGCGGGTCTAAAATATCCTTTTTCTTATGATTGTTAAAATCAATTTTTAATTAAATACTAATATTTAATTATAATATATTCTTTTCATATATTTTAATAATAAAATATATTATAAGTTTCAAAATAAATTTAAAAAATTCTATAAATATGCTAAATCGGTCAACCCAACGGGTTTCGGGTTTCAACCCAACGGGTTCGGGTTCTATCGGGTCGGTTTATTTCGGGTTTCGGGTTCAAATTTTCGGGTCTTAACCCTAAAATTATCGGGCGGGTCGGGTCGGGTTAGCGGGTTAGGTCAGTTTTTGACAAGTCTAGTTACTCCTAATGTCAATTGGTTTAAGGATGAAACTCCATGAACTTGTATATTGGGCCTAATGCGCATATGTGTATGGAAGGACACGTGGACCCCCTCTGTCATATTGGCCCGCTAGACTTTAACATGATATTAGAGCCAATTCGATATGGGTCCTAATCTCTGGTCTAATATTGGGCTACCCGCTTGAAGGCATGACATCAAGTACAATTAGCATATTGTGGGATCGGACAGTTGCATTTAATGGGGTGTTTTGAGATAAAATCTATCCCGAGTTCCCGACCATGAAACCCCATGAGCGTTAAGATGGAAACTCCATGAACTTGTATGTTGGACTTAACATATTTTATACGCACAAATGAACGTTAAGACCCCAAATTATATTGATCCACCGAACTTATAACATAAATTGGAGTTACTTTGACTTTGAACATATATAAATGAAAATGGAGAGAAGTGTGGTTCTAATTTTTCCCAAGAGATCTATGTTTTGTACGTTATTAATTAGTGTCTCTTTTTAAATTTTATTCCATCGAGATTCATATATGATCAGAAAACTGTTGCACGAGTGTGAGCGTGAAGTCAGAGTATCAGGATGAGCGTGAAGAGGAAATGTCTCGTTACAACTACACTACTTAAAAAATAATTGTTAAAATTAAAATATTTAGAAAAAAATAATTAAAAGACAGTATATGTATATAGAGTTTGATTTAAATAAAACAAATTATTATCTTGTAACGATCTCTTATCTTGAAATGAATGCACTTTTTTTATTCAATAGTGCACTTTTTCTACTTCATAGTGCACTTTTTTGGATTTGCATTTTTCGTACTTTGCAGTGCACTTTTCGTATTTTTTATAGTGCACTTTTCAGATTGCATTTTTTGTATTTTGCAATACATTTTTGTATGAAAAGTGTACTACGAAGTAGAAAAAATGTATTTGTTTCACGTTTCAGGATAAGAGTTTGTTTCATTTGAACCAAACTCTATGTATATATAACACAATGTAATCAGAAAAGTGGATTTAAATTTAAAATGTAGAAGTAATACATGTGTAAGCAGTTGAGATGTTGGAATAGTGCTTCTAAATTAATTACTATTTAACCATTATAAAAATAAAACATTTAATCAATATGTATTTGATGAATTCAAGATATGTATTTAGTGTATCTCATACCATTATTCTCTCAACTTTTAAATTCTGAATTTTTTTTACTAAGATAATAATTACTTTGGATACAATTTATTATGCAAATAGTGTTTGTTAGATAAATTCAAAAAATGATTTGTGTTAGATCGTTAGAATGCTAAGATTTTTTTTAATCAAGTGTTCATTAAAATTTTTTTTAGATAACTTTAAAATAACTATTTATATAAAATTATTAAAATATTTTTGAATCAAATTTTCATTAAAAATAGTTTGTAGTGATTTCGTGGAAAGTGGGTGGTTTTTTTGACAAGTAATTAATTTAACCTTTTTTCACATGATGACAAGTGACATAATTCTTTCTACATATTTGGTTTCTACTTTAGTATTGTACTAGCATAACTACCTACGCCATGTGCGGATCTTATTACTGTTTTACTTGAATTTTATATCAAAAATGTATCATTTTACATATTGATTCATTGCATAGTCATATTAACAGACTAAATATACAAAATAAAATGTCCTTATGCGTATACTATACTAATATTAAATACAAAAAATGAATTAAGTATGACCTACAAATTGAATATGATGATCAACCAACTTTTAACAAAATTTGATAAAAGATTTGGACGTAACTTTTTTTAATTGAAGTAATTAATTTTTATCAATTTTAAAATTAACGCAAGGTACAATATTTTAAATGAGGTAACTTAAGGAGGAGTGACACAAAAAATAAGATGACTTAATGTGGTGACCTTATTTCTTACGCGATGCATGTGACAAAAAATGAAGTGAATTAACATGACAAAGACACATGACAAAAATGATGCGCCTTAATGTGGTATCCTTATCTCTTACCGTAATATGTGGCAAAAATTAGGTGGATTAACGTGGGAACGACATGTGTCGAAAATGAGACGACTTAATTTGATGACCTTGTTTTTTACCCAAAACAAGTGATGAAGACATAACTAACCAAATACTAAAAAAATGAATTAATTATGACTTAATGGCTTATTCATACATATATTTGAATATATTAAAAAGATGTGTGATGTTAATGCAATATCTATTGGCATATATTGTTTGGAGTCTTATACATATTTTCTAGGTAAGACATAACTAACCAAATACTAAAAAAATGAATTAATTATGGGTAGATTAGTATACATGTATTGTTTGGAGTTTTATTTCTAATCTATCATGGATGTGCAAAGCTTCCAAAATTACAATAATCTAGTTGTAAGAAAAATAACATAATTTTTTTATATTTTATAGAAATTAATGTTTAATTAAATATGCTAGAAACTTCCAAAATTACAATTTGGATTAATTTATAAAATATTGGATAGACCTGTCAATCGGGTCGGGTCGGGCGGGTTCGGGTTTGGTTATTTCGTGTTCGGGTTAAATCGGGTCGGGTTGTAGCGGGTTTTCGGTCGGTTCGGGTATCCTTTTTTATGATTATTAAAATCAATTTTTAACTAAATAATAATTTTTAATTAAAATATATTATTTGCATTTATTTAATAATAAAATATATAATAGTTTTCAAAATAAATTTTAAATTTTTTATAAATATATTAAATCGGTCAACCCAACGAGTTTCGAGTTCTATCTTGTTCAGTTATACGTATGGACCTCCCACATCATATTAATCCATTAGACTTCAACATGATATCAGAGTTTGTTCGATTTGGGTCCAAATGCTTGATCTAATATTAGGTTAGTTAGCCTAACGTACTTTTATACACAGACGGATGTGTAAACCGTATATTATATTGACCCGCAAGACTTTAACATAAAGTGAAATTACTTTGACTTGGGAACATATATAAATGGAAATTAAGAGAAGTGTGGTTCTAATTAATCCCAAGAGATTTACGTTTTGTATATTATTAGTGTCTCTTTTTTAATCTTTATTCCATTGAGATTCATATATGATTGCACGAGTGTGAGCGTGAAGTCAGAATATCAGGATGATTGTCTTCCTAGTGAATTCGCATTTTGTTTCCCGGCCCCTTTTAATTACTTTTCTTTTACAGTCCTGTTGTAAATTTATTTTTGCTTTATGATCACTAAAATGCAATTGAATTGATTTGGGAAAGCGATTGTTCAACCCAAAATTTACTGGTAAGTTGATGGACAATAAATTGTGAGGTGAAGGAGGACCAACCATTCCTCAGTAGATCTCCAACCATATATTTTTTTGAAATTTAATATCGTGAGACAGTTTCATAGATCTTACTATATTAGTACACAATTTGTTGTTCATATTTTTAGGTAATGTAAATGTCATGATACGGAACATTTTTAGGTTTTCGGAAGGTGGTTTTGAGACTGATTCACAATTAGTGGTAATGATTAGGGATGCACAAATAACCCGTGGGGACGGGGATCCGCAGCGACCCGTCCCTAATGAGACGGGGATTCCCCGACTTAGTGGGGAACGGGGCGGGGCATGCATCATTTTTATATCCCCGATTTTAAACGGGGCGGGGATGGGGATGTACTATCCGCCCCGCATCCCTGATATATTTACCCGATATGTTTTTTTTTTAAATTTATAAACCATAGAATAAAAATTGGTTTTAAATATAATTGTAGTTTTTAATTTAAATGCTTATATATATATCTACAAATTATATAATGAAATTTAAAATTTATGTTATTAAATTTGATATTTATAAACTTTTTTAAAGTTTAAAATATTTTTTATACAAATGAGGCCCCATTAACAACTCGATAACCGATGAGGATTCTCCGTCCCGTTCCCCGTGGGATTAAACGGGGATGGGGGACACAATAGTATTCGGGGATGGGGACGGGGAATGCACCGCCGTACCTCCATGTGCATCCCTAGTCATGATGCTTAGTCTTTCTTTAAATAGTCATCATCCTCTCTCCGATTTGGTTACTCAATGTCAAGACTTGTTACATAGGTCATGGTCCATATATGTTCGACATATCTATCGTGAAGTTAAAATGATCGCTGACTGTTTAGCTTCTTTTACTTTTCTTTTAAGCTTATATATTTTGTTTGACCCGCCGCCAAGGGTTTTACTTCTTTACTCCTTGATGATGTTAAGAGTAAGAATATCCTCTTATGATCATTACATAGCCCTTTTATTTCGAATAAAACTAATAGAGAGTTTCTGCTCTCTTTCTATAAAAAATAGCATGTCATTAGTAGATTGTATAATGTTGGGTCATATTGACCGGGTAAAGATATTACGTTTTTTAAGGGTATAAGTTAATTAAACATTCTTATTTTAGAAATTAAATTTTAAAAAAAAATAACTAAATTTTGTATAAAATTTAAATTACTCCTCCAAATAAATACAATTAATAAAATCTTTTCATTCTAAGGACATTTATCTATGTCATAGATTAGGGAAAAATGATGTTATAATTATGTTATCGAATTGCCCCTTTCATTATAATTTATAGTGATTTTGTGTTGGTGTTTATTTATAGTGATTATTTGTTACATATAAAGCATACTCTAAATCATCGTCTCTTTTTGGATAAGGTCGTTTCCTCTTCTGGCTTCTTTTAGAGGACTATTTTCCTTTCTAATATCATATATAAAGTTGCATTGTATGGTCGATCGATCATGTTTATTTTTCATCAAACTGAGAGGAAATTATTCTTTTTCCTTACTCTATATAGTCATATAGGCTGTATTTCATTCATTTTCTTTGAATAAATTGTTGAAATCATATACAACAAAATGCGAAGATTGCATTTCTGAACTTTGTGGTTCAAAATAAGATACATAGAGCATGTGATTCTAGTTATATTTGGGGAGAGACTTCTAGACTTAATTATTATGGATACATTATACTGTACTTTGTGGTTCAAAATAAGCCTTCTTTTACTATTTGTTTTAAATTCTTGAGCAAACTAATACCAAATGTTAGTTGTTTATGTACCTGCATAAATAACTAAAAATTTCATCATGAAAATAGTTCGTGACTTATACGATAAATGTTTGTTGAGAATAATAACTTATCCCACATCTGAAATCCGAATAGATCAAGCCTAGCATATATACCCTTGGGTTACTCCTCCTATTGCCAATTGGTTTTAGGATGTAACCCCATGAACTTATGTGTTAGGCTCATCCGCGCATGTGCGCCCGTACAGACACGTCCCCAGTTTATCTATCCTAAGAAATGATCTCGAAATTTTGATTTAATAACTAAGCAATGTAGATAACGAAGGATAACTTTTATATTATAGAAAAGAATTACAAATGCTTGAATGTTGAAATACAAAGCGCGAAAGTAATGAAAAGAAAGGAATCTTCGTCAGAAGGTAGAAAGTTAAGTTCTTGTGCATTCGGTAGGGTGCAATGTGTCCTTGAACCCTTGTGCTTCCTCCTTTTTATCACGCGCCTCCAACTTCTAATCGTTAGGACCTTCGACTTTCTGTGATATCTTCTCAACAACTCAGTCCATCAGCCGGAAGACTTGATCTTCCACCTTTTGCGAATTCTCTTACCAGACGGATGTAAATGGTCTTCTATTCGAAAGGGCTTTTCTTTGCTTAATGGGTCGGAAAATCTAGCGGGTTCAATAGTGACTTATACGCAAGTTTGAATTAATGAGATTGTGTTTGTTCAAGTTGGCTAAGGGCATGTTTAGATCGCGCCCAATAATGATTTTGTATTAAATCGTGTATTATAATAAAAGATAATGCATTATTGGGCACAATTCAAATAGGCTCTAAAGGAGGAGGGGTATGGGGTTAAATCGAGTTTTTTTGTTTGAAATAGTTTAGATTATCTTTTTTTTGGTCGGAACCCAATTCTATTGTTGGACTGGGTCAAGATGTGAAGCTAAGTCCACCAGATTTACGTACAGGGCTTTTCCCCCTCTTCTATGGACAAATTAGTAGATCGATCACTTTGTTGTATCAAACATAAGTACAATTGTATATGGAAATTAATTACAATAGCAATAAGTTATATAACCAGGCTCTGCCATCAATCCTATCTTGTTTGTAGAAGATTAATTAATTTCCATCGAAATTGAATAAATGAAAATTATATTTTGCATTATCCCAGTTTCATATTAAATAAAACACAGCATAATAAGTTGGATAAGTACGTTTATACATATGGAAACAAGATGTCACACAAAATATGAAGCCACAGCCACACACAATGCGTGTATGGAAAGCACAATCTACACTAATAACCAAAAAAAAATACTTGCATTATTGAATAGGATGATGATACTAGAAGTAGTAGTAGTAGTAGTGATCAAAGAACACAAAATCATCATAAAATTATTATGAGGCCAGAATTAGTTTATATAGTTGGATGTGGATTTTTGTTGTTATGTCTGACCGTGAGTGGTAAAGATAGGTAGCAAGGAATTCCAGTGGAGAAGAGTAAAGCTGAAAGGATAGCCCCATAAAGGAAGCCATCAAACCAGAGGGCGCCACGTGGCAGGCATGGCAATCTTGATTGTGTGGCAGTTAAAACTTTGAAGAGCCTAATCCTCTTGGCTCCTTCCAAAGTCTGGTTCTCGTTTGCTCTTCTTCTCGCCTCTATAAGTCCCCCTTCATCTCAATTCAGCCTCCAAAACAGCGAATACACTCACTGAAAAAACTAAGTATTCTTTCTCTCTAGAGAAGAGGCCTTAATCAATACTCCTCCATGGCTGCCTCCATCTCCACGATCGGAGCTGTCAATCGCGCACCGGTTAGTTCCTAATTAATACTTCATCATGTCGATCACTTGGGTTTTCTGGGTTTGATCTTTATATGCATTATACTCCGTAGTTTAATTGTGACTGTACGAATTTGGAACACATGTCATATGTAGAGATGTAGTATTAGATTACCCAAAGCATGATCACACACATCTAATCAGTGTATTGTGCTTAATTGTGATTTCTGAGCTCTGATTTCAGCAGGGTACGTTCATCCACATATATGTATGTTTGTATGTTTTTATTAGTAAGAGGATTAGAAGCTGTACATATTAAGTTGATAGCCAAATGCATAGTGTCAGGTAGCATTTCTATACATATATTTTATAGGAGACAATAAAACAGTTGAGCTCAATCTTACAGTTGTATGTTGAGAATATAGTAAATATAAAAGAGAAATCAGACTAGTATGACCTTGGATTACTCCTCTTATTACCAAATGATTTTAGAATAGAACCTCACTGAGCTCACATACGCACGGCCCCCAATCCATCGGTCCATGGAAAATTTAATATAGCACATAAATCCAATTCACGCCATTCACGCCTAGTAAATCACATGAACATAGCCAACTCTGTTGCAAAATCTTGATACTATGTAGAATATAGATCAGATCATACTTCAAAATACTAATTGACCACAATATATATGCCTATATGGTAATTGCAGTTGAGCCTAAATGGGTCAGGAGCTGCACCTTCAGCCCCATCCACAGCTTTCCTAGGCAGCAGCCTCAAGAAGCTCAACTCAAGGCTCCCATCCGTCAAGGCCTCTTCCTCCTTCAAGATCGTGTCCGAGTACGATGAGGAGAAGCAGACCGAGAAGGACAAGTGGGCTGGTCTTGCCTACGACATCTCCGATGACCAGCAGGACATCACCCGTGGTAAGGGTATGGTTGACTCCCTCTTCCAGGCTCCTCAGGACGCCGGCACCCACTACGCCGTCCTCAGCTCCTACGAGTACCTCAGCCAAGGACTCCGCACGTAAGATATATAAATCCATCTTCTAACACAAAAGCTTCAGATACCATAAGATCATATTACGTTTTAACTAACACATTTTGGTTACAACTTTATTATAGGTACAACCTTGACAACACCATGGACGGTTTCTACATCGCACCCGCTTTCATGGACAAGCTTGTCGTCCACATAAGCAAGAACTTCATGACCTTGCCCAACATCAAGGTACTTACTATATATATCACCTTATCAATTACTCACTATATTTACATCATTAATGTTTACCTAATTCATCTATACATCTTAGGTTCCACTCATCTTGGGTATCTGGGGAGGCAAAGGACAAGGTAAATCCTTCCAATGTGAGCTCGTCTTCGCCAAGATGGGAATCAAGTGAGCTCTCACTCCTCATTCAGATATATTTATATCGGCTCACCCGACTTTAACAATATATAATAACAATTGCAGCCCGATCATGATGAGTGCTGGAGAACTTGAGAGCGGGAACGCAGGAGAGCCCGCGAAGCTGATCAGGCAGAGGTACAGGGAGGCCGCGGACCTCATCGCCAAGGGCAAGATGTGCTGCCTCTTCATCAACGATCTCGACGCCGGAGCAGGGCGTATGGGCGGCACCACCCAGTACACCGTCAACAACCAGATGGTCAATGCCACCCTCATGAACATCGCCGATGCCCCGACCAACGTCCAGCTCCCAGGAATGTACAACAAGCAAGAGAACCCGCGCGTGCCCATCATCGTGACGGGTAACGACTTCTCGACCCTCTACGCGCCGCTCATCCGCGACGGGCGTATGGAGAAGTTCTACTGGGCGCCAACCCGGGAGGACCGGATCGGGGTGTGCCTGGGGATCTTCCGGACCGACAACGTGGCCGCGGACGACATTGTGAAGCTGGTGGACACGTTCCCGGGGCAGTCGATCGATTTCTTCGGGGCGTTGAGGGCTCGAGTGTACGACGATGAGGTGAGGAAGTGGGTGTCGGAGCAGGGAATCGAGAACATAGGGAAGAGGCTGGTGAACTCCAAGGAGGGGCCGCCGACGTTCGAGCAGCCGGCGATGACGATCGAGAAGCTGCTCGAGTACGGGAACATGCTGGTGCAGGAGCAGGAGAATGTGAAGAGGGTTCAGTTGGCGGACCAGTACCTGAGCTCGGCCGCGCTCGGGGACGCCAACAAGGATCAGATTGAGAGAGGAACTTTCTATGGTTAGAGCTTTAACAAACCCCCTTACTAGCTCCAAAATGTATAGAGAGGCCTTGAGGTTAGGCTTCCTAAGTGCTGGTAATTAAGTTTCTAATTGGGGGTTTGTTAGTTGAACTAATTAATTGGGTTTTGTGTGTTGTAGGACAAGCGGCTCAGCAAGTGAGGGTGCCTGTGAAAGAAGGGTGCACTGACCCGAATGCGACCAACTTTGATCCGACGGCCAGGAGTGATGATGGGAGCTGCAATTACAACTTATAAGTGTTGGTGCTGTTGTTGTTGTTGAGGTCTCTGTGTATGGTTTGGAGTTATGGGGGTTTAATTTGCTCTGTTCTGTGACACTACGTGGAACATATATTTTCTTTCTCTCTTTCTCCCCCAAATACTTGTTTTTGTTCGATCTTCTTTCTTCTTCTTTTTTTTGAATTCCTGTCCTTTGTAATTCTGTGGATTTGGATTCAATAACGATGTTTTTGCCTTTTGGGTCTTATGATGGATGTGTGATTTCGTTCTCGTGTTTATTGTCCTTCGTTTTGTTTCAACATTCACATGTTTAAATGATGCGATTAGAAGCATGAAAGACTAGCAAACACGAGTCTTGGGAAGTAAAGAATCGAATTGAATGAGAAAACTGTATTATAAATAATAATGATAAGATAAGTTCTGAGGACTTACATACAATTTTATATAGAGAGAAAACTATAAAGATAAAAGATAGAAAGTTTGAAAGATATAAAATCCGAAAATTACGAAAAATTCCGAAAATACTTTTTTTTAAGTCCTAATTTAAGCTTTGAAACAATGTTAAATCTGAAAAGCCCCTTAGGCTAGGGCGAAGCGTCGAGTTTGACTCGTGAGCGAATTTCCTATCCAGAAAGCTATGGTGCTGCTCAATCGGACATCGGACGGTTAAAATCACTTTTACTGAGAACGCAATTTCAGACAATCTAACTCCTCTTCTATGCTTGTTGACATTCTGTCTACGGCATTAAAGAAAGAAATAATATTAGTCAACGAAAACAGAAGATAAAGAAGGTAAAGTTGGTTATTGAGTACGTGTTGAAAAAGAGTTGACAAGTTTAATTAGCAATAGTATAATCAGGGTCTTATTTACACATTATAATGGGTTGGTCAATGTTGAAGTTTTGAGCATGTAACAATGATGGTGTTGATAAAATTTAAAGCACTAAGAACGTGTGTGCTTGGAGATTGGAGTTTAACCATCGAATGGAAAGTGATAGTATGCCAAACAATTGACGAGCATTTACAATAGTAAACTTTGACAATTAATTAAGCACAAAGTTTTGTTTATAAATGTGTTGTAAGCATGAAATTTCAAACCATTTCACACTGAAAAAATCCAATCCAAAAAGAATGGATTCGAACACAAAAGTAAAATCCATATATAGTAACCCATGATTCGACCTACTACCGTTCGTCCGTCTTGTGCTATCTATTTCTCTTCATTACAATTGGCTTATTAGACAGTTGAATATTAACAATGCATTTTTAGATGGTGATCATAGTGAGTAGGTGTTTATAGAACAACCCCGAATTTTATTGATACCCGGTTCCCAAAACATGTATGTCATCTTCATAAGGCTATGTATGTACAAACTTAAACAAGAACCTCGGGTTTTGTTGATACTCATTTTCCAAGTGGTTGCTCGTTCTAGCACTGAGGCAAATATCGGGCTATTGCTGGCACTGTGACCGAACTGGGTTCAACAACTTCTCCTTGATCTACTACAACCTCTAAAGGGTCGGCCACGTACTCTTGCTTTGTGACAATCTATGCCACCTTTATGACTCGAAATCCAGTTGTGAATATAAGTCCAAGTATATTCATATTCATTTTCATTATGTTCGGAAAATGGTCGAGAATAATGAGTTGCTCGTTCATCACACCAATGCTAATGATCAAATAGCCGATATCGTTACAAAACCACTCGAGTCTCGTCAATTTAATGACTTACAGTTTAAGTTTTATGTTCGTCCTCTATGAACTTGTTGAGGATATTAGAGATAAAATATAATTATTTGTAGATAGAATTTTTATTATCAGATAAAATAATATAAATACATATGATAATTCTATGAATTCTCCAACAAATATTACCTTCTAAACACTTGTAATGTGAAGCTTATAAGTTTATCGAAGGTTTACTGAAAAAATATATATATTTAAATGGTTGCAGGCAATAACACGTTACACGTTAAGTATTCGCGTGACGATATCTGTATTTGCCTCGTAGTGGTAGCCAAATATTCGCATGTGCGACAAGCTTAGCTTTAAGTCTTTAGTCAAAACCATGCCATGCCAATAGAATAAGATGATCCTCTTAATTTGGAGTCTAATTGATGGCAATTTAAATTATTTAACGTAAAATGATTTGTATAATTACCGTTACTTACATTGACCTTATATCAATTAACAAACCCAATACTGAAGTGTTCCTTTTGTAATTTGGACTTTTGACTTTTGTAATGTGCACACCACAAGTCCACAACTAGCTAGCCAGACAGCCACCATTAGTACAGATAATTTTTTGTATATAGTATACTCTTTTTTGGTCATAATATAGTAGAATATATGGTACCAAATAAATTTAAAAAACTTTAAAGATCGAGATGGGCAAATGATAGAGGACTTAACAGGTTTTATCAAATATCAACAAATGGATTAGAAACTAGAAGAACTCAAAGATACTGTAAGAGGAGGACAAAGAAGAAATATGCCAACCTATCAACTAATATCCATATCTATGACGTCAAAGAAAATGAAATACATTTTTATATGTGACGGGTGTGACAGCGTGACACATAAAATAATATTAATAAAACCATATAAGTGACCTGTAATTTAAATATTAATATGTGTATAGGCAGTTTCGTTTAAGATTATCAGATATCCTAATCTCAGTATCAACTAAAAAAATTAGTCATAGAGTTAAATTACAATTCTATCGGGGCTTATTTCGTGCTATGTCGATATAAAATGTTCGTAATATAATCATAATATCTATAGAGCTTGAGATCAACGTAACTTTTAAAAATTAAAATATTCATACAAATAGGCAACGTAACTTTGATTTAAAAATGTTTTTGAATGAGTCAAAACATTACATTATAAAATGTTTGATAAAAGCTTCTGGTAGGTTTCAACTTTCATGACTCATGAGATATACACAAAAGAGAAGTTAAACCTGGTTCCAAGTGTCCCAATTAAAGACATTCACCCTTTACTCGTTTTGCATATGCTCATAGTTAGTATATCGTTTTGTTCAAAGTTATCATTTTATCAATTCAGTTTCCTCTATCGTCATATCCTCTCTAGTCAACTCATTTGCACCACCAAAATATTTGAAGTGCATCCGATCTGTTAGCATATACGTATACATTTTATCACCGTGACACCGTCCATACCGTTTTGCCTATATACATTTTTTTCGATTTTCAAAAAGATTATAATTTTTCTATAGCCATACGTAAATGTACATTTGTTTGTAAATAGCATGCATACTTAATTATGTGTACCTTTGAGATATTAATAGACATTTACTCAATACTATAGCATATTGGGACGTCTACTCGAACTCAACCTTTGAGGATTATTTAGGACTTAGGAGCATTTCTATTATAATTGTCTCTTTCTATGATTTAGCTAATCTTGTAAGAGATGACTAGTTTAGACTGTTCTTAAATGTAGGATTTTTTATAATGTACGTAATTTAGGACAGACATGTTATAAAAATTAATATTAGAAAGATTTTATAAATTTTTATTTAGAATATATTTAATTTTTCTCTCTGATACTCCTATTTATTAATTCTATTTTAAAATTTTAATTTTTAAATTAAGTTAATGTATAATATATTCTTAAAATACGCTATAAAAATTAGTACAAGAATTAGAAACTGACTCAATGAGAAGTGTATCACCCTAAAACATTTAAACGAGATCCTACAAATATCAAAATGCTATCATAGCCAAGATATAATGTCATATAGTTTTAATCTTCACAATAAAATTAGTCATTGATTTCTCTCGAAACATAGTTCAGACATGAGACCTCGCCGTCATTATCATTCCTTTGATTTTTGCATGTTTTTTGTGGGTTATATTGTTTTTCTTCCTAATCTCTATTGCGCGTGCTGGGCCCTTCTGCCCTTCTTCTCCGATCTACACAACTCACAATCACAAAACAACAATTTGCCTCCTGAAACTCACCACCCACATACAAGATTCTCCGCCCTCTCTCCATTTCGGATCACCAAAATTTCTTCTTCTCATTCCCATCCCAAAATGCCAGAAAAGCTCACTCTTTTCTTGGTTCTCTTCACTTTCTCCACCCACTCATTTCTCTGCTACGCTCAAGAGCTCCTCTACAATGGCTTCAACCCTGCAAACGCCAACTTAAGCCTAAACGGAATCGCCCAGATCCAAAGCAACGGTCTTCTTAAGCTAACAAACTCCACTCCACGATTACTCGGCCACGCTTTCTACCCATCCCCCATCAGATTAAAGCCCTCTCCTTCTTCCCCTGCTTTCTCCTTCTCCACTGTCTTCGCCTTCGCCATTGTTCCTCAGTTCCAGAACCTCGGTGGCCATGGCATGGCCTTCGCCATGGTCCCTGACAAGGAGCTTAAAGGGGCTTTGCCTAGCCAGTATCTGGGTCTTTTGAATTCAACTGATAATGGGAATCTTACAAACCATGTGTTTGCTGTTGAGTTTGATACTGTTACTGATTATGAGTTTAGGGATATGAATGATAATCATGTGGGGATTGATATTAATAGCATGATTTCTAGGGCTTCTGTGGATGCTGGGTATTATGTGGATGGGAATTCAACAGTTCAGAATCTCACTCTTCAGAGTGGGGAGATGATCTATGCTTGGATTGATTATGATTCTTCCAAGACTCGGATTGATGTTAGCCTTTCAATCTCTTCACATAAGCCTAGGAAGAGTATTTTGTCATTGGAAGTGGATCTTTCCCCTTATTTGGATGAGTTTATATATGTAGGCTTTTCTGCTTCTACTGGGTTGCTTGCTAGCTCACATTACATCATGGGATGGAGCTTCAATGTCAATGGAGAAGTTGAGCCTCTAGATCCTTCTTCTCTGCCTTCTCTTCCAGCCCCCAAAGGATCAAATCTTGGTTTAATCATTGGAATCCCAATTGGGTCTGTTTTGGGGGTGATTTTGGCTCTTGGGGCTTCTGTGGCTTTTGTTTGGTCGTATAAGAATAGAGAAGTGATTGAACCATGGGAGCTTGATGTGGGTCCACACCGATTTTCTTACAAGGAGCTTAAGGAGGCAACAAAGGGTTTTAGGGATAAGGAAATCATTGGGTTTGGTGGATTTGGGAAGGTTTACAAAGGAACACTCTCAAAATCTGGTACCCAAGTTGCAGTCAAGAGGATTTCAAGGGAATCAAAGCAAGGCTTCCAGGAATTCGTGGCCGAGATAAACACCATTGGCAAGCTCCGCCACCGGAACCTGGTGCAGTTGCTAGGATGGTGTTGTCGCCATGGTGATCTCTTGCTTGTCTATGAATTCATGCCTAATGGAAGCCTGGACAAGGCCTTGTTTGGTCAGCAACAAATAGTGCTAACATGGGAGCAAAGATTCAACATCATCAAGGGAGTGGCATCAGGGTTGCTTTATCTACATGAAGGTTGGGATCAGACTGTGATCCACAGAGATCTCAAATCCGGGAACGTACTATTGGACACTGAATTCAATGGAAAGCTTGGAGATTTCGGTTTAGCTAAACTGTATGAGCACGGTTCGAATCCAAACACAACAAGGGTCGTTGGGACAATGGGCTATTTAGCACCAGAGCTGACCCGAACGGGTAAACCCACAACAAACTCAGATGTTTTCGCCTTTGGTGCATTCTTGCTAGAGGTGGCTTGTGGGAGAAGACCCATTGAGCCCAAGGCTTTGCCTGAGGAGCTTGTACTGGTTGATTTTGTATGGGACATGTGGGAAATGGGTAATGTTCTTGATGTTATGGATTCCAAATTGAAGGGTGAGTATGATGAGATTGAGGCTTTGATGGTGTTGAAGCTTGGAATCATGTGTTCAGCTGATGTTCCTGCTAATAGGCCTACTATGAGGCAAGTTGTGAGGTATTTGGATGGAGAGGTAGAGTTGCCTGATGTGTTGATTCTGTCTGGAAGATATGAGGGCAAGGGAGGTACAAGTGGTGCTTTTGATGAATATTTGGATTCATATCCGCCATCTTCATATATAGGTGGTGATCTTGAAGCTGGTTCAGTGGGGTCTTTGTCTACTACCTCTGGTGAAGGAAGGTAGCTAAGGAAACAGGAAACACTAGCAGATTCAATAAATCTTGCAAAGGATTGTGTGTGATTTTTTTTGAATTTGCATTCATATGCCATGTAGTTAGTTAATCAGCTAACTTGTGTGATTCTTTCCACTTTGATTAAACTTTAGTGGCTATTGTTGTATGTATATATGTGACAATGCGTTGAGCTATGACAACGCGAATTTGTTAACGTTCATATAAGTATGAATTGAAAATTGGGTTGTGTACTGGAATTACGTGAAACTGTACAAGAAGTGCTGCTCTGAATGATACTATTTCAGAATTAAACTTGGCTTCTTCTGTCACTCGTTGACTCTCTGTTTGGGTTCATAGTTGGCTTTGCTATGTGAAACTATACTTTAGAAGTGCTCTGAATGATACTACTTCTGTAAGTCTTGTTTCTGCTTTCCTCTTCGGCTCTTGGCCCTTTTCTTGGGAGGAGACTTAAAACTTGTAATTCTTCTTCTTTCCTCTTTTCACCAAAATGACGTGGGAAAAGAAGACATCAATCTCCTGGTGTTGAAAATTGAAATCCTTATTCTCGGTTGATGATTTTGTATTAGTTCTGGATTAATCAGGCCTATGCTATTTTTTCCCCAGTAATCTTAAAAGCAGGTTCAATGCAGAAATGGCTTCAAACTCGGAAGCACATATTTGCAATTCTATTTGACTAGCAATTTACATGTCCAACCAGAAAATATAGTGTCAGTTTCATCAAGACAAGGAGCTAATCTTAACACTATAATAAACCAAACACCATAATGGAAAGTTAACACAAGTTAATTATACAACATGACAAATCTTTAAGAAACACTCAAACTCAATCTATCTAACAAAGAAAGTCAGTAGAGCAGTAGCTGAGATCTACTTCTGTTCTTTCTCAACTTACTAACATCTAAATAAAGCCTAAAACTAGACAACTCCTTCCTAGAATGTTTTATAACATGCAAGCGTTCTTCACAAACTCAAACTAATCATCAGGTTAGCTTTCAGCTGCTTCTGCAGTTGTTTCTAACAAGGACTCCATAATGTTAGTCCAATTGCATTGAATGTTCCTTGTTTCATGGCATGTTGGCTCTCTGTTGATTAATTATACTTCAATCTTCATCTTTCAACCCAGAAAAAATTTCATAGTCATCAAATCCTACAACAAAAAGAGAATCAGTTTTAAAATGCAGATCCATCAGCCTTTATTAACCATAAATGAAGGGTTGAGATTATATTGTACCCCCACTTAGTCGTTCAATTTCATCCATGCTAGGATTTGGAAGTGTAGTGCTGAATGAAGGCAGCTCTATTTTCATCCAATCTGTGTTTTCATAGTCGTCCAAGCATAATTTCTCGCCTGCAATCCAGTCTCCAACACTGCAAGCAATGTCGAAAGCAATAGGGTCCAAAGAATCCTCATTTTTCTTCTGAGCCCTGTTAGAGATATGGTGTCAGGTGAATAATGATAAAACGTTCGCCTAAATAATCATATGATAACTCGTTTAGTACTTACATATGCTTGAGTCTTAAGTTATGATGAGTAAAGACCATGTCAGTAAGCCGTTGGTGCTCTAAACTGTTATTTGTATTGTGTATCTGCTCAAAAGGGATAAGACCAGGCTTGCACTGGATCAAACTGCATCTCTGACTGAGAATCCGGATAGCCAAACGTGCCAAATTAGGGCAACCCCCGCCGTATGTTGACCACCATTCATCTGAAAATTTTAAATAGGAATGAACAATTCAATACCAATTCCATATCTTAAAAACAGAAACAATTTAAGACGTTTTTTCTTTAATCAGAAACAACCCTCTATTTAGGTCTGTTTACACAAAACAACCCTTAAAAAAAATGAAATTGCATTATTTGTGTAAATAGTTTCATGCAAATGGGGATAAATAGTGGGCAGTTTTGTGTAACTTACCCTACTGCAAATGCAAAAAAATATCAGATAAAGAACTTGATTCTACCTAAGTTGAGTAAGAGGCTAAGAGCCTCCTCTATTCATATACTCTTAATAAATCACACATCATTTAAGAACATATATATTGGCCACTTACCGGGTAGCATGGTATCTCTGGATCTGATTGCCATCTTTCGTCCGAGATCTCCAGCCGCATTCTTGTAAGTGTTAAGCTCCTTCATGATCTTATCCTGGACATCCGTGTCAAGAACTAATCTCTCAATACAATCAAAGACTCCAGACAGTATTTCACCGTGCAAATCACTTTCAATGTTATAGTAGAACTTGGGATTCAAAAAAAATCCAGCTGAATGAAGGGGAAGATTGTGATTTTGTCCCCATCTGCGATCTATAATATTCCAATACACCATATAATCTTCCCTCTTACCCAACTCCCTCTTTATAGTTTCTTTTGCCCGGTAAACTGCAGCATATATATAACCCATAGCAGGCCTCTTTTCACATTTAAGAATTTCAAGAACGCGTAAAAGTGGATCAGTTAAGCGGACAATTAGGTTACATGAGGACCAAAACGCCTCGTCACTCATAGAATCCAGCATTGCTAATCCACCTTCTTTCTTAGAGTGCAGAGAGTTGACCCATTCCTGCGATGTAACCAGTGTCCTTAAATTATGCTTCAGTTCAAGGATGCGTTTCATTGTCTTGAAACTTGTTATGGAAACACTATCACCGGGAACTACAACATCAACACCAGAAGTATAACCCCTGGTCATATTCAGAACAACGCTGTTGTTGTAAACGAACCTTGTCATAGATTTGGACTGTTCAAGAACAGTGATTACCCAATCAAGTTTCCCAATGTCCTCAAGCATCAGAGATACGGAATTGGCTGCACATGGAGCCCAATACAAGGTAGGAAAAGTTTCAAACAACTTCTTGCTTGCACCGACATAATGTTCTTCATTCCCAGTGATCATTTGCAACACATTTTCCACACCGACTTCCTCCACAACTTCCTTGAGTAGTTCATATACCGAATCTGGTGAGTCCATAATATTGGCTATATCCACAGACTTCAAGAACATGGTTCCCTCAGTGCAGTGAACTAGAAAGTTCACCAATCTTTTTCCCTTTTCCGAGCTAAACTCTTCAACCAATACAGAACAGCCGGTCCTTGCCCAACTTCTTTTGCACTGATCAACATTGTTCTTCACCTCTTCTAGTGAATCCCTCAAAATCCATCCACGGAGATCATGAGAAGTGGGCCCTTCAACTCCTGACCCATGAGAAGCAATTGCATCTACCATTGGTTGGAAATATACTGAGTTCACAGAATCTAGAGGCAGCCCAACATCATAAAAAAATCGCCCTATAGCCATGTGAAGGTTACGGCTATTGTCTCTGACGTCTAACGGAATAGCATCAATGGTAGAAGTATTACAAGCCACGGTGAAACCATGGTTTACAGGGGAAAGAAGTTTTCTTGGTCTCCCTCTTTTCCTCTTCTCAGCAGCTTTACTGCTTGATGGAGCTTCCTGATCATTAACCAGTAAGGCTTCATGTGTTTCAAGAGGATTATTAGGATCTGAAATCAGCTGCTCAGTGTTAATTTCACAGTGGTTGGTATAAATATCTCCATCATGAGAAAACGGTTTCACCATAGTGACTTCCTCCAGGATTTTTTGCTTCTTAGTCTTCCTGGAAACCACCTTACTTAAGCTATCTAGCATTGTGGCCTTAACATCAGGAAGAACCCTAGGACAAACAGAAGCATTTCCCTTCTGACCTGCAAGGTGCTCTTTGAACCTATGAATGCCTCCACCCTTGAAAATCTTCCCACAGTAGATACATTTAAGAATCACCCGGTCACCACTCTTGAACAATTGAACATGCTTCCATGCCGGGTCTGTCTTCTGAGGTGTAACTGATATTGGTTCATAATCAGAAGCCATCCAAATTCGTTCCCTCCCTTTGAACAGTCACACAACTGGAAAATCACAGATCACATGGCAAATCAATCTCAGCACTCATCAAATTTATAAAGGGATTACAGGCTAACACACAGAAGCAACACAAAAGGGTTTTGATTCAAGACGATTAACTCTCGAAAATTTTGAAACTTTCATGCCACCTAAATTCTATTCAGGTATCTGCAAATTCTGCCCCTAATTTACTGAGAAACGCAAATTCTCCGGAATCTAGTTCCTCACAGATTCGCAAAACCATGGCCAGATTCTACATTCTCAAAAATTCCTATCAAACGGATCAATCAAACAAAACCATAGAGTAAAAAGTTGTACATCTAACAAACAACCCCATAGCAAAATCATTAAAAACAAAACCGAGAGAACTGAACCGATTTTCCTTCAAAATTAGAATTCCGCACCATAGGAAAAATTAAACGAAAAATTACCACTTTTTGAGAGCTTTGCACGACAGCGCCTTGAATGAGAGAGAGCGCAGAAGAGCGAGGGAGAAGGAGAGAATCGGGTTACACAGATTGGTTTGGTCCTTCAGGGCCTGGTTTATAAACCGGACAAAATAAAAGGGAAACCGGAGCAAGGGATTGAAGTTCAACCGGATAAAGCGGTTTACGGTTGCTTTCTAGGTTATGTATTGAGGGTTTTACTGGAAGATCCGGTTTATGTGGGTCAAACGACCCGGTGTTTACCCGTTAAACCGGTTATGATAGAGAAGAACCCGAAAGTCCTTGTTTGCCCGTTTACGACGACCCGGCCGCGAGCAAGAAGTCCAGATCGGCGGTTCAGCCGGCCGGCGATAATATTCCGAACCGACGATTCGTTATCGTTGCAAACTTGCAACGCCCACTCTCAATTTCCCTCCTTTTTACTTTTTTTCCTCAGAGAGAACTCAATCTCCTGCAAAATACAGATCGGGAGAGATCTTTGTTGGTAATTGACTGATTGAAAAGCTGCGATGATTCGAGATCTGTGGGAGATGTTGATTTGCTTACCAAATTTCGGACAAAAAATCGATCTTTCTGAAATTAGGTTATTTAGATAGACGAGATGCAAATTGTGCGGTGTTAATTGTCAATTCGAGAGGAACTAGTCTCATTTGAACTTGCGTTCTTTAAATTATAGTGAAAATGGAGGAACCTGTGTGTTCAGTAAACTGAATCAAAGGGCGCTCATGAGTATAGTCTCCTGGTATCCAATCATACTATAAAGAGGAGCTTTTCGTTGCAAGATTGAATGCACAACAAATCGTCTTTGCAAAATTTAGAGCTGTTTTCCCAAGACACTTGAATGATTATGATGAATAAGATGACCAATTTTGATAAAATTGAGAAACAAACAAAAGCTGAACTTGGTAAGCAACCAAATGCTGGAACAAAAACACCAATTCAGCCATTGCAAAATCTCTCTCTTTAATTCAACCCCGGTGGTATCCAATCATCTCCAACAACACATAAATGAACAAAAATATCAACTCAGAAACATTTGATTGATCTGTGCTAATATATATATATAAAAAGAAATCTACTTTTTGGCAATGATCATCTTCATCAACAAGTCAACAACACATCAAAGGCTATGATACCACTCAACCCCCGTGTCTATTCCACAACATAGAAGCATTGAATCCTCCGGATTCCATCCCACAAAACCCCGCCTTTCCGGGCCCACCAATGCCGAGCTGGCCACCTCCATACCCGAAAGACATGGGCCCAGGCAGCATTGCTGGTAGAGAAAGTGGCATCATAGGCAGTGAACTAAAATGCATGCCAGAAGGCAGAGGAGGAATTGGCTCAAATTCAAATCCACCATTCCCACACTCAAACGCATTCGAATCCGAAGCTCGTCCTCCTCCGGTGGAAGTACTGGAAATGGAGATTGGACTCGAATTCAAATCGAAATTCGCCTCAGGCGGAACTCCATCCGCTTTCTTCATATACATCCTGTACTTCTGCAGATGACTAGCCACATTCTCCCGGGTCAATCCCTCCACATTCATCGTCTCCATGATCGTCTTAGGCACAGCCTTTTCAACCCCAAGCTGATCAATCACTTCCACAAACCGCTTGTGCAGTTTCGGGGTCCACACCAACCTGGGTCTCTTAACAGCCCGATTGCTCGACCCGCTTTCATCCCCACCCGAATAGCAATCATCCGACCCGCCACCCGCATCCCCACTAGCTTCCTCACCCCTCCTCCTCCTAACCTTACCCCCCTCGGACTCGCTCTTCTCCGGGAACAGCTTGAGAGGCTCCCCGGGTTCTCTGGGGAATTTCGTCGAACAGGTGGTGGGCGTGATTCCCAGCGCGGAAGCGATCTCCGGCGTGATGAGAGACTGGTGGAGAGGCGTGAGATCTTCGAATGGAGGGAGACCCAGTTGCAATTCGAGGCTCCTGGTGAATTGGGTGTCGATAGGCAGTGATTTCTTCTCCATTATTCGCCGTGTGGACGAGGATCAGATGGGGAAAGCGGATGAGAGAACTGAGAAGGGACGAAGATTTGCAAGGGCAGAAGAATGAGATCCTACTTGGTGGATTTAAGGATTCGGCATGTGGGATAAGTTAGCAGAGGCGAGATTTGAGGATGGAGGGAGTGAGAAACGGGCGCTGTGTTGTTCTTGTTCGGGATTCAAAGACTAGGGAGTGTCCGAGACCGAGACGGACACGGGGACACGCGGAAGGAGATGACGTGGAATCGCCATGTTTTCTTGTCACGTGTTCATATCCGAGAGTTTGTTTGGTCAACGGATATCATCTTACGGATTGGTAGTCTAATCTGAGTTAAATTAGTTTTGCGTATCAACTATCCCTATATAATTGGGAATTGTTTGATTGATGTAATAACATTTGACTTTCAAAAGATTATGTAATGAGTAATGACAATAAATACAATTGGTTTTTAAAAGGATTTTTTTTTCCAAAGTAGTGGTTAGTACAAGTCAATAGTTTGGCATTCTGATTAAAAGCTAACTTAAATTCTTGCTCTTTCATATTTTATCTAGTTAAAGTATAACTCTAATTTCAACTCCAACTAGTTAAATAATTTGTATGTTTAAATACACCCATCATATGATAAATAAGTTAACGAATATTATTTAAATATTTAATTTAAAAATAGATAAATAATGGGCAGGTAAACCGAATAACTCCGTGCATGAGTAATAGGATAAAATTTATTAATAGAGACAAAATTAGTATCATCTCATTGTTGAGACTTGAGAAGGTAAAGTTCTTTACTTTTATAAGATTATAGAGCCTAGTAGATGATTGACCGAAAAATGTCTTCTTCAATTTTTATTTTAAGGTGGAGGGAAGACTTTTTAGAATTTAGAACGGTAAAAGGTTTTAAGTGAACTTTGACAAAATTACTAGTATAAATAAATTGATTAAATATTCATAGTGTATATTACTAATAGAAATCAACTTGCTTTTTTTTCAAAAATAAAAGCAATAGAGCCACTTGCTTCATACTTATCAATTGCATTGGATAAAGGACATCAAAATCTGCTTTGTATGTCCTCTCAAAAAAAATCTGCTTTGTATGTCCTCTCAGGATTTAGGAAGGGGAGGGTAAGAAATGGTTTGTTCACTTGACATCACACTGTTTAATGATGCATCATTTTAATTAGTTACATTAATTTTTATTATTTTATTGGTAAAAATAATTTTATTTCTGGTTAATTTTAAACGAATCAACCAATCATGTTGTATTAGAGTATAAAAGGGAGGGAATTTGAATCAATTACTTAATTTGAAAACAAGACGGTTAATCATGTCATAGACTCATAGTAGAATATAGAAGTTGGAACCGCCGATTATGTTATAGTAAAATTTTGAAGTGAGCAAATATAGGGACTAGGGAGCAAGCTATGAAATTTCACCTTTGCAATTCTAAGCCCTAACACAAAATATCTTCTCATCAAGTTAAACTAACTCATATTTTGATAAATACTATTACCCAATGCACTCAGTATATAAGGTTTGTCATTTTGTACTTCAAATAGATTGGCCGCCAAATTCACAAGTTTTGAACTCCTCACTAATTTTGACACTAAATTTAACCTAATAACAGCCACTGACCAATACACAACTTGAATATGATTATGCACTATGCAAATCAAGTCTATGCAAACAATCAGAATCCTGAACAATGGGCATAAGAAATTATAAGAAGTAAACAACAGAAAGAGGACTTGGAAATAGTGTTCTTTAAAACGAAGCATAATAAGCAAAACCCAAAGGTGTCAGTCAACAACATAAGAAAGGAAGGAAAATCTAGAGCCTGGTAAACAAACAAAGGCTCTCTCTTTCCTCAACTAGCAAAGTCTGTACAGTCCAACAGAAATTTACTACACATGTTTCTCTATGTGTCTCTCCTCTGCATAGGTGCGGGCAGGTATAAGGTAAGCTTGTGTACCATCCCAGCCTCGGTTAAATACCTGGATCCTAGGTATACTCTCAGAAACTACAATTTACAGTTCTTGGTTCTTTTTTATAAAAAACAGTACAACCAACAACTTTATTTTTCGTCAGAGCTCTCGTCCATCTCCAAGGATTAAAATAGACACGAGTGCTAATATTAGGCATATTATGGATATATAAAAGAACGATGGTCGAGAGAACACTCACACTACGCACCAGTTAGCTGTACAATAACTTCTTTTATGACTTCATCTAGGCTGCTGGATTACCTGGATAAGTATTTTGCATCCCAATTCTCCTCTCTGCCACAAAATGAAGATCAAATCCCATCAATATGCTTTATAAATGTAAGTTCCAATTTGTAAGGTGATTTATAAGAATGTAAGTTTACCTCCAGCTATAACAAGTTTCTCTACACGAGCAACAATATGCTTTCCATAGGTATACTTCTTCAGCGCATTCAAATGAATCTTAATTCGCATCAGGATTACCTCCAGCTGCTGGTCATCACAAGTCTCCAAAACTTTCTGTACAACGTAGTTACCAAACTGATCTTTCATCATCACCTTCAAAGGCAAAAGAATGACATCAATCAGCAAGTCAATTTACCATAATCTATGTTACAATAGATGCCTAACTTAATTGCTAGAAAGAGTAAAACATTGCCAAACCTGAAGTGGGTCATTCTCCTCAGTAGCTCCTAGCATCTCATTCACCATTTCCTGGCGTTCAACAGGATCTCCAAATGTCAAACACTTCTCAATCACATTAGAAGCAAATTTCTGCTGACTCATCTGAACTATCTTCCCTGTTAGTTTACATATAATTGCTGTGCGTTCATCTGGCTTGCCATGCTCCAAAACATGCTGTTACAATACTCACATGTTACATGAAGCCCGGTTTAAATGATAATATAGATACAGTAACACACTTGTACAGAATATCAAGAAATATTGGCATCCATCCCCGCACATTTGAGATACAAAATGAAGATCAAACTATAGACAACAGTTCCATACAAAATTAATTTGAGATACAAAGAGCCTTAGAAGTAAACGCATGCCAGATAAGTCAAAGATCTTTCAATTTTCAAACAAAATTCCTACACAAGAGGTACCCAACTAGTTGCAAAAACTACTTTTTGATAGGATATAGAAGTATAAACATCCTCCAAAATGGCAGTATTACAAAATGTAGTCTATGAAATCCAGAACTAACCTGTACAACATAATTTCCATATTGGTCCTGGGCCAACATACAGATAGATTGCATGATCTCTTCCATCACAATTTGTTGAGTTTTTGGATCATGGCAATGCTCTAGAACTCTCTGCACACATATGATGTTAAGAAAGTCACAATCTATGTCACATGCCCCTCAGCTATTAAAAATTGATAGGATTACTAGTATGAAATGGGTATCAGAAGATACTTGACCTGTATCACACGACAGCCATATGGGTGAGTGGAAAGAGTCACCACTTGATCAAAAAATGTTGACACAATAAAATAAATAGCATCCTCAGGTATGCACTCAATGCACTTTTGGATCACATGGTTGCCATTTTGATCACGTACACATCGCATAATATGACCATCTAACTCAGTCACCATTCTCTTCTGCTGATCGAGGTCAACCACTTCAATAGCCTAGTAAGTTCAAAAATCATGTTAATGAATAGAGAAAGAAACTTCAACTGAAGGTTAGAGAAACAATACGTAGATAGTATACAGTTCAACGAAAAAAGAAACTAGGTGCAGTAATTTTACCTTCTGAATCACCCTACAACCATACATCTGAAGGCTAAGTGTCAGCACATGCCCAGTCAGTTTATTTGCCAGTTCTCTAACTTGAGCTGCAGTTCCATGCTCAAAAAACTGAAGAATAGCAAATTAGTAGTTGACATGCATATATTATCCGTATAACATAATTTTAAGTTAGATCTAGACTAGACTAGATCTTCAGAACTTCCATTCCATGCCAGCAAAGCTGTCATGCTTGATTAAAAATGATCCAATTATACCTTCTGGATCACATAGTTACCAAATACGTCAGTCATTAGAGATAAAGCTTGGGGCATAATTTCATGGAACACCATATCCTTCTCATCTGTTGTAGCAATTTCAAGCTTCTGTTGAATAAATCGACTTCCATACTGATCCGAACTGCAGCATTAATGGAAAAAAAAGATATAATAACCTACTAAATATCCATATATAAAAAGGCTGAATTTATGGGCCAAAGTTGTACCTGAATTCAACGACATGACCGGCAATTTCTGAGAGTTCAAAACATTTAGTCTTGTTGCTCTTAAACTCATCAAGTAAAGACGACCCAAAGCACTGATCCATGATGCCACCAGCTTCTGAACGCCATCCTCCCATGCCACCAGCAACCAAGTTTCTCATACCAGAAGCCAAGCGCATATTTCTTTCACTTTGCCGAATGGGACTACCGGATCCTGCAGGAGAGTTGGGAAGAAGAGAGCTAATTAACGGATTTCCACCATAAGCCATTCCAAGTCCAAGTGTCTGATTCCCGTAATATCCTGGATTGAAGGCCCCAGATTTTCCATACGGACCGCCTTCTGATTTCTGCAGTGACAGCAAAGTACCCAGATATGCATTTTGGAGGGCAAGCAAATCCATATAAGAGTTACCACCATCCATGGCACCTTCGTGAAGAGATGCACCTTGTGCTCCAGCATACTCATTTGACCTAAGGTAGTGAAGATACAATGGATCCACGAGAGGTCCATGATTTCCTGCTCGGTTATGATTTTGCAACTCTGCAGCTCCAGGAGATAAGCCGCCTCCAAGTGCTCCAAAATTCATATTAGTACCAATTGTTGAAGCAGCAGCATTTTCATATAGCATTGACATGTTACCACTGCTAAGCTGACTTGCCATCATAGATGCCAATGCAGGATTGATATTATGGCCACTTAAGCTGTAATTTGGAATGGCTGAACTTGGGCTGCCAATACTATGATAGTTAGAAGGTGAGCTTGCCCCACTAAGTTTTTGATGGTCAACTTGACCATCAGCCCTCAAAAAGTAGTTGGTTCGATCCATAGGCATCCTGCTTTTCCCCATGCTAGTATAAGCACTTTTAGAGGAGAGGGAGGGGGATTGCTGACGCAAAAGCCCAGATTCATCAGTATTGAGGTATGAACTTTGTTTCATATGCCCATGATCACCTTGCAAATTATAGCTACTCTGGTTATCAGCAAGCCCATGTTGGAATTTTGACCTTAACAGCTTCTCCTGGTCCATTAGGCTATCTCCAGAGAGATTCATGCCAGACAAAGCAGCCACAGCACCTTCTACATCTGTTGGATTAGTAGAATTATCACTTAGTGACATAGGCCCATTCATGTTTCTTTTATTTATAGAATTCCTACCCTCACCTGCAGTTGGGATACGAGGACTGGGAGCTCTTGCAATGAGCTGAGGGTCAGGTGTGGTGCTTCTGGACAAGGAAGCACCTAATGCAGATGCATAAGAAAGAGAGGCAGATGATCCAGCATTTTTTGATCCGTCAGTGGAAGAAATGTCATGATCTAATTGTGTAAACTGGGTTTCAGAGGCAGAAAGGTTGTCATCAAATGTATTACGGCTGGAAGGGCGAGAAGTGTGTCTTGGGAGTGATGTCGTATAATTCAAATCATCCTGAGGAAAAACAAAATCTTCAATTGAAAATTGTAAACTAGTAAGCTCAAAGACTTGCATTATTAATGACAGCTTGAACAAGGGATACAATTGTTAGATTCAAGTAATATTCCTAATTAACTCCAGGAAAAAGAAATATCAAGTATAGCATGTACTCATTAAGAGGAGCATGAAAATACAAACATTAACACGAGTATTTCAGTATAACGGACATGACCACTATTATTTCAGTAGTAACGGACATGACGCAAGTATAAAGTAAAAGTCATCAAATCAATCAATTAGATACTTTAAAGAATCTCAACTGAACAAACAGAACATAGAACATGCCATAAGCTTGACACTTTCACCAGTGTGAACTAAGCACAGAGAAAACGACAAACCCCAAAAACGTAATAAAGGTCAGCTCAAATCCAATGACCTGGTCAGTTAAGCTAGACAAATGACATAATTGCATAAGTTCACAAACAATAATTTCTTCAGTAATCAACAGAGTCATTCAACAACACAAGCTAACAACTAGAAAAACAGTATCAACATTCATATAGATCATGATCAACACACCCTTTACAGACAGAAAATAAACGTTATAACAACATCCTCATAGAAGATTATACCTGAATCATTTCAGCAATGCTCTTCTGCCTACTGCCTAGCCCTAACCCTGGCAAACCGATGAGCCCATCGCTGCTCCACTCTTCCTGTCCCCTACTGAAATCAGCTCCACTGTCATCCATCTCTGGAAACATATTGTTAGCTCCACCTCCATCCCCACTTTCACCACCTCCCTTACTCATTCTCCTCCTGTCACCGATCCCTCCGACCACCGCTCCACTGCGACCACCGCCTCCCCAACCCTCGGCTCCACCAGCACCACCACCACCACCGCTGCTCACACGCTGCGCGAATCGCCAGTCCTCCTTCGACAGAAGGGGCGGAGGAAGCCTAGGGTTCAAATTAACATTTGAGTAGTAGTAATTTATATAGGCCGGATCAGACCTAAGCTCCTCGTCGGAGATTTGTCGTTTATTCTCAGACGGTGACTGAGACGCCGCTGACCAGACGTCGCTGTGGTGGCCGAAAAGGCCCCCTACGGCAGTCAGCGAGCCTTCAATGGTAGGAGGAGCGGAGCCGCTCCTAAGAATATCTAGACCTCTGTCCATCTCACCGGCCGCCTCCTGCCTCCGCTGCTCCCTGAGTAAGAGGCTCAGGTCTGTACCTAATTCCTCGCTGTAATCGATCGATCGCAATCCGATTTGGGAACTCATTCCTCTTCCCTTCCCTCGCACGTTCGCTCAGACTCTCTTCCGAAACAATAATAATCACAAGCAGATGAGTCACTCCATTAGAATGGAAACACGCGAAAAAAACCACCTGAAAACTCGCAAAAACAAACTCGAAAGTGACAGCGAAAGCGAAAAGCAGACCACGAGTTCTTGTTTTAGCTCAAGAAGAGGGAGATAATCGCCATTTTGAGCTGAAAGAATGTGAACTTTTAGCTCAGAAATGGGAGATTTTGAGCTGATCGAGTGGATTTATTTTGACAAATCGAAATGAATAGAAGTTTTGAAGATTTCTCAAGTAGCGATTAATACTATCGCTTTTGGAAGAACCAAAGGGAAGAACAGCCCATCGTAAAATTTCTTTTCAGACTTCAACACACCATCCCGGAAATCGAGGAGCGTCAAGGGTTTCCGCCATTAATAGACAATGTTGAAGAAGGGAAGCGAAATAAAGTAATCAGGGGTAAAGAGAAATAGGAAAGAAGAAGCACGGGGAGTGAAGTGAAACAAGTACGAGTGTGATAAGCACGAAGTGCTGGAGAGACGTGGACCGTTGGATGAAAGGTGGATGGAGGGTGGAGATTCGAAGGAATAATGGGGGTAGCGAAAGTGTGCGTGTGCTGATTAGGGTTTTATTTTGTACTCCTGGTTTGGTAATGCTATACCGGATTAGGATAAACAGTGTTGATTTGATTGTATATATTATATAGTATTCCATGTCATGGATGGATAGAGATGATAATTAGATAATGGCACGGGTGAAGATTCAACCCTTCATTCACCCGATCCATCCATTATAGTATTGTTTTTTTTTCTTTTTGGTCAGGAAGGAGGGCTAAGAGCCCTTGGCCCTTGCGAGCATCCATTATATTGTTAGTTGGGCTTGCTTCACCGACATTGGAAATATAATCTACCATCTTTGCAGGTTTGTTGAATCTGGTTTCTAGCTAATCACTTGTACTAGCTAATCGCTTATTGTAGAGGGGTTTTCTAATGTGTCCATAGACACACATTAATAATGACGGTAGTTTTTATAAGTAGAAGTTTAAAGGTAAACTAGTTGTACCCGTCGTACCATGTACGACTATGATTTAGTATTTTATAAATAGGATATTAATAAATAAAAATATAATATAAAAATTAATATAAGTAATGTATTGCTCGTAAAATGTATAATTTTTTTAATCAATATAAATTATTAAATTTAATGTCGAGAATGAAGATATATTATTAAGATAAAATAATTACATTTATCATTTTCCTTGATGATATTTCATAGATATTTAATTTTTTTAAAAAAGAAGATAAAATATGAATTAAAAAATTTATATATTCAAATATTGAAGAGATAAGAATTTAAAAAATAATAGTTAACTTAATAAATAAGATGTAATAAAGTATGAAAGATAAAGATAATTTAATTATATAAAATATTTAAAATTTAATTAATTTAATTTAAGATGGGACCAAACTCATTTTATGGTTCGATTAAGTAAAGATTAGATAAGATTAAATATTATATTAATCATATTTTATTACTTTCCATTTACGTAAATTTAGAGACTATCAAATCTTTCAATATATCTATTAAATATTTTATTATCTATTTTTATTAATTTTAAACATTATAAATATTTATCACTAATTTCTTATTATAAAATAAAATCAATATATATCTATAAATAAAGTCGTCCAAAGATATATGCTAAAAGATTTATATTTATTTTAAAATATTTAAAATATTTTATCTTTAATTTTAAATATTTGCATAAGAAAACTTTCAAAAGATATTGTTATCCTACATAGATATTTATTTGATGTTAGAGATAAATTTAAATGGTTAAAAAAGAATTTAATAGAAAGAAGTTATAATAATAAAAATTGATATTATATATTTATATATGAGGTGGGGCCAGAATCGTTCTGGTGACTCGAAAATGTATAACTTTAATATATAGTTATAGATTCATCAAGACTTGTAAATTTTTCTATTTTTTTATCAAACTTTGATTTAAGAAAAAATCTTTAATATAAATGCATAAAAAGATAAAGAAAATCTAATTTTATTAATTTAATTTAAAATTCGAATTTTTATTTTTTTTCTTCGACATTTACATATAATCTTAGTCATCAACATAAAATTATATCTTTTTCTCAAAATAAAAATATATCAACATAACAAAATTTATTATTTAAAATTATATCATTATATAGATATAAATTTTATACTTGGAGCTCAAGCTTTGTTAAAAGATAAAAAAATATATATTAAGATCCTAAATCTTGTTAAGAGATAAAAATATTAAATTCATATGGAAAATATCATCTCATAGGAATTTATATATATATAAATTATATAAATATGTTATTAATTGTAGTAAACTAATACATAATCCATAGATAGAAAATTATATGCATAAAAAATTATATAAACATGTTATCTATTTAGTATATATAGCAAGAATACTATAAGTTGTTACAAAATTTATTACTCAATACTATTTCACATTAATTTATTCAAAAATGTCACATGGCGCAAATTTTACAACAGACTTGGGTTCTGCTTTATAATGTATTAGGGTAGATTAGTAATAAGGAAAAATTTAATCCTTTTAAAATTAAATTAATGGTTTCCTTATTTATATTTTTTTCTCCTTCTCAATTTACCTTCTTTACTTAATTAAAGAAATCTAATCATCATGGGCACACACTAGAAAAACTCATTGTAAGAATTACAGGAATAAAGTTAAGCACCCTCATATGGAAAGATTAGAAACAACACTCTAGATCGAAATACACCATACATATTTGATGATTTTTTTTTATCAGAAAAACGAGGCAAGGCCCCTACGAATTTTATTAAGAATCAACTTGCGAATTTTATTAAGAATCAAACTTGTTGGGCCCCGGGTCACCCACCTTGTTGGGCCACACGCACACGTAGCTCCACGATAGTATGATATTGTCCGCTTTGGGCCTAGCCCGCACATATTTGTTTTTCGGCTCCTTCCTAAAAGGCCTCATACTAATGGAGTGTGTTTTCTCTTTATAAGGAGCTCTTCACTTCCTTATTTTTTCCATATGGGACTTGGATTACTTGTCCCAACAACTAGCATATTAGAAATAGCATTAGAAGGACAATGCCTTCAAAATTCAGCATACTTGGAATTGGCTAAGCTCTTGTCCCAACAATTGTCCCAAAAAGATATGTAACAGTAGTAATAGTAGTGGAAATACGAAGATGATCATCAATGCCTTCAAAAATCAGTTTGTTCCGGGTTTTCCAAGTATACCAAATCATGGTGGCAAAGTGGTCGAGACTCTATCTTGTGATTTCACCCCCAACATAACCCATTCGACCAAATTTTGGTTTGAGAAAAAATGTGCATGGCATGAGTTACCATAAAGTGCAAGCCAAATCGCCTTGATTGGAGCGCAATCACGAAAGGCGTGAAGCTCAGTCTCTTCTAGCTGACAACGAGGACAAGAGGTTGAATCCGACAAGTGACAACGATAGCGATTTGCGTTATAGAGAATGCACTGATGGACGATCAGATAAACAATATTTTAAATCTTCTGCTCCGCGGACAACATCCAAAGTAGTTTCCAATTGACAGTAGAGCCCATCACCGGATTACTCTCCTCTCTCAACAATCTCATAAGGGACTTTCTTGTAAACTGGCCTGAATAATTAAGGCCCCAAAAAGGGGTATCAAAGGCAGAGGCGTCATCAGCGGGCACAACAGCCATCAACTTGAGGCAAACATCAGCAGGAAGGAAGGAAGAGATTAAGTCCCACTTCCAAGTGATACCATTTCAACATTCCGCCACAGTTTGACCAATAATAGGTTCCGGAATAGGTTGTAAGGCCACATCAATCAACGATTTATCCAAAACCCATCGATAAAACCAAAACAAAGTGCCATACCCATTACCACTCGAGAGCCACAATCCTTTGGACAAAAATTATGCTCCATGGATAATACCCTTCCACATATACGAGGACTGTGGAACCGGATTAAACATGTCAATGTACATTCTCCCATCACAATACTTCCCTTTGAGAACCTGACACCAAATTGCATTTTGCTCATGAAGCATACGCCACCCCAATTTGGCTAGCACAGCCGTGTTGGAGTGTCGCATGGATCGTATACCTAGACCGCCCTCGTTTTTTGTCTTGGAATTTTCTCTCTCAATATGAGATGCATTCGTTTCTGATCTTGAGTCGAACCCCATATGAAGCTACATACATGTGAGTCAATTTGATCACAAATCGATCGGGGAACTAAAGTGGTATGCATTACGTACAAGGGCAAACTCGTGAGAACAAAATTAGCCTATGTCGTCCGACTTGCCATTGATAGGGACTTAACATGCCATCCACGGAGTCCTGACTTAACTTTATCAAGCAAAAATTGATAGCGGTCATTCGTAAGCCGACCACAAATAGTCGAAACACCGAGATAGGAACCAAAGTCATCAACAACAAGAACTTTCATAAACTGACTAATATCCAATTTCACAACAACACGAACTTTCCTTGAGAAAAACACAAAACTCTTATTAAAATTCACTTGCTCACCCGAAACAGAACAAAAGTGATCAAGGCATTATTTGATGATATTCGACTGATGAGTAGAAGCCTCCGCAAAGAGGATTAGATCGTTGGTAAAAAATAAGTGGGAGATAAAAACACCACCAATGTTAACGGGTGCCCATCAGCCTTGAGTAACTGAGTCGAGAATAATATGGGAAAGTTTCTCCATACATAAAACAAAGAGGTATGGTGAAAGCGGATCACCCTGACGGACTCCCCAAGTAGGCTTAAAGGAGCTCGCAATAGTACCATTCCACAAAAAATCAACTTTTCCACTCTTTTGGGTAAGCATGATGGTTTCGACCAAAAAAGCAAGCCATCCAGATTCACTAAGCATCAACTGAAGAAAACTCCAACTAATACGGTCGTACGCCTTGGCAAGATCAATTTTAAACATCATCAACCGGGAGGAACCATTGTAAGCAGACATGGTATGAATCACCTCTTGGACAATTACAACATTATCCACAATTTGACGACCCGGGATGAAGCTCGCTTTTGTTGGGTGCACCAAATCAGATAAAGTCGGTTTAAGACAGTTCAAGATGACCTTGGTTATCAACTTGTATAACACATTGAGGATAGAAATCGACCGATAATGTGCCGGAGAGGTAGGACCATCGGTCTTAGCCAACAGAGACATCAAAGCATCACCAAGACCCTCCGAAACACCCCCGCCATTCAGAACATCTAGAACAAAATTTGTTGTTTGAGCTCCCACCAATTGCCACTGCTTTTGGTAAAAAATAATGACAGGGAAACCGTCCAGGTCGAGCACCTTATACGGGCCCATAGATTTTATTGCAGTTTCAACCTCGGCAGCACTAAAATCAGCATTAAGCAACGACAAAGCCGCTTCGGATAAAATAGGAAAGGAATGTTGGGTTTGCGGAAAGAGATCTGGCACCGATTCTGAGTTAGCAGTAAATAAAGCGGCAAAAAATCCACAACTAGCCGTTGCAAATCAGCAGGATGCGAAATCCAAAGACCATCACAATTTTGAAGTGTAGAAACACGAGCACCCCGCGACCTAATCAAGGTAGAAAGATGATGGTATCACGTGTTTCGGTCCCCTTCAATAAGAAAATTGGCCTGGGATTTTTGAAACCAAATAATCTGCTCTTGCTCAAGAACGGCTTCGAGCTCCTTACAAAGAAATTTCCCTAACTCAAGCAACTTTTTGAGACGGTCGGGCGGCTAGGGCTCGACGAGCCCCATTTAAGCGGGCCCACAACTTCCGCTTTATGTGAAATATATTTCCAAAAACGTCTTTGTTTCATGTAGCCAGCTTCCCAGAAAAAACAAATAACGCAAGTTGGAGAGCATTAGGGCTCTATCAAGCCGAGCAACATGTCTAGTATCCAAAGAAGAGCCACTCGTCCAAGTAAACTGTGGGCCCGAAAATCCCAAATCAAGTAACTGAAGGTCATCAATCCACTGAGAAAACGACTGAGATGCCAGGTTAGAGTAAGTAGATGATCTGACCCTTTCATGAGCATCGACCGTGGCATTAAAATCTCCCGCCAACAGCCAAGGGCGATTGTTAAGGGTAGCGAATTGTCGGAGAAGTTCCCCTAAGTCCATGCGTCGAGCCAGATTTGGCGCGGCATATATAGCGGAAAGCAACCAGGGTTCCTCACCCCTTCGAGTGATCTCAACCGTGATGTGTTGCCTATGCAAGGAAATAGGGGTGACCCAAATCTCAGTAGTTTGCCAAAAAGCCAGATTCCTCCCGAGAAACCATCAGCCTCAATACGCAGCATTCCGTCATACTAAATCCAATGACTAATTTCATCGGTCCTGACACCACTAATACATGGTTCTACGATACACAAAACACTTGGACGATGCAAACGAATTAACTCCCGGATAGAGTTTAAGAACCGTGAATTCCCGGCTGCGCAAACATTCCAAATCATTAAGCTGATGTTATTCATTAAAACAACAAAATTAATAAGGGGACAAAAAATAGGTAGAAAAAGGTTGGAAACCGTCATCATGAACACAACAATTGCCTCAACAAGCCAGTCCAGGGTATTAGATAGAAGGGTTGGCATCGACACCTTGCAGAGTAGCGGGTTTGTTTCCGCCCGCATCGGCAAGAGGTCCAATATCATCTTGTTCGCTAGTCTTGGGAGTGTTGAGAAGTGCTCGGGCGGCCGTTGGATATCAGGAGGCTCCGCGAGTGGTTGACAATTTCCGGTGCCACTACTGGACACGAGATTTGTAGGTGGTCATGAGGTAAAACCATAGGTAGAGAAGACTGTGGTGGTATTTAAGAGGACAACGGTGGTGTTTGAGAATGCGACGGTGGAGTTTGAACGGTGGTGATATTGAGAGGCATGGTAGACGTGGACGGGATTTCTGTGTTGGCTTCTACGGTTTTGATTTGGACTTGGGCTATAGCTTGGTCTGCAAGTAACTGTGTTTTTTTAAGATCAATATCTTTTGTGACCAAAATGGATTTAACCGCTAGCTTGGATTGCAATCTCTTGGATAAGGATATAAAGGAGCTTTTGATATCTTTTCTTCTTCTTTCTCCTTATTTTTTGGAGCAAAATTTCCAAAATCCACTTTCCTTATCGATGCTACCCACTTGCCGAATAATTGATCCGCCGCCTACAAAATCCTGCACAATAATTTTCGTGTTTATAGGAGCCACATTTGCCGACGCCACTACACGAAGAGCCTTGGGATCGTTCTCCTTCTGACTCGGCAATGAACCAACCGGTTTCACAACCCTCGGTTCACCCTGCTGTTGTTCCGCATTAGAGTTAACTAAGGCCGACTCTGGCAGGATATTGTCCTCTTCTTGTAAAATTGTGAACCTGGAACCGAACCTTGAGCAGATGGATCAATATCTACAACGACCTTCCCTTTATGAGATTCACATGATGATTTGTGACTTGTAGATTTATTATTGGTAGTCGGAGCATTAGCCCTGGAGTCACCAGCAGCTCGTGCACCATCTTGATTATTTTTTGGGCTAGAACTACTAGGAGTCTTGCGTCGCATTGGTTTCACCACCTGCATCCACGGACCAAAAGAGTCCTTTTCAACCGGTTTAAAAACCTTCTCAATGAGTGCTTCATCGATTTCATCCTTCTCTTTTTGCAATGTCGGACACTTATCTTTACACATGACCAATGACCCCACATTCAAAACAAAGCATTCAGATACCTTCATACTGGACCAAAAGAGTACGCCTCTTATAGCGAGCTTGTGTAAAAAAAGTACTTCTTTTGTATTCACTTTTTTCCCTTTCAATTTTACACTTGAAAAAATAATACGTCATGCACATCAATTGAGGAAAAAAACATAACACACATATTTACTTTTATTTGATAAGGAAAGGAATTCGATGTACCAGACATGCCTGGTAGATCGAGAGGCCGAAACAAATGACAATCGAATAGTCCAATAAAAAAGCACGAATACAGACAAACTCCTAACAAGCAAGGGAGACCCCTAGAAGACAAATAGAAGCTAACAAAGAGGACATGCCTGGTAGATCGAGAGGCCGAAACAAACGACAATCGGATAGTTCGATAAAAAAGCACGAATATAGACATATTTACTTGTTTCAACCATAATCTTTTTGGGAAAAACATGATCACATGAGAAAAAGTAAAATGTCAATCGGTACATTATTGGAAAACGCTAGTCTTCTCGCGTTTCAAGCGAGATTACCATCACGAGTTTGATGTGGATCTGGCCCACCCACCCAACTTTAATTTTATTTTTATTTTGGGTGAATTTCACAAAACCACCCGCGAAATATGAGTTTGTGCACAAAACCACCCGTAAAAATTGAAATTTCAGCAAACCATCCATAAAAATATTTCGTTTGCAAAAAACCACCCATAAAAATATTCCGTTTACAAAAGGCCACCCAAGTCAATAATTTCGTTAATTTTTTTGTTAGAAATATGGAATTTTCATTATTTTCACTACTAAATACCAATTTCTACTATTAAAACACCAAATCCCATATTCTGAATTTGTGTTTTGTGAATGTTTTCTTACTTGGATTTGAAGAACGAGATACCCGTCAATCCATAATTCCATTACATTTCTCGTTAGATACTAAGTAAGTTACAAAGATGCTCTTACCTGACTAATACCGTAAAAACAAAAAATAAAATTTATTTTCGGCATGAAAAAGAACGAGGAGAACGTATGAACTTCAATCAATCCACAATTATCCGATCTAGGGAGATGAATTAGTATTTCGTGTTTGGGCTTTGGTTGAAAGAATCGGAGGTGTTGATATCTCGTTTTTCAAATCCAAGTAAGAAAACATTCACAAATCACAAATCCAAGTAAGAAAATATTCACAAATCACAATTTCAAAATTATTTGTTTGAGTTTCTGTGTTTAAATGATAAAATTGGTGTTTTAGTAAAGGAAATAATAAAATTTTGTTTTCTAACAGAATTATTGACTTGGATGGTCTTTTGCAAACGATAAATTTTTATTGACCTCTTTTGCAAACGAAATATTTTTACAGGCAGTTTGCTGAAATTTTAATTTTTACGGGTGGTTTTTTGCAAACGAAATACTTTTACGGGTAGTTTTATGAAATTTTAATCTTTAGGAGTGGTTTTGCGCACAATTCACCCTTTTATTTTTCCTTCCATCTTTTTTTTTGAAACCACGATTTCTGGCTTTCTAACTCCAGATCCGAAGAAGAACTCGAACGCCACCGCCACCGCCACCTCCCTCTACCTCTCGCGCCCCGACTCCAAAGTCCTCGTCATAGTCGGCGCCGGCAATCTGGCCCCGCAACTCACCCGAGCCCACATCACTGCTAGGCCCGTGCTTAATCGCGTCCTGATCTGGAATCGGAAGTCCCACAAGGCCACAGATGTGGAGGAGAAATTGAAGGGGGAATCGGCATCGAGGGTTTGGAAATAGAGAGTGTTGGACACTTGTAGGATGCCTTTGGGAAGGTAAATTTGACCAAGTCAACGCACTAAAATCCGTAATCGCTGCAACTGTTCAAGCCCTAGCTCGGTCTTTTCTCCGTCAACGGCGACAATTAAGTTAAGATGCCTTCCATGGCTAACATTGAATCCCACCCCATAGACCACAGTATCTCCGCCCCTGCTCAAAGGTTTCTGTCTTCCCCCTTCTGGTTAATAACAGAGGAAATACTAGATTTTCTATGTTTGGCGGATATAAATTATTGATTTTTTGACAAGGAGTCGTTGGTTTTTGAAAGCTTGATTGATGAAAAATCGTTTGCAGGAAAAGGATGAATGTGGAGGAGTTCCGCGAAGAGAAAAGGCGAAAGCTTGAGCACCAGAAAAAAGCTCTCCCAATCGCCGCAGGTTTTTTCTCTCTCAATTCCCGTTAGTAATCTGTTCTATTTCCTTTGTGTAACTTAATTTGATTTTGTAACCTCTCTAGTTGAGAAGTTGCTCGTGGAAAGCATTCAGAAGGACCGGACTTTGATTGTTGTTGGCGAGACTGGTAGTGGGAAGACGACTCGTAAGTTTCTTCTGTCACCTTGTTAAATTTTAGGGCCTATCATAGAAGAAATGTTCTTTTTCTCAAGAAGCTTAGATTGGCAAGCTCTTTATCTAAGTTGTTCGAATCTGATGATCCTAAACCTGCCACATTTACACAGAGCTGCCCCAGTTCCTGTATAGTTCAGGTTTTTGTCGTGATGCCAAGCTTGTAGGGATCACTCAGCCTAGGCGTGTAGCAGCTGTATCTGTTGCGAAAAGGGTGGCTGAAGAATGTGGGGTTAAGCTTGGGCAAAGGGTCGGATATTCTGTGAGGTTTGATGACATGACTTCTGGATCGACAAGGATTAAGTACATGACTGATGGGATTCTCTTAAGGTATCCCTCTTCTTCTGTTAGTTTATCTTATTAGTGTTAAGGTGTTGCAATATGGTTTGAGTTGTTTAGCTCTTGTAGTGGCATAGTCTAATCCCGCAAGAATATATAGGCAAAAAATTATGTTTGAGCAGGTTCATTTATCTATTGGACCAGCATACATGATTCTTCTATAGAGACTTGAAACTATGATTTGATTCTTGGTAGGACGATCTTAGATTAATAAATTTGTTTCAGGCTGCATTCATAACAGAAGTTTTTTTTTTTTTGAAAACTGAATTATGAATCTTAGGTATTTGGCTTCTTTGCTAGCATGAACCCATTGTAGATACATTTGATTATACTATTATATATTACCATTATGATGGAAGTGATCTACTGATCTTAAAAATAACAATTGTGGTCCAAGTTCAATCCTCTACAGCCTAACAAGTCACTTGATTGATGTTCAGGGAGGCATTACTTGATCCATATCTTTCCAAATATTCAGTCATTATTGTTGATGAAGCTCATGAAAGAACAGTTCACACAGATGTGTTGCTCGGACTGTTGAAAAAAGTTCAGAATCTAAGATCTCAATCCCCTAGGCAGGACCTAAATGTAAAATATGGGAAGATGAGAATCAGTGCACTGGCAGAGAAGGGAAATGTAGCTAAAGCTAAGCAATCTCAAGGTGCTAAGCTTCCCCCACTTAAGTTAGTTATCATGTCTGCCAGTCTGGATGCGCGCATCTTTTCTGATTTCTTTGATGGGGCAAAAGTTGTCCATGTACCTGGCCGGCAGTTCCCGATAGATGTTTATTATTCCTATAATGCACATTCAGACTACGTTGATGCTACAATAACGACAATACTTCAGGTGGTTAAATGATTTACCTTCTCTGCCTTTTTTTTAAAATCTCTGTAGTTATTTGCTTCTGTACATACTTGAGTTGCCCACAAGATCTATATTTGCTTTTATGTACTGTGATCATGTGGCCATGTTCAAGTTTACAATGTTTTCCGGTTAATCTTCAACTGATTATTGCCTCGTGATTAATTGTGGAAAATAGTTATTCACAACTTGCGACTTAAATTATAGAAGCATGAAGATTTCTGCACATATTACACAAATTTTCAAGTTTCAATGATATTAACTTGACCTTTGATTTGCCTATGTTATCGTCAGCCAATATGCTTGAGTTGATCAAAATAAGTTGGGTACCTTCTTCTCGTTGTCTTGGCACTGAGTCTTGTTTAGTTGGATGGAATACTATGGTCACTATTTTTCCTGAAGATGTCTTTGTGATCTTGTAATAACAAGTATATATATATATATTATATATATTATATATATATGTTATTTATCTGTTCATATAGCAGTTTATCTCGAGATTTATGTTGAAGCTGTTTATACTTTGTTATTTATCATGAATTTTCTATGTGATCTTGTATATTTTGAAAGGAAAAGATAATATCAATCTAATATTATTAGAAGTACATATAATATTTCCTTCCCACAATTAGAACTAAAAAATCAAAGTAGAATTCAAGCTTTAAACTATTAAGTACCTCTTTTTTGTTGGAGATACAAAATTTTATATTGAGTAAATTGAAAATTGAAATTCATTTTTTCAGCTGTGCAAAAATAGAAATCTCTTAAAAGACAAATGTTCCCATTAGACGGAACGAGTGACACGAAGGAGAGAATAACATATTAAAAGTATTATTATAAGATCATAAGCATGGAGTAATTGCTTGGTTTTGGTATTGGTAATAAGGACTAGGGTTTGGAGGAAGGAGGCTACAGTTGTGTTTTGTTTTGTTTCAAATATTAGAATTATTATATTGTATGATCTCTATGTACTAATATATTTCATTTGTTAGGTTCATCTTGATGAGGGCCCTGGTGATATTCTTGTATTCTTGACTGGACAAGAAGAAATTGAAGATGTGGAAACACTAGTTGAAGATCGATTAAAGCAACTACCTGCTGAGAATCAAAAACTGCTGATAGTACCTATATTCTCGTCACTTCCCCCAGAACAGCAAATGAAAGTATTCACATCAGCTCCAGATGGATTTCGTAAGGTGTGGTTAAGTTATTTTTGCTAATGCTGATATGGTTGATACTGTCTTTACTGCCTGAGTTTGGTGTCCAAAGTTTTTTTTGCTAATGCTGATATGGTTGATGCTCTCTTGAGTTTCTTACCCCAGAACGGCAAATGTTCTTGTTTTGTAACCCTCTTTAAGTGAATAAGCTTTACATGCTTGATTCTCATTTCTTTTATAGGTCATTTTGGCAACAAATATTGCCGAGACATCAGTGACAATACCAGGAATCAAGTATGTTATAGATCCAGGATTGGTAAAGGCACGCTCCTATAATCCACAAAAAGGGATTGAATCATTGATCATTATTCCCACATCGAAAGCACAGGCTTTTCAAAGGAGGTAAGGAAATTCCAACCTTGTTGTGCTACCTTGTTGGGGGATATGCATTTTGATGCCGTGTGGCATAAAAGATCTAATGACAACCATTGTTCTAGTAAATACATTTACATGTCTATTTGAAAATTGAACTTGGATTCAAATTCTTGGAAAAGTGAAATATTCTGTGCCTTTATAGATATTGTGTAAAAGTTGCTTTAGAGTCTTTCTGCATAGTTTGGATTAGTTGAAAGCACAAATGTCTTTAAGTTTTTTTCTCTCTCATTGGATTGTTGAGTAGAACTTTTCTATCACTTGAAAATTCTTGGAAAAGTGATATTCTGTGCCTTTATAGATATTGTGTAAAACTTAAGAGTTTTCTACATAGTTTGGATTAGTTGAAAGTACAAATGTCTTTAAGTTTTTTTCTCTCTCATGGGATTGTTGAGTAGAACTTTTTCTATCACTTGAACAAAGACCAAACATGTGACTGCGACTTGTAGCTGGAAATGTGATGCATTACTCAAGATATATTTGCATGTTTTCCAACTTCTCCGGAACCTTGATACTTTCTTCTTCCAGTGGTCGTGCAGGGCGTGAAGGACCTGGAAAATGCTTCAGACTTTATCCTGAACGCATTTTTGAGAAACTTGCGGATTCCACAGTCGCAGAAATTAAGAGATGTAACCTCTCAAATGTGATTCTGCAGCTCAAGGCTATGGGTATTGATGATATCACTGGTTTTGATTTCTTGGAAATGCCATCTAGGTGAGATGGAGTAACTTTGTGTAATTTCCATTTTATACAGCTGCTTTGGATGTTTGTTCTATATCCTTCTCTAATGTAGTTTGTATTACTAGTTCCCAGATTAGGATTTTTTTTCCCTCACCCAACTATGTTTCTGATGGGCTGGTTATGCTAGTTTCCTCTACATTCAAAAGCTAGCTCTCTTACCTGTATAGTTTAGACAATTCAATTGCATTTGGGGAGGTGAAGGCATAGCTGAAACCAAGAATAAACTAACTTGAAGCTGTTTCCTTTCCCTTTGGATGGAGTTTGTTGCCAACAAGGAAGGAAAATTGATTGAAAGAGAGAGAAACAGAGAATGAGTTGGCACCATAATGGCATAATCTCTGATGTTATTTGAGATGAAGCATGTTTTTAGTCCCTAAGCAGAGCAGAAGAGATTTTTGTTGTTCTTTTGTTTTTGTAGATTAAGAAGAGAGAAATTCCAAACATTTATGCGAATTTTAATAAGAATTTGAGGAAGGAGATTTTAATTTTAGGACTATTAGAGGGGTGATGCAATGTTTACATATAATGTAGTTTTGCATTAAACTTCATATGCTTGTTCTTGTGAACATGTAGGTATCTATCTCCTTGATGAATTGTATTATATCTGAGATTTGTAATAATATATTCTCTTATAAATATGTTTCTACTGAATGCTTTTCTGCAGGATGGCTATTGTAAAGTCTCTTGAAGAATTGTTCTTGCTTGGTGCTTTAACTGAGGATTGCAAAATTTCTGATCCCATTGGTCTACAGATGGCCCAATTGCCTTTAGATCCGATATATTCCAAAGCCCTCATCCTTGCTAGTGATTGTAACTGCTTAGAAGAAATGTTGATAACAGTTGCAATGCTCTCAGTCGAATCTATTTTCTATGCTCCTCGTGAGAAGTTAGAAGAGGTAATCATATGGGTTATGTATGTTAGAGATGAAACTTTTGTTGACCAAAATATATGTTTTTTCCTTTTTTTTGTTGTTGTTCCTCTGTACTTTCACTTGGTATTAACCTTTCAATTATGTGAGAGTAAACTCTGAGTAATTGCTTGTTTCTAAATCAATATTTGATCTTTTACATATGTTGATGTAGTTTTGAGTATGACCGTAGTGAAAACCTTTGATAAAACTAGTTAGTTTGTGCAATTCAATATTGATGGTTGATTGAACATTACCTACAATCAATTTTGCTTCTTGTTTGTTACGTTGACTATATGTTCATGCAATTTATTATGTTAATTTTTCCTTTGCCCAGTCAAGAACAGCTATGAAACGCTTTAAAAGCTCATTGGGAGATCACATCACATTAATCAATGTGTTTCGAATGGCTGATGAATTTCTAAAGAGCAAAACGAGTAGCAGCAAAGACAAAGTGCTCAAGCATTTGAGAAAATGGTGCAAGGAGAATTTCATCAATACTCGCTCATTGAGGCAAGCACGTGATATACACAGGTTAGCTTGGTCTGCTGTTATGGTTGGATGTTTAATACTGATTTGTGGTTCATATTGAGGTTTCTACTTTACTTATTGTTGTCAAAGGAAGGAATAAAAAAGTTTCTTAACTTGTTATCTTTTCTTCCTTTCACAGTCAAATTAAACGAAATGTTGAACAGATGGGTCTTCGTGTTAGTTCCTGTGGAGATGACATGCAGCAGTTTCTTGTATGTCTTGCCGCGTCATTTTCCCTTAAAGTAGCAATAAGACTACCCGGGGGTACATACAGGTAACAAAATGTTGGCAATTCAAATTCTTTTCTTTGAGCAGTGAGAATTCATCATAATCACCTATTATGAACATTGTTAAAAAACTGTCTTCATGAAGATTGCTAATATTACACTCCTTTGATATGCATTCCCTTCACTCTGGTTTTCTGCAATTGGTCTGGCCAGGGCTTTGACAAATAATGAGGTGGTGCAAATTCATCCTTCATCAGTGCTGTGTCGCAAAAAACCGGTTCCAGATTACATAGTATACAATGAAATGGTCAAGACCACTCAGAATTATGTTCGCAACGTGACCCGAATCGAGCCCTTGTGGTTACTTGAGCTAGCTCCTGGTTGCTATGGCACCCAAGATTGATGATGATCAGTAGAATTATGTTCCAACACATTTGCTGGATGTGAGAAATTTTGCAAGGATCCTTCTTGACATAGTAATGTAGAGAAAATGTGTAGAATTTGCAATTATTATTATAATTGAGTTTTATTTCTTAATTTATGTTAAAGTCAATTCCGATTTGAAGAAATTTGCTTGTGTAAGCTTAGATTTTTAACATGCTATTGTAACTTCGTGGAATGGTTGATTAGTACTGGGTAAGTTGATCATTTTCATATAGTTTAATCGGATGGGACGTGGGAGTCAGCGCGTAACAGTGGAGTGGGCAGAGTTTGGTACGTAGTCTTACATGTTTTCATTTTAAAACTTATCTAACATATGCTTCTTATTATTGATTTTGCAACATATCATATCATATTACAACTAAATCGTTAGATTGACATATTTGTGATTCATTATTTGCCGAGACAGTATGATACTATGATATACTTAAGTTGAGCAAATAACTAACATGTAATTGGAAGGGGAAAAAGAAAGGAAAAAGAAGAAGCTATGTTTATCAATTTATGACTTAAAATCTTAAGTGGAGAGATCTTATTGTCTTTTATACTCCTTTGTATAACAATAATTGTTATTTTAGATAATTTCATTCTTTTTAAAAAAATAGTAAATAAATATATATGATCTTATTTATTATTCTATTTTGTTTCATTTTCTAATACCACTCACTACTAATAATTTTTTTCCTCATTTATTAAAAAGTAATAATAAATGTAAAGGTATAATTGTAAATTAGGTGACAAAAAATCTAAAATAACAGTACGTTTGAAATAAAAACGACAATCATTTTGAGACAGAGGTACTATTAAAATCCATCATAAATTTACAAACAGTTTTTGCTTTAAAACAAAATACTAAAGTACAAAAAATAAATTCTATTTTTTTAAAAAATATTCCAAGTAAAAAATTGACAAAATCTTTTCAAAATTGGTTTGTGTGTCAATAGTACTACTTCAAACTTTGTAGGGCAGCAAATTCTACAACTAGTCCATTCAGGTCATGGGATGATACGTATAGAGAATGAACAAGGGGCAGCTAAAGGCAGAATACATAAACGGCCCCCTGTACTTGGATCAATTGGTCACTTGACCTCCTCTACTTTAGCCCTAACCGTTTGATCCCCTATAGTTGCACATTGCGACCTATTGAACACCTGCTCGCTGAGACTTTTTTACGTGTATTGTACGCGCGCTGAGGTGTGCAGTTTTTTTGCCATAATGATGGCACATCATTTATTTTAATTAGAGCAAAAAAGAAAAAAGAAAAAAGATTAAAACAAAAAAATAAAGAAAAATAAATAAACTTGAGCTCATCTTTCTCATTAAGCTTTTGCATAATTACATGATTTTTTTTTTGACTTGAATAAAAAGTTTGCCTCATGTCATTGCTTAGATCTAGCAGTATGTTGTTTTTGTTGGTTGATGGAGCATGGTAGATTTTATTTTTTGAAGCAATTTTCGGATTCAAATTTTAGGGTTCATGAACCCATAATTTTCAGATCCGAAATTCATACTTTTATGGCCTTGAATCTTGACATTGCTTGAAGATATGAGTAGATCTGAGTTAACTTTATGTTTGCCCCATAATTTGATTGCAAATTGCATAAATTTTCATGTTTAATTGAAAACCTTATGTAAGCTTCCATTGAAAAAGGCATGGGAGGAGGTGAAAGAAATGTGTGAAGAAGAACATGAAAGAAGGTCCCCAAATCTTATCTCTATTTTTACATATCCTTTGTTTCATCAAAAACCAAAATCCACCCACATAAAATTCCAAGCCCAACTCTTAATTAAAACTCACTTCAAAAAATGGATTTGGGTGGTCTTTAAACACTCATCCATGGAAATTAAGCCAAGAGAAATAAAAGAAGAAAAGGGAAAAGAAAAGAGAAAGACAAGAGAAAAGGGAAAAGAAAAGAGGAAAGAAAATGGAAAAAAAAAAAGAAAAAGATGTCATATCAGCTTCCTCACTTGCCCAAAGAAGAGTCCAATTGCGTTTAAATTGCACGCGCCTTGTCACATCAGCGAGCAGGTGTTCAATAGGTCGCAATGTGCAACTATAGGGGGCCAAATGATTAGGGATAAAGTACAGGGGGCCAAGTGACCAATTGACCCAAGTACAGGGGGCGTTTTATGTATTCTGTCGGCAGCTAAATGCATAGATTTGTCGCATACAATTTTTTTTTTTTGAATAGGTAAGGATTAGGAGACCCCCTACGGGGGGCGTCCTAGGGCATCCTTCCGGATGAGAGCTAGCAGCTCTAGGTTATCCAACAAGAGACTGGTAGGGATGTTGTGGCCCAGCTTGGAGATTTTGTCGGCCACAGCGTTACAGTCCCTACCCACATGACGGACTGAGACAGATACGAACTGTTGTAAGGATATCAAAATGTCTGCTATCAATATTTCGATCTCCCATGGGCATTCTCCATTATTATTAATAGCCTTAATGACAATGAGATTATCGTCTTCAATTTCAAGATGTTCTATTAGTCTCTGTGCTTCCTTAATTCCTTCCCTAAGTGCAAGTGCTTCTGCTTTTAAGACCGATATGGATCCTTGCTTATTGACTCCTAAGCTTACTACTTCTGCTTTGTGATTTCTTATTACAAATCCTGAGGTTGCTAGACTAGAACTGAGTTTAGAGCCATCGAAATTTAATTTCATATGGTTGTTTGGCGGTTTACTCCATGTTTCCCTCTTTCTTTTCCTTTTCACTTGTGTAGTTCTTGTTTGTTGTTCTTGTTTTTCTTCATCTTCTATTAATTTTTTTGACTTATCCCATTAAGCAATTTGATTTTTTATATATTGTTCTTGTCGCATACAATTTTTGAAAGTAGAAGATTCTCATGTTGTGACTTTTCCACTCAATTAATTAATATGAGTTGTTTTTTATTTGTATCTTTTTTCCCTTTCTTAACATTGAATAATTGAAAAGGGTAGATTACACGAAAGTACGAAACCACCCCACCCCTATATAATTTCACTGTGTAAACTTTTTAGAAAGTTTAAATTATTCAAAATGCTCCTATTTTCAACCATTACAAGCTTTCTTAGAAAAAGCCTTAAATTTAACTGAATAATGGATATATTTTATATTTCATATATTTTTACGTGGAATTTATTTTTAACGGTAAATTTTGGACTCGTGACCACGAGTTAGGTAAATCGGTTTGTACACGAGAATCTCATAATTTACACAAACTTTTTTTTTTGGTCGAAGTTTACACAAACTTTCTATCATACGAGATTGGTTTGAGACTTGAATTAAAATTTCATTTATATTAGCAAGCACATGTTATCTAATCAAATAAAAATAAATATCAAACATCACCTCATCTAGCTAAAACATACGATTAATGACTTTTCTTTCCATGTTTCTAATCAGGGTAACTACAAATCTAGAATCTACACAAGATCACTATGAATCTGGTAGTTTACACAAAATCACCATTATAAAATTATATAATTACTTACTAATTATCATACATAGAATGTTATGGTTATATTTGCAAAGATATTACACTCAACTATTCGGACAAAATTAAATGGATTATATTTAATAAAAAAACGTGAACATATAAACTATGAAATCGCTATTAAATGAAAATCTATATATGTGATAGTAAAAGGTATATCACCCGATAGTAAATAAAATACTAAGTCACCTATGTAATTAATGTTGTCTAAACTTACATGATACTCACAAAACATTACATTGAACCTCATTATATCGAAAATAAAATTTTACCAAAAATTGTTGGAAGTTCATCATGGCAAAGTGCGTCGTTTCTTTCCTTCTAATAAACTTTAAGGGTAGTAGTGTATACGTCAACCTACTTTATTCATGGCTTGGAATATGAATCTAACAAATTCTGATGTTTACGTATAGGTTTGTAGAAAATTTGTGCGATACATATATGATACATTCGTGATTATCTTTTTACCTTGTGTTTTTTTTTGTTGTTTTTTTTTTCTTATAACTAATGAGTAACTCTTTTAAGAGTAAGGTTCAAATCAAACAACTTCTTATCCTATAAAATAAGAAATATTTAGAGTCTTTGGATCACCTATAAGGAGCATTTAGAGCCCTTGGATTAATGTTATCCAAGGGCTTATATTCTATCCCTTTTAAGGACGCGGTGAGTCGGTGACATTTTGGTAATTTCCCGAAAATTACAAAAGTGCATCGCTATCGTGAAAAAGTGCATTGCTAAATACAAAAAGTGCATTAATAAGCTGAAAAAATGCAAACAAAAATGAAGCCAGCAAGGCACACTCCATGTTCGGTTCATTATAAAAGTGCATCGTATGGTGGAAAAGTGCATTGCGAAATACCAAAAAGTGCATTACTAAACCAAAAAAGTGCACCATCCTGGGCGTCCAATTGAGTAGATGCCGATTGAACTCAATCACCCAAAATATTTGGGTTTAGTAAAGCATTTTTTGAGTTTAGTAATGCACCTTTTTCACAATAACGACGTACTTTTGTAATTTTCAAAAAATTACGAAAATGCCACTGCGTCTCTAATTTTCGAGAATATCAGCCCTTGTATCAAGAAAATCTGAGAATTCTAAACACTCCTCATTATATAGGATAAAGAGTTGTTTTATTTGAACCAAACTCACTCTTTTAATTTGAATTTTTCCTATATAGTAGTTTATGTAATATTTTTCATTGTATTTTAAAATAATTATATTATATGTATTCATTTTCAATAAAAATTACCTAAAGTTAGTAGGATTTTATGATATTATATTGCACCTATATATACAATATCGTTACAGCTTAGGAGCATAACTAGTTAAGGGTCGAAAGGGGTCGTGCCCCCCAAACCAATCCAAAAATTTTAGCATATATGTTTCTCTCGCCGAGAGCTTTGATTTGATATATTATAAGTTTCAATCCAAAACCCGAGTATAATGTTATGAAAGTTTGACCTGTTATAAGCTTTGATTTGACATATTAATTGGTTATAATGCTTCTTTTTTTCTAAATTTCATACGTTTATAACATACTTGAACTTTAGAGCTTCAAAATAATAGGTTAGATAAAATATTTGACTATTATTTAATAAATAAATTTTATGTTTTAAGTACTTATGCTAGTTACTTTTTATAATTTTGAGGATTTTTTAAAATGTAGTTCAATATTTTGTATATTATTTTTGAAATTTTAATCGGTAGGTAAACTGGGGACGTGTCGGTACGAGCGTACATGTGCGAATGGGGCTAACACATAAGTCCATGAGGTTCCATCTTAAAATCAATTGACAATAAGAGGAGTAATCCAAGAGTATATATACTATATACATGCCCCCCTCAAGTGCAACTGTGATGGTCAGTTGACACTTGGACATTGATTAAGTAAGGGTAGATAACGGGCGGATAACAACTCGCTAAGCCCAACCCAAAAGAGAAGATTAAATAACGGGCGGGTAGTAGGCCTGAGCACGGTTCGGTTCAAACCGAAATTTTAAGTCGAACCGACCGAACCGAACCGAAACCGATATAATTCGGTTCGGTTTTCGGTTTAGGAATTTTCCAAATTTCGGTTTCGGTTCGGTTTTCGGTTAAATTTCGGTTCGGTTTGAATTTTCCAAAGAATAACCTTATATTTATGCAAAACCGACAAAAACCGAAACCGAACCGAACCGAACCGAACCAATTCGGTTCGGTTTTCGGTTCACATAAAATGGAATTTCGGTTTTCGGTTCGGTTCGGTTTTTGTCGGTTCGGTTCGGTTTTGAACCGATGCTCAGCCCTAGCGGGTAGCAACTCGCTAAGCCCAACCCAAGACAGAAGAGTAGATAACGGGCGGGTAGCAACTCGCTAAGCCCAACCCAAGGTAGATAATGGGACCCAAGGAACCACTCTGATACCATGATAAGCAACTCGCTAAGCCCAATCCAAGGTAGATAATGAGGCCCAGGGCCGAACCGCTCTGATATCATGATAAAGTCCGTGAGCCCGATAAGTAGGTAAACTGGGGACGTGTCGGTATGAGCGCACATGCGTGGATGGGCCTAGCACATAACCCCAAGGGGTTCCATCATAAAACTAATTGACAATAAAAGGAGTAATTCAAGGGTATATATACTAGGTTGGTTCTGTTTGGATTTCAGATGTGAGATATAATATATTCTCAACATATTAAACTATAGGATTTCAGTTTTAGTAGAGTTAATGTACATAATTGATAAAATTAAGCATGGATCAGATTTATTTACTTTAAATGTGTTTATAAATTTATTCATATAATTATTATTTCATATTTATTTATTTTAAAAGTGTTTATAAATTTATTCATATAGTTATTTTTTTTAATAAAATTCACACAATCACACCCATATTATACATACTAGGTCACACCCTTATCATATAAGGCAAAGTTATTGTAAATATTCTAACATTTTATACAATTGCGCATTATATCCTAACATTTTTAAATTTGTCAAAATATCATATACTTGGGTCATTGTGTACTCTACATTCGAACTTCTAAGTGTCCATACTTTAGATAAAATTACGAATTGGCCTTTTACTTTCTCATTTTATAACAAAAATGCCCAATTTTTTTACAAATATTTTTTTTGAAAATTATAAATCTTGCTCTTGAAGGATTTAAACATTCAAAAATAATCATTTTTATCTCTTTTGGTTATAGAAAATTATTAATGGAAATTAATTTTTAAAAAATCAATTTATTTTATATAAAAATATATTGGATAAGATAAATAGCTTACAAAAGGTTCAAAGTAATAACATAACCTTGTATATTTAATTTTTCAATTTATAAGAAAGTAATATCATTATTTTTATTATTTATATAAATTTAATAAGAATTTTCATATACTTTTTTTTTGTAGCGTTTTTATTATAAATGAGAAAATTAAACATAGAAGGTTATGCTATTAGTTTAGACCTTACTCAAAATATTATTAACGTTTCCCAATATATTTATATATGGAGGAAATTGAATTTTTAAAAATTATTTTTCACTAATAATATTTTACAACCAATAAAGATCTAAAATGACTTTTTTTTTAATATTTAAATTATTTTAGAGAGATTTATAATTTTTGCAAAAGTTTGTTTGTGCATATGGATTGAGCATTTTTGTCACAAAATTAAAAAATGTGAAGGGTCAATCAAAATTTTATTTAGACTCCGAAGTGTGAAGAATTCAATGTTAGAGCGCAAAAAAGCCAAAGACCCAAAGTATAAGATTTTTTATAAAATTTGAAAATATCACAAAAAAATATACAACCATATAAAAAAATTAGGATATTTAAATCAATTATGCTTATTATATATCACTTTCAAATTAGTTTAACAACTCTAAACCCTCTTCCAGAAATTCCAGAAAAGATTAAAGCCAATCTAAAAGACTGAAAAGAAAGGAAAATCAGCCACATTTACAGTCTGTAGTTGAGCATGCATGATATTTAATGAATCGAGAAATCAAAGAAGAAAAATGAAGCCTACGTACAACTTAATTTTTTGTCCACTACTTCAACAAATCAATTCTTCCAAGAAACAAATCAACATTCATGACAATTTGCCAGTTCAAATCGTAACCCATTGTATCGTCTCACCTCATTCTACGAATATATTGAATTTTCAGTGCTGTAAACCACATACTACAAAAGACGTCCATGCACAAAACACACGTCCATGTAACCCATTAATTGGATCCGCCAATCATGCTAATATTAGATACTCTAGGCTTATAAGTTTATTATGCAATAAATACTTTTACATTTTACAAGTCCAAATCCAAATATCCAATCCTCAAATCTGTTAAAGCATATAGAATTCATAGAATCTAATTTATTTGTGAATCCGGGTCATTTTGAATTTCTGGCTCACGTTCAAGTCATTTTCATGTGGAGTAACTTTTGTCATTGAAATTTTTATTAGTCTATAATATTAAATTGTACCTTGAATTACATACTCAATTTGTACTAATAGACAGCTAACTGCCTTGGGCTCGCCCGATTCGATCGGTCGGACACCGTTCTACATCTGAACTGGGTACTTTGTGGCCCTATTTTGGGGGACACCCTCCTAATACCACTTTCTCCATACATGGAGACAAAGAGATTCAAACTCGAATCTTATGGACAATACTTAAAGAATCTAATACCACTTTACCACTTTACCACTAGATCAACTGAGTATTGATTAATAGACAGCTAACTTGAAAGTCTATACACGAATAATGTACTTGTCACACTTCACTGAAATAATGGTTGACATATTATGTCATCACAAATATGATATTTATATCAATTTTTTAAATAACGAAAAATTAGTTTTGGGCAGCCATGTTCACATACATTTTATAATATAAAGTAATTATTTTACACATCAATATTATGTTACCACTTCGAGGTTCATTTCTGGGACTGGGTGCAGCTTGTTTGTGATTGACGCTATTATTAGGACGTTTTTGAGGCCGCTGAAGATTTTTTATCTTATTGGAGGCAACGTTAGTAGTCCAATTTATTATACCTAATTTATCCTTTTTTCATTCGAATGTTACTGGCATTTGCTATTTAGTCCCTCACTTTCCCCACTACCCCTTTCGGCCTACGTCCTTTTCGCCAATTGTACTTATTTTACGTATTTTTGGGTGCGTTTATCTGTTCTTATTGTTTTCGATTCTTGTTTACTCGACTTTTCGGTTATACCGAGCTTGTCCCTAATCCGAATTCTTACATAAAAAAAATCAACATATTTACATATACTCAATAATTTTAAAAAATAGGAATATTTCTATATAAATCCAATTTCCCCACCACATACCGACTCCCATTATAAATCCTTCCTCTGTTCCGACATAAACCCTCAAACCTCTAAAACCAAATTCAATCAAAATACAAATCGATCGAAAAACTCCGACCAAAATACAATCTACAAAATAAAAAAAAAAACAGCAAATCATCTTTTCAATGGCTTCCCTCCCTTTTCTTCTTCTCCATCTCACCCTCCTCTGTTTCTCCTCTGTTTTTCTTCCACTCACATCATCTCTTCCCCCCTCCATTTTATCCCTCAAAACCCGGAAAATCCCATCCGGGTCCACCCCGACCCGACAATCAAGCAAGCTCCCCTTCCACCACAACGTCTCCCTAATCGTCACCTTCTCCGTCGGATCCCCTCCGCAACCCGTTTCCATGGTGCTCGACACCGGCAGCGAGCTCTCCTGGCTCCATTGCAAGAAATCCCCAACCGTCCACTCTGTTTTCGACCCGAATTTATCCAAATCCTACTCTCCAATCCCCTGCAACTCGCCCGTTTGCACAACCCGGACCCGCGACTTCTCCATACCCGCCACGTGCGACCCGAAATCCAAGCTCTGCCACGTCATCGTCTCCTACGCCGACGCCTCCTCCATGGAAGGCAGCCTTGCATCGGAGAATTTCCAGCTGGGAAGCAGTAGTTCCTCCCCTGTTCCGGGCCTCTTTTTCGGGTGCATGGACTCGGGTTTGGATACGAGCGCGGGCGAGGACTCGAACACAACCGGGCTATTAGGCATGAACCGGGGCAACTTGTCCTTCGTCACGCAAACCGGTTACCCGAAATTCGCGTATTGCATTTCGGGTCAGGACGAGTCGGGTGTGTTGTTACTTGGCGAGTCTAGCGTGCCTTGGCTTAAGCCGTTGAGCTACACTCCTCTGGTCCAGATGTCCGTACCCTTACCTTATTTCGACAGGTCTGCCTACACGGTCAAGTTAGAAGGCATTAAAGTCGGGTCGGTAACCCTATCCGTACCGAAATCCGTGCTCCAACCCGATCACACGGGTGCGGGTCAGACCATGGTCGATTCGGGTACTCAATTCACGTTCCTGCTTGGCCAGGTCTATAAGCCTCTAAAGGAAGAGTTCATTGCTCAAACCAAGAATGTGTTACGAGTTTTCGAGGATCATAACTTTGTTTTCCAAGGGGCAATGGACCTATGCTTCCGCGTTCCTTTGACTCAGACCCAGTTACCTGCATTGCCTTCAGTTACCCTAGTTTTCGAAGGAGCGGAAATGAGTGTGACAACCGAGCGACTGTTGTATCGAGTGCCTGGTGAAGTTAGGGGATCGGACGCCATCCATTGCTTCACATTCGGGAACTCGGATTTGCTAGGGGTGGAGTCCTACATAATAGGGCACCATCACCAACAGAATATGTGGATGGAATTTGATTTGGTGAACTCTAGGGTTGGATTAGCTGAGGTTAGGTGTGATATGGCCAGCAAGATGTTAGGCGTGGGTCCTTAGGATCAATTGAGCTTTGGAGGCTTTTTTGTTTATCGTGTAGGTCAAGTTTCAATCATTTATCTCCTAGATGGCTATTTATTGAAACCTTAACCCTAATTGATTAAGGTGATTGGTTATAAGTTTTGTAACTACCTTTTTCGGTTTAGGTGATTTAGAAGCCGAATAATTCGAGGTTATGAATCATTTTAACATTTTTCGACGCGTAAAACGTAATATTTTTGAGATGGACGGATGAGATTTTGAATTTAGAGGTGTGTATGTGCATTGTTGTTTTGTATGTTTTAATGTGCAGGAGTATAGTACGTGTGTAAGAATTGTAAATGCCAAGATGTCTTTTGTTTTGTAGTTTTATGTGATTGATGATCATTGATGTATGCATGGCAGAAGGCGGGAGAAATTGTATAATGTTTTGTTTTGACAAACATGGCGAAACAAATGGGCCCACTGGGCCTGGGGACCAGTTGGAATGACACGTTTGTTGGGTGATGGGCCAGTGGTGGGCGTGAATTGGGGAACTGCGATTGGGCTTTGAGCCCACTTGGTATTTAATAATTGAATTTTGTAATGTGGGTTTGTTGATTTTTGCTATTCGATTTATACTACTTTTGGGATTTTGATTGGTCAACTGCTTTGCAATGTTTGTATGTTAGCCTCGAGATAATAAGAGTTTGATGGAGAGGGTGACTTGAGGAGACTTTGGGATGTGTTTCCCACTACTTTTTTCTCTTCTCTTCTTCCTGTTTTTCATGATAGTGTTCTTGCACCTTTTTTTATGTTAATAATTTCTAGATTGTCATACCATTAAGGGCTCGTTTGTTATCGATACCATATAACGGTATCGGATATCGGTATCGGGTATCGATATCGGTATCGGTATCGGATATGGCCATATGGGATATCATTCATATCTCATATCTCTCATACCTCTTTTTTTTGGAGTATATCAAATATCATGTCTTTTGCCTTGTTTTGATATCAAGATATCACCCGATATCCATATACTCTCATACCAAACACAAAATATAGCCCGATACCGATATCTAAATCCATATACTCCCATACCAAACACAAGATATGACCCGATACCGATATCTGATATCAAGATATCAATACCAAACGGGCCCTAAAAAATTCCAACCTAATTCATTTAGTGAAGCCAATAACATATTAGACTTGAAATGCAAAATATGTGAAACCAAGAAATAAAAAAAATTGGAATGATTTTTAAACTTTATAAGTTCTATAGAGATGAAGCTGGAACTAAATGAGTAGTTGAAAATGAAATTTATCAGTTTAAAATATCAAATAAAGTTAGTTGAGCATTTGGTATTACTAAATGAAACGAGTGAAAGTTTAATAAAATTGAGTTAGAAGGCGATAGTCTAAGAGTGATAAATGTATTAATGAAACGAGTGAAACCATGGCCTATTGAGATACTAATTGCTGTCACGCTTGTACTTTTGTAGTTCTTTGAGGCAGTCCGGATTCAACACGTGCCTCGTGATTGCAATTCAGCGGCGAATTTGATTGCTAGACTACGACACTCATGTAGCCTCAATCAAATTCAGAATGATCTTGAACTTCGCGTCCTTATTCGCAAGGATGTACTAGGTTGAACTTGTTTCTACCTAATTTTTACCTATTCAGAAAAAAAAACTTGTTAAGCTCCACTAAGTTAGGAGCGGGATATTGAAAATTTTAGTTGTGTTTATCTATCACAATATTCTTAAGGTGGGTGAATACTTTTGAGTGTGAATCATGTGCAACATAAAAGTTATGTGTGATATAAGACTAACTACTAGCTGTTGGATACACCCCGATCTACGGTCCTTATTAATAATGCATCAAAGTGCCTCGTAACGCATCAAAAGTATATTCCTAATTTGAATGATGTTTTACGATACACCGTTATAGTGCCATTTAGAAATACACTTTTGAGACTTTACGATGCATGCACCTTTGATGCTTTATAATGCATTTTTGCTTGTCATATATTCGCACAGAACTTTGTTCCTCACCAGATTCAAACTCGAATACTTTTAACTGATGCCCATCACGTAAATAGAAAAAAGGTTCAGCTTTGTTAATGTGCCAAAAAAAAAAAAAACTCATGGGACATGTTCAAATTGGAGATTTATATCACTAAGTTGCAAGTATATCGAACTCAAAAATAAAATAACGTTGAATGATGAGCATGGTTATTCACTTATGCATCATTGAAATATGAGTTATGAATTTGTGGTGTTAAATGAAGAAATATCTTGATTCATGTTGCTGGATGTTTTTGTAAATGATTGGATTCGATTTTCATTATGGCCCAAAAATTGTGGTGTTTAATGATTGGAATCGAAAACTTGCTTGTCAAACTATATTGGATTAGGTGAGCAGTACGTGTTAATATGCACTTAAATAGGGCGTTTTCTCCAAATCATCATCCCACTTCCAACTTTGCCCACAATTGTATTCTTTCCTCCTCCAAACTGAAGAAATACTTGGCTAGTAAACAAATCCGCACTAACACAACTATAGTGTTCTTTTAAAATTCAATTTTTACTAGCTTAATTGATAAGTGAGGATAAATATATGACAATGAGATTACAAGTTCAGCTAAGTAAGCGGCATGTTCTAAATTCATGAGGTCTAGGATTCAACTCTAGTGGATATAAAAAATTCTCTTTAGCAGATTTACCCATCAAAATTAAGTGCGTGACTCAGGTCGAGCTGGATGTAGCCAATTGAGGAAGCTTTGACGAACCAGTAACCGGACAACCAAAAAATATATTACAAGTTCAAATTTCCTATCTTGACACTAGGTTTCTCCTCCCATGAAATGCACTCATTATTACTTTCGTGGGCTACTTCAACTACCCAGGCGGAAGCAAAAGCGAGCTCCTAACGTTCAAAAACTCAAATTTATCGGGGGAGTTAATCTCTCTCAACAAATCTATTTTTAATCTCTAACTTCACATAATAATTTTGAAGTTTAAAGCTTGCAATGTTTAATTATAACTAGTTATAGGATCTACATGTGTCAGTAAACATAAAAGGAATTGTGTAAAGACAGTTCATTGGACAACGGAAGTAAAGTAAAACGCAAGTGTAAAGACACATTTTCTTATAGAGCACTTCAACCAACTAGTTAAATAGGTAAATCTCTACATCATTAAAAGATTTTAAATGGTACACTTATGTTATTGATAGTTCCTTGTTCCTAGAAACCTACCTAAGTTCCTAGTCACACTACCTTGTCTTCTAACCTATAACTCAGAAACCAATTCAACTAACACAAAAATTCCAAACACGAACACTAACCTTGGCGCAGTTCCTTCGCTTTAAGATTCGTTCTCCAACACCGAAAACTCTCGATCTATGCTGCTCTTGAACTCCTTGATTTTCTCTCTATCAAGTCGTGCGTCTAGCCCTTAGAACACCTTGGTATTTGTAGGACTCTTATAGATATGATCTTCTATTTTTGCCAAATATATAGTTTCCATCCATAAGACAAGATCTATCCTAAGACATGATTTTTCCTGAAATAACTCTATCTATCTATCTATCTATCTAATACCATGTTCCCACTTGATCATAAGAATATATAACTTAAGCTCCAATCTTTAAATCTTTGTCGAACTCCTACTTTCCTTAATTGAAGATGTCTTTTAGGTGCTTATTACCACCTTTGGCTATTCAACATGAATCACCGACTTGAACTCAATTCCTTATGAATAACATTACATAATCTCTCTGTTCCATTATAAACTTTGTTTTATTTCTCAACTAGTTGATGACCCGGGCCTTGTCCGGGGGCTTTTTCAAATAAAAAGTAATAATATATTAATTTAAATATGATATAAGAGTTATAATTTAAATAGTAAAAATAATAGTGTTTTATTATCAAGATATTATTTTGTGATAATGCTATTTTGAAAATCATTAAAAGTAGACGCTCTCGATCTGTTAGGACGACTCAAACCTGCACAAAAACTACAACTAATTGACTCAATTTATCTGTAAATTTTAATGGCATGAATCAAAACTAAACTTGAACCCGAACTCGACTCATACTTAGGAATAGAAATTTAATATATTATAAAACACAACATATCCATACCGAATTAATTAAAAAATTGTCATACTTATTAATAGAAAATTAGTATAAAAAATCAACATGTTTATGGATAGAAAATTTAAAAAGTTATCATACTTATGAACAAAAAATTAATATAAGAAAATCTAAAATTTAATATTAAATCTACAATTAAAAACATGATTCATATTAAATTAAAAAAACTTGCCATAGTTATGAATAGAAATATTATTCTAAAAAATTTAGTAACTAAAAATATGGTGATTGAGACATTAAAATTTGATGACAATATTGCATTTAACTATCATATTTATAGATAAAAAATTAATATATAAAACACGAAATATTTATAGAATTTAAAAGTTATCATTCTTATTTGTATAAAATTAATATTGAAAAATCCAAAATTATTATGAAAACATGGTCAATATTAATTAAAGTGGTTATCATACTTATAAACAATAAAATTAATATCAAAAATCTGAAAATTAATCCAAAAATACATGATTAAAAATATGTCTCATACTAATTAAAAACTTATTATACTTTTTAATTGAAAGTTAATATAAAAGAATAAGAAAATTTAATATTAAAAATTCGCAATTTAAAATATGGTCCATATTTCATACTCATTGATATAAAAGTTATCTATTTCAATTAGAAATACTAAAATTAATTTAAATGGGGTATTAAATTAAACAAAGGTATTTGGGATACTAAATTACTATTTTATATTTGCTATACTTATGGATAAAAACTTAATATTAAAAATATATAATTAAAAATATACTTACAAATAGACAAAATTATATAATTTTTTTATATTTATCACATTTATTGATAAATTTTTTTATCTATTTTACTCTAATAGATTAAGTTAGTATTTTTTATTGTCATATATATGGATAGTGATTAACCGATTTAAGATTAAGTGATCTATAATTTTTATTTATTATGGTTCATATTATATAAAAAGTTTTTAATAATTATAGACAAAATATTAATATAAACAATTTCGTAACTAACAATATGGTGACTAAGATATTAAAATTTAATGACAATATTGCATTTAATTTTCATATTTATAGATAGAAAACTAATATATAAACTCAACATATTTATAGTTGTAAATTTAAAATGTTATCATTCTTATTTATAGAAAATTAATCTTGAATTTAAAAAAATAATTGATAAGAAAATATGAAAAAATATTAATAAAGATTGAATTTTTAAAAAGATAAAAAATCATCTCTATTTACATGAATAAGACAAAAAGAAAATTAAGGAAAAGATAATGTATGTTTTTTTATCCAAATTCAATTTAGGCAAGTAATTGTCTAAATCATGAATTTTTTAATTTTTTTTATCAAAATTTGATTTAAGATAACTATTTTCCATAAATAAATAAAAGGATAATGATAAAATAATTTTCGTTATTTTTATTTAAATTTAGAATTAAATATTTTTTTAATATAAATAGATAGAGAGGAATTTAATTGAAAATATAAATAAAAAATTATTATTTTTAAATATAAAGTGGGGCCAAATTCAATGTGGTGACTTCAAAAGATAAAATAATTTTCATTATTTTTTAAGAAAATTGAATTTAAATTTATTTCCTTAGAAATAGATAAAAAGGAATTTAATTGAAAAACAAAAATTAACTTTATTAAATATTTGTTGGAACCAGATTTAATGTGGTGGCTCGAAAAGGTTTAGCTTTGATATATAGGAGTTTGGTTCAAATGAAACAAACTCTTAACATGAAACGGAAGGAGAGTTGTCAGTCGTCGGATCACATGATCCAATGGCTCAGATTACTCTTGTAATTTTGAAAAAAAATAAAACAAATCAGCAAGGTGACAATTTTGCAAATACATCCAATTTCTATACCCTTAACTTCACTCTCAAATATCAAAAATAAGCCCAATCGAAGTCTCCACAAACGCTCGATCCAGGACGACGGACGACGGATGATCGAAGGACGACGGACGATCGAAGTCTCCAAATGATCGAAGGCTCCACAAACGCTCGATCCAGGAACGTGATTCGGTCCATCGCCCTCACCTTCACCTTCGATCTCACCTTCGCCTTCAATCTCTCCCACGAATCACGATGCCTCCAAAAAAAATCGAAAAGGTATAAGCCCTAATTTTCTTCACCTTATGCGATTGAAGAAGGAAATTTGCCAGATTCAGATTTTTTTGTTCTTTGTTTATGCGATTGAAGAAGGAAATTTTGTTGGTGATTTGTGTCAAGTCATCAACTCCCTATTAGAGCATGTTGAGGTTTTCGAGTCATCTTGGGAATGTCGATGGGTATATTGACATATATGACTTTCCATGGTTTAATTGTTATCATAAGATCCAATAGATTAGTCGCACACCACCATCGAGACGTAGGAACCTCGTGTGCACCGTTGCATGGCAAGGGCGCGCCTAGTGTGTGGCGACGCACGGTGCAACGGCGCGGTGCAAGCGCGGGGCTTGGCTTGGACCTCGGTGTTGAGGTTCAAGGCTCGGTATTGGGTGTGGCGCGCCTAGGAGCGAGCTTGAGGTTCATCTCAAGGTTGCAAGGGCTCGCCTAGGTGGTGCGATGGCGCGGTGTGGCTAGGGACGCGGTTGCGAGGCTGCGGTGGAGCTCTCGGCGCGCCTAGGGCACTTGTCCAAGGCGTCGAGCATGAATTGTGAGGCTAAGGTATGGTTTTTGAGCTTGATCATTGAGTCTTATAACTTTGTGCATATTCTAATGTGAATTAGGAAGCTTTCCTAAGCTTGGTAGATGCTTTGAGCAAGAACCAAAGCTTGAGTTTAGCTTGGCACATAGTTAAATATGCTAGAAAGAAGTTTACAAGCTTCATACTAGCTTAGAGTGAACTCTAGGAGCTTCGACAAGCTCGAGACTCATTGTACATGCTTTATAAGAAGCTCATGTAGCTAGGAACTAGCTCATGGAAGCTCAATGTAGCTCACACTAGCTCAAGTTAGCTCAACTAGCTAGAAATTCAGCTCAACCTAGCTCACACTAGCTCAAGCCAGCTCAACTCACTATAAGCTAGCTCATGGAGCTAAAGGGGTAGTGACACTCCTAGGTGACCTAGCTTGGCACCTATCTATGCTAGCTAGGTGGTGGGGCTGATGGGCCGGCCCAAGGGGCGCACCTTATGGGCTGGTGGGCCGCACATGCATGCGCATGGCATGGGCTGTTGGCTTTGCATTTGGGCCGTGTGCATGGCTTATTGGATTGAGTTTTTGGACTTCTTATTGGGCCTCTCATTTGCTGAAATGAAGAAGCATTTGGAGTCCAAGGGGGGATGCACTTAGACGCCCCTTTGATGGTGACAAGGAGAGAGGGAAGGAAGTTGTAACTAACTCCCTAAATTCACTCTCATCCACTCATTTGTGTAACCGCTTGTAAACGCCATTCAAGGCAGTTATTGGACAGATTTGGTACGCCTATATAAGGGCAAAAGGTCGGCCATTTGATGGTAAGAAAGAGACAAGAAAATCAGTCCATTGTCCTACACAAAATCGGTGAGGAAAACACAAGTAGTCGAGTTAGACTAGGCGGTGTTTTGAGTGGAATTTCACGAGTGTTTCAAGCACGATCGTGGGCATCATGGATCGAAGTTCTTCTTCAAGAAAGAAACCTCAAGATGCATGGAGTGGGCAGTACGTTCAAGTCAAGGACGAACCCCAAACATCCATGGAAGACGACTTCATTGAAGTGAAGATCGAAGAGGAATCGATGGACTTGAATAAGGTACGCTTGTTCTCAATGGTTGTGTCTTGCCAACACTTCCATTGGTTTGTCTAATTACGTTTTATCCCACAACGGTATTGCACAACCCTTGGCATGGAATAGGGGCAATATACGTTGAAGGAAAGATAGGTCTAACCTTTCGACTCGTAATCTTATCCAAGTCGACTTACAAAAGTAATAAGGGGTCGATGGTGATTGCCTTCATGGCCTACACCCACGAGACTATCCTTCGATGGATCTACTCGTCATGCCTTGATTATCCTCATGGATCTACAAGGATCGACTTTCCTTCAACAAGACAAGCAAACACTTTAAAATGATTGCATGCAAACCCTATTAGTAGACAACTACGAAAACCAACAAATTTGCCGATGAATTTTGTATGTTAATCGATGTGTTTTGTTTTGATTTGTGACGAGCTTAGGAATTTGCTGTGAAATCAGTGGTTTGTTGTTGATGACTGATGTGTCTCTGTTGTTACATTCAATTGCTTGATTGACTTGCGAGAAATTTGTGTTTTCTGACATTCACAAGGTCTTTGTGTGGGATATGATTGTTTGGTGAATGCTAGTTTCTTACCATTTAGGGTTTTCTGACATTCATATGATTGTTTGGCTCTTCGCCTTTGTTCCTTCCTTCTCTTTAACATTCGGTAGATCCAGTAGCAATCGAATAACAATGTAAAAGTGGATTAAAAACATGTAAAAGTGCATTAAAAACATGTAAAAGTGCACCAGAAACTAATAATAGTGCATAGGAAAGAAGTGCAAGTATAATGTCAAAAAGTGCATTAAAAACATGTAAAAGTGCATTAAAAACATGTAAAAGTGCACCATAAACTAATAATAGTGCATAAGAAAGAAGTGCAAGTATAATGTCAAAAAGTGCATTAAAAACATGTAAAAGTGCATTAAAAACATGTAAAAGTGCACCAGAAACTAATAATAGTGCATAAGAAAGAAGTGCAAGTATAATGTCAAAAAGTGCATTAAAAACATGTAAAAGTGCATTAATTTAAGAAAAGCTTATTAGCTCAAATGGAAGAGCAATGTGCTTATGCACAGAGATGTGGGTTCGAATCCCATATAAGCTAATTTGATCATGATCTTCTTTGAAAAATAGTGGTTTATTAGTTATTTGACACACGATAAAATATAACTTCTTTTAGTACCTAGCTAGTTAGGTTAGGAATAAATGTGTTAAGAATTAATTTTTGTAAGATATCATATTAGCCCATGTAGGAATTGAATCTACATCTTTGTGCACAAAGCACACCGCTCTACCATTTGAGCTAATAGGCTACTTGTACTAAAACAAAAATTTGACCTTCATATGGTTTCAACTCGGATGGACATGTGGGCAAATAGTATGTCGTTCCCCCTTGAGATAGCTCAATGAAATATTCACTACTGTTTTTAGGTGATTCCTCATTCAGAATAGTAGTTGAAGAAGAGTTTGATGTCTCCACTACAACAACATAAAAGGGAAATATAAAGGTGTTAGTTGAAAATCAGTAAAAGTGCATTGAAAGTATAATAAAGTGCATTGTATACTAGGAAAAGTGCATTACGTAAACTACTAACTAAATCTGTGAAAAGTAAAAGATATAAAAAGTGCTATTAAGTAGAAAAAGTGCACTCTTAAGTGTAAAAAGTGCATTATTAACTGTGAAAAGTGCAGTAAAAATATGTTCTCTATAACAAATGAAATATCTATATGGTCAAATATATGTTCTCTAAACAAAAATGAAAAGTGCATTGTTAAGTGTAAAAAGTGCACTAGTAAGTCTGAAAAGTGCATTGTCATATACTAGTAATACTCCTTTATGAAAAGTGCAAGTAAGTATGAAAAGTGCATTATTAAGTCCTAAAAGTGCATTCTCATTTGCTAGTATTACTTCTTTATGATTAGTTCAAAGTATCAACGAGAAGAGGAATTCATTGTTCAAAGTGCGTTATTTAAGTATGAAAAGTGCACTAGTAAGTCCTAAAAGTGCATTCTTAAGTCAGAAAAGTGCAGTATTAAGTCCGAAAAGTGCAACGTCGAATTTTGCAAGATTGGCCTAGTTTACAGGAAAATTTACACAGTTCAATCGATTCACACAGTTCAAGATTTGCCTAGTATTAAGTTCGATTCACACGGTTCAATCGAAATCCAACTAGATTCACACAGTTTGATTGACCAGTTCAATAGATTCCGAAATTCACACAGTTCGATCTCGTTCAACGAGTTCGATTGACCAGTTCAATCGATTCCGAAAAATCACACAGTTCGATCTCGTTCAATGGATTTGTGAATTCCTCTTAGCACTTTCTGCCATGGTTGGAACGAGACTCGCAGATTCAAACTCGTTGGATTTCGGATTCGGCGATTGCGAAATCTTCGATCAAAGGGCACAATCTTCCGTTTGAATGCAATCTTCGATCGAAGGGCACAATCTTTCGGATTCGGCGATTACCTCTTACCACTTTCGTTTCAATCGAAGGGCAAAATCGATTCAATCTCGTTTGAATGAAATCGAAGGGCAAAATCGATTCAATCGATTGAGTCTTCAATTTACCCCAAAAAACAAAAAAAATGATTAATTAATTAGAGAGGGAAAAGACATAATTGCCCACGTCTTTAATAAAAGGAGAAAGAAGATCAGCCCTTGGATCAAGGTGATCCAAGAGCCCAAAATTCTCCTTCCGTTTCATGTTAAGGGGGTGTTTTATGGGAACCAAACTCTAATATATAGTTATGGATAGATGTAGTATATTTTATTCATTTATACTGTATGGATAGAAGATAATTAAATATTACATGAACATGAACATGAACAAAGATAAAAAATAATGGGTAGAGATAAAAATTTATCCAAAACTCATAGTAAATTAAAAAATATATAAATTATTATTCAATATATTTTATCTATACAATATGAATAGATGAGAATTAAATATTATAATATAATGAACATGAACAAAGATAAAAATAATGGGTAGAGATAAAAATTTATCTAATCTTATAGTAAATTGATAAAAAAATATTAAATAAGGTGAGTGTATAAAATTGGAAATTCCATAAGGTGGTTGAATTATATAATATATAATTAATTAGAAAAATCATTATAAAAAAATAGGGTGGCTGTGATATAATTTCTTAATGACGAATCTGTCCAAAAATGCTTCAGGTTTAGAAGATATATATATTGATTCATGTAGACCATGATTGATGTTTCCTTAGATGTATGTTGCTCAGCATGCAACTCTCCATCATCTTCAATCTCTTCATTTTTATCGCCAGCAGACATTTAGAGTTGTTTTCCCTTAAGCCCATGTAATAACCGCTTTTCTATCAAAACGGTATTACGTTCGGTCATGGGTAATTATTAAATGAACAAAAGTACACTTAATTTAATTCCTCTATAACAGAAGAAACTTGCTAAATGAAGATTTATTTGATGATAAATTGCAAGTTTATTCCTATTTAAAAAGGGGGAAATTAAATTTGCTAAAAGTGTATTAAAAACAGAGAGAGAGAAAATTGGGAAATAATTCAATTGTATATTAAATTCCCTTTTCTTTTCTTTATTTTCCTTCTCCTTCTCCTGCTTGCTTCCTCTGTTTGATCTACCCAAAGTCGATCGACTTTCTAGCCACAAAGGCCGATGATGGGCGCCGAAATCTTCGACCCTTTTCATGCTCAAGCCTGGACGACACCTAGCAAGGCTACTCCTAGACCTCTCTCGCTGTTTTGTCCCGTTGAAAGCCACCTCCTTCTTCCTCCTCTGTTCGCTGGCGTGAACTCGAGCCACTTCTCTTCTTGTGTGGCGTCAATTCCGACTTGTTCTAGTTGGGGAAAGAGAATTAGAAGGTTGGGACAAGCATTTAAAAGGTTCAATTTGGCTGGAAGCTAAGAGGGAGGATCGATTTTAGCCTAAGAAACCGACTCCTCTGTTTTCGACCTAATGTAGTTCGAGATCTTCAAACGCCAATATCTCTCTCGTTTCTCAACCAAAATGGATGATTCAAGTTGCTATATTTCGAGGAGGAGGTGCTCTACAATACCCCTCAATAACATTGGAGAAACCATTAGAGAATCGAGCCAAAACTCATCAAATCAGATCGTAATGCTGATTTTTCCAGATTTTCAAACGATGATGACGAGTGGTTTTCGGGGGCTTCGTACGCAGCCTTCCGGCCACCTATATGGCTTCCACCATCTAGAGTACGTAGACAGAGATTCCTACTTACATCTGTCGCGGGTCCTTTGGCCACCCCGTCCCTGGTGTCTCCGCTGGAAGCCGACGAACAGGCCTTCAAGGCCAGCTTTGCTGCTGAGTTCTTTTACCCAGAAAATTCAGCATCGACAAGTGATTTTAGCGGGATTCGATCTCCGTCTTCAGGCAACTATTCCGGGAAGTTTTGCCAACAGTTTGAAGGTGGAAATGTGGGCTTTATACTGTCGCAAGTCCCGTCGCCATCCCGGCCATGGTGTCTCGGATGGAAGCCGGTGAACAGGTCTTCCCGACCAGATTTTCTGCTGGTTACTTTGCCCATAAATTCAGCTTCGGCGAGCTGTTTTTGTAGCCTTCGTTCTTCGTCTTCCCTCAATGAATGCAAGATCCGTTGCCAACAGTAGAAAGAGGGTGATGAGGACTTCCAACTGTCGCTTGAATCACCCCAAACGGATATCAAGCGAAGTCGCTAGACATCGACGAAGTTGGTTCATCGCTCACTTTATTTCCGGGCTGTTTGAGTTTTAAAAAGGGAAAGGTATTTCGACCCGGTTTGCCTCGGTATGCGTGTCATGGATTCCGATGGATCGTGTTGATTCACATGTTGCCTCGTTTTGCGCATTGCATCGTTTTGCGTGCCACCTCGATTTGCGTGCAAGCAAATCCCGAAAGCGTATCGCTAGGTAATTTCCGTCTTTCGAGCTTGACTTATATTTTTGGAATGATTTTTAGGATAAGATCATTCGAAGTTAGATTTTCGTATTAAATCTCGTAAAGCGTGATTTATCGAATTGGTTAAGTTATAAAGCCGGATTAAGTCAAGCAAGTACTTGACAAATTATTATAAGGACATAATAATTTGTAGTTAATCTTAAAATGGAAATAAATTGATTATAATTTATTTCTCTATTCTTTTCCGGTACAACCCGAGCTCGAGTCTTGGATGCACGTCGTTCGAGATGAAACTAATCGCTTTAAGTGGAGATATCTCGTATAAGGCAAGTGGACGATTCTCCCTTGCGTTATTGTTATTAAATGAGGAATTGGATCCCATTTAATATTTGTGTTGGGAACAACTTGTATGATTAATAAAATATGATAGGTTGTTATATTTGTTAGAAATAATGACCATGTTGTTATTCAGTTTTGCGCTAGAACTGGATTTAGGTCCGTTATGGGTGACCTTGTATGTTGTCTCACGCTAAGACATTGTTGTGATTAAAATAGTTCAGGGAGTGGTTCTATACCCTCTCTTTATAACAATATTACATTAGGAGGGGCCTAATCCTAATGGTGAGTCATGACTCTTTTCCCCTACTCTTCGTGTGAGAGGGTTGATAGGCACTCTAGCTAAGTGCAGGTTCAGCACGGTGTAGTGTAGACGACATGGTAATAGGCCTCTGTGATCTCTACCTCACCATATGCAAATGAAAGATCAAGTCTTATGATCTTGGTGTTGAGATGATTATGGATGAAACAGTCCCTCTAATCTCTACAACATCGGGACTCGTGCTATTCGGGTTGTTCAAGGATGAAATAAGCCCTCTGACCTCGGTAGCATTGTGTTCCTTCGGCAGTAGTTCGGGCCGATTAAAAGCCACCAACTTGTTGTGAAAAGTTTTGAAAGTAATATAAGATAAGTGCGTTAGGCACATTAATATACCTGAATGGTTCGTCTAGTCGGAAAGCCATTCTTGCTCCCGGTTATGAATGATTCTTAATCAAACTTTGATTAAGTTAATCTAAATAGTCGATGGAGGCTTTTCAAAATGTGATGTGATTAATATGAATTCCCAACAATTGTTCATGTTCTGTAAAGGAAACCACAAGCGGTGGTATTCTCTCTTGATTATGCGAATCTCATTCTTTTTCTCTATAAGACTGCTAATTGTTGGATCATAATCCGAGTCTAATCGGATTTGGATGCCAATATGTTTAGTTACAACCATAAGAACCAAGTTAGATTCTCCGCTTGCTAGTCTATCATTAGACTAACCCGTCCATCTTCTTTTCTTTTATATGGTCGGCTGGTGTCCATCGTTGGTTTACGACACATCAGGTATTTCTTGGAAGTTGATTCAAGAGGCGGATTCAGATGTTTGAAGCTCCAAAAGTTGAAGAAAGGTTTTCAATGGTTATACTTGAGTGAAGATCATAGTTGAACTACTTCAAAGTGAAGCTGAGTTTCAGAAATAAGAGCTTAAGGAAGACTGGATGAAGATTTTGTTCAACTAGAAGGTTGTTCTATTTATTTATTCTTTTTGGGTTAAGGTTTGTAAAGACCAATTGTATTTATTCCGCTGTAATATTTGTTTCAGTTTGTTCAGTCAGTTTAAAGCCTTGGGTAGCTTCGGTTTAGTCTTAATCGGGGTTACTGGCGGTAATACCTCCAGGGTAGGAAGGGGCTGTTACAGCCCACGACTCTCAAATTTAGGTAAAGGAGTCGTCTTTTTGATTTGGAACTCCTCTTCTTTAAATTTTACAAGTTCAATATCTTCTTTCTCATCTGTGGATGTGAGCTTTAAAGGAGACCCCTCGATTTCCATTATCTTAGAGACTGTCGGAGGTGGAGATGAACTTGTGACAACTATAGAGGATCCACCAACATATGGTATTCGTGTGGAAGAAAGAGGTGTTGATTGAATTTTAAAGAGGAAAGAAGATGGTTTTTTAGAGGAAGCGGGGGAGATATGAATGAGTTGATTGATTTTCTGTTGAAGAGCATCAACGTAATTAGCTAGAAGATTTTCAATTCCTTCCAAAAGAGCGTTGTGAAGGTTGACAAGATAATTAGCTAGAAGAGCTTTAACAAGGGTGTTGGGAAGGTTTTGTTTGGCATTTATTAGGGTTAAGTAAAGGTTTTTGCAGAAAAATGGGGGATAAAGGTGAGAATTTTAAAAAAAAATATTTAATTTTTTAAGGTTCGGAACCGAATCGGAACCGGAACCGGAACCGCCTCGGAACCGGAAAAAACCGGAACCGGAAACCGAACCGAGGAACCAGGGGGTTCTCGGTTCCGGTCCCGGTTCCAGGGTTCCGAGGAAACGGGTGAGAACTGATTTACCAACCAGTGTGATTCATCCTTTCCATATTGTCCTTATCCATGTGTCATCAGTTCAATTGGTAGTTAAATAAGTTTTCAAAAACTTGGCTTATAATTATTCTTTCTCATTAAGTCTTTGTCCCATCGGATTCACTCTTCCAAAACATCTTCAAGATACCAATAATGCAACCTTGTAGCTTCTCTAAGATAATGTAAATATTATCTCTAGTGTTATTATTTTTACATAGACAAAAAAAATTAAAAAAATAAGGTAAAATTTTATCAAAATATGATTTAATCAAGTAATTATCAATCATTTAAGTGATAATGTAAATTTTTTATTTATCAATTTTTAAATATCTTTTATATAAATAGATAAAAGGAAAAGATAATATAACTTTTATTATCAAAATTCGATTTTTAAAAATCTTTTACGTACATAAATAAAAAAGGAAATGTAATTTTCATTTTTTAATTAAAGAAACCTTTTTATGAATTTTTTCATTTTTTTATTATTAGAATTCGATTTTTACATAATCTGCTTAACCTTAGCACGTTCAAACTAAGATGTTTGTAAAGACTTGGTCCTTGTATGAAGGATTGAAGGATGAGCAAATGATGTTCATAAAATAAGAATTTAGCACTTACCCAAGTCAACCATTAAATACATCATCTATTTATTTTAAGTTCGTATTAAAATCCGTCAAAAATGAAAAGAGTCCCTATATTTAGCAATATAGAGAGTATAAAGGCTTTTCTAAATTGCTCCATACAAATATGAAAGATAACTACAAGCCCAAAAGTGGAGAACTAAGATAAAGGCCCAAATTTAGTAAGCAATAGAGAGACATATAGTTGTTGCGTTTGGTTGTGCTTATATGTTGTGCTTATCAGCACAAAAATGCTTATTTGTAGAAATAAGCAAATAAGCATTGCCGAACGCACTTTGATTATCGATTTTAAGCAAATTGTAAGCACATGCTTATAAGCAAAAAAAAAAATCAACACCCCCATGCTTATCGATTTAAGCATGCTTATCCCCCAAAAGTGTAAGCACGTGGACCCCACCCTTTATTTTTACCCACCCAAACAAATACCCTCAAATCTAAGCTATTACTTGTAAAGAGAGGTGAGTGTGACTTTGGAAATCTAGTCAAGTGGTTAAGTATCTAAGGGTAGTACTTAGAGGTTTTTAGTTCAACTTTTATGGACAGTTCCCTTCACCAAAAAAAAGAGAAGTGAGTGTAATATTTTTTTTTTTTTGATGAGGTAAGAATTAGGAGGTCCCCTTAAGAGGAACGTCCTAGAGCATCCGAGCGGATGAGAACATAAAGTTCTGGATGACTCATAATGGAATCAATTGGAAGACTATGGCCCAACTTCGCAATTTTATCGGCCACAGAATTACAACACCTACTCACGTGAGAAACACAAATGGCTTCGAAATAGTTTAGAGATTGTACAATGTCTGAGATTATAATGTCTACATCCCAAGGGCATTGCCCTTTTTTAAGAACTGCATTAATTACTGTCAAGTTGTCCCCTTCAATTTCTAGCTTCTTTAATCCCAATTGTTTTGCTCTCATAATCCCTTCCCTGAGGGCAAGTGCTTCGGCTTTTGTTACGGATACACAACCCAATTTTGATGAAGCGAAATCAAGGACCTCAGCACTTGAGTTTCTTATAACAATCCCCGATGTTGTTGATCCATCCATTAATCTAGACCCATCAAAGTTTAGTTTATAGAATCCTGGTTGAGGTTTGATCCATGTGTCTTGTTTCCGTCGCCGTTGCTCCCTGTTCCCATTCCCATTTTTAGGCGTCGGAATATCATCATAGTCATGTTTTGTTCGCTTCCAGGCTTGAATTTGCATGATAATATATTGCTCTAAATTTGGTATGAAGTCATTTGTGGTTTGCTGAAATACTAGTTTGTTCCTTTGGTGCCATATTCCCCACCAAATTACTGCTAGTTCTTCAAAGTCTTTTGTACCTATTTGATTCTTGATTTCACTTAATAAGCTTCGTGGTGTTTTATTTGTTATGTCTATCCTTCTTAAAACATGTTCAGTCTTGGGGTTTATCTTCTTACAAGTACTTAGTGTATGTGAACATTTTGTCAAAATGTGGTTCGTATCCTCATACATGCAGTGGCAAAAAATGCAGCCACCTGTTAATGGAATATGGTTTTGTATTAGTCTTGCCTTTGTTGGTAACCCATTACAATCAATTTTCCAAAGAAAGTTCTTCACTTTGGGGAATGTATCAAGTTTCCATATCCAATTGTTCGGACATGGTTGTTGAGTACTTATATTAGTAATATGGTTTACTGCTGAAGCAGTAGAGAACCAGCCATTCCTACTAGCCGCCCAGTACATTCGGTCTTGTATATCATTATGCGGGAGAGGGTTGTTTACTATATTCTCCACAATATTGGGAGGTAGATGTCTTCTAAGTTCGGTAATATTCCATGATTTATCCCGGAGAAGAAATTCATTTATTTTACTTTCTAGATTGATGTTGTTTGGGTTTATAGCTGCTTTGCTAAGAGGTTCATTGGAAATCCACCGGTCAGACTAGAACCGGATTGTTTCTCCATCCCCCACTTGCCAAATTAATCCCTTTTCGAAGCTAGGTTTAAGCTTTATTAAATTCCTCCATTGCCATGATGTGTTCGATTTAATCTTGTAAGAGAAAAGATCATCATTCCTCAGATATTTTTCTTTAACAATCTGCACCCAGATGTTGTTTGGTTCGGCAAGGATTTTCCACAACAATTTCATCTGTAGTGCTTTGTTTATGTGTTCGGTTTTTCTAATTCCTAAACCACCATGAGATTTTGGCTTGCAAATTCTATCCCACCCTATAAGCGGTTTATATTGATTGTCTTTATTCCAAAAGAATCCTCTATTCGTTTTGTCCAGTTCATTATGTACTTTTGCAGGTAGCATAAAGCTTTGCATTATATAGTTGGGTTTCGCAGCAAGATTTGATTTAACAAGTATTGCTCTTCCTTCTTGTGATAGTGAATTAGCTTTCCATTTACTAAGTTGGTCCTTAGCCCGACCAATGGTTTCCTCAAATGTATCCTTGTTCACCCCACCATTAATAATCGGACAACCCAAATATTTTTCTAAATCATCCATTGTCATGATATTTAAAGCTTGTTGGATTCGTTGTTTTTGTTGTTGGGGGACGATTTTTGAGGTTTGGAATGCAGATTTGTGGAAATTCACTTTTTGCCCAGAAATTTCACAATATTCATCTATTATTTTCTTAATTGAAACACAAGCCGATTGGGTAGCTTTTGAGAATATGATCATGTCATCTGCAAATGATAAGAACGGGATTTTTGTTCCATTTCTAGCAAGAGCAAACCCCACCGTTTTATTGTTTTCCTGACTTGTTTGTTGTAGTTTCCTAGCAAGAATCTCGGCACTAAGGATAAATAGATATGGGGATAAAGGGTCACCCTGCCTAAGGCCCCTTTCCGGCAAAAAAGGTTCCGTAGGACCATTATTCACTAGAACAGAGAAAGACACAGTTTTAACACATTCCTTAATCCAACCTACAAATTTCTTATCAAAGCCAAATTTCTCCATTACAGTGAAAAGAAATTCCCAATCAACTCGATCATAGGCTTTTTCCATATCTAGTTTAATAGCAACCCAACCATCTTTGTTCTTTTTCCCTTTGAAAGAATGGAAAATCTCGTGTGCTATTAAAACATTATCTTGGATTGCTCTGTTTGCTACAAACGCCCCTTGGAGCGGATGAATAATCTTTCCCATGATTTTTTTCATTCTTCCTGCAAGGATCTTCGCTATAACCTTGTAGATTGTTGAGCAGAGGCTGATCGGTCTATAATGATTAGTTGATTGAGGGTTTTCTCTTTTTGGAAGTAGTGTTATAAATGTATGGTTTATTTGTTTTAACATTTTTCCAGAATGGAAAAAGCTTTTAATTGCTTTAGTTACTGTTGGTCCAACAATATCCCAGTAGGTTTTATAAAATTCTGCAGTGATTCCATCCGGACCTGGAGATTTGTCAGATCCAGAGGACATAACAGCCTCCTTTATCTCCTCATTTGTAACATGTTTGGTTAATTCCACATTGTCTATGCTCGAAAGCTCTTGGGTTATTAGGTGTAGATATTCTCTGAGGATAGTATGATTAATGGGTTCTTTCCTGTATCGTTGTTTGTAGTCGTTTCGTATTTCATCTCTAATATTTTGTTCTCCCACAATCTGGGTTCCTTCATTAGTTCTTATTTCTCTAATGATTTTCCTATTTCGTCTTCCTGTTGCCATCTTATGAAAGTAACTAGTGTTTGAATCTGTCAGTTTGATATGCTTTGTTTTTGCTCTTTGTTTCCAATAAGTTTTATGGTAGTTTAGTATGCATTCTTTCTTCTGTATCATTCTTAATTGTTTCTGAATCAATGTTGGGCATGGGTTCACTTGTATTTGAGTCTGAATTCTAAGTAGTTCCTCTTCAACACCCCGTAGCTGCTCAAACGTGTTCCCGAACGTTCGCTTGTTCCATTGTTTTGCATGTTGCTTTAAGAGTTGAGTCTTTTTTACAAGTTGGAACATATTAGATCCCTCTACATTAAGTCTACATGCTTGTTTGACAACATTTTGAAAGTCTTTCCTATACGTCCACATTTTTTCAAATTTAAAGGGTTGAGCCTTAATTGTTTGGCCGTTGCTAAGCTCAATCGCTATTTTACAGTGGTCCGAAGAGGAAAAGGCATAATGTTGTGTAGTAATTCCGGGGAACCATTGGCGAACTTGATCACAAACTAACGTTCTATCTAACTTTTCATATATATTATCAATCTCGGTCCTATTTTTACGCCACGTAAATAAGTTACCAGACGTAGGAATGTCAAACAGTTCACAATCATTTTTGAATTTAATCAACCTTTCAAACCTGGCTTGTTCAGGAGTTGCTCCACCCTTTTTTTCACCCGGGTTCTGTATTTCATTAAGGTCACCCATAACAATAATAGGGATATGTAAGTTTTGAATTACATTAGTTAATTGTGCCCAAAATTCATTTTTCTGCCCTTCGTTAGGAGGAGCATACACAAGGCAGATCGCTAGCGTATAGTGAGTAGTGAGATTTTTATATTTTAGGATAATGAATCTCTGTTCTTGAATTATCACTTCTATGGTTTCATTATATAATTGGTATTCTTTCCAGAGCACACAAATACCTCCTGATCGCCCCCTAGCAGGCGACCACAGAAAGTTATCGAACCCCGATCTCCGCCACAATTGATCTGAAGGTGGTTTGTCTGTTTTAGTTTCTACAATTGTCATTATTTGGATTCTTTCTAATTTTCAAAAGGAGTCTATTTCTGGCCAGAAGGACTTCCTTCCAATACCTCTACTATTCCAAAGTCCAATCTTCATAGACAAATAAATATAGAGAAAGGCACATTGTTCGGTTTTTTTGTTGGTCAATCGTTGATGCTTGCTTACTAGGCCCTTTAGTCTTCATATGGCATCCAGGATCACCATTAAGATTTTGACAGTAAGAGCAAATAAAGAAGCTCCAGTCAGGCATACAGTTTATCCAACATAAAGAGTTAGTCAAATTCACCAAGTTATACATAGTCCCTATTTCATTTGTTTCTTTGAAACCAGACAGGCTAGCCAGGAAGGCAACCATATCAATTTTCATTTTTTCTTTTCCTTTTTTTCTTTATGGAACCAGCTAAACTGACTCCGTTGTTGTTCAAAGAAGCACCACTACCAAAGGTCTCCGCGACCGTAGTGGGCTTGGGGTTGTTTTTCTTAGATTGGTTCAGGGGAAAAAGTTGTTCAGTAAGAGGGTTGTTCTTAGAGCATAGTACCTTTTGGAATGGTTTGCCTCTTAGTTTCTCGCCATCCAAAGTAGCACCAGAAACGTAGCACAAGATTCCAGTAAACAAACAAAATTCTACACCAGAACCGAAATCACTCCAAATTGATGGAAAGAGATAGTAGATGAGAGGAGAAGGTTTAAGATTCAGCAGTTTCCAATGATGCAAATTATAGGCATAAATCGAATAGGAATTATACTGTATGGTAATATTAAGTTGGTTCAAGTATAGGGAACGAGGTAACCTTGTCATCAGACTCTGTCGGCATTTCAAGAGAGATGAATCGACCCGCCGACAGAGACCAACCCTCGCCCGAACCAGTAGGCATCGATCGCGGAAATTACGTAACCCGAGACTCACAAACATTCCTTGGAATAAGGCCCCCCCCAACCCGAATCAAACGCCTCCAAAACGAGACCTATAGCAAGGTCATCCTGATCACCTCTCACCAAATCTGGCACCTTAATTAGTTCTTTGTGTCTCCTCCTCCAATTAGTACACCAGATGTCAATGACTCGAAGCCTATCGACATCATTGGCATCTACTCTCAGCCTTAGAAGCAAAACCGAGAGAGTTTTAGCACCCAATTTCTGGTACGTATCGAGCCGCGTGCTCCTTGGGTACGGTCTCTTGGTGAGATTTGGGAGAAGATTATGGTTGTCAAGCAACCAAATTGATCGAACAAGGATTTTTCTAGGTTTAGAATTGGGGATTTAGGGTTTGGTTTTGTCGCTTTGGAGGTCGCCTCAAAATTCGCCTTTAGGCACATTGTCGGGGTTTTTTTTTTAGGTCTCCGACCACCTCAACTACTTCTTTCTTGCCCGGCTTGAAGTGAGTGTAATATTGAGTATGAGTGTGTGCGCAAAATTATTTTATTTTTATTATTGTCGGATTGTCATTTTAGGTGCTTTTGTTTGGATCATCAATTTAATGCATTAAGTTGCATTGATTTACGATTTAATGTAATTTAATTTAACTTAATGTATTAAAATTATACAATCCAAATAAGCCTTTAGATTTTAAGATTGCAAATGGTTCACTCAAGTGCTCAAAATGTTTATGATATGGGGCAGAAACTAAAATTGCAAGCACAAAAAAAGGTACCATTTTATCCGGAGAAAGCGCTTGTATATTTCACGTGGATAAGCAATTTTTCACCTTCTACCTTTAGTGGATAAACTTTTATTTGAATATTTAACACAATTTTTTAAAGGCATAATGAGTAATGACCAAAAACTATCCGTATAAAAACTATATTACACTTGATCATTCATTATATTCAAAATTGTTGAAAAGTACCCTGATAATGAATTTAATATTTAATAATATTTAAAGCTCCCCTAGAAGAAAGAACGGAAAGTACTGCATCTCTTTCAACCCAAAAAAAGAAAAACCAAAATCTAAGGGCAAAATAGATATGAAAGCTTTCCTGAATCAGCTCTCTGGTGTTAAGGATAATATCCTTCATCTTAAAGAAACCTCCTTGTTTGGCTATGTTCTTGGGGATTCAATTGAAATCCCAAGACTGAGGCAGAAGTTGAGGAACGACTGGCAGGTCAAAGGAGACTTTTTTGTGAACAATAGGGCACACGGATGGATGGAAATGAGGTTTGCCAACCCATTTGAGAAGGACAAGGTGTGGGAGGGCCGCCCCTACCATGTCTTTGGTCAGTTAATCATATTGAGACCATGGAAATCAAACTTTGATACTTCATCAGAATCTATTACTCTAGTTGATGTATGGGTCAGGATTCCAAGACTCCATGTGGAGTACTTGAGTCTTGATGTTTTAAGAACCATTATGGAGTGGAACAACATGGGTACTGTGATTAAGCTGGATACTTATACAGAAAAGCTTCAGAGGCTGAGATACGCAAGGCTGTGTGTGAATGTGGATCTCTCAACCATAGAGGGTACCTCCATTGTGGTGCCAGATGAAAATGCTAAAGAACACACCTATAGGGTTTGGTTTGAAGACTTCCCGAATGGTTGTGGTAGTTGTGGAGACTCTTCCCACACATTTGCAAACTGCCCACTGAGCTATGTCAAAAACCAGCCTGTTACTGTTACTCTACCTAAACCTAGTGGTGCAAGGAAAGGTAACAAAAAGGGCAGAATACATCAACAGACCCCTGTACTTATACTTTTTTTCCTATTGGACCCTTGTACTAAAAAATGTTCAAACAGACCCTTGTACTGCCCCCAATTTTGCCTATTGAACACTTTCAATCTTATTCTCCTTCTAGTGTACATCACGCACCTTATGTGTCATGTTATTTTGCCAAATAAGCCAAAATGGTCAAATACATACATGTTAATTTGGCAAAATACGTACATGTTACATAAGGCGCGTGAAGACTTGAAAGTGTTCAATAGGCAAAATAACATGTACGTATTTGACCATTTTGGCTTATTTGGCAAAATAACATGACACATAAGGTGCGTGATGTACACTGGAAGGAGAATAAGATTGAAAGTGTTCAATAGGCAAAATTGGGGGCAGTACAGGGGTCTGTTTGAACATTTTTTAGTACAGGGGTCCAATAGGAAAAAAAGTATAAGTACAGGGGTCTGTTGATGTATTTTGCCTAACAAAAAGGATGGTGGGTGCACATCTCTGATAAGGAAGAAACCTGGAAGCATGTGGGAAAGGCTGTCCCTATGGCTAAGGGGAAAGGAAAGGCCCCTATGATGAATGAAAATCCCATTCCTAAGAGTGGAATCAAAATTGTCTACAAAACTGAGTCTTCATCATCAGGCTCCAAAGGATCAAAAATCTCTAGCTCTTCTATTTCTCCTCCTTTAATGGAGCCAGAGCCTATGGAAGAGAAAGTGATGGAACCTGATGTTGGTGTCAATGAGGCAAATGCTGAAATTCCTGAGGCACTCCCAACCCCTAATGATGAGGAAAACTTGGATGGCCAACCTTGTAACCCCCTGGAAACTGAGGAAGATGCAGACTATGAGGAGCCGGAGAATGCTCTCGACCTAGTCAATGAGTTCCTCATGCAGGATAATGATGATGAGGAGTACAATGATGAGGAGTACAAGGAGGAGATGTCTCAAGAGGCAATTGAAGCATACATTGAACAAGAGCTGGGTGAAATTGGCACTATGGAGGACTCTCAGCCCCTTGAATCATTCCATTCTCTGTCCAACACAAACTCTGTGGTGGTTAGGCTGGAGAACATGGAAATGAGGCCAGAAAATAACTCCAACTCTGAGTCTGGTAAAAGGAAGAACAGCCCAGGGGGAATTGACTCGGCAACCTCCAACCTGAAGGGAGAAGGGAATAAGAAGATGAAGATGTAGTATCTATGAGGGGCCTTTCTAATATATTTTGCTATATTAAGCCTGCTAGAGGCTACTTATCTTATGCTAAGCTAGTATGTTTCTATGTTAAGCTAGTTTGTGTATTTATCTTGTTTGAAGTGTGACTGTTGGGGTATTAAGGAAGGGCAAATGATAACTTTTTGTATTAAGAGAAGGGATAGAACCCTAGGAATGATGAGTAACCCACCTTTACTCTTCTGGTGTGCTTTGATTCTTAAAATCAGGCATGTAGGTGGGTGTTTCATGATCCCTTTTAAGGAAATGGACAATCTGATGTATTTTGCTATATTATGTAATGTATTGCTGGATAATATAAACCATGTTTCAGTTTATTGGAAGGAGGCACTTTGGTTAAGGTATGAGAAAGATCACATCACCAGAATATCTAAGAAAATAAGCAGGCTGACTGCTGAAAATCGTGAAGAAATAAAAATAAAAATCAGCAAATGGAGTACATCAAATAAGGTAAGGTGGATAGATAATGAAGATGAAATGAAAAGTGATCCAGAGACTATCATCTTTAAAGAAATTTGGAGTAAGAAATATAACATGAAACCACATCCTGTATAGGGTAACCAACATAATACTAATGAAAATTCTCAGTTTAGTAATATAAGGAAAAAGTATAATAAAAACAAAAGAATGAAATTATTGATGGGTAAAGACAAAGGTAATTACTTTAGTTTTAATTTATGCAGCGTGTCTTTGTGGAGATTAAAGACACAAAATTATCATGTTTATAAAAACTGGTTATACTGTATCATTTCATATATGCCTGGTTGTATTTTTACCTAACAGGTACGCTAATGATACATGGCTGACAGAAATTAAGACAAAAAAAGGACGCAAATGGAGAAAGGAAAATCATGAACAAGACAAAGTCAGCAATAACAGACAAAGGAAGGATAAGAAAAGAAAAGAGGATACAACCTTGTTAAAAGAATGTGGTGATATTTGTAACAAATCTCTGAATTGTAGTGTAATAGAGAAGGTCATAAGGAATATGACTGGCTTGCGACCAGACAGTATGAAAGCAAACACAAGAGGATGTAAATGGAACCAAACTAAATGTAAATCAAAGAACTGTAAAGGGGAAAACAGGGTAATGTATTTGAGACTCTTGATGTGCAAGTTCTTTTATTTACCACAGGGGAAATGCTGGGATATAGACCCCAATCTAGAAATTTTAATCAAGAATATATCTTGTTATATAAGTTATTATGAAGATAGGATTATGGAATTGTAGAGGAATAGGCCGGAAATCTTTCTGGCCGGAAATAGATTCCTTTTGTAAAATTAATAGAATCCAGATTATGGCCATTGTAGAAACAAAAACTGACATAGCACCAAGTGACCAGGTATGGCGAAGAGCGGGATTTGACAATTTTATATGGTCCCCGGTGATCGCCTCTCACGGAGTGCGAGGGTCTAGAGATACAATTTATAACCCGACCCCGTTGTAGCACGTGGTGGGTGTCGACCACTCGGGAAGTCTACTCGATTGATGTGCCTAGACACTAGGAAGCTGGAAAAGAGAGCTTAAAACAAAGAAAAACAAAGAGAACAGTCGGGACCGACACAGAGGTCACGTCGGGCCCGATGTTGGCGACAAGAGGAAGTCGGGACCGACGTAGGGTAAGTCGGGCCCGAGGTAGCTGGGTTTGTCGAACTTCAAAGATTAAAAGTAGATCTTGGGTTTTTGGGTTCCTTCTCTAGTAGATTAAGGCTTATCCACCCCAATTCAAGCAATGAGTGATGATCGGACTAGGATCGAGTGCTTTCGCCCTCGTTCCAACCACTTCTACACATCGATCATTGGGGAAATCCCCTTCGAAGCAAGGTCTTGAGATTGACACATGTTCACTTTCGCTACTTTGCCAATCTCAAGCCTTGATTCCCGACTTTCGCAAGGAATTGTAGCTCTATGTAGAGTGGGTTCCTTAGATCAAACACTCAAGGCTATGGAATTGGGGTTTCTAGCCCAAACCTAGCTAGGGTTTTCCCCCATAACCCAAGATCAAGGAGATCTACTCCATGTGACAAGCAAAGAAAGCAAACAAATCAAAAGGGAAAGCAATCAACATCATCAATCTCAAAACAAAGCAAAGTTTCATTCAAAATCAAAAGCAATCCACAAATTCCAATCAAGGGTTTCCAAATCCACAAGATCAAAACAAAGCAAAGCTAATCTATCAACAAAACCTACCAAATCTCCCTCTCCTTGGCCGATTCTCTCTCTCTTCCTTCTCCTCTCCTTCCTCCTTGCTCTCCAAGAATCCTCTTGGCTCCCTTGGAACCCCCCCTCTTTTGTGTGTATGTGGGGGATCCCTTCCTTGTGTGAGAGAGCCCCCTTCTTTTGTGTGTATGTGGGGGATCCCTTCCTTGTGTGTGTGCTCCCCCTTGTTGTGAGAGAGAGAACCCCCTTTTAGATAGATTAGATGAGGGGCAAAAGTGGAAGTTCACAATTTCGTGCCTTGGAGCCCAAGTAGTTCGGTGACCGACTTGGACCGACACGGAGGACCTCGGGCCCGAGTTACTGTGCATCTCGGTCCGAGGTTGGAGACTTCAAAGTCGGGCCCGACGTGGTTGCAACTCGGTCCTGACCTCGTTCCACCTTCTTCTTTGTTGGCTTCTCTTGTTCTTCTTCATAGCTTGCTCCTCTCTTTCCCGCTTTAGCTCGGCCTTTGCTCCATGTCTCGACCCTCCTTCAAATCGATCCTCGATTCATGCAGAATTACCTACAAAACACATAAAATGTGCGTAGTCTCCGAATCTCATAGAAATACGGGAACTGAGCTAAAAAGGAACAAAACGCACAAGAAAAGGGGAAAAAGAAACATCTTTACAAAGGAAGTCACATATGAAAACACCACCAAATAGAGAGACATCAAAATACCCCATACTTAAACTTGCTTGTCCTCAAGCAATAACAATGTGAGCAAGACCGAAACATAATCTTCAAGTAAAGCCTCATATGAAAACACATTTTAAGCACAAGTGATTGATATTCAAGCAAGATTACATCATCACACATGATTAAGTGTTCCAAGGAATAATGTCAATGCAACTAAGCCTCACTTTAGGGATATGTGAATGTGTATCACTCATCATGTGTTTGGGTTTAGCAATGAACACTCAGGCTCAAAAATCATGCAAGTAAAGACTTTACTATTGAAGCTAATATCACCAATTCCTCCACCTAGAGATGCCTAATGCAAAGTACACAAAGAATTTCGAACTTGGCTCAATGGAGGTCCTCAAAGAGGTTCCATTCGGCCGGGTTGTAATGGGGCTTTTGGTATTTTTCAAGGTAGGAATTATTTGGTCTTGTGGTGCTTACAATGGGGATTGAACAACCTAAACTCTCACCAACTTCACCAAAATTGCACAATTACTTTCACACTCACCCAAAAGACTTAACATTTTCCTTTCAACCCAAAATTTCACTTAACATTCCACTTCATCTTTGCTCTTATGCTTTTTGTTGGATTTTTCAACACTTTCTACATTTGGACCGACTTTCTTATGACATCGGGCCCGATGTTGCTTGTAACTCGGTCGGACCCTTTTCTTCACTTAAGCTCTTTGCTTTATTCCACCTTACATTTCCAACATTTTCTTTCTTCCTTTTCTTTCTTTTTTTCATTTTTGTACAACAAAGATGCACTACCCACATGATTCATAGCACCATTCTTTGCCCTTAAACCCAAGAGAATCTCAACTCTTCAAATACAATCCAAACCTCTCTTCTAAATTCCAATCCCATAAGGGTCAAGTCATATAAGGCTAGGAATAATATTTTTGAGGAGTTTCAAACAAAGGCTTAGGCTAGAACGGGGCTACAAACAAAGGATTATCTTCATGGTAGGATATGGAACATTTATGTGACTAAAAGAACAAAGTTCAAAATCAATGTGACAATGCTAGGACAAGTCTCATGACGGTCTTGGAAAATAGATAAACACCGCAATAGCAAGTTTTACTAAGCATGAATGAGCTAATCACACAAGAAAAATGAGGGATATGCAAATATGAACAAGCATCCCTAAAATGGCCAAAAATCAATCTCACAAGGGTCACTCATACTTAGTTGCATAAGAACTCATCCTAGAACTCACATGTTCAATAAAACAAGCAAGATATCATGATCACATCAAAAGCAACATCATTTAAGAGGCTAAACTATCCAAAAATATGCAAAGGAATTTACATGCTCACATCATCATTAGCTTTTATTGTGGCAATCTAAGATGGGAATTTCTAGTCCAAAACCTACAAAACAAAAAATCTTTTTGTTGTTTTCAACACAATTTTTTCAATTTTTATGGATTTTTGCAAAAATTTCTCTAAAACCAAAAACTCATCCATTCAGGACCAAATTAATCATTCATGTTTTTTTTCCATCAAATCACAAACCAAGAAGCAAACATCCCAAACACAAACTAGAAACACAAACTAAATATCCTCAAAATAATAAACAAACATAAACAAGTGAAATCATGAACACACTTACCCCCACCCCATACTTAAAATTTTGATGTCCCCATCAAACAAGGAAATCAAAACTTAAAAGCAAGAGAGAAGAGTATGAAAAGCTCACAATTTCTTATTCTTCAATGGCATGTATAGGATCAATCGGCGAGGACGAGAGCCCATGAGGCTCTAACTTCTTCGTTTGGACCGTCCTTGTCATAGAACTTCTTCACTCGATGACCATTCACTTTGAAAATATGTCCTTGTTCATTAACCAAGTCCACCGCACCATGAGCATAGATACGGTGGACCACAAATGGTCCGCTCCACCTAGTCCTTAACTTTCCGGGGAAAAGTTTAAGCCTTGAATTGAAAAGGAGAACCTTGTCACCGGTTTGATAGGTCTTTGGAATTAACTTCCTATCATGCCACTTCTTGGTCTTCTCCTTGTATAGCTTGGAGTTCTCATAGGCTTTCAACCTCAATTCCCCCAACTCATGAAGTTCTAGAAACCTTTTCTCACCGGCCAAGTTGATATCCCAATTCATCTCTTTGAGTGCCCATTTTGCCTTGTGCTCAAGCTCTACCGGAAGATGACATGCCTTGCCATAAACTAGATTGAAGGGTGTAGTTCCCAGAGGTGTCTTAAAGGCGGTTCTATAAGCCCAAAGTGCATCATCGAGCTTAGAGGACCAATCTTTCCTTGATCGAGATACGGTCTTCTCCAAGATAGCCTTGATTTGACGGTTTGACACCTCGACTTGCCCGCTTGTTTGAGGATGATAAGGAGTAGCAACTCGATGAGACACCCCATACTTGATCAACACATTCTCGAAACACCTCTCAATGAAATGAGGTCCGCCATCACTTATGAGAACCCTAGGCACTCCAAACCTTGCAAAAATGTTGCTTTTTAAGAACTTCATCACCACCCTAGCATCATTGGTTCTTGTTGGTATGGCCTCCACCCATTTTGAGACATAGTCCACGGCTACCAAGATGTACTTGTAAGGCCCCGATGTGGGAAATGGTCCCATGAAATCAATACCCCATACATCAAATAATTCAACTTCTAGAATGCCAGTTTGAGGAGTCTCATTCCTCCTTGATAGGTTCCCCTCTCTTTGGCACTCCTCACACTTCCTCACATAATCATGCACATCCTTGAACATGGTTGGCCAATAATAACCACATTGAAGAATTTTTGAGGTGGTTTTGGAACTCTTAGCGTGACCCCCCGTAGGCAAGGAATGGCAATGGTGAATTATGCTCTCAACCTCTTCACTTGACACACACCGTCTATAGATTTGATCACGCCCTTCCTTGTAGAGATATGGATCATCCCAAAAATATTGTCTAGCATCATGTAAGAATTTCTTCCTAGCTTGATAAGACAAATTTGGTGGGATCACTCCCCCTACGACAAAGTTAGCAAAATCCGCAAACCAAGGGGAAACCCCTCGTCTTACGGCACTAATAGAAAGAAGGTCAGTGGGAGAGAAAGAATCAATCAATTGAGAACGAGAAGGAATGGAAATCGAGTTAGGAAACTTACTTTCTTCCACGGATCGACATTGAAGTGTACCGAGCCCGACATGGTTGGACGCCGGTCTAGCTTCGCAGACAGACAGGTCGCTCGGGCCCGATGTTGAAGACCTCGGTCCCGACTCACTCGTACTTGCCTTGCCTTCGGTCCGATGTTCTGGACCTCGGGCCCGACTTACTTGGTTCGTCGATCCACCTTTCCTTTCCTCCTTCCCGCTCATGAGAACTTCGTCCGCTCTTGAATCATCTATAGTCAGACCATCCTCCATCTCCAACATGTATTCAATGGGCAAACGGGATAGATGATCAACTACCACATTTTCCGCACCGGTTTTGTCCTTGATTTCATGGTCAAACTCTTGGAGAAGGAGCATCCACCTTAGAAGCCTCGGCTTTGCATCTTTCTTCTTCATGAGGTATTTGATTGCCGCATGGTCCGTGAAGACTACCACCTTTGATCCCACAAGATATGAACGGAATTTCTCAAATGCAAACACTATCGCAAGAAACTCTTTCTCCGTTGTTGTGTAATTGCACTGAGTTTCATCCAAAGTTTTGCTTGCGTAGCAGATGGCATGCAACTTTCCAACCTTCCTTTGCCCAAGGACGGCCCCTACGGCGAAATCACTAGCATCACACATCACCTCGAATGGAAGATTCCAATCGGGTGCCGCCATTATTGGAGCCGAAATCAAGGCATCTCTCAACCTACAAAAAGAACTCATGCAATCCTCGGAAAATTCAAAGGGCGCATCCTTCATCAAGAGGTTAGACAATGGTTTTGCAATTTTAGAAAAATCCTTGATGAACCGTCTATAAAATCCCGCATGACCTAAGAAACTCCTAACATCACGAACACAAGAAGGAGGAGGTAGTTTTTCAATTATTTCAACTTTAGCTTTATCTACTTCTATCCCCCTACTAGAAACTAGGTGTCCTAGTACTATGCCCTCCTTCACCATGAAGTGGCATTTTTCCCAATTAAGCACCAAGCTAGTCTCCTCACATCTAGTCAAAACCTTGTCTAAGTTAGCTAAGCAAACATCAAATGAGGAACCATAGACGGAGAAATCATCCATAAACACTTCTACTATATCCTCAACCATATCGGAGAAGATGGACATCATGCATCTTTGAAATGTTGCCGGCGCATTACATAAACCAAAAGGCATGCGTCTATAGGCAAAAGTCCCATAAGGACATGTGAATGTCGTCTTCTCTTGATCATCGGGATGAATAGGGATTTGCCAAAACCCGCTATACCCGTCTAGGTAGCAAAAATATTCATGTTGTGCTAATCTTTCTAGGACTTGGTCTATGAAAGGAAGAGGAAAATGGTCTTTGCGAGTGCCACTATTAAGCTTACGGTAATCAATACACATACGCCATTTTGTTGTGGTTCTCATAGGTATCATTTCTCCCTTTTCATTTTGCACAACGGTGAGACCTCCTTTCTTAGGAACTACATGCACGGGACTCACATACTTGTTATCGGAAATTGGGAAGATAATTCCCGCATCCAACATCCTAAGTATTTCACTCTTTACCACTTCTTTCATGTTAGGATTTAATCTTCTTTGGGGTTCAATAGTGGGTTTATGGTTATCCTCCATATAAATCCTATGCATGCAAATTGAGGGAGAGATTCCCTTTAGTTCCTCTAGTGAATACCCTAAAGCTCCTCTATGTTTTCTTAGAACCTCTAACAACTTAGACTCCTCCTCATCATTCAAGTTGGCATTTATGATTACGGGTAAAGAAGAGTTGGGACCAAGAAATGCGTACCTCAAATCTTTTGGAAGCTCCTTGAGTTCTTGAGATGGTTCCGGTGGTGCTTGAACTTCTTCTTTCTCGGCCTTGAACACCTCCAAATAAGACATCCTTTCCTCCAATTGTTCATGCTCAATCATATTGAGGGCTAGACCTTGGCGCTCTATCTCAATTTCTCTAGGTGGTGGGGTGGCTTTCAACCTAAGCTCCCTTGGCCTTGACTTCTTAGAAACGGCTTCCCATTGCAATCCAAGAGGAACTTGGATCATCTTAGCTTCCTTATGTACGGTCCCTTTTGAAGTTGGCCTAAAGAAAAACTCAATCTCTCTTCCTCCAATGTCAAGAGACAAGTGGCCCTTTTTTAAATCAATGATTGCCCCAACCGTAGCAAGGAAAGGTCTCCCTAGTATAATCGGTTCACCCGGCACTTCTATCATGTCCACCACAACAAAGTCAATTGGGACATAGTGGCCTTCAATGCAAACGGGATAATCCTCGACGATACCAATTGGCTCGATGGACGACCCATCCGCTATTGTTAACCTCATGTTGACCGGAGCTATGAGACCCATGGATGTGGATTTCCATATGGTGTAAAGAATGATGCTCATGCTTGCTCCAAGATCACACAAGGCTTGGAAGTTTTGAGACCCCACACCAATAGTGATAGCAAAGCGACCGGGATCTCCTAGCTTTTGCGGTAACTCCAAGGTCTTGACTTCATCTTGCATTTCAACTATGGACCTCTTCTTGCTCAAAATCTCCTTTAAAAACTTGGCATAGGATGGCATCTCACTTAATGCATCGGTGAACGGGATAGAGATGTTCAAGCCTTGCAAGAGTTTGAGAAACCTCTTGAACTTGTTCTCAACAACATCTTTCGGCTTCTTTGAGGGATATGGGAGAATCGTTGCACCTTGAATCTTGCTTGGACCAACTTCCTTGGACTTCCCTACTTCACTTGCAACATTTCCTGGTTGGACCGACTTGGGCACCATGTCGGGCCCGATGTTGTGACTCTCGGTCCGAGGAAGAGGAGTTGGATCGAGGTCTGTATACGTCGGTCCCGAGTTGCTCTCGACCTCGGTCCGTGGTGAAGGAGTCGGTCTTCTTGCTGGGTCGACTTCGGGGAATGTCGGACCCGACTTGCTGGGTAAGTTGGTCCGACCCTCTTCATTCTTCTTAGGCACGTGTTGCTCGGGTAGGTTTCGGCCACTTCTCAATCCAATTGTCCGGACTTCATTTTGATTGTTTTGAGCTCGAGGATTCTCCTCGGGTCGGCCCGGAAGTCTTCCATTCTCTCTCGGGGCTTGAGTTGCAATTTGGGCAAATTGATTGTCGACTTGCCTCCTCCATGCACCAAACTCATTGAATTGGGTCCTCATCTCCTTGAACCCATCTCTCATCTCTTGAGCAAATGATTGTAACTCATTGAATCCCGGTGGTCTATATGGTGGTGGTGGCGCCCTTGGCTCGTTTTGGTTGAAGTTGTTGTTGTAGCCTTGAGCTTGACCGTTGTTCCACCGGCCATTGCCACCATTGTTGAAATTGCCTCTTCCACCGAAATTTCCTCGAACATAGTTTGCCTCCTCAATTCGCTCGGCCAAGCGTACTTGGCTCTCATTCGGACAAACTTGTGTAGCATGTGCAAAGGATCCACACTCCTCACAAGCTCTAGCATTTTGCTTGTAGTAGTGGACTTGCCTCTTAAGCTTGCTCACTTCACCTTCAAGGAATTGGAGCTTCACATCCCTATCAATGTCTTCTCCCTTTGGATCATATAACTTCCTTGCACCTTCACCTTGAACTTTCACCTCCTTTCTAGCTTGACTCACCCCATACATGGCCTCATAATCGGATTGCTTGTCAAGTAGCTCCCAAGCTTGATCCGGTGTCAAGTCTATGAACCCACAATCGGTGTGGAGATTGAGCTTGTCCTTCGTTACCGGATTGATGCCTTGGAAAAAGATGTCTTGAAGTACATATGGTTGTTGGCCATGAGTAGGACATTGGCGCAACATCTCCTTGAAACGGTCCCATGCTTCGAAGAGGGGCTCATTCGGACCTTGTTGAAAGCTTGCAATCTTCCTTCTTAACTCGGTTGTCTTTGAGGGCGGGAAGAACTTCATCAAGAAAGCTTCATAGAGTGTCTTCCAAGTTGTGATTGACCTAGGAGCTTGGCTCTCGAGCCAATGTGTGGCTTTGCCCCCAAGTGACCATTTGAACGCCTTTAGAAGCACATACTCCAATGTCTCCTCGTCGGTGGAGATCGTCTCACACATATCCACAAATCGTTTAACATGCTCTATGGGACACTCATGTGGACGGCCCTCGAATTGATCACGCTTGATGAGGGAGATGAATTGCGTCTTGATCTCAAAATTCTTGGCAACCTCGGGAAGCACAATAGCCGGCTCGGGTACCCTCAACTTCGGATGCATGTATTGGCGTGCATTCTGGGGTAGAGCGTTGAGTTGAGCCTCGGTTCTCATCCGTTGCTCCCGTTCTCTTCTTGCCACCTCCTCTTGATTGTCCCTCTCAAGTTGCAATCTAGCCATTTCGGCCCTAAGTTGAGCCAACTCTTCATCAACATGGAGAGCTTGATTCTCCATCCTTTTCCTTCTTCGGGCTTCTTTGAGAATACTTTCCGGATCACTCACAAACTCAAGCTCAAGTGTTCCCCGGGAGGAACGAGCTAGCATACACCTACGAAACAAAAACACAAACCAAAACAAATCAAAAACAAACAAAGGGTTTGGGCTATTCCCTCACCCAAATCACTACCAAAACACAAGAAACTCACCAAATTGGCACTCAATGCACTTAGACTTCCCCGGCAACGACGCCAATCTTTTTGATCGCCTCTCACGGAGTGCGAGGGTCTAGAGATACAATTTATAACCCGACCCCGTTGTAGCACGTGGTGGGTGTCGAACACTCGGGAAGTCTACTCGATTGATGTGCCTAGACACTAGGAAGCTGGAAAAGAGAGCTTAAAACAAAGGAAAACAAAGAGAACAGTCGGGACCGACACAGAGGTCACGTCGGGCCCGATGTTGGCGACAAGAGGAAGTCGGGACCGACGTAGGGTAAGTCGGGCCCGAGGTAGCTGGGTTTGTCGAACTTCAAAGATTAAAAGTAGATCTTGGGTTTTTGGGTTCCTTCTCTAGTAGATTAAGGCTTATCCACCCCAATTCAAGCAATGAGTGATGATCGGACTAGGATCGAGTGCTTTCGCCCTCGTTCCAACCACTTCTACACATCGATCATTGGGGAAATCCCCTTCGAAGCAAGGTCTTGAGATTGACACATGTTCACTTTCGCTACTTTGCCAATCTCAAGCCTTGATTCCCGACTTTCGCAAGGAATTGTAGCTCTATGTAGAGTGGGTTCCTTAGATCAAACACTCAAGGCTATGGAATTGGGGTTTCTAGCCCAAACCTAGCTAGGGTTTTCCCCCATAACCCAAGATCAAGGAGATCTACTCCATGTGACAAGCAAAGAAAGCAAACAAATCAAAAGGGAAAGCAATCAACATCATCAATCTCAAAACAAAGCAAAGTTTCATTCAAAATCAAAAGCAATCCACAAATTCCAATCAAGGGTTTCCAAATCCACAAGATCAAAACAAAGCAAAGCTAATCTATCAACAAAACCTACCAAATCTCCCTCTCCTTGGCCGATTCTCTCTCTCTTCCTTCTCCTCTCCTTCCTCCTTGCTCTCCAAGAATCCTCTTGGCTCCCTTGGAACCCCCCCTCTTTTGTGTGTATGTGGGGGATCCCTTCCTTGTGTGAGAGAGCCCCCTTCTTTTGTGTGTATGTGGGGGATCCCTTCCTTGTGTGTGTGCTCCCCCTTGTTGTGAGAGAGAGAACCCCCTTTTAGATAGATTAGATGAGGGGCAAAAGTGGAAGTTCACAATTTCGTGCCTTGGAGCCCAAGTAGTTCGGTGACCGACTTGGACCGACACGGAGGACCTCGGGCCCGAGTTACTGTGCATCTCGGTCCGAGGTTGGAGACTTCAAAGTCGGGCCCAACGTGGTTGCAACTCGGTCCTGACCTCGTTCCACCTTCTTCTTTGTTGGCTTCTCTTGTTCTTCTTCATAGCTTGCTCCTCTCTTTCCCGCTTTAGCTCGGCCTTTGCTCCATGTCTCGACCCTCCTTCAAATCGATCCTCGATTCATGCAGAATTACCTACAAAACACATAAAATGTGCGTAGTCTCCGAATCTCATAGAAATACGGGAACTGAGCTAAAAAGGAACAAAACGCACAAGAAAAGGGGAAAAAGAAACATCTTTACAAAGGAAGTCACATATGAAAACACCACCAAATAGAGAGACATCACTCGGCTTCAGGTAGAGCGGGTGGACTGGGTGTAATGTGGAAGGCTTACCAATTAGTGAATGAAGAAGTAACAACTATAATACAAGAACCTAGATACATCATACTAAAATACCATAATATGATAACAAAGTATACAATTGCAATTTGTTTTGCTTATGCTCCTCCTAACCCGGATAAAAAAGACGAATTTTGGCAAAACATTACGAGTACTTTAATTGATATTAACTTACCTATTATCATAATAGGAGATTTGAATGAAATCCAGAACTCAAGTGAAAAACAAGGTGGTGCACACCCTGAACCATATAGATTTGAACGGCTACATAATTTTAAAAATACATGTGAACTTGTTGACATCCCTACAAGTGGCAATATTTTCACATGGAGAAAAAACAAAACTGAAGAAAATAATATTTATGAAAAACTTGATCGAGCTCTAGTTAGCAATTGTATAATACAATGGTTTCCGGGAATTCAAACCACAAACCATGCATTTACAACGTCCGATCATTGTAAAATCTCGGTGGATCTAAGCAATGATGCGATCACAAAAGGAATGCCCTTTAAATTGGAAAAAATGTGGATGTATCGACGAGATTTTCGGAATGTTGTAAGACAAGCTTGGAGATTGGATGTTCAAGGGTCGAACATGTTTAAACTAATAAAGAAAACCCAACTCTTCAAAACAAGTGCAAAGAATTGGAACAAAAGAACCCTAGGAAACGTGTTCGAACAACTAAAAGAAATTGAAAACAAACTGGTAGAACTACAAAGGCAAATAATAGTATCACCACAACCAAGCATAATACAGAAACAATTACGACTAATAAAACAAAAAGAAAACATACTTAACTTTCACAAAGTATATTGGAAACAAAGAGCGAAAACTAAACACATTAAACTAGCTGACACCAATTCAGGATATTTCCATAAAATAGCAAGTGGAAAAAGAAATAGAAAGAATATAAAAGAAATAAAAACCAGCGATGGAACACAAATTGTAGGGATGGAAAATATTAGAGAAGAAATCAGAAAAGACTTTAAACATAGGTATGAAAAGGAACCTGTCCACCAAAACTTGACACAAGATTACCTTCAACTAATTACAAGAGAGATAACAAATGAGGATAATGATCTCCTCACCAAACCGGTTACAAATAAAGAAGTGAAGCTCGCACTAATGCAAATTGGATCGGACAAATCACCCGGCCCGGACGGGATGACAGCGGAATTTTACAAAAAATACTGGGATATAGTTGGCCCTTCAATTACGAAGGCAGTTAAAAGCTTCTTCCACTCAGGAAAAATATTGAAACAAATAAACCATACCTTCATCTCTCTTGTACCAAAAATAGACAATCCGTCATCAACAAATCATTACAGACCAATAAGCTTATGCTCAACAATATACAAAATCATCTCAAAAATCATAATTGATAGACTTAAATTAATAATTCATAAGATCATTCACCCACTTCAGGGAGCATTTGTAAGCAATAGAGCAATACAAGACAATGTACTCGTTGCTCATGAAATTTTTCATTCCTTTAGAGGGAGTAAGGCGAAAGACAGATGGGTAGCAGTCAAACTAGATATGGAAAAAGCTTATGACCGATTAGACTGGACCTTTCTTTTCCAAGTCCTAGAAAAATTTGGTTTTAATGAGCAGCTTATAGGATGGATAAGGGAATGTGTTAGTACAGTATCTTACTCAGTTCTAGTCAATAATGGGCCTACAGATCCATTCTTTCCGGAAAGAGGCCTTAGACAAGGTGATCCATTATCCCCGTTTCTCTTTGTAATAGGGACAGAGATCCTAGCTAGAAAACTCCAAAATGAGTCCAACAAGGATCGATGCTCCGTGGGCTTTCCGATTGCCCGAGGAGGATTAAGAATCCCCTTCTTAGCCTTTGCAGATGATATTATTATCTTTTCTAAAGCAACACAAAGTGCATGCACTAAGGTGAAGGAAATAGTAGAAGAATACAATGCAATTTCGGGACAAAAATTAAATTATCATAAGTCCGCATTTCAACCATCAAAGAATGTGAACAATCAACAAAAGCAACAAATACAACAAGCGCTTGGTATAACATCAATGACCAACCTTGAAAAATACCTTGGATGCCCGATTATTAACGGAAAAGTAAATAGAGAAACCTTTAAGGGATCAGTTGAGAAAACGCAAGGTCAACTTACTAAATGGAAAGCTAATGCCCTCTCCCAGGAAGGACGTACAATTCTTATAAGATCAAATTTAGCCACAAAACCAAACTACATCATGCAAAGTTTCATGCTCCCAAAGAAAATTCATGAAGACCTCGATAGAATTAATAGAACTTTCTTTTGGAATAAAGATCAAAGTTATAAACCTTTAATAGGATGGGACAAAATCTGCAAACCTAAAACACATGGAGGATTGGGCCTAAGGAAAGTAGAGCACATGAATAAAGCATTACAAATGAAACTATTATGGAAAATCATTGCCGAACCACAAAACATTTGGGTTAGGGTAGTTCAAGAAAAATATATGAAAAATGACAACTTCTTTTCCTACAAACTTAAAGCGAACACCTCTTGGCAATGGAAAAAGCTAATAAATTTACGAACGGAGTTTAAGAAAGGACTTATATGGCAACTTGACGATGGAAAAACAATTAAATTTTGGGATGATAATTGGGCTTTAGAAAGACCATTAAAACAATATGCTATCAATCCTGCTACTATAAATGAAGAAACAAGAGTTGCTGACTTTATAACACAAGACAAAAAATGGAATATTAATGCATTAACACAAAGCTTACCGGGTGAGCAAGTGGAACTGATCTCATGAATTCCATCTTAGATAATAATATTCAAGACAGATTATATTGGGGCCCAAACAAAAATGGATGGTTCTCAACACATTCAGCAATCAATCTAGTCACTCAAGTATCACACCAAGAACCAAGTATAATAAACTGGATATGGAAACTGGATATACTGCCAAAGGTGAAAAACTTTCTTTGGAAAATAAGTATGAATGGCTTACCTACAAAAACTAGACTAAGAGAAAAAAAAACATATCAACTGTTGGGGGTTGCATAATGTGCAATTGTACGGAGGAGGATAGTATACATCTACTGATAGAATGCCCACATACGCTAAGCATGATTAGGAAAATTGACATAAATATTGAACAAACCCTAAGAAATTGCAATACACATAATAAAGCACCAAAGACGATTTTAACAGATCTCTTCAATCAACTAGGAGAAAAAGAATTCATTGTATTAGCAACTTCATGGTGGAGTATTTGGCATCAAAGAAATAAACTGATCTTTCAACAAACGCCGAACGATTTTATCCAGGACCTACCAATGTACATTAGGACACAATTAGAACAATGGAAAAGAGCGAAACAATGGAATGAAGATGAAGAATACATAGGTACTAAAACGCATTTAGTAAAAAAGAAAAAAGGAGACACCAAATTATGGAAAAAACCCCAACAAGGGACAATAAAGTGCAACTTTGATGGCTCTAGACTACAGAATGGACAAGCAGGGGGAGGATCTGTCCTAAGGAATCATAAGGGCGAGATAATGGAATTAATGGCGAGAAAATATGGACAAATATCAACCCTTAAGGCAGAAGCTCTTGCGCTCAGAGATGGCATCAGATTAGCTAAGGAAAAACAATACAAATGCATTGAAGTTGAAGGGGACAACATTCAAGTAATAAAAGCGGCCCAAGGAGAGAAAAATTGCCCGTGGGAAATTGAGATTATTATGGCCGATATTCTAGTAACCCTCTCAGGGTTCCAATCGGTCCGAATTACTCATGTGCCTAGAGGTTCCAACGCTGTGGCTGATAAAATTGCGCGATATGAGCCACAGTCTCCCTCTATGCACCATCCGAAATCATTCAGAACTGCAAGTTCTCATCCGTAAGGATGCGCTAGGACGCCCTCCCTAAAGGGAGAGCGCCCTAATTCTTACCCAATCAAAAAAAAAAACCCAAAAAAAAAAATTTAATATAAAATAATACTCCATTTTTTTAGCACAATACATTGTTTTTTGAAATCCAAAATACTAAAAGGTTGAGCAAAACGACGCCGCACTAACACGGATAAAGAAATTGACTGGTTTAGAAAATGGAGCAGAACCAGCCGGCTAAAAGTGGAAAGGTCTAGAGAGTCGGGATTCAAGAACCGTTGGGCATCAAAACTCTACTTGAAATCATCAATACCGAATAACAAAATTAAGATACGCAATACCAGGCGAAAAACAAAAGAAAGTCGGCCTCGTCGTCGTCCGAGTCGGAACGCCGGATTTCGCTTTCGGCTAACTCACCGGACGATTAATCTTCACCCCGTCGCTCAAATTGGACAAGCAGCGTCAACGATCTGTTGATTTCATGAGGTTTTCAATCCAATTTCAGCGATTTCAAGCCTGATTATTTCCCCCTTTTTCCGTTTGAATAATGTAAGTCGACCAGCTTTAGGTTTTGTTTATTTCCATTGCACGAAGGTCTGAATCGTTATTTTTTCTTGAGTAAATTTGGGATTCAGATGAAATGCCGTTGTGGTTGTTTGTATTTGTGGCTGTGATTGAAAAAAGATCTATGTATAAATGTTTTTTTGGATTTGATATCGTGTGTTTCGTTGATTGAGATCTTGATTTTTTTTTATCAAATATTCATGATCTGGGTATTCCGCTGGTTGGTTGCAGGCCAATTTTTTTTTTTTTTGTTTGCTCATAATTTCTTTTGATTCTGTATGCGTGAAACAATTTAATGAACAAATTGGCAAGAGATCTTCCCTGGTTGGCTGGGGATACGGAGAATTGGATGCTTCCGGTTTAGATTCCAAGTTCTTTGAGGTCCAATTAACACCAATTGCAACCTACAAAGACGGATTTAAGGCTTGTGATTATGCATGCAAATTTGTAACCATATTTCTGTTTATTCCCTATAACAATAGTCTTTTTACTTAATGCCATGTCAATCTCCTAATTTGTCATTGATCCATGGTCCATGCTGAGATCAACAATGTCTTAGTTATTGAAGTCATTCTGTAAGACAGATTTGAGATGATTATCTTAGCTAAATTTAAAAGCTTCATACCTCCTCTTTCAAATAATTGAACAAGCTGTGCAGACCCATATAAGATCTTAAGAAAGCTACTGTATGGGCGTAAATTCAAGCTTGCTTACGTTAACATAAAGTTTGAAGTTATTTTCTGTCTTTATCTTAATTTTGGAAATGAGTGGTTTTCCAAGTTCTGTTATCCAAAGTTGCAAATTTGATACCATTTTTTTTTGGATATGCTTCATTGCGGAATACGTTGTCAGATTGTTCCTTATACTAATTTCTCTAACATCTCTGTTTCCGCCCTTATGTTTTTATGGTAAGAATATGCTTTTATTTTTGTAAGAGTGCACGTGATTTCTGCATTCTTCTACATTGAGATAATTCCAGTTTTAATCCAAGGACTTGGTATTTTACCTTTGACTTGCAGAAACATTTTCTATTGGAAGAGTTCTTTGCAATTATATTCAATAATGAGCTTTGTATTTCGAGGGACTAGAGCTGACATTGATAATGGTTTTCCTGGATTTATACCAGAACGCAGAGCAATGGTATGTAATCTTGAGAATTTAAATACCCTTAAGAAGTTAAATGCTCTTCTTGCTGATTGTTTCTTATTGTCATCAGCGAATTCATGCAGCTCGGCCAGTTAATACCAATTCATTAGCATTTTTGGTTACAGGTGCTTTACATTTTATTTTCTACTACTGCTTAAATTATTTTGCTTTTTTGTAATATGTTCTTAGTTAGATTGGAAATTACATAGTTATTAATTCATTCACTGCCTTTTCTGTGGGATAGTGCTTCTACTCTTTATGATACTAAATTCTCATCAAATGACTCCAAACTTCATGGTAAGTCTGTTACCTCATTCTACATTGATATCTGGATCCTTTTGCTGCTGTTAATGGCAAATTTATGCTGATGCATGTTATGAATCTGATTTGAAGCTTTGGCTGGTGTTTGGTGCCTTTCTAATGGCTACAAGCTTAAGAATGTATGCAACATGTCAGCAACTTCAGGCTCAAGCACAAGCGCATGCTGTTGCAGCCAGTGGCCTTCTTGGCCATACTGAGCTGCGGTTGCATATGCCACCATCCATAGCCCTTGCCACCCGGGGAAGATTGCAAGGTCTCAGGCTTCAGCTTGCTCTTCTCGACCGTGAGTTTGATGATTTAGGTAAGGTGTTGACTGTTGACTCGCTCTATATCTATATTTATATCGAGGAACTACTTTTTCAAGGTAAATGACATTTAAAGGCATATATGCTATGCATGCAGACTATGAAACTTTAAGAGCCTTGGATGTTGACAATGCTCCATCTATTCCTTCAATGAGTGATGAAGAAATAAATGCTCTTCCAGTTCACAAGTACAAAGTGGCCGGTGTGCAAAGGTGAGATTTCAGTTGGCTTCAATTTTAAAGTTCACTTTGTTGACATCTTCAAAGGTTGTTCCTAAGATATTGCGTTTTACCTAGAATGTACAATTAAGTTTTTGCATTCTTTAATTATTTTGTTTGGGGCGACAAGGATGACCCCAAAGAGGGTGTAGTTTTTGCATGAAGATTCTGTTCCTTTATCTACAAATGGATTCATGGAACGAGTATTACAAGAATATGATCCAGTTCACAATCTTCTGGATTCAGGATCATATACATTCATAAACATCTAAATACTGGATGATACCTGTGCATGCTTGTACTTCTATTTGATTGTCAAGTCAGTAAATATTCAGCATATATCTCCAAAATGGCCGATGCTTACAGCTCAGTGGCATAAATATGAAGAGTGTTAAAACAGAGAAACATCAAGATTCAGTTTTATTCATTTTACCAAGTTAAGGCACCACTTTATGATTAGTAGTTCCTTGGGTCTATCGGGTGCATCCTTCTGATCATGGTGTGGGTGCCCCCCATCTTGACCCCCCAGATCCTGCTTGTGCGGGACTATACTAGGCGATGATGTCGATGTTGTATTGAGCTGAAAAAACAAGCCAAGATAAAATTATGAAACTGCCAAAGAAAAGTCATCTGATTTGGATTTCTTCTATTAATTCTAGTATTATTTTTACATTAGTTGAACAATGATACTACAGAATTCATATCTATTTTTGTTTATATATCTTTGGCACTAACTAGCTTTATATAGAAATATTGTGAATAACAATATTACAAATGCTGGCTTCTTTGTCTGCAGTAGTGGGCCATCGGTTCAACAAGCATCATCATCTGCACCTTCTGAGGTATTGTCCTCTGAGTTTGAAATTACAATTGTCAGTTGATACTATTTTGGCTGTCACTATACCCAAATGCTAAATGAGTTGAGGTTCCCATTGTCTTATAAAAGTATGCTATTATTAGCCAAGTAACTGACTTTTCTTGTACAGCTTAAGCAACATGAGATTTCCATTCCTGCCAGTTCCACAAAGGACACGGAGGATGAATTGACTTGTACTGTCTGCTTGGAGCAAGTTTGTGCTGGTGAACTCATTCGCAGCTTACCATGCCTACATCAGGTGAGAATGATTAGAAAATCATGGCATTGTATCCTATAAGTGTCCTAGTTCTATTGGCAAAGATGTCTAGAGAGTAGAAATGGCCAGTTTGTTGACTGGGAATGTCACTTCAACTATTTTGCTCATAAAAAAAATCCACATTCACGCAATACTATGTGGATACCATTACACATTTTATGTATATATCTAATGATCCAACATGTATAACTAATTATGCAACACAAAATGGTTTGTTAAAATAGATGGTGGATAGCCTGGAATTTGATTATAATTTTAAACCCAGATGGTGCTTAGAAGGTAGTATATAACCTGGTGAAACACTTGTCTAGATCTGTACAATGGTGTGTTAAAATAGGGTATGATCCTTTTTAGGGAGATAATAAATTATGACAAAACACATGGATGGAAAGATTAGAATGCTAATACGGGAGATACTGTAGATGAAGCCTTGACCGATGCTTCAGTTCAGTTGCTACATTATCTAACTCACCCAACTCTTAATCTTGAATATTTTTTTCTTGTGATTTGGAAGTCATTGTGAAATTTGGCTACTCAAAATTTGTGCAGTTCCATGCCATCTGCATAGATCCATGGCTACGTCAACAGGGAACATGCCCTGTGTGCAAGTACAAGGTGGGATCTGGTTGGAATGAAAGTGGCCAAGATGAACCAGACGCTTCTTACATGGTGTGACCGGGAGGTTCATTCTCCCGTTTATGTATTGAAGTCCATTTATTTGTACCTTCACCTCTAGTTATAATGTTGTCGTGGTTATATAGAAATGTGAATTGCAGAAAAGAGAGTTTTATGTGTAGCACTCATGATCGTTGTAGATAGGCAGCAGAAAATAGAAGAAATAGTCTGCCATAACCGCAGTGTGTTGAAATGTACCTGGTAACATTTCTGCGTGAGACAGTAGTTATGGTAACTAATGAACATCAATGTAACTATTGGCAACTGATGAAACCCATAGCTTCCATGACATGTTCTTTCTTTTTTTTCTTTTTTTTTTTGGAGGGTGGAAAGAGGAAATTATTGAGCAGCTTGTTCTTCATTTGAAGGATAGGTCTGTATCTTGATGGAACGTGTGTTCATTGTGTTGTGCCAAAACTCGGTAAGGTTATGATAGCTGTAAATCCAAGTCACCCAAAATTTTGGGTTTTGACTAATTACGTTGCCTAGCTTAACCTTTTGCATTTTTTGGATTCTGGGTGTTTTGGGCGACAAGTTTGAATTTTCATTCCAAATGTTAATATTGGGTTTATGATGGTTTGGCAATACCTCGGGTTCGGGGGTGAACAAGAAATGCGTGTGCATTTATGTTTTCTAGAGAGGTGGCTTTAAACTGGCCGTTGGCAAGGGCTTTATAATTGATAACTACTCCGAGACTAATCTATAGGACATAACATAATTCAGCACCCCCGCATAAATCTATAGGTCTAGGGGAGGCATTCATAAATCTATAGGTCTGGTGGAGACATTTGGTACAATGCAACTGTTATGATAATTAAAAAAAAAAAAAAAACTTAGGCTTTTAGACGTAATTTGCGAGCTAATGAACTCAAAATGTAAAATCAACCTTCTGTTAAGAAAGGCATCTTTGATACATGAAATACAGGCTTGTTCACCTGCCCGGCTGCCCTGCAAGGTACTTGGTCCTAACTATGCCGTATGTAGGATGGTTATATACACATGCGACATCAGAAAGTTCATCTAAGTCCAAACCACATGTCAATAAAACTTAATCTGAACCAAAGACCAAACACTAACACAGTCTACAGTCTGGCCATTTTCAGTGTTAAAACATAGTCGAATCGTCTTTATAATACATCATGAAAATATTTGGTGCAATGTAGTCAGGCTTGGAGGAAACATAGAAAGGCTACATCTTTATTTGGCTTTGCCCTTACCTTTACCTTGACCCTTTTTAGCTCCCATCTTGGCCTGAATACGGGCAGCTGCAGCAGCTTTTGCTTCTTCCCGCTTCTTCTTCTCTTCCTCCTTTGTTGCGGCGGCAAGCTCCCTTTGTTTCCTTAGTTCCCTGGTAAACCCCAAAAGCAAGCTCAGAACAAAAACAAGAACTTTTCGTTTCTCTTTCTCAAGAATCTAGGGACTGTAGTATGGAAATCAGCTTACTCGAGTCTTGCCCTCTCATCTGCAGCACCTTCAAGGCTCAAACCTTTGCGTGGTTTGCAAGCCATCAGCTCCACCTCAAATATGAGAGTTGCACTACAAGACATAGCAACAAATGAAGCTCAAACATGAGAATTGCGCTACAAGGCATGCAATAAATGAAGCAAGTGTGCAATGTATAATATAATCAAGTTAATGGTCAGTTAGCAAGTATCATATGATGTTGTACCTTTGTTTCAACCAAATTCCTATTTCAACCTAGGGCATTTGTCAAATCAAGGTGTTTGGGTGCAAAACTCGAATAAAGAAAAAAACAAAAAACAGTAGTCATATGTGCAAATTTGGTGTATTCAAAATATGTACAAAATTATGTCCTATATCACCTCATTTCATTGGGTGGTTTGTTGCATATTTATTGCCACAAGGGCCCCAAGTCAATTTGAAAGATGAAATTTTTTATACTGAGCTCTATATCTACATGTTTAGGACATAAACATCAATACATCAATTTTTTTTCTAGAATGATTACAAATATGTCAACAGACACTCGAGATCTACAGTATTCAGTTTGTTACAAGATCAAGCTTTGCCCAATAAAAAAATGCACACTTGAAGCTTATCTCATTATGTTGCTTTTACTTTATCCTTCAAAAAAGAACCGATGTCAACGTAATAGATGAGAGTTCAAAGACTTTACTCTGGAAGAATTTCAGGAGGGGAACCAGCACTTCCATATGCATATTCAGCTTTGCAGGTAATCTTTGCAATTTCACCAACCTAGAAAGATAGAACAGTGTTCATCAAACAAACAAATTTAAATCTTGGCAAAGCGGAATGCGAGATCAGAAAATCAAAAGTTGCTAACCTTCATAGTTTTCACAGCAAGTTCCCATGCCTTGATCACGGAGCCCTTGCCAATCTCAAAAGAGAAGATAGTGTTGTCCTCTCGTGTCGTATCAAACACTTCACCATTTTCAGCCAAAACACCCTCATAGTGAACTGGTCAAAGCAGGGAAAAAATTCTCAGAAATAATCACATTTACATGTACAAATTATATATTCCAATAGTATTCAATGAGCTGAAAATTTGAACTTTCATCTATTGACCGGATGAAAAGAGAAAGAAACCAAAGTACCTCACTATTCCAACCAAGCATAAAACTACAATCCAAAGCCTAGGATATCAAAAGTTGCAAGACTTTTAAATTGTAAGGCTCTAAAATAACTCAGTTCATCATTGTCCAACTCAAGCATTCCAATCAGCTCATCATAATACATATTTCTCTTGTGAAACAATTATTATCGAATTTATAATGTTTATCATGTTTGAGATCCAATGGAACTTATGTACAAAATGAACTATAATAAAGAGTAAGCATATTTGCTGGCATTTACAATGGTAGTTGGATTCGGAATTTAGGTTAAAAATTAAAGGAAATTAAGGATTTCAAATCTAATAATGATCATTCTTTAGGCATTGCAGCTTTTTTGATAACCCCTACTTTTTTTTTTTTTGTCAAACACCACATGATTAACAATTTCCAGCTTCAGTGATGTTCAGCTTGACAGGCTAGAATTTGATTATTAGATAAGCAAGACCCACAGTTTCATGCTTTAGTAATTGATCATCCAATCATTTCACAAGTGACTTTGGTTTTAAATTTTGATACAAGTTATGTTCATTAATGAGTGATTCCTGACTCCTGAGTTAGTGTCTAAAAGGTGCAGTTTATAACATAATTGCACAAATAGAAATAGAAATACAAGAAAAAGAGTCCAAATTCTCATGTATAGCATAAGTAAGCAATACAAGATGTATCATCGATGAAGCAATAAATTATTGATAAAACCAACAAACACACCATCCACGAGTGGAAGGTCCTCAGATGGAGCAATTGCATCAGCTTTTGCAATTCTTACAATTGTCTTGAGAACACCACCATCTCCAGACAAATCAATTGCATCAGTCATGTTTCCTGCATTTCCACAAGGTATGTATGTCCATCATGCATAACCATAAAACCAAATTCCACAGCTAGGAGGACACTGGAAGTGCTTATTTAAATTTGGCAAAATAACTTTTTCTGGGGTTTTCCTGTAGGTGAAAGTCTTATTTGAAGATTTTTAAGAAACATAACTGTTGTTCAGTTTTAATTAATATAATGGATTCTCTCATCTATTGTAAATATCTACTAGGATAGCTATACATGATATCTATGAGTTTGGCTTATCTAATCCATGTCTGCATGGTTTAACCATTTGGTATCTTAAGAAACAAAATCCTTTACATCAATCAATCAAGAAGCTAAGAATGCTACAGTTTCAAAGTCTAAATAGCTCCCTGAGTATTTTATCAGGATTCAATGTCATATCTTTCAGATTATCACATACAAAAAAAACATGACACCAGTCATTCCAAGTAAAATAAACTAATCGATCCAAGAAAAATAAACCAATGTGAAACACAGAATCTCAAACGGTAGGTGTCACCTTCCATCATTGCAGAAAACTACAGAATATCAAAGCAAGGACCAAAAGAGTAAGAAAATTCATTCACTTTTCAGCTTCCATCGCCATGTTGATAGTCAAGCATATAACTCCCCTACTTAATATCAGTTATAACATAAAATGCAGATTTCGCCTCTTTTACGTTTTCTCTGTTGTTGCTAATTTGTTTGCTGCTTTTGTTTTGGTGTTCTATACTAACTCTCTAGCTGCACAGTTTGGGCTCCACGCGGGTCTTTCGGGCGTACCCCCTTCCCTTGGGCAGGGGTACCTCTATCTTGACCCCCCAGATTTCGCTTTAGCGAAACCTCACTGGGTCAATGTTGTGTTGAACATAAAATGCAGAAAACCTCAATAGAAAACACAGCTAATGCTTACAATGTACAAAAAACCTGTGATTTATAATACAATCACACAATTAGAGAAGTAACTCGATTCCAACTCCGATGCAGCATCACACGAAAGTGACGAAACAGCAAGCTAATGGAGAATTAGGGTTTAATATTGAGCATCTAACCAAAACTAAATTCAATTCAACTACAATCCATCAAGTAATTCCGAAAAATTGACTGATATAACAAAATTAGGGTTTTTGATGAGCAGGTAGGAAGGACGGACCTACTTCAAGTTGTTCGGCTAAGGTGCCAGAACAGGGAAGGTAGCGTCAGGAGGCGAGACGGAAGCGGCGACGGCAGAGGAGAAGCAGCGCAAGGAGGATATTGTGTTGATAAATTCGATGGCCATAGCAGAGTTCCAAAGACTGATGTTTTGATTCCGATTCTCAGTTAATAAAGGGAAGCCAATGGGCTTTCATACGCTGCGTCGTCGCTGGAAGAGCGCGTGGACGGCTTAGATTCTTCTAGTGCGATCGTCGGGCGGTCGAATCCAACGGCCCAAATACGAAGTAGGCCTTTTTTCGTGATTTAAAATAAAACTACTTTTATTAATTGTATAGATTTAAAAATATTTGAAAAGTAATTAAATATTTGTTTTTCATGTTAATTTTAAAAATTTTGATATTTTTTCTATTATGTTAAAAATATTTTATGTTAGTAAATATAATTCCTTAGATGAATTTTAGACATCTTTTTCTTTTTATATTATTTTTAAAAAATTATAATATTAAACATAATTTTTTATAGAATCTATCTATATTCTGTAATTAAGTTTGTAACATATTACATATCTAACGTATTAATTATATGATAATAAACTAACTATTTGTAATAATTTAAGAATAATACAGTATAATGTGGGAAATAATTTTGAATAACAGATGATGGGCCGAATTGAGAACGGCCACGCAAAGGAGAATTGACAACGGTCCAAATCACATGTCCATTGAATGAGGAAAAATCGAAAATTTTGGAAAAAAAAATGATCCTTTCGAAATTTATTTGAAAAAAAAAATATATTTTTATAAATCTAGTATAAACATTTACTCACACTATATATAAAATTTACACATAATATAAAACTCATTCACTCGTATTACAAAATTATTTTCCAAGGATTAAGAGGCACAGGGTATATACTTTTAACACATAATATAAATTTTTTACTCATGTTTCGTTTTATATGGTACTATATATCACGTTTGTTTTTTTTTTTGTCATTAATGATGAGGATGACTACAATTAACCACATATTTGAATGTGGTGCGAGTGTGAGTGCGTGGCCAAGATTGGTAAATTGTAACGTTTTTCATGCATGCTTTTTTAAGCGTTTCCTTAAACAGATGCATATACCCTGGATGGAATCCATTTTTTGGTTGCAGAAAATGTGGGGTTTTTTTTTCCCTTTGATATACTTTAGCTCATTCTTTGATTTATTTCACACTAATCTGATCGAACAGTGTTGGATGCAAAACCTTATGGAAGAAGAGGGTAATAACTTGCACGAGTGAAGCAGGAATGAGATCTCATGCTTGAGACAAGTGAGAGATACAACTTACAAGTTTTACACCTAATGAGTTCGGACAATATAGTTAAAATTTAAACATCTCTCAAATAAGCACAATATATTAGATTTCATTCCCCAACCATATACATCATTTCCCAACCTTTCTTATTTTTTTTTGATGTGCTGAGCCTCACCCGGTTCGACACTTTGTGCCTACGTCCGGACTGGAGTTGGGTTGGACCCCGTTAAGAATACATGTTGCTCCTCCCAAGCTTCTCTGCTGTATACACACCGCCAGAGAGTCTCAAACTCGAGACCTTTAGACAAATGCTTAAGCGACCTAGTGCCAATTACCACTAGACCAAGAGGTATTTGGTTCCCAACCTTTCTTATCAAACGGTCGTTGATCGATAAAGGATATAGAAAGAAAACAGGGTCAACCGCCCCCTCAAACCCCTTATTAGTCTTAGGCTATGTACAATGGGGTGTCTTATTTGGAGGGTTTAAGGGTACTTAAGTGTTATTATAATTTTATTTATTTTTGATAAGGAAAGGAATTTCGGTGGTCACTAACACACTAGTGGCCGCCCAAGAGCATCCTGCTGGATGAGGGTGTGCAAACCCGAATCGACTACGAGTGGAACAGAGGAGATGTGTCGGAACGAGCTAGCGATGTAGTCCGCCACCGAATTACACTCACGGTTGACGTGAGTGATACCCCAATCTTGGAAACGAGCCAACAAGCAGTGGATGTCCGAACGAAGCAACTCAATCTCCCACGGGCAGCGCCAGTCACCAAGAACGACCTTGACCAGCTGCAAATTAGCACCTTCAATTTGAATCTGGGGAATGTCACGACGAATGGCCTCGAGTAGTCCCTGGCGTAAGGTGATGGTCTCGGATGTCAGCACGGACTGATGACCAATCAGTCCTCCGTCGAAGTGGATGGAGAAGCCGCTCGAGTCCCTGAGGATGAACCCAAAAGAAGCCACGCCATTCGCGTTCACTACACCATCAAAATTCAATTTAGTGAAATCCCTTTTGGGTTTTGCCCATTTTGTGATTTTTCTCTTAGTCCCACTTCTAGTTGTTCCACAAAGTGGAATATCCGATGTCGCAGCTTCCGCGTTTTTCCAGTTTTTAATTTTGTTATGAATAAAGGCGCAAATGTTTGCGGCATTATTCAGGTTGTTGTTATTGGTATTATCAAATGTTCTTTTATTCCTAGAGAACCATAAGCTCCACCACGAGATAGCGAGAAGTTCCATTTCCTCCTTAGTTAACCTTGTCCTAATCTCATTCAGGACAAGGTGAGGTATTTTATCCCCAGGGGACAACTGGTTGAGGATTTGGAGGAGTTTGGGATTTACAGCTTTGATGGTTTCCACTGTTAGCGGACACGAGAGTAACACATGGTTTGTGTCTTCCTCCAAATGGTTACAGGCCTCGCATCCCGGCGGAACCGAGATATGGTTATCAGCGAGCCTGCTCTTGGTTGGCAAGTCATTTCTGGCTACTTTCCAAATGAAGTTTTTCACTTTTGGGGGATGTTAAGTTTGTTGATCCAAGATAGGTTAATTTTTTGTTCTCCTTTAGATTATTGGATCCATTGCATGGTAGAATGCGTTGAATATACCAGCCATTTTTGCTAGGTTGCTAGTATAGTCTATCCAGTATTTTGTTAATGGGGTTTATGATTTTGGTTATGATTTCAAGGTCGTGTGTATTAATGACCTCGCTCAATTTGTCAATGTTCCACAAATTATCCTTTTTGAGGTACTCATCCACGGTTTCGTCCCAATTAATAAGATTTACCGCATCTGACCTTGGATTGAGACTTGAGAGGGCTCGTACCGGTCCAATTGTCTTTCCATGTTCGAATAATTTTACCATCCCCAATCTACCGGATTAGTCCTTTCACAAATAGGTTTTTAAGACCCATTAGCTTGGACCACTACCAAGAGGTATTTTGTTTTTTCTTGTAGTTTAGGATACTTTCTGTTTTAAGATATTTTTCTGTAATTATTTTGACCCATAGATTTTCTGGTTCAGATAGTATTTTCCAAAGCAGCTTCATTTGTAGTGCTTGGTTCATCTCTTCTGCCTTAGCGATTCCCAACCCACCATGAGCGGGTGGGCGGCAGACGGAGTTAAGTGTTATTATAATATTTTCTCTCCTTTCAACATCACACAAGCACCCATTTAATTTTTTCACTCCAATAGAGCAACTCTATGGGTACTTATAAGCACCCATTTATTTCTTTTTTTACCTTTAATTTTTCATACCAAAAGTATAAATATGTCTTTATATTATCATTATATATGCTATTTTAATGTAAAAAATAATTATTTAATAACTTAAAAAAATTATTATGCTCAAATAATACATAAATAAATTATATTAGCTATTAGATAGTATTGTACTTATTTTTAAATATTCAACAATATTATTTCATTTAATTAGAAAAAATAAAGTATTAACAACAAAATTAGGATTAGTTTTCTATTAGTAAAACATGATTGATCAACAATCATATTAAACTTAATAATAACTATATTACAAAATACTAAATATCTCACATTACATTAATTAAATGCAATACACTAAAATGACACACGAATAAGAAGAGATTACTTTTATTACTAAATAAATAAAGTTATACAATAATAACATACAAATTTATATCATATAATATGTAATTAATCATATGTAAATATTATCCTAAATTAAATATTTTAAAAAATATACAAAGTGCATACAATATTGGTCTCATTGGATAGATAATATTATTTTATGAAGTTATTATATATTATAATTTTAAAATTTTAAAATAATTATGGTCAAAAGTTTAATATTTAAACCCAAACATGGAAATAAAATGGATTAGTTGAATGACATGTGGCAAAATATTAATGGTTAAAAGGTGAGTGGGAGAGTTGCTTAGAGTGTGCTTGTATAAGCACAAATATAGATGGTGCTTAGCATTTTCCTTTTATTTTTCCCCAAAAATTACACAAGCACCCTTTAAGTACTCTTAAGCTCCTCACATTGCACATAGACTTAGGGCAAACCCAACAGCTTCCCTATAGTTTTCTCTAAAATGGAGAACTTAAAGTCAAATTCTCTAAAAAATATATGCTTCAACTCCAACAGTTTCTTCATTTTGAAGAACCAAACATTTATTATTTTTATTATATATTTACAAAATACAATAAAAATTAATGTGACCAATTACATGTTAACATGTATACATTTACATTTAATTCATTCTCCAAATACATTTGGAGAATTCCCTAAATTTAGGGAAAACACATCACTTTTCCCCCTCTATCCCCATTTTGAAGAATGTGTTAGCGAATCTGTTGGGTCAAAAAAAATTTAGTATTCTCTAAAAACACAAATATCAATGTATATGGGGAATCTCTTAGGGTTGCTCTTAGAGTATTCTCAATGGTTGTCCAAAAAGAGAGACAATAAAAAAATAATAAATGAAAGAAAGAAAATGATGACGGAATGAAAAATGGGCATAGTGATGACCAAGATTTATTTTGAACAATGCCTTGACATAGTGACAAGTGGGCATTTGGACCACAATTAATTTTGAACATGAATTTGGATATTAAAAAGTAAATAATATTTTATTTGATGACCAAGTAAGTTTGGCAACCATTGAATATACTCTTAGGTGTTAAATATTAGTGGAGAATGAGCTCTTGAAGAATAAGTTTAGAACTTAGTTTTTTTTTTCATTTCAAGTAGGAACGATATTTCATACTCGATGCAATGAGCCAATGAAGATTTAACTTATATCCTTAAGATGAGTTTCGACAAGATATTAGATTTTTATTTTCGAATCTCATTCATCATTCCCCAACCTTTCGGCTCTTGATAAAGGATTTAGAAAGAAAACGTGACCAACCGCCCCCCTCTAGCCCCTAACAGACTTGTTTAGTTGATTAGACCTGATGATAAATAATAATAGGACAGACGAATTTTAGGCTCCTTTTGGACCCAAACAAACTTCATTATCACAGAATGTAGGTGAACTTGATTGCTTGTTGCCGGTATGGGCTTGTGCCTAACTTTGTACATGGGCTTGTGGCCTTGTGCCATGCATGGAGATAAACTATTCTGATAAGGACCCGGTGAAAGTCCGGCCATGTGATGAAGAATATGATGTGACTTGCACCGTATTCTGTTGTTCGGTTTTATTATCTACACATTGCTTAATTCAACACCCATCTCTTCAATTCCCATACATACATATGCACTTCAAAAAGAATCCACTTTTGTGGATCACGAATATTAGTCAATTCCCTGAATGAATGAAAAGGGATATTAGAATAGGAAATAAAGTAGCAATAGTTAGTAAAAAACACACATGCACTAGACAATGGAGAGTAGGGTTGTCCAAAAATAACCGAAATTAAAAAATCGAACCGAAAAAAGTGATGTTTTTTAATCGAATCGTTGTTTTTTTTACAATTTCACTTTGGTTAACCGAACCTTTTTTTTGCGGTTTTACGCGTCAGTTACGATTCGACATATTGATATTATCAGTTAGCCGAAAAACCGAAATATATTTTTTATTTTTTAAATAAAACATTAAATAGACTTTGGCTTATTGTAATTGCATGCTTATTTTAAAATTTTGGCATTATATTCGAATCTCAATAACATTATTTTTTATAGAGTTATTAATTACTTAAATGTGCCTAATTTTGAACTATTTTTTAGATCCAAAAAATAGTTATATATAATATACATATTGTGAGGAAAATTTAAAGCATATCCATCATGTAAAGCCAATATTTATTTTGAATTTCTATTGATAATTTTATTGTTATTAAGTGTATTATTATTGATGGAGCGTGAATAATTCAAGCGTTAGACGAAAAAAAAAAGAATATCTAAGCAAGAGAAGAAATTAAGAAAACATGATGCACGCAAGCTAGAAACTCACACCACGACATGATGACGCCCATAAAATCACACACCTTAGTACCTTACAAAAATGCACAAATATTAGTGATGTGATCATGCCCCCATCAAAGCCAAGATACAAACCTTCTCCAGGCAACAAGTGAGCACGTCGTCGACATTGCCGTCGAGGGGCGCGCCCTCGCCTCAACTCTGGACGAGGCCACCACCGAATCTTCACACTTTTCCCCGAGCCATATTTTAGGTGAAGACTTAGTGGACCCCATGGAACAAGATGACCTCGAAAGTGCCGATCAAAATTCTTCAAAAAGAGATGTGCGTCGGTCACCCTTTGAAGACACCGATGCTACCGCCATGGCCAAGCAAGCGTCCGGCACTTCACCTCTTTTGGGTCAGATTACTCGGGCACGGGCTCGTGCCTTACAAGAGGAGCTCAAAGCTAACCTCATGACCAAAGGAGCGCCGAGCAAAGACAATGGTGACCCATCGTGTTTGTTGGTGGCCACCAAGCGCACCAACGCAGGACCGAGCGCCTATGTCGGTCCTAATCTTTCCTAGACTTGATGGCACGACATAAATGCCAAATTTTCCTAGTTGCTTAGACTTCTAAGTAAGACTTTAATAAGAGACTTGAAGGGTTTTCAAGTTGGTCATGTTAGCCGAGTTTTTTTTCTTTAAAAGGGAGGTGTCTCCTTGTTTTAACACGTCAAACATGAACCGAAATACCTTGTTATTTTAAGTGTCGTGAACTCGTAAAGCTTTGTTTTAGCTTCAATAAAACATCCTAGTTATTTTCTCAAAAACTGATTCGTAAGTCACATTAAATCGCTTTTTAAGAATCAATCCCGATATAAGTCATATCTTTGTGGGTGGATAGTGGGTAAACCGGTAACGACATGCATCAAGAAGGTATTATTTGCAGGGGATAGTTTATTTATATCGGTTATTTGAAATGCTTACTCATCGGCTAAATTAATCTACCAGTCAAGAGAGAATTTATTTTTCCTAACCGGTCAAAAAAAGTTAATTACCCATATAGTTTATTAGTCATGAGATAATACTATATTAATTAAAAACACATAAAAAAGAGAGTAGGCATCTCTGTCACTGATGCTACACCAGAGAGGCTACTAGGCTTACTGCAGACTTTCTGCAGGTCTTCCTCTTTCTCAGTTTCTCTCACACACGTTGATCGCATATGCCCGGATTATAAGTTAGTTTACAGCCCTAATTTTTACTAAAATATTTGACAATCAACAAGTTTAATCAGGTATTCTGTTAACCCCTACTAAATTAACTGATTAACTAATTAGTTATTAGTTTAAACAATGAATGAATGGTCGTCAGCATTGTGCTATGCAGAGCAGCACACAGGAATCCCATGGAGGAATGCAATTGGAATCTCTCCCTCTCTTAATTTCTCTCACTCATTAAACAGAGATCCAACGGACATCGAATTCATTTAGTAAATTCAACCCAGAGAGATCAGAACAGAACAGATGTATGCAGAAAGATCTGAAATTCAAAAAGCTACAGAGCCCATACACAACGGAGCGAGCTTGATCACACGCATAAAGATCTGCGTAGTTTCATATTAACTTTCTGCTTTACAGAAGTCTTCTTCTACTATTAGCTAAAAAGAAACCTCAGTAAGAGGCTCTGAAAATTGAAAGGGGAATCAAAAGCTTCCAAGAAAAAAGCAAGAAATACAGACAGAAAGATCAAATATGTACAATGTATATGGATCATATCATATGTAATTTCATCTTCATCCTCGGATGCGAAAAGGGAAAAAAGTGGGATTCTCATTCACCACCGAAAATCGAAAACCCAGAAACACCTAAAAAAAGGAACTTTTCTTTTCCGGGCAAATCAAATCACCTCGCCTTTCTTGGATTACCATCTTCTAAACCGATTTTCCCCCTTTTAATTGAACAGCGATCAAGAGTCATCAGAGTAGTCGCGCCAGCAGATGAGCATGGTGACGCATCGGCGCATGATGTAGAAGCGAGCTCGGTGCTCCCTGACGAGGCGGGCGCACTTCCTGGTGAACGCACACCGCCTGTTCGACGAATTGCCTGACCGGGAATTCGAGTTGGAAGCAGAGGAAGATTTGGTGCTTTTCGAAGCTTCTTTAGAGTTGTCCTCCATGTACAGAGTCGCGATTGCTGTTGAAGCCATGGATTGATTGTATAAGATTCAGAAATCGAGGGAGAGAACTGAGGGTTAGTGATTGGGGGTGGGGGAGGAGAGAACTGAGGATGGTCGGTGTTGAGAGGTGGGCTGCTATTTATAAACGGGGATTGGTGGGGACCGCGGTAAATACTGGAAGGGCGGTAAAAGGGGTGAAAAGGGTGAAATTGGACGGGTTGGGTCAACTGTGTGAAAAGAAAGGTCATGGAGTTAGGAACCAGCCGTCCTATTTCTTTTTCCCTCGTTTCTTCCGTGCCAAAATTTCATGAAACTATGTATACCTTATCTAGTTATCTTCTAAATTATATCCTTATTGTTTTAGATTTTTGTAAAGTAGAAAATGCACCTAAATTTGTGAAATTTCAAATTATCTTTTGTTCATAAAAAACATGTTTAAATTGTTCATAAAAAACATGTTTAAAAACTTAAGGACTTTATATTTCCTTATATATAGTCGGACATAAAATAGGATGATCTCTAATATCTAATCATAAATCCGAAAACTGGTAAATTTTGGTCATACTGAACCAAAATGTATATTTTATGCCTTGGTCCAGATTATCAACGAATCTATTTGAGTTTCCATGCCGATTATTTGGACTTTAGCTATGTCTAATTGCCCATACTAGACTTGTACAGATAAATATAAAAATATGATTTCAGAATTGTAATTTGTGACGTTAATGAATAAAAACAAACGTCCAATTTGATCTAAAATCGGTCAAATTCATCTGTCCGCCACCAATACCATACATCCCCATCCCCGAAATTATATATATAAACACTGCAAATAATGACAAGTGACAGATCATGCGATTCGATCTCGATATTTTAACATAAGTTTTGTTATTTGACACATTTAACGTGTCATCACGTAAGCTGAACTACTTTGCTAAGTCGATGATATCGTGTTTCAGTAAAAAAAAATTGCTGTGAGATAGATGAATTCCAAAAAATTGATGTGATGATATCGTGTTACATTTAATGCACGTTGCCAAGAGCTATGTACATATATTGTCTAGCTTTTCTATCATCGAACTTAGACGAATTAGTCAAGACAATGCAACGATTATCTAAGCTTGTATCATCCAACTTCGAAGGCCTCAACCAATGTTTTCCCGTTGCCATTTTATTCCGTTGTTTTTAAAAGCATCCTCAAGAATCAAATCCAAAAAAGATTTTCATGTTCAGTACCGACTTTTGGAGGAAGATTTCGAGGACATTGTCTTGCTCTATACGTTAATACGTAGCATATGTTATGTTAATTTCTTTCATCGATCAATGCATGCATCTACCACTCAACCGGAGCTTATATCTTCAATATGTATAAGTTATTATAATATTCCTTGTATACGCTGCTAATTATATATGGAAATCAACATTTTTTTAAAAAAGTTTACACTTGCTACCTTAAATTTCAACTTATTTAAACATTTGACTTGTCGCTATATATCGTCAGTTTGTGGAAAGCACAAGACATAGGAAAGTTGCATTATGGTTTAATTTTGGAAAAGTCGCTTCCTTAATTATATAACCCAACATTATATAATTACTAGCCAAATCAAGCCCGTCCGTTGGACGGGGCAAAATTTATATTTTAATATTTAAAATATATATATGTTTGTAAACATTTACAAAAATAATACAAATCACAATAAAAAATAATTAATTTAATAAAAATCATCGAAATTTGAACTTTAAAAAAATTGTTTTCTACAAACCTAATTACCATCCACCAAAAACCTTCATGTCTTACATTTTCACATTCACTCTCCCCCATCTCAATTCGTGTTTCGATTCGATTAATATTTTTTGCAATCTGAGGGTTGTCTTCTATTTTTCGCTTCATAGTGGATGAAATTGTGATGCGTTCATACAAAAATAAGACGTATATAGTGAGAAAGAAAAAGGTAAGAATTAAATTCTATATTATGTTTGGTTAGCTATAATGCCAACAATTGTGCTGGATGTTGTGTTGTGCTGGATGTTTTATTAAGATGGACAATTATTATGCAAATCCTCCAACTTTCAATAAAAGGATTTTAAATATTTCAAGACATCAATAAAAAAAAATATTTATTTGGTTTTGATGATATATAACTTCACATGTTGTAAGATTATAGCTTTAGTGATTTAGATTAGTCTAGTAATGCTTTCAAAATTTTACCATTAAGATTCACAATAGGGGTATAATAAATCTATTTAGTTTTTTTAATGAATGATTTAGTCTATTATATATAGCCTTTATCCACCCATCTAAAATTGAATTTGATCCTTTAGCAAGTGTAGGCTAAATAAAAAGAGATTCATCTAAATTTTTTAATGCACTCTTGTATCTAATAACATTGTATTGAATTAAAAAAATATAGCAAAGTCATTTTGATTATTTGAAAGAATTTGGATCATCTTATAACAATATGTAATCAAATAGATTGGTTTATACTTAACAAAATCATATATTAGTTAGCACATTACTTTACATTGCTATGTGTGTTTTTTCAATACAACTTAGCTCCTATGTTTAATAAAAACTATAATTTTTTTATAAATTAGTTATAGCAAAACGTTTTAACTATTTGAAAAAAAAATATGAGTCACCTTATAACTAAATTAATCAAATGGATGGATGTATAATTAATTAATTATCAAAATTATATATCATTTTTCATACACTTGTGTGCAACTATCAGCATAATAAAATTCTTATATATCATTCACATACTTTTAATATCAAATCTAAATTGAATTTAGTATTTTGTATGGGGTCTTTTGATTGTGGTAAAAAAGTTATCCAAAGTGATTATTTAAAAACTGAACCGTAAACCTCCAATATAATTGTCAAAACTTCAACCATTGAGCCAAAATTTCATATTGACATATAATAAAATCAATATAATATGATTGAGATGTTTTTCATAAATTTAATACATTCACCTAGTACATATCATTTTAATGTTGTAAATTTAAAAAATAAAAATTAAGGTGAATCTAAAACAATTTATTTTATTATATAATAGTGTAATATTGTAATTGACTATACATAATGGTGTCTAAAATATAATATACTAAAGATTAAAATAGTAAAAGTATTTCAATTAAATAAAATATATGCAACAAAATAACAATTGCCCAGAAAGGATGATATATAATATATAATAGTATATACTAATTATAATTAAGCCTTAAAACTAAATGTGAATAAAATGATCTACCTTCTTATGTAATAGTGTAATTGACAATGTATATGGTACATAGGACATACTATATCAGCGATTTAAAAAACTAAGAGTGTGTTATCTAGCAAAAAAAATAGTTGTCAGGATTTGAACCATGATCTATAGGTAGTTTAAAAAATTCTTTACCACTAAACTATGTAGAATTATTTTATTTATTTAAAAATGATAAGTATTTATAAAAATAAATATTATGTGTAATAAATGTGGCAATGAATGTGGTTATGTACATAAATTTATCTATTTAGTACAAATTATATTAAAGGTAAAAAAAAAATAATTAGAAATTATCATTAATTACATTAAATGTGACATGTACACAAAATTATATATGTATTATAGATGTGGAAAACACAAAATTTATTTTTATTTCTCATCTGAGCGTTCATTCCCTGACTCTTTCCCTAATTATACAACCCAACATTATTTTGAAATTAAAATCATCAGTCCACCCAACGATTATAAAAACTTGATACTCAACTTACAATATAAACATATATTGAACTAAACATTGCTCCAAAATCAACTTTGGCCCATTGGGTTGCTATTATAAACACACCATATCACAAGTTTTCATTAATCAGTCAACAATCAACGCATAATTAACTTGCTTTCCCTTAGATATATATTCACGTATCTACCAACATACGTACACAACTCATATATAATATGGAACTTTTAGTGGGGATAACCCCATCACCTACCGAAAAGGTCATTCATTTTTCCACTTGAAATATAATATACGTACTTTGATCATCTAATATGGACCACCTTCCATGAACAAGGAATCTTTAGAACTCAATTGGATATCAAGTTGTTTTTCTCTAAGAAAAGTCATATACTATTAAATCGGATGCATAGGAAAAGTCAACTTTTAAAATTTTGATTTCATTCATGTTATAATGCTGCCAATGCCAAATGATTAGCATTGCTTAGGGAGGAAACGTATTAACGTACAATTGCCCTAGCTTTTTGCTAATTAATTTATTAATTTCATGATGCCCAAAAGAGTGAAATAGTGTCCACTAAATTAGTATGCCCGGCCTACATTTAAAGTTTAAACAAGTGGTATACTTGCATGATACCCTTCAACCCTACAAAAATGGCAAGTTGCAACGATTTTGCTTGTTCATGCGCATTTGCTAGCTTGACTAGTCAAGTCATGGGTTAACTTTGAGAGTTTTTATGAGAAATTTAATTAAAATATTAGCCAACTTGGAGGGATATCTGAAATGATGCCTTAATATTTTTGATGTGACAATGATATAGCTACTTGAATGAGAATCTCAATTTCAGGAAATCATTCTTAATAAAAATCTCGTACAAGAGAAATTTGCAGGAAAACACAACTCTTTTCATTCAACTAATTATATTCGGATATCTTACAACTTGACTCTGCTAGACTTTTGATAGAGAAATTAACCAAGAAAACTAACAATTTATAACAACTAATTATATTCGGATATCTCATCACTAGCCCAATTCAATGGTCCGTGAACCCCAAACAAAACCTATAATGCTCCATCCCCATTCCACTCTATAATGTTCTTTCTCCATGTTTAATTTTAAAGGGCTCTAAACATATACAACCCGGACACTGTACTTGTGCAAATTGGTCATATAGACATCCCATATTTGGTTTGAACCTATTGAGCACTTAAACTTAACAATTTAGACCTATTAAACACCTAGTCTCAAGGCGAATTCCCACCCTAAAGATGGATGATTAAAAATTAAAATGAAACTATTTCAAATATCACCAAACAAAGATGAAGTGTTACTATGTTCCGAAGGTAAAATACATTACACATTACTTATGCTATATCACATACCAAATCTAAAAGACATACACAATCACATAAATCAGAAAAAAATAAAAATCAAGGGAGTGGATGCAAGTGAATCTCATGGATATGTGGCCCAGCGCAGAGATAGGCCACACATTTATGGGCCAGGAAATAGCAAATATCAAATCTGGACCAAATTGTCGAGTCAAAGGCCCGCCATGTATTTCATTTTCAAAAATATTCAGCAAGCACTCACTTCAACTGCAAACAGAACCAACAGAAGAATCTTCAGCTGTGGGCCCAACATGCTCAGCCCAAACCCAGAGACCAGATTGCTTCTTTTTTTCCCTCCTAGCCCTAGGGTTAGCACTTAGCAACGAGCCGATGATTTGGGTAACACATATTTTGAGGTTAGAATCCTCTATATTATCATATATTTGTTCTTAGATATCATATAATATCATAGCTTGTTTTCATTGTTGATGCAAGTATATACTATAAGAAAAGGTAAATTACGTACACATAACCATCAGCAAGTTAGAAAACAAAAATCTTATATTTTTTGTAAAAAAAGTAGTTATATTAACACACCCAAAAACTAGATTTTCTTTCAAAAAACCATTCATCAATATGATGAGGTCATATTTGGTATAAGGTAAAAGATTTAAGAATCAAATTGTAACTATTTATTTTTAAGCATAAAAATGGATATATGGGTGCTTGTTTTTTTTATCCATAGGAGGCACTTAGGACATTACAACATAGGAAGGAAATCTGATCTCGCGATCTAATGATGATGGATTATGGACATCATCACTTACCACCTAAACTGGTTAGGCTCAGACTACTACGTGGGTGCCTCTTTGAAAGCAAACCTAATTTATGAGTGAGTTGTATGATCTAATTTTTTTTATGTGCACATAAAATTCCTTAATTTACGGGTAGGCCGGTTTATGCAATTTTCCTAAGATAGCTCATTTAAGAATAAGTAACACGTACGTACGAATGGACCCATAAAGAAAAGAAAATATATACAACTGGTGCCAAGTGTAAAACCTGTGATTCAGAAAATGGATTATGATTTGAACCACTTCACTGCCAAAACGTACTACCTTGGCCAGCAACACACAACACAAACCTAATGGTTGTGGGGACTCAAACCCTCATTTATGCACATTCATCTCGCCTCACTCTTACAATTTCTCGACTTGTCAACACCTAAATAAAATCCCATTTGAATTCAGAATATTTGCGTTTTTTTTGCAGAGATTTCATATATATATATATATATATATACATGTAAATTTTGGATTATAAATTACCAACATTAGCTGTTTTTGGATAGATGTATGTTTTTGAATAGATATTTGGATTTTTGTTTGGAACTTTCCAAAACCTCCTCAAGTGTTTAATGTTGTACGGTTTAATTTTATGAGTTTTTACAATTACAATTTAAATTATCATAAGAATATTAATTTTTCTAATGTGTGCCCATGGACACACAATTAGAATTCTAATTTTGGTATATCTGGATTTTGATTGTTAATTTTGATTTTTTAAAAGGGTTCATTAAATCCAATTTAGGGAATAGTTTTGAAATAAGTTCTCAAATTAACACTTTTATTGTGTGCCCATGGGCAGTTGGGCACACACAGTGGCAGAGTCAGGATTCTCCTGGAAGGGGGGCGAACCTTATACGCGGACTTAGAACCCTACACAGTTTAATATATCGATATATATTAACAAATATATAAAGTACTTATAAATAAAAATTAAAGATAGTTTAATATAAATAATGCAAATCAAACTACATTTTTTTTCCTTTGCTACAAGATATTTGACACATACAAGTATCTAAACTTATAAAATAATTTTGTTATTAATAGTTGTGAATATCTCTTGGTAAATAACACCAAGCATGGTAAAAACATTTCATGGCAAAATACAATTTTCAAAGCTCAACAAATAATTCGTCTCCCATTTTATTTCTTAAATCATTCTTAATATATTTCATGGTAAAAATATCTAAATGCAATCCTATTTCTTTTGGCTGAAATACCAAATTAGTATTTACAACAAACACATTTTGATACATGGGTGCTAAAAAAACCTATTGAGCCATATATGGCTATTAAAAAAAATCTAAATTGGTCGTTAAAGTATTTCATAAAAATGATTTATGTACACAAACTTGCCCATTACTGAATAGTTCAAACTACTTTCTTTATTTTTAAAAAATTAAAACAAAGAATTGTATAGTCACTAGCCCTGTAGCCCATGTACAAAGTACCTCATTTAATTGAGTACTCCGTATTTTATTATGGTCCAAAATAAAATTTTGAAAGCCCGACAACATCTAATTACGAGTAATTCAAGTACGCATTTAACTCTGAACTTCAAGCATCTTCTTCTCCGCTAACGCAGCCTCCGACGACTTTTTCTCTGCCCCGCTCCTTGCCCAGCCATGCTATTTCCCCGCCCCCGCCTCTTGCCTTTTAGTGGGGGCGGCCCTCTTTGACTCTCCAGTCCTCCGGCCCCCGCCCGCTCCCCCCTCCCTCCGCCACTGGGCACACATTAACCGAACCGTTAATTAAAATAAGTTATCATAAATGTTATAATACAAAATTGAGTATATTTATACGATTAAGCTTTCATTGTAACATTTTTGAGATCTCCGCTTTTACTAAAAGTGTCCATCACATCAAAAAAAAAGGGAACTAAAAATTTGGACTCAATAAAAATATTTTGCAGGACGGACCAGGTTCAAGAACTCTCAACAAATAATGTTGCTAGAAGTATCTCAAGTCTAAAGAACGAGCTAAATACCATATTTATACGTGAATATGATGGACCAACCCAGTAAACAAGCTCACATGCCATCCACGTAAAGACGTACAAAATGAAGGATAATACTGTTTGAGAGTTTCTAAATGAAAAAAATTAAAATAAGAATTGCCTAGTAAGCTTATAAGTTATTCTATCCATTGTTATATCGCTTTGGGTTGGAATTTCATTGAGCATGTATGCTAGACCAGTTACTTGCACGACTCCCATATTATCTGCCCATCGAACTTTATCACGGTATCAAAGAAGGCTTCAGTTTGGGTTCATTTCCTAGACCAATCCACCCGATAAAGGAGTGATTGGGTCCCAATAGTGGCGGTTCGCAAGTCATGAGGGATTTGTTCGGACTTGTCGGCATTATGAGCATATTCAACCAGTCTGTCCAATAAAGGAGCAACCAATCCAAAACATGACGATTTCGCAAGTCTTGAGGGGTTGTGTCCAAGTGACAACTGACCCACACAGTTGCCACTTGAGGGGCATGTTGAGAGTTTCCACATGGATAAATTAGGACAAAAATTGCCTAGTAATAAGCTCATGAATTACTCTACTCATTATCATATAATTTTGGGCTGGAACCACATTGAGCTTGTATATTAGACCCGTCACACGCACGATTCCCACAACCAGCTTCATATTATTGGTTATAATTTGTAAAGTACACGTGAGCTATATATGATTCAGGCTAGGGAAACTCGATCATTATAGATATAAATGTGCGTACCTTATATATACACACAATTGGCCAAATGGGTACATCTATATAGAGATTCGTTGTGCAATGTGTAGATTAATGGTTTCGTTATAACTTATAAATAATTATTCGGTTTAAAAGTACGTATTTATACGCAAAACCGAATCCCTCTTGTTCCTGTTTAGTCCCCTTCGTTTCGAAAGTTGTTTCTATTTCTATTAGGTTTTTATATAATGAACAATGATAATAATAACATAATATCTTATAAATAATCGACACATTCCTTTTGAACAAGTCCTCAATTAAGTTACCAGGGAAAAAAACAGTGCTATACATACAAATATACAAATATAAAAGTAGGAAGAGATCGAAATGGGTAAGACTGGAAGAAGCAGAAAGTTACATCCAACAGGTGACAACATGATTGCACCTTATGACTGAATCCAGCAGTTACCTCCATGTTATAACACACACTCACCCGTACAATTTGTAGTCCAAGTTCTCTATACCCGTGTCTTAAACTCGTCTCATAGTGTAAAATATTTTACTTTATAAAAAAGTAATATATTTTCATATGAAGAATTAGTGTTGTAAGTTACAACTTAGGACTTGGATTTGGGAGGATTTGGATTGTACAAACTGACTAACCCATCTCAAAAACATGATCTCTACGACTACCATCCCATTGACTAATAGTAATTTTAGGGCTGGACATGGGTCCAAAATCGAACCGGGACCAATGACTGTGGATCAAAATTTATCGGTCTGGTCTGATTTTGGTGCTAGTTTGGTTTTAAACCTACTTTAGCCAGGGAAAATAATATTTTTTAAGAAAATAAAAGTTTTATTTATAAAAATTCAAACTATTTCAAATATACAAAAAATTGGATGTTATGAAAAAATTGGATTTATATAGCATAAAATGAATTTATATATCACAAAATGGATTATATCAAATATTAATAAACTAAAATTATTTTGTAAAAATAATTGACCTGAACCTGGATGGGACCGCATTGAAACTGATTTCATAAATATCATGTATTGAGGACTGGACTAATATTCCCTCCTTCAGGTCCAGTTTGGTCCAAAAACAAAATTTTCCCAACCCTAATTAATTTGTTCAAAGATTTTTCTTATCTTTGATCGTAGGGCATTTAGGAGGAGTTATTATACAAGTAAAGTAGTTTATTGCATATAGATTAATTTTTTTTTTCTTTCAAAATTTGTTATGATGTCTAGACAATCAAGCTGATTAAATAATAAAGCTAGTACTAATGTTTCAATTAGCAATGATCATATATAAACACTAAAACACTAATACAACAGTTACACGAATTAAGTAAAACCAGTGGTACTATCAAGTAGGAAGACCAATACCCGGTTGAATCCCTCAGCATGTATGAAAAAACTAATATTGAGAGAGTCTGGGGTCACGAAGTACCGGATCCATTCTTTGAACGGTACTAACCTATCGAACCGGGCGAGCAAAGGCAGACAAACAAAAAAATAAAGCAGGAAGTTTTTGAAGTTGAAGACAAACAGTTGAAGCCATTAGCCAGAGCCAAAGGCTTAGGATCCCCACCACCCCCTTTGAGCTGTGATCCATCACTAGTATGAGCTGCTTGCAGCTGACCAATTCAAATTACTTCAAACCAACAACTCTCATCTTGACCGTTGATTCCCTATATGAGGATCGAAATCAATCTCAATCCTTTTTAATTAACTCGTGTACAGCCAGGAAATCATATACAGATTTCATCAGGAATACAAAATGAACTGATTATCAAATGCATATGAACAACTGAACAAGGTAAAGAATTGATTGCTCTGTACAAGTAATTCAGATTGGAAGAATTTGTGCTCATATATATATATATAATTAACTGGAAATTCAAGCAGAAAAGTAAAAATAAGAAAAACGAATATACAGCAAGATGGACGAGTTGCTTTATTCAGCAACTCCCATAAAAATTTCACCTGGGTTGACAGACAGAGTGATTTGGGAAATCTGTGAGCACGAAACCCTAAACCTGTTCATCTCAAAAGCATATCTGTAACCACCAAACTCAATGCTCCACGTACACAGAACACTACTACACTTCTAATTCGTCCACAGAATAGAATATATAAAAGAAAAGGACAGAAATATAAATATATAGAGTATGTATGTATGTATATTTCACCTTGATGAAATGGGCGATGATGAACTCAGAGATGGATGGAATGGAAGAGATCAGAGCCATTAATTGCTGCTGCAGCATCATCAAGATTCTCATGGTATCCTTTCCTTTTGGCCCTTGGACCACTATTTTTTATTTTTTTATTTTCAATCTTGAAATAAAGAAAAAAAAGTATGTGAATCTTGATGATGCTCCAACCGAAATCAATGGCTGCTTTGTTTCATGCTCCTTTTTCGCTCCCTCTTTATATACACAACAAACCCACCAAAGTAAAGAAGAAGAGCAGCTCTTTCTTGCCTTTTGCCCATTTGCCTAAAACCCTAACCCTAGAAAACGCCACTTGAAAATTAAAAAAAAAAAATTTAACAAAAAATATAACTTAAAGATACAAACTTTAACCATTGAAAAGGGTAAATAAGTAGAAAGAAAGCAACTGCTTTTGATAAAATTGCCCTCTTGTTTGTTATCCATGAACAAAGGAAAAAGAGAGAGGCATTCGAGTGCCCTCTTGGCAATCAGAAAGGTCATATATAAAAACTGGAATTATGCCCCAAGAAAGAAACTTTGCAAAACCCAGAGAAAGAGCTTATTAATTAGCAAGCAAGAACAAGAGGAATTGGTGGTGACATCATAAAAAAAGATGAGGGAATTTATAGAGAGTTTTGATGTTTGGTGTGGAGATAAAGCAAAGCAATGAATGCGAGAGAGAGAGAGGAGGAGAGGAAGGATTGGTTGGTTCAGAGAGAGAGTGACCCACATCAGTTGCACATCGCGATCCAATGTACCAGATTTACCATTATAATTTTATAATTAACCCCTTTTTTTTATCAATTCAATTTGTTACTGACCGTATTTTTTTTTCCAATAATGGTTGGCCGTTCAGGTTTTTTAATTTGTTTTTGAAGATAGTGTTATTCAATATCGAAAAATTAAAAAATAAATTGTATAGAAAATATATATTATTAAATTACTTAGTCAATTGGTTTTAGGATTACATTCAATGGCCTGCATGATGGACTTATCGCGCATGTGCGTTAACATGGTATTAGAAATGTTCGGTCCTGGGTCTCAACTCCTCGTTAGTTTTGTCGGCCTTAAGACACTAATGGACTAGCCGGCCTGAAAATATGACGTCAAGTGCAACTGGCATATTACGGAGTCAGACAAATTGCACTTCAAGGAAAGTGTGAAAATAAGAATGAAAGTAAATAAGGTTTTCTAAATCAAAAGTTTGATAAATGAAAGTCTACTATAAGTGCTTGTTTGGTTAAAGTTTAAAATCACATGATTTTGAAAATACCAAGAAATAGCTTTTAATATACGCGTTTGGTTGGATTATTTTTACAGAAAAACCCAGGAACTTAAATTCCCATGAATTGTAATTCCTCCAAAATGGGGAAATTGCAATTACCATGATAGGAATGGGTAAGATAAACTTCCTCCATTTTTATTTAAATTATTTTTTTTCTTTTTTCCTTTTAAATTATAAATTTCGTATTTATCCTTGAGTTATATTATTATTTTTTTATGAATAAGGGTTCTTATAATAATTTGAAATAAATTCCCATGTTTTTTCTATTTCAACCAAACAAGTTGTAGCAATTTAACTATTGGGTAATTAATTATAACCAAACACATTTTGACAAATCCCATGAAATTCAATTAGCGGGAATTACATTTCCTATGAATTAAATTCCTAGGATTTCTACTTCCCGCTTTTAACCAAACGAGCACTAAGTTCTTAGATTACTCTTCCTATTGTCAATTGGTTTTAAGATGAAACACTTTTTGTTGGGTGTAATGTAAATAAGCATTGACGGACTATAAATCTTTTGATAACCTATCCCACATCTGAAATCCAAAGAGATCAAGCATAGTATATATACTCTTGAGCTACTCCTCGTATTACCGGTCAATTGATTTTAGAATGGAACTCTATGGACTCATGTGCTATAGGCTTATGCACCCTTGTGCGCCAATACCGACACGTCTTCAGTTTACCTACCTATCGGGCTCACATATTTTTTTCAGAACTTTCCACATTATATTGAGCTACTAGACTTTAACATGATATAAGAGTAATATGTATTTATAGGTATATATATTTTTCCAAGTGGGCAATAAATAATACTGAGAGAGATTGATAATTAAGTTTGCGTTCTGTACAAGTCTAATCTTTTCAGCACTTTGTGGGGGAGCGGGGATTTTGAAATTGACATTTGATTTCTGATCACACACATACACACACCATCCAAATTATTTCACACTCCGTAGCTAGCTCCTTATGATTTCGATCTATCATTTTTCTAATCTTAATTACTCCATTCGTTTTATAATATTTGTCATTTTAACCTTGTATTTTTGTTACAAAATGTTTGTCATTGTAAATTTTTTATCATCTACTTTACAATTATACCCTTATATTTATTATTACTTTTTAATTTATGAGGGAAAATTTGTTTTTTTTTTGAGCGAAAAAACCAGCAACTTCAATTAATCAGCTAAATCATCAACCAGTACAGAGTTTAAACCATCAAACAGTTCTAAAGGAAAAGACATGAAACATAAGACATCCAAATAAGAACTAGCAATAATGTGAGCTGCCTTGTTTGCTGAACGGCGGACATGAAGCCATTCACAAACTTCGAATTTCGCCCCAGCATCCTTGATACGCTCCAATAATAAAACAAAGTAGAATAATAAATATGATCATATACTTCAATTTACCACTATTCTTAATAAGTGTGAAATGAACTAAAATAACAAATATTTTATAACGGAGGGAGTAGCATTTAGAGATTTAAAGCTTTCTTGTTGAGCTAGCTCTATAATTTGCCATTTTTAGGCCTTTTTCTTGGCCAATTTTTTTTTGCTTACTATTGACCTAGATGTTGCACCTAGTTTTTCATCTATATTAGGTAATTAATTAAAAAAAATTTATTCTATTACTTATTAATTGGGACGCATCTTCATTCTTATTGGCTTTCATACACTGTCTTTGAGATAGATTTAATTTCTATATCAATTTTGATGCATTCTAACTAAATTCGATTATTTTTGTTACATAGCGAATTTCAGTTTTTTTTGGGTCTATCAGGCATACCTTCTTCCCTTGGACAGGATACCCCTTAAATTCCACTGTAGCGGAACCTCGATCACTCGGTCAATGTTGTTGTTGTATGTTATTACTTATTAGAAATTTCGATTTTATTTGTGCGAATAAGGTGTTAATAGAGGTTTTTCTTGGTAAAATGAAGCATGATGACATGCTTTAGAGTAATTAATGTGAATGAAGGACAATCAAATCTGAAGTAGATCACATAAAAAGTGAGTTAATTATTGTTCCCACCTCACATGTAAAAATATATATAAATTAAGGTTTGTCAACTAAGCTACGATGATGATATACAAGATCGAAAATGATAGTATATAGTTTTATATTTATTCTAAATTAATTGATCAATCAGTGTTTAATGGCTAGATCAATTAGTGTTGCATTACGTTCTGAACAAGTATCCTTCTACTAACAAAAGGCTTCATATATATATCGCCACAAAATTCAAACTTGAATCATATATATCTCTATTCTATGGGGCACAAAATCAACTTGTGATTGTGATAGGTACATCCATTATCACAAGTTTTGGGTCGGAGTCGATCAGTGTCAAGGTTTTTATTCCTCGGATTTATCTTATCTTAGCGAAATAAACAACAATACTTTAGTTCATTAATAAGATAATTTAAATTAGCTAGCGAACTGCCCCACACACAAATAAATACTCGAGTGCTAATATAGTTTTCAATAATTCTAGCTAGAGAAGTTTACTCTTATTAAGAATTTTTTAAAATGTTTTAATTTGATTTATAATTAATAAACATGTTTAGTAATACAATTAAAAGGTGTCTTATTAATACTCCATAATTACATGGATGAATTATTTTATAATTTTAAGATGAGAAGAATGAGTATTGTTTGAAAACAAAAATCACTAATTTTGAAAAGAGTGATAAATTCAGCCAAATTTTTTTTGATCCAATTCAGCCAATTTTATAAATGGAAGGCTATATTATTATTTGTACTTAAAAGAACAAATAATTGAGAAACAAATATATGTGGCTAAAAATACATTTATTGGGAGTGAGTTATTGTAAATGCTATTGAAATTTTTTTATTGGCTATTTTTTTATTTCATACTCTTTATTATTAATTCAAAAATATTTACCCTAATTTAATTCATGCTTTACTTAATTTCCAAGAAGTTAGCTCTCTTGCTTCTTGTGTTTAGGGATGGTAATGGGTTGGGTATTTCCCGTTGCGAGGATGGAGATTTTTAATGGGGATAAAGACGAGTATGGGGGGAAAGTAATTCCACGTTAGGGTATGGAGATGGAGAGGGGGATAGGTACCCCCATATCAATCCCCGACCCGACCCTGTTGGTGAATCCCGCGGGGAATCAGCGTTTAGGAACCTGTTGGGTTTTCCCTCGGAACCCGTTTTGGAAGCTCTTGTTAAAGGCTTGTTAATTATGTAAGTTTGATCGATGAATTTTTTAAATGGTGTATTAAAATAATTTTTGAATAAATTGTGCAGAAAATTAAATAAAAAACCAAACGAGGAACTTGTGGGGATTATCAAGAGTACGTATCTTGAATATCCTTGGAAAAGACACTTGAACATTTCCAATCTTGAATCCTCCAACTTAAGACGGATTAAAACTCCGTGCAACCAATCCTTGCTCCTCAAAACGACCTAAAAACACGATAGCACAAAAGTAGATACCGAAATGGAAAAACTACTAAAACTAAGCAAAACGCATACAACTATCTAAAATTTAAACATAAATATGTCCTAACTAACACCCAAATGCATGCTATCAAAACCTAATACACAAACCAAATGGAGTTTCATTTTAAAACTAATGGCAATATGAGTAATCCATTAATCCTATATATTTTTATACTCTACTTCCAACTTTTCCATGTGTTAAAGTCTGGTTGGCTTATATAACGTGAGGGTCCACATGTATGTTCGTGCGCACACATGAATCATGGGCCTAACACATAAGTCATGACGCTCCATCCTAAAACCAATTGGTGGCCGACCATCCCATATAGACCAGGAGTCGGACCCAAGATTGAACAAGCTCTGATACCATGTTAAAGTTTGTGGGCCAATATTGACGGAGGGGGTGTAAGTGTTGTGTGCACATGTGAAGATGAACCTAGCACATAAATATATGGGATTCTATCCTAAAACCAATTGACAATAGGAGTAATCCAAGAGTATATATACTAGACAATAGACTATACAATTTCCCGATGTGGGATTACTATCTCTTCACACACCCTCTCAAGTAGCAATTGGCGTGGCCTAGTTGGCAATTGACAACATTATGGTCTTAGAGCCGATAAATCGACGACTAGCCCAAATCACGCCATCATGGAGTACTAGCCAAATATGACAAGTGGAGAGAATCTAGCTTAACCCGACCCAAACACCAGGGACCCAAGACCAAATATGCTTTGATACCATGTAAAAGTTTTGTGGGTCATAACAGGAGGTCGTGTGTATGTACGTAAGCCTAATGCATAAGTCCAATGAAATTTCATCCTAAAATCAATTGACAATGAAAATGGTAACCCAAAATTTTATATAGTAGGCCTGTTTAAGAGATTATTCTCAACATATTTCAACAACATTCATAACAAAACGGCCTGGTTTCTTTGTTGAATGAGTTATGCCTAGCTAAGCTCGGTGAGGACCAATGCACTCGATCGGAGCTCGATCAGTTGATGCACGTACGTACGTCTTTTGAACGATCAAGATAAGAGATCGAGAAGGTAAAGATAGGGGTGGTGAGTAAGAGAGACTATTGGAGGGCATGCATCCAGCCATGCATACGTACGGACTGGTCCCCTAATTTCAATGGGGTTTGTATGCTTTGTGGTTGGTTTCTTAGTTGTTCACTTGTTAGTTGCGTTTGGTAGAGTGGGCCATTAATTATATATATATATATTGTACATGAATTATATAAGTCTTGTTTGGTTTTTATCTATCCATATGGCCCCCTTTCTGATTTTTTGTTGATTCTTGCGAGTGCCCGTGGAACTCCGGATCCTCTACTCATATGTGATGTTGCTTTCTATAATCTTTAATTTTCTCCTATTCCCTACCTATATATGTATTTTTTTCATGTAAATCATGCATGCTACTAAACTAGTTAAAACAAGGACCATTGGAGAGATATTATAAATAGTTAATATATACATGACAATTTTGACCAAAAGCTCAATTATAAACTTGCCCAAAGGAAGGTTCTGTATGATACTGTATAGGCCAAGTTAATCCTTGTCTTAATTTCTTAGCTTATGAAAAAAAAAGATTATTTATAGATGACATAAGAGAAAACTAAGAATCAAAACCCATCTCTAATAAATAGTTTTGAGATATAATCAAGGAATTAAAATTTTCTACTCCCTACAATATTCTACTAGAACATGATTAAACCATTTATTTTAAATTACACCAAAAACAGAATTTGTCCATTAAAAGAAATTAACCTAACCAATTTCAATCATTTCATTGAGCGTGAAAGGGAATAATACCTCAATGGAGCAAACAATTTAGACTCATTTTCAAGGTTTGAGAAATTTAGCCCACGATTTTTTTATTAATTATTATTTTTGATAATCTTAAAGATAAAACCTACTAAAAAACGTACACATTACAATATCAAAGATTCTAAATACTCAAACACCTACCCATAAAACCTATACCTACTAAAAAAACTCTTTAATCAAGGATCAACCTTGACCTCAGAAAATCTTATTTTACCGAGTAGACACTAAGAGGATAATGCATGTCTAGTAGTCCAAATCTCATGCTCCCTAATTTTTACCCACCCATGTTTTCCATTATTTTAGCTTGTTAAATTTATTTACCAATGCTATAAAAGCATGTACAAAATGTCTTCGGGCAGGCCCGGGGCTAACATTTGTATACCAGCGATCTCAAAAGAATCGAAGGGAATCTAGTGACAAATGACAATTCAACTCAATGTAAGCTAGGGTCTAGCTAGATCAATTCTAGTAGCGATATCAAAATGAAAATGATCACCAATCTTTTGGTTTAAGTGTTCAAACCCACCGTCCAGTGGTTGGGCCGATTAAGACTCCCGATAGTACCCAGAGATTTCCGGTACGAAATATCTTTGCAACAGGATCCGAGATTTCACCCCAATCTTGGCTCTGTGCTAGCTAGTAGCTTCGGTTACCATGTTAACCCAAGAAAAGTTAAGTGTTCAATGTACAAATTAAACTCACCAGTAAGACAGAAATGTATTTGCGAATCATATCACATTTATAACAAATCTAATTGTACAAAGAATTAACAATTAACAATGGGCGGAGATCGAATTAAAGTCTGTTTGCAGATCGAGTACGTTTCAACTTGTTGGAGCTGGCAATTTTCTATGTTTATGGCTTTTTAATATTATAGTTTAAGTCCAATTATAATGGTTGGTTGGTGATGCTGAATAAACGGATGAGGAAAAGGATCAGATGACATGATTATAAGTTTTTAATTCTTTTATCTAAAAAAATACGTCTCCTATCAATATGACTCATCATCATTCGCCTTTGTTTTCAATTAGGATGGCAATGAAATAGAAATTCCCTATCACGTACGGGTTTAAATTAATATTATATATATATATATTTAATTATGTTATGTAAATCGATAAATGGGAAAACCAATGGAAAAACTAGACAAGGATTAGACGGAGATGGGGATTTTCCAATGGAAAAAAAATTCGACGAAAATGAGGATATGATAGAATTTAAAGCTTTGAACGGAAATGGGAATGGGGATGAGGGCCATGGCCATCCCAATTAAACACAATATGACTTGTTATATATCATTAAATCACCCTAATCATGATAAATTAAAATCAAAGTTTTGATGTAGGAGAATGAAGATATCATAACCATTGGATTTTCAATTTTTCATTTTTAAATCTACTCATAATAGTTATGTTGAAATAATGCACAACAAGTGCACAATTTAAACAGCGTTTTGCTTTGAAAATGTGATAGCTAGGATATCTAATTATTTATCCATAGAGTTATGTTAAAATCCTACCACATGATCCAATTCCATGTGTGATTGTTTGGGAAGTCTAGTTTAAATTTGAAAATGTGATAGGATTAAACTGTCAAGATCTTACCTAATTTATTGATAGAGTTTTTTTTTTTTTACTATCTACTAGATTAAATTTCTACATTTAGTGCTTGTTTGGTTGAATGCGGGAACTATGATTCCTAGGAATTTAAATCACGTGAATTTAAATTTCTGGGAATTGTAATTCATGGAATTTGCGAAAAAATGTTTGGTTAAAATTATTTATGTAGGAATTAGTTCTCTTTATTTTGTTTGGTTGAAAGTTAAAATTCATGGGAATTTAATTAAAATTACGTTAACAACCCTTATTAATGAAAATCAATAACTTGACTTTTGGGTAAATAAGAGATTTGCAATTTAAAAGTTAAAAAATAAAAAATAAATTTGAAATAAAAATGGTGGATTTGGAACTTACCTACTCCCACCATGGTAATTGAAATTCCCCCATTTTGGAGGAAATGCAATTCACGGGAATTTAAATTCCTGTGTTTTTCTGTCAATCAATTTTCAACCAAACACATGTATTTACTTCTACTTCATGTGATATTTAAATTAATGGGAATTTCAATGGAAACCAAACGAGCACTTAATAGGTGGTAAGATTTAAAAAAATCTTCAAAGAATGAGTTTCATTGTGATGAAACCCGAAATGAAAGACTCGCTAGAAGACAAGAAACGAGATTATTATATTCGAAAGTGCAAACACTTGCTTCTTTATTTATGATTTTCTTTACAGCGAGGTTTACAAGCCAACGAGGCTAATAGATTATTTGAGAATTACACCCTAGACCTCCTACGATTATCCGAGATCTCGACCTAACAGTGTCCGAGATCTCCTAGTTGCTAGCTAGCTCTAAGTATCACTTGCCGGTCCCTTTGATCAAGGTTGAGTTGGCGGGGCTATGCTGCTGACTAGCGAGGTTGGGTAGCGGAATCTTTGATGTGAGGTAGAACGAGGTGTAAGAGGCTTGCGAGATGGTGTAGCGAGGTCTTTGATGTGAGCAGAAACTCTGTGAGACTTGAAGTCTTTTTGTGGACTTCACTTATCTATAGCGAGGCCTTTTGACGATGTTTCGATCACGTTGATCTTCAACGAGCAAGATAGTTCTTGAGTTCAAGATGTTTTTCGACCTCTTTTCCATACGAGATTCTCCTCTATTTATAGAGGATTGGGGAGTCGAGTTTTGGTCATTGTCCGATGTGGGACGCCCGAGATCAAGGGCTCTAATTGGCCTAGAGGCGAGGCAGTCGGTGATTGGCCCGAAGAGCGGCGTTCGCTGAGTGGTCATGGTGGGCGGGCGCTAGTAAAGTCGGTGACGAGGTCGAGACCTCGCTCCGAGGTCTCGAGGGACCTCGTGGGGTAGGAACTTTGTTAAAATAAAAGGTGGACATGGTTGTGGGTCCCAGGATCGTCCTCGGGAGGCCCGCTAGGTCCGCATGTTCCTCGTACCCCGGGCCCACTTCTCACTTTACCATTTTGAGCATCATCACAACCCCATGGCCTGGGGATCTCGCCCCGAGGGCCGCAGGGAATTAGCTCTCAAAGGTCACGGGGTGCGAGGTTCTGAGAGGTGGGTAGGCATTCTGCGAGGTTTCAAGGGTTTCCGAGGTTTATGGGGGGCATCTCGCGAAGCCCTCTTTTCGCGAGGCTCTACACTTAGCTTCTTTTGTTTGCAAGGGTGAAGCTTTTCTGGGCTTGCTCTTTGTATCTTGCTTAATGGGCCGTTCAGGGGGAACAGGCCCAATAAGCCTTCCTGGGCAGGGGGGGGGGGCAACCCTGCTCTTTATAAGTGCGTATTCCATACGCTCCCCCTTCATCTTCTCTTCCTTTCTTCCAACATTTTCGCCTTCTCTTCTCCGTCTTTCCGGCTTCCTGCGAGCGGTTTCTCCCGACGGTTTTCTACGAGCCTTGCCACTTTCCGGTTGCACCACCGCTCCCTCGTCGTCGATTCTGAACAAGTAAGTCTTCGACTTTCCTCCTCCCGCTTTTTGTTCACTTTTGATTTCTCCCTGCTTGTTTTTTGTGCCGCGTTTTGGAGAGGCGATGGAGTGTCGCCTGGTGTTTCGCCCGGTGTCACGGTGGCGAAACAGCGGTGGTGAGGTCGGCGTGAGTTTCCGCATGCTTTTTCTCGCTGTTTTTCCTTTGCTCCTTTCTCTTCTTTTCTCTTTTGTTCCTTTCTCTTCTTTTTCCCTTTTGTTTCGCCTTGTGCCCTAGCGGGCAGTGGTTGCCTCTTGGTGCTTTGCACCAGCGTCATGGTGGCGGGACGGTGGGGTGAGGGTGGCGAACGCCATGCACTCGAATCCCTCGCCCTCCAACCGACGGTCGTCTCTTTTTCTTTTTCGGCGGCTTTGGATTTTGAAGTTCTTGGAAACCCAAACGTCCTGACGACTGATTGATGGGACGTTAGAGTCTCCACCGCCGTTTTCCACCGCTGGCTTCCATTTCACCTTCTCTTTCCTCTTTCTGGCGCTTCGACTTCTCCCTTTTTGGCGCTTCGTCTTCTCCCTCGGCACCCTATCTTGTCAGAGTAGCCCCTAGGGTGCCACGTGGCTCCTCGCCTCTTATGATCCGGAATTTCTCTTTCTCACGAGGTTATGACCTCACATTGCTTTTCTTCCGAGGTTATGACCTCGCATTGCTTTTCTTCCGAGGTTGTGACCTCGCATTGCTTTTCTTCCGAGGTTGTGACCTCGCATTGTTTTTCCTTGGTTATAGTGCCCGACGTCTCAACGCTTCTTTCTTTTCCAGGTGCTAGCCTTCCGCGGCCTGAACATCGTTCCTTTCATGCCTAGGAGAGCCTCTGCGAGCCCTCCGCCTGGCTTTGCTTTCAGAGTTCAAGAGGGTTTTTACGAGGAGGTTTCGGAGTCCACGGGAAGCGTAGAACTTAGCGACTCCCAAAACCCGAGCTCCCCTTCGCTGGTTTTCAGCGAGCCTTCTTCAAGCGACTTCGAGGCTTCCATCAATTCGCGCTTTTCCCGCCTTCGAATGTCGTCGGGTGTTGAGATGGCTTCGTCTTCCACCCCAGACGAGGTTGTTACTGAGGTTGAGGTGCGTCTGGATGCGGGAACGACCTCGGCGCCGTCTCCCTATGTGCCTCCGAGTTTTCCTGCGGCTTATATCACGGACGCCGTGTCCCGCGTCCCGAGCGTCTTGGAGGAACGGATTCCCATGACCCCGGGTTCTGCCGAGGCTTGCCTATCCGAGGGGGTGGCCACCGAACTCAAGCAAAAGGACCTCACAGATATTGCCAAGGACTTCGCTTGGCCCGAGGGGGTTGAGCTGGCGCTCCCCGAGGAGGGGGGCCACTCCTTGGCATCTTACAACAGGTGTGTGGTTGTGCACCTCTTCAGCCTTCAAGCGGGCTTCAGGTTGCCCTTGGCCCAGCATATTGTTGATTATCTTACAACAGGTGCGTGGTTGTGCACCTCTGCAGTTGTTTCCGAATGCTTGGCGGTTGTTGTGTGCCTACACAATTCGCAGTCGCGAACTTGGGGACGTACCGAGACTCGACTTCCTGTCGGCTTTATTCCTAGCGTGGAGAGACACTCGGTCCCGAAGCCTTATCAATCTTAGCACGCCGCTCATCAAGATCACCACGGCCCCTTCGAACGTCGGGTCGTGGAAGCCGAACTGGTTCTTGGTTCGCGACCCCACCGGGAGATATCTCAATTTTCCGGTGGCGCCGGGCAAATTCGTTCGGTGCGTAACCCGGCTGGAGGTTGATTAGCTTAAGGCGCTCAGGGTCCGATACGCCACAGCGAGTCAGGCACCGCACCAGGTGTATCTTTCTCAGGACCAGCTTGAGCGGGCTGGTCTAAGCCTCAGCCTCCCTCCTAGCGAGGGAAAAAAGGGTACTCAATCTCTTTCCTGATTTTTCTTTTTGTTGTTGAGGAGCGAGGTTTATAACCTCGCTGGCCTATTTTGTCTCATTACTGTCATTGAGCTGCGAGGATTTAAACCTTTCTAACTTGTTTTTTTTTGCTTTTCTTATCTAATTTTTACGTCCCCGTTTTTTTTTTTGACAGTGGACCTACTTGGCGCTCTTACCTCGAAGTCACAAGGCAAAAGGCCTGTGACTTCTTCCTCCAATGCTCCGAGACCCCAAGGCCAACACGGGGTTGTCATAAAGGATCCGACCTCACAGCCGAAGGCCCCAGTCCCGGCGTCGAAAGCGCCTGAGGCGAAGAAGACCGAGGGGGGGTCGACGAAGGGGGATGCTGCCCGAACGTCGTCCCAACCCTCCCGAGGATCTGGTGACAAAGCCGGGTCCAAGAGAAAGGGAACGAGATCTCCCCGTGGAGAGAAGAGGAAGAAACAGAAGGGGGATGGCCAAGGGGGAACCCCAGGGGGCGAGATGGTCGAGCGCCCTGGCTCGAAGAGCCGAGTTATCTCGGCCACCGGGCCTCCTGCCGAGAAGTTCCACTGCCCTGGTCCTTCTTAGGGCGTGTCCCAAGACTGCGACAGGTCATCTTGGACCGACGAGGTTGCATGGGCCAACAACCTCTCGGAGGCAGCCCTTAACGACGAGATCCTCCGCTACTCCGCGATGGTATGTCTTGTTCTTTCGAGGTTGTTTTTTCTTGATTGGCTTTATTATTTTCATTCTTGTTTTAACGTGCTCTTATATCGCTCCAGAATACCTTCTTCGCGAACTATAACTGCGGCCGCGTCGTCCTCCTCCATGGAATATGGATAGGATGGAGGCGAGGCTTAAAGAGCGGGACGCCGAGATTGAGAAGAGGGGAAAGAGCGTCGCGGAGGCCGAGAAATGCGTTCGCGCCGCGGAGATCGCGACAGCGGACGAGGCCAAGGCCGCCTCGAGGGTCAAGGAGGAGCTGAGGAAGGCGAAGGAGGAGAATAAGGATTTGAAGGACGAGAACGGGGATTTCAAGGACGAGGTCGCAAAGCGCAAAGGCCAGCTATCCGAGGAGCACCAATTTTTCAGAGAGAAGGAGGCGGAGCTTCGGAAAGCTGAGGAGGAGATTACCAGGCTCCAAGGGCGTGTTGTTGAGCTTATCAAGGAGCTGGACGCCGAGGGGCCCAAGTATGTGAAGTCCGAGGCCTTTCAGGCTGAGATGGTGGAGAGTGTGAGGAAGATGTTCCACCAGTCCGTCAGGATGGGGGTCAAGCAGGCGGTCGCGAAGTATGGGCACATCGACCCCCGCATCAAGTTCTTCATCCCCAACTACCAGGAGACTATGGGGGAACTTGACGGGGAAGAGCCTGAGGGAGAGTGCGAGTTCTTTCTCAACGAGGACGGAACTGTGGTCAGCGAGGCGCCTAGCTCGGCAGCCATCGCTCGGGAAGATGTGCCAAGCTCCCAACCTTCTGCCATCCCCGTCCCTGCCCTGGAGACTCCCCAAGGACCTACTGCTCAAGCCCCTGAAGATCCTCCGAAGACCTCTGACCCTGCCGCCGAAGCCTCGAAGATGTAAAGGATGTCGTTGTCTGCTTCTGTTTTTTTTGTTTTGCTGTTTTGCTGGTGGCCTTGCGGGGCTTGTAATTAAACATCTGGGCACACGTGCCCCAACTTTTTATGTTATTTTCCTTACCTCATGATTGCTTGTTTGTTCTAGCTTTTTCGTTTATGCTCGCACATATCTACCTAACCCCATGGTCCGAATGTCACAACTATTGTGGTATTCGGACCACATCGGGTGTTTCTAATTCTGCATCGAGATTTCGTTTATGCTTTACAGGAATTCGCCGAGGTCCCGAGCCTTTTTCGGACTTCGCACAACGACTATGCTGAGGCCACGAGCCCTGCTCGGACTTCGCGCATTTTGTTCGAGTTTCTCCAACACCAAGCGGGAAGCGAGGTTTGGACTTAACGAAAATCTCCAACCCCAAGCGAGAAGCGAGGGATGGACTTAACGAAAATCTCCATCCCCAAGCGGGAAGCGAGGGATGGACTTAACGAGAATCTCCAACACCACGCGGGAAGCGAGTTTTGGACTTAACGAAAATCTCCAACCCCAAGCGGGAAGCGAGGGATGGACTTAACGAGAATCTCCAACACCACGCGGGAAGCGAGGTTTGGACTTAACGAAAATCTCCAACCCCAAGCGGGAAGCGAGGGATGGACTTAACGAGAATCTCCAACACCACGCGGGAAGCGAGATTTGGACTTAAGGAAAATCTCCAACCCTAAGCGGGAAGCGAGGTATGGACTTAACGAAAATCTCCATTCCCAAGCGGGAAGCGAGGGATGGACTTAACGAGAATCTCCAACACCAAGCGGGAAGCGAGGGATGGACTTAACGAAAATCTCCAACATCAAGCGGGAAGCGAGGGATGGACTTAACGAGAATCTCTAACACCACGCGGGAAGCGAGGTTTGGACTTAACGAAAATCTCCAACCCCAAGCGGGAAGCGAGGGATGGACTTAACGAAAATCTCCAACCCCAAGCGGGAAGCGAGGGATGGTCTTAACGAAAATCTCCAACACCAAGCGGGAAGCGAGGGATGGACTTAACGAGAATCTCCAACACCACGCGGGAAGTGAGGTTTGGACTTAACGAAAATCTCCAACCCCAAGAGGGAAGCGAGGGATGGACTTAACGAGAATCTCCAACACCACGCGGGAAGCGAGGTTTGGACTTAACGAAAATCTCCAACACCACGCGGGAAGCGAGGTTTGGACTTAACGAAAATCTCCAACCCCAAGCATGAAGCGAGGGATGGACTTTTAACGAAATTCTCCAACACCTCGCGGGAAGCGAGGGGTGGACTTAACGAGATTCTCCAACACCTCGCGGGAAGCGAGGTTTGGATTTTAACGAAAATCTCCAACCCCAAGCGGGAAGCGAGGTTTGGACTTAACGAAAATCTCCAACCCCAAGCGGGAAGCGAGGGATGGACTTTTAACGAAATTCTCCAACACCTCGCGGGAAGCGAGGGGTGGACTTAACGAGATTCTCCAACACCTCGCGGGAAGCGAGGTTTGGATTTTAACGAAAATCTCCAACCCCAAGCGGGAAGCGAGGTTTGGATATAAAACCCGAAGTTTTAATTTTTGAGAGAGATTTTGAAAGTCCAACAACCCTTTATTCACAAAAAGAGGTAACGGGGCTCAGAGAGTTTACACAAAATATTTCTTTAACCGGTCGACGTTCCACGTCTTACTGAGGGTTCGCCCCTCGTTGTCTTTGAGTTTAAAGGCTCCAGGGGCGACCTCCTTGCCTAGGATGTATGGCCCCTCCCAGTTGGGGTCCAGTTTGCCACCTTCGGTTCTTCTCAAGACGAGATTGCCTGTGGCCAGGAACCGAGGTCTCACCTTCTTGTTGTGGTAGACAGCCACGCGACGCTTGTATTCCCTGGAGCGAAGGTCGGCTACTTCGCGCAGCTCGTCACGGAAGAGCAACTCGACCCTGAGATTGGCCTCGTTCTCCTTTTCATCGAAATCGAACACCCTGTCCGATGGGACCAGGGTTTCTACCGGGACTAGGGCTTTTGCCCCGTAGGTTAGGGCGAACGAAGTTTCTCCGGTCGCGCGGCGCGCGGTGGTGCGGTACGTTCATAGGACGAGTGGGAGAAGCTCTGCCCAACGACCTTGTGCCATGCCCAGCCGTTTTTTTAGATCGGACAGGATGCGGGCGTTGACATTCTCCACCTGGCCGTTGGACTGAGGATGGGCCACGGAGGAAAACTTGAGGGTTATGCCCAGCTCTGAGCAGAATGTCCGAGTCTCTTCACAATCAAATTGGGGGCCATGGTCGGTCATGATGGTCATGGGAACGCCGAAGCGGCAGACAAGGTTCTTCCACAGAAAGTCGCAGACCTTAGTCCCCGTGATCTTCGCCATTACTTGTGCCTCAACCCACTTTGTGAAGTAGTCGACGATGACCAGGATATATCGCACCTGACCGGGGGCCTTGGGGAAGGGGCCGAGGATGTCCATCCCCCACATCGCGAAGGGGCACGGCGTGTGGATGGAGCGACGCTGCGAGGTCGGGGCGTGCAAGAGGTTATCGTGTTTCTGGCATCCGTCACATCGCTGAACTTAAGCTCTTGCGTCTTGCCGGAGGGTGGACCAGAAGTACCCTAAATGGGCGATCATATGCGAAAGGGTTCGCCACCCTGGGTGGCCGCCACAGACCCCTTTATGGGCCTCATAAAGGATGTGCTCCGTAGATTCGGTTGGGACGCACAATAGGTTGGGCTCAGCATAGCCTCGGCGATATAAGCAGCCACCCACGACGCAATACCGTGCCGCCTGTATTTTCAGCTTCCTGGCCTGCGCGGGGTCCTCTGGGAGGACACCACTTTCAACATACCGTGTTATAGGGATCCTCCAATCCCCAGTGGTGACAGATAGAACCTCGCTGTTCACACTCCGCGAGAGTTTTCTTTCTACCATCACGCGGTTCCCGACCTCAAGGGGGAGGGCGGATCCTAACCTCGCTAGCGCATCTGCTTTGGTGTTCAAGGTCCTCGGGATGGACTCTACCGCGAAGGTTTCCAGGCACGACACCAGGGCTTTGACCTTTTCTCGGTACGCGGGCAAGAACCCTGTTCTGGTGTCATACTGACCGTTGAGTTGGCGCGCCACCAGCTCGGAGTCGGTGTAGACCCTGATTTTCCGGGCACCACTAAGGAGTGCCATCTCGATCCCGGCGATCATTGCCTCATACTCGGCCTCGTTATTGGTGGCTTCGAAGGCGAAGTTAAGGGAATACTCCGTCTCGATCGAGGGCCCAGCGAGGAATACGCCAGCCCCACCACCGGCGTCGCATCGTGAGCCGTCAACGAACACCTTCCACTCTTCCGAGCTTGTTTCTGTTTCCGGGAAGGTGACCTCCACCATGAAGTCAGCGAGGGCCTGGCCCTTCATGGCGGTCCTTGGGAGGTAGCTGATGTCGAACTCGGAGAGCTCGACTGCCCATTTCGTCATTCGCCCGCAGAGGGCGGGCTGGTGGAGGATTTGTCGAAGTGGGAGGTTTGACAGGACCTGGATTGGGTGCGCATGGAAGTAGGGGCGTAGGCGTCTTGCGGCCGTCACAACTGCCAGCGCCATTTTCTCTGCTGGGGAATAGCGCTGCTCCGCGGGCTGGAGCACGCGACTCACGAAGTAAACTGGGTGCGTGGCCTTTCTGGTTAGCACCGCGCCGACCGTCTCGGGGCTGACGGCCACATAAAGTTGCAAGTCTTCGCCCGCCATCGGGGGCGACAGTGTGGGGAGCTTTGATAGGAAGGCCTTGAGCTCATAGAAAGCGAGCTCGACCCTCTCATCCCACACGAATTTGTCATTCTGCTTGAGAGCTGCAAAAAAGGGCAGAGACCTCTCCGCTAGGCGGGAGCAAAACCTCCCCAGGTAGTTGACGGCACCGTTGAGTCGTTGCACCTCGGTGCGGGACCGCGGTGACCTCATTGAGAGGATCGACTCGACCTTGGTGGGGTTTACGTCGATGCCGCGCTCACTAATCATGAAGCCCAAAAATTTGCCCGACGATCCGCCGAAGACGCACTTCTCGGGATTCAGGCTGAGACGGTTGTGCCTGAGAGTGGTGAAGACCTCAGCGAGGTCGACCAGGTGCTCCTCAGGGGTCTTGCTCCGGACGACAATATCGTCGACGTATGCCGACACGTTCCGCCCGAGATGGTTCTTAAAGACGCGGTCGACGAGGCGCTGAAAGGTGGCCCCCGCGTTCTTCAGCCCAAACGGCATGACTTTGTAGCAATAGGTGCCCCGCTGGGTGATGAAGGATGTCTCCTCCTCTTCTCGCGGGTTCATCAGGACTTGATTCTACCTCGAGTACGCGTCGAGGAATCTTAAAACCCCGTGACCCGCGGTTGAGTCAACGAGCTCGTCGATCAAGGGCAAGGGGTAACTGTCTTTGGGACATGCTTTGTTGAGGTCCTTGAAATCGACGCACATCCTCCACTTCCCGCTGGCTTTTTTGACAAGCACGGCGTTGGACAACCACCGGGGGTATTGAACCTCGCGTATGAACCCCGCAGCCAGAAATTTCGCCACCTCGTCATTTGCAGCGCTCGCCCTCTCTTCATTCATTTTTCTTCGTCGCTGTACCACGGGGCGAGTGGTGACATCGAAGTTCAAAGAGTGCTGGGCCACAGTCCGCGGTACACCTCGGAGGTCCTTTGCAGTCCAAGTGAACACGTCGCGGGACCCAGCGAGCAAGGCTTCTAGCGACGTCGCCGACGCCCCCGAGAGGCATTCCCCGAGGTAGATCTTCTCAGACTCGCTCTCAAAAGGGGATATCACCCTTCTTTCTAGCTCTGGGGTGGGGACCGTGAAATCCCGGACTTCGAGGTCGGCCTCGCTGGGAGATTCCACCATGAACACCGGGCACTTTTGCTTTGCAGAGGTCGCGTAGCAAACGCGACCTTCCTCCTGATTGCCCTTTACCTCTCCAACCCCGCCATCGACGGGGAACTTCATCTTGAGGTGATAGATAGAAACTATCGCCTGGAACTTCATCAGGGAGACCCTCCCAATGATTGCGTTCCACACCGAAGGCAGGCGTACCACAGTGAACTCTACCATTTCGGTCCTGCTGGTGGAGCCGGTGCCGAGCGTCATCCAGAGGTCGATGAGTCCAGCCACGTCGACTTCGTCTCCCGAGAAGGAGGTGAGTTTCCCAGCGTAGGGCTTCAAGGAGGTCTCGGAGATGCCCAATTGCTCGAACGCGCCATAGTACATGATGTCCACGGAGGATCCCGTGTCCACCAGCACTCGCTTAACCATCTTAGAGCCCATCTGCGCGTGGACCACCAAGGGGTCGGAGTGTGGCATGTGAAGCCCCTCGGCATCTTCGGACGAGAAGGACAAACCTTCGTGGGCGTGCGAGGTTTGTGCGACGCTAAATACCGAGGGCTCGTGATGGCTTTCCCTCGCGTATCGTTTCCGCTCTGCCTGGTTCGACCCAGCTGGTGATGGTCCGCCCGAGATGGTATGGATGTACCCATCAGGTGCCGTCGCTTGCCCAGACCGGGCCTGCTTCGCGGGCGCCTGCTGCTCGACGTTGTTGTTGTTGTTAGTCTGGGCCCGATTCGGGCCTTGCCGCTCGAGGTTGGCTCCTGACGCGGGGTTGGCGCGGCTCTTTTCATTTGGGTTGTACGTGGGACCCCCCTTGCCTCGTTAACCCCGTAGTTTTCCGCCGAAGCAGCTCCAACCTCCGTCACCGCCTCCGCGGTTGTTGTTCCGGTTATTGTTGTTGTTGTTGTTGCTCCGGTTGTTATTGTTGTTTCTGTTGTTGTTGTTGTTGTTGGGGTTATGTGCCTGCGTCACATACGCATCGCGCGCAGCCGGCGCGACCGCCTTTGCCTTCCCCTTTGCGTCGGCAACGATCTCTTTGTCAGTTCGTGGTCGCGAGCTCTGGTTGGCGGCATCCTCGGAGTATACTTGCGCCGTGATCCGGGCGCACAGGCTTTCGTACGTCTCCGGATTCTTATAGAAAATGCGGTTTTTGAATTCCCCGATGCGCAGGTTGCCCATGAGGGTGTCGCGCACCGACGACTCGTCGACGTGCGCGATCTCCGCCACCGCGGTCGTGAACCTTGTGAAGAAAGCGCCTAAGGATTCGCTCTCCCCCTGCTCGATCCCGCGGAGATCCCGCATGTTCTTCTTGCGCTTCCTGGAGCCGCTGAAGTGCGTGATAAAGGAATCACACAGCTGGGCGAACGAGGTCACTGAGCCGACCTTCTTACTTGAGAACCACGTCAACGCGGCCTTTTCCAGGGTGGTTGGGAAAACCCTGTAGAATATCGCGTCATTGTAGGCATTGACGTTCATCTGGACCGCGAAGTGTTTTACGTGCTCCTCGGGGTCCGCTGAACCGTCATAAAGCCCCATTTGCGGCCTCAAGAAGCCTTTGGGCATGGGCGCGTTCCGGATCGCGTCCATGAATGGGGAGGTGATCTTGGCTTCCTCTTGATTTTGGGGTGGTGGCCTCGAATTATGCGATCGAGACCTCGGGTAGTGCATCGCGCTACCCGCTGTTTCGGACAACTCTGGCTCCTGCAGCCTCGATCATCGCGATCGAGACCGCGAGATCTGCATGGGATCTCGGGGAGGTCTCTCTGTTGACGAGCCGTTGGTGGAGGACTCGGGCTCATGCGCACGCCTAGGGACGTACGCGGGTACGTACTCGGAGTGCGGCTCACCCTGGGGGGTAGGGGACGTACGAAGGGGAGAAGCCCTGCTGGTATTGCCCATAAGCCGGGTAGGGATATGGGTTCGGGGGCGCGCCGCCCTGCTCGAGGCCTTGGAATGGGAATGGATTTTGCGGGGCGGCGTACGTCCATCCCGGAGGGACCACGAACGGGCAGCCCGGAGGCCCCGCGGCTGTCCATTGCGTAGTTTCTGGCATGTTGTCGGGGTGTTGAGGGAAGAAATTGTTTGGGCAAGCCATTTTGAGGGAATCGAAGCTAAGGTTTGCACGAATCGAGGAACTACTTAGGATGAATAGGTTCCCACAGACGGCGCCAGTGATGAAACCCGAAATGAAAGACTCGCTAGAAGACAAGAAACGAGATTATTATATTCGAAAGTGCAAACACTTGCTTCTTTATTTATGATTTTCTTTACAACGAGGTTTATAAGCAAACGAGGCTAATAGATTATTTGAGAATTACACCCTAGACCTCCTACGATTATCCGAGATCTCGACCTAACAGTGTCCGAGATCTCCTAGTTGCTAGCTAGCTCTAAGTGTCACTTGTCGGTCCCTTTGAGCGAGGTTGAGTTGGCGGGGCTATGCTGCTGACTAGCGAGGTTGGGTAGCGGAATCTTTGATGTGAGGTAGAACGAGGTGTAAGAGGCTTGCGAGATGGTGTAGCGAGGTCTTTGATGTGAGCAGAAACTCTGTGAGACTTGAAGTCTTTTTGTGGACTTCACTTATCAGCGAGGCCTTTTGACGATGTTTCGATCACGTCGATCTTCAACGAGCAAGATAGTTCTTGAGTTCAAGATGTTTTTCGACCTCTTTTCCATACGAGATTCTCCTCTATTTATAGAGGATTGGGGAGTCGAGTTTTGGTCATTGTCTGATGCGGGACGCCCGAGATCAAGGGCTCTAATTGGCCTAGAGGCGAGGCAGTCGGTGATTGGCCCGAAGAGCGGCGTTCGCGGAGTGGTCATGGTGGGCGGGCGCTAGTAGAGTCGGTTACGAGGTCGAGACCTCGCTCCGAGGTCTCGGGGGACCTCGTGGGGTAGGAACTTTATTAAAATAAAAGGTGGACATGGTTGTGGGTCCCACGATCGTCCTCGGAAGGCCCGCTGGGTCCGCATGTTCCTCGTACCCCGGGCCCACTTCTCACTTTTCCATTTTGAGCATCATCACATTGATCACTTGTGTTGAAAACTAAAACCACAAGTAGTACAGTATGTTCGATTTTTCACTTAGGTTATGTTTATATGAGTTCTAATGCGTATATGTATATCTATAGTTAATTTTTTTGTCTTCGAATATCTAGTCAAGTAGTTAAGTTGTTATGATAGTATCATGATCAGGTCTCCATTGTTTCGACTCTCATAGACGGATATTGAAAAAAAAAATGCTAATCAAAGAGAAATATGTTAATATATATTCTCATTATACATGCGTAATGTTCTATCAATTTTATGTTAATTTATTTGGAATTATTTGTATTTTCATCTTTAGATCAATTTATCGAGATATCTAATTTTTCCAACTTCTCGATTTGTATATCGATATCTTACCTTACCAAGAAATTATACATTATACTCTTGTTTTGTTCACACGGAGTTTGTTAGAAACTCTATAATTAAAGTTCTAAAATCTTATAGTAATTTGGTGAACCCTGACTTGGAAAAATAATTAAAGTGAAAAAAAATCAATACTAATTATATTTTGAGATGAATTTTAGCAAACCCTAGGGAAATAATTTATCTTGTTCCTCACTTGGACTGTTTTAGTGAGGTTTTAATTAATTAGGGAGATGGGTTTGCGCATGTGCGCATGGCTCAACGGTTAAGCCTCTTGCCCATGTGCAAGAGGTCTCATGTTCGAGCATCATGGCGGCGATTTGCCTTTCTTTCTTAAAATTGATTGGTACACTGGTTCTCCCCCCGTTCAATGATGCTCTAGGTTAGTTCATGTACTACTTAGACAACTCTAAATCTTACCAAATCAAATCAAATCCAGGTGAGGAAACACGTAGTGTAGTGTTAGACTGTTAGTGTAGTAGAGTAGTAGGCAGCGGAGGAGTGTGTGGTATTAGAGGGAGGATTTATTAGGCGAGATTTGACATTTTTGGGGCTCCCAACTCCCAAACCTAACTTTTCAGACCCTGTCAATGATTCGACTCCACCATTTTCAATGTGGACACTTGTCTTTTTTCCATTGGCGAATGCATCAGAATAATCAATGTGGATTACTGCTTCTCCTCGTTTACAAAATCATCGTCTTTCACCGGTCAATAACATTATCTCCACCCAAGCTTTTTCTTTTCTTTTTCAATTTTAGGACGGTTTTTAGACTTCTTTTCCCTTCATTTTTGTTTTTTCAAGTTTACATTTTTGCATTGCATGTGAATTTATTACACTTTCTTACGTAACACGTACACAAATACCACGTATGACTGTATGAGTTATAGGAAGATATATAGAAAATTGTGTAGGTAATTTGTTATCTTATACAAGCAACCTCTACTCATATGACTTTAAGTACATACGAAATCTATGTCTAGGGTACGTTTTATGTGGCTCAAGGCCAAGGCTCATATTTTGTATTTATATCAATAACAAAGTAGAGAAAATTCTCAATTGTTCAAGAGTGTGATTTTTTTTTGAAACGAAATATCCCTAAATAAATGTTCGTTCTAGTTTTTTTTTTTCGTTCGAAAAGAGAGTGGCATTCATCATCAAAAGTTACATACTGAAGTCATGCGAGGGAGATCCACTCCCCTTACATCTTCATCCATCAAACTAACACCATATAGCAAAAGGTGAAAACCAATCGGCAGGATATGGGCATGGGCTGCCAAGCAATACACCATCGAATAGCTTCTAAAGGGGTGATGAAACCAGGTGATCCATCCAGTCTCTTCTAGAAAAAAGCCTTGGCATTGATTTGTCAAGCTAGCTAAGGGGTGAGAATGTTTGAGATGGGAGGAAATTAAAGAGACAACGAGCTTAGAATCAGTTTCGGCAATGACTTCCATTATCCCACACTTGTTTCAATACCTGGAAAATATCCCAAAGTTTCGTTGGAGCTGGGTATTCTCCAATCTTATGGGTAAACCCCTAGGTTTGATCTAGTTTCTAACACCCCCATTACAAGTGTTATATATTAAAGTCCTCGTCGACAATGTTTTAATTAAACAGATCCAAAGTTACCATCATTCACATCACATGGGGCGACTTGGTGGTATAAGGTAAGGGTGATGTTGGGAGATTTTGGCATCGATGTCCCATCATTTTCCTTCTGTTAGATTAAACTAGTAGGCGCAATCCGGTTTAATGGTCATGACTCATGAGTTCCTCGCCATTAAAAGGAAAAAAAAATGAACATCATTTAAATGTAGGAAATAAGAAAATTGTGAATTTGTGCTATAGGGGCAAAGTATGGAACATCTAAAAGGAAGTGACTGGGCCCATCACCAAGTAAAAGACAGCGGCGACAGCGGGAAAAAGGAAGTGGCTGGGCCCAGTGGGCCAGAAAAGTGAGTCAGAGGCATCCATCCTGTATAATGGGCCCATCGCCTAGTTTCGAACAGGAAAAGGGAGTGGGGAGTAAGGAAGCATATGGGCCCAGTGGGCCTGCAAGTGTGTCAGAGACATCAATCTCTCAATGGGCCCAAGTAGGGAAAAGTATGCAGAGAGGGAATATAAAATTATTTGGGCCCAGTGGGCCTGTAAGTGTGTCAGAGATATCCAGCCTACTTAATGGGCCCAAATTACTGTGCGTTAAGATTTTGAAATAAATTTTAAAAAAAGCGCCGAATAAGGCCCAACTACCAATGCTTGTCATCCCATTGGAAGTTTGGAACGTTCAGTGCCAGAGAATCCCATGCTATTCTTGCTAGGATTCATTTTTTATTTTGGAAAATTTAAGTTGGCACCCTCGAATTTTTTGTTTTTTCGGATGATGTCCTGAAAAAAAAAACTTATTGCGAGTGATACGGGAAATCCGATCTTTTGCAAAAATTTGGCTCGTGCCCTTACTTATGATTTTTTTTGTTAATTTATACCTAAATTAGTATGTTTTCTAATGGAAAAAATATTTTTTTTATTTAATGATATTACAACACAATTTAAATTTAATAATAACTAAAATAAATTTAAAAATAAAATATATAAATATTAAATTAAAAATATTACATTATATGTTTGTCAAGTAGATTTCATGTTGTATAGTTTAAAATTTTAAGTTAACCCAAGATTATTATAATATTTATATTATGATAAATATATTACATAATTAAAAATTTTATGTAGTAGTTTGACAATTTTCAAAAAATTATAGAACTTTCGTCCATTATCTAACTTGTTAAATCAATATATATCTTCTAAACCTGAAACACTTTTGGACAGATTCGTCATTAAAAATTTATGTTACAACCACCCTATTTTTAATAAAGATTTTTTAATCATTTATATATTATGTAATTCAATCACCTTACGGAATTTTCAATTTTATCCACTCATCTTATTTAATAATTTCTTAATCAATTTATTATGAGATTGGATAAAATTTTATCACTTCCCATTATCTTTGTTCATGTGTTATTATTTTCTATCCATAAATTAATCTAATATCTTTGTTCATACATTATTTATAAAAATAGCACGATAACAAGTTTTGGTATGGGTTATTTTTTATAAATATAATTTAATTCTATTATTTAATTCCAATGTATGAACGATGTTCATACATTTTTTTTTTGTCAATTTTTAATATATGTTTTGGTATGTTAGTACGATAACAAGTTTTGGTATGGGTTATGTTTTATAAATATAATTTAATTCTATTATTTAATTCTAATGTATGAACTATGTTCATACATTTTTTTATTATCATTTTTTAATATATGTTTTGGTATGTTTTAATTTAATATTACATGTATTTTTATGTGAAAAAGTCATAACTAAAAATAAATATTATGTATTTTTACGGCGCAACTTAATTGGGCAGATTCGTCATTAAGAATTTATATTACAGTCACCCTCTTTTTAATAACGTTTTTTGAATTAATTATATATTTTGTAATTTAATCACCTTATGGAATTTTTAATTTTATCCACTCATCTTATTTAATAATTTCTAATCCATTTACTATGAAATTGGATAAATTTTTATCTCTACCCATTATTTTTTATCTTAGTTCATGTTAGTTATATTATGATATGTAATTATCTTCTATTCATATAGTAATTATCTTATATATTACGTTATTTCTCTATCTTTCTTATATTTTTAATAATAATTTTTTATTAGTTATATATATTACAAGATCTCGCACATGATAATAATATATTGCATACACTGATACACACGTTATTTTAGTATTTTTATAATTACAGATTTTTAATATTAATTTCTATCCATATATATGACACATAAAAATACTAATTTAATATATTATAGTAAAATAGATAAGTTAATCTATTTAGTCACCATATTTTTAGTTACAAAAATTTTTATATTAATATTCTATCCGTAACTATGACAACTTTTTTAATTAATATGGGCCATGTTTTTAATTGAATATTTCATATTAAATTTATATTTCTTTATAATAATTTTCTATTAGTATGCTGATTTTTTATATTATGGATCATTTAATAAATAAATAAAAATTATTGATCCCTTAATCTTAAATCGGTTAATCACTCAATCCATATGTATGACACATAAAAAAATACTAATTTATTCTATTAGATTAAAATGGATAAGTGTTTTATCCATGAATATGATGAATATAAAAATCATTTTTTACTTTAACTTTTTTTTTCCGAAAGTATATTCTTAATTACAGAGTTTTAATATTAAGTTTTTATTCATAAGTATGTCATATATAAATTAGTAATTTAATATTTCAACTACCTTTTATAATTAGATATCTCATATTAATTTTAATATCTCTAAATGAAGTAGATAACTTTTATATCCATGATGATCAAATATGGACCATATTTTAAGTTACTAATTTTTATTAATAAATTTTCATATTCATTTATATTAACTTTCTGTTCAAAAGTATAAAACTTTTTAAATTAGTATGAACCCTATTTTAAATCATGTGTTTTTATATTAATCTTCGAGTTCTTATATTAATTTTATTATTTATAACGCATGACAATACTTTTAATTAATATTGAACCTTTAATGTTAGACCAGTTAATTAGGTCAGTTCAATCGAGTTTAGTAAATTCATTTTGGGTTCGAGTTGAGTATGGGTTCATGTCATTAAAATTTACGGATTGATTGAGTCAATTCATTGCGATTTTTGTACGGGTTTGAGTCAACCCTACTAAGAACGTCAACTTTTTTATGATTATTACATAAAGTATATTTTTTTTATAAGAGCGTCAACCCAACTAAGTAGCATTTTTAAGAATAAGATAATATTTTCATACATTTTGATAATAAATTATATTATTATAATTAAAATAAATTATATATGTAAATTTTAATTTAGTTATTTGTAATATTATTTTTTATTATATAAATTATAATACATATATCATATTTGAATTAATATATTACAATTTTTATTTGTAAAAGCCCCCAGTCAAGGTCGGGGTCATCAACTAGTTAAGGTTGTAAAATCAAGTACAACTTGTAATGCTTCAACAAGTTTTTTTTGATCCAAAGGAGGGATAATGCTTCAACAAGTTGGGGGAGGGACATTGAATATTTTGCCAAACGCTCCCCCCTTTTTTTAATGTGCAAATAAGCTTTGCCAAACATTGCCTAAAAATGAAAATTATGTTACATTGGGATCTCAGCTCAAGAAAGAAAGGCTTATTTATATTTTAATAGATGAAACTAGGTTCAGGTTTCCTCTCAGAGAATTCATAAATTCATAATGGTTTGTAACTGAATTTTAGGCTAGGAAACATGACGGAGAATGGCTCTTATGTGTGATGGTGGGAGAGAAACAAATGAACACCTTTGGTTTCAATGCAACTTCACCAGGGAAGTGGTTGACGGAAAATTCTGTCTTGGATGCGCATTGGCGCTAAGAAGAACAATCTAGAAGAATGGCTCTTATGGTTTGCTAGTTCGAAGGCAAAAAGACTCCATGGTACATAAGATTAGGCTCCTTGCTTTCATTTGCATGATTAGTACCATTGGGAGAGTTTGGATTGAGGCTTATTAGGATAAGATTATATTGTTGAGATATTTGTATAATATATTTTCCTTATATCTTAGGGCTCCAAGGTAGATAAAATCACTTGGGCCCCAAGTAACTCTTTGTATATAAAAACCCTCTTGGGTATTCTATGGAATAAAAGATTACATTCACACAAATATTTTATCTTCACATGGTATCCAGAGCATAATACGATCCACCCAAATTTTTTCAAAACCCTAGTCTTTAACCATGAACGATGGTGATCAACATCTGTCGGTGGCCACCACAGGCGTCGTTACGCCCACCGTCCATCCGGAGGGCACGGAACTCACCGTCGGCGTCATCACCCCAATCGTTCCGCCGGCCATCTCCACCGTCGTTCGCGATGAGTCGACGCATCATAAAGCCGTCGGTGCTCTACTTGTTGTGGCATCCGGTGCAATAGTGCAATCTCTTGCGTTTCCGACTCTCAATATTAAGTTGGAACGCACAAATTACATTATTTGGCGTCATACGATCAAGTCCTCTCTTGAGGCGTATAATGTTGACAACTTTCTTCTTCCAGACAGTGCATCGTGAGCATACTTTCCAGTTGCTTCGGGATCTACATCACCTCTTATACCCAATCCCGCATTCGCCGATTGGACTCAAAAAGACAGGTTCATTCTTTTATGGATTCGTTCTACTTTATCTACACCTTTATTAGCACATGTTGCTCGCGCCAAGACCACTCATGAGGCCATGCGCCCAGACTCGGACTCGTTCTATGTTTCTAAAGCATCAGTTGCAAAATCTGACGAAAGGCAATTTATCTATTCTTGATTATGTGGAGAAAAAGCGGAGCTTTTCTGATGCTCTTGCTGAATGTGGCTACACTGTTTCTGATCATGATTTTATTGAATATATTCTGAATGGGTTAGATTCGTCATACTCTGCGTTTCTAACTGCTTATAATATGCAAAGGCACCCTATTTCTTCTGATGAACTATTTGGCCTCTTATTACAAGAAGAAGAGCGGATTACTACCGCAAATCAGCCCGCCTCCTCGGATTTATCTCTCTCGGCCAATGTGGCTAATCGTGGTTCTCGTTCTCATAATAATCCGCCTCGCTCTGATCAGGGGTCCGACACTGGCTCTTCTTCGAGTCGCCCTACATGTCAACTTTGTTCTACACCTGGCCATGAGGCGATTAATTGTTGGCAACGTCAGAATTTTACTGATTATCCTCCCATAAATCCGAATTACAATACTCGTGGAGGTCGTGGCGGACGCAATGGCCGAGGTGGACGAAGTGGTCGTGGACGTGGAGACTCGCGTTCGTACACTGCTGGACGCGAGGACTATAATCAACCACAACACACTGTTGCTCCTCAATCCAACTACATACAACAACAACCTCGGTATTCCTTTCAAATGGGCAATTCGCCCTCCACTCTTGTTGATCCCAATTGGTGCTTTGATACGGGGTCCAACGCTCATGTCACCGCTGACTTTGGTAATCTTTCTGTGCATTCTGATTACACTGGCAATGATGGTTTACAAGTAGGCAACGGTATGTCTCTTCCTATTACGCACTTGGGTCATCATACTTTACCTGCCTACCCTAAACCCATTCAATTACATAATATTCTCTTTGTTCCTCAAATAAAGAAAAATCTCATTAGTGTCTCTCAATTAACCAAGGATAATAATGCTTACATGGTTTTTTACCCTACTTGTTGTTTTGTGAAGGACAAATAGGGGCGAACACTCCTCAAAGGAACCGTTGACAACTGGCTTTATCACTTGGCACCCAACCGTTGACAACGGGCGAACACTCCTAAAGCCTTCCTTGGTGAAAGAACCACTCTTCAAACTTGGCATGAGCGTCTTGGTCATCCACATGAGTCTATTTTTCGTCGTTTAGTTTCTAAATTTCAGTTACCTGTGTCATTGAACAATTTGAATTCTGTTTGTGAGTCTTGTCAACTTGGGAAGAGTCGTCCTCTCTCTCTCCCTAGTACTCATATTTCTAGTTCTTCATCTTTTGATTTAGTATACTCTGATGTTTGGGGACCTTCCCCGTTACTTCCTTCAATGGCAATTCATAATTTCTTATCTTTGTGGATGATTGCACTAAGTTTGTATGGATTTATTTTCTCTCCCAGAAATCTCAAGTCTTGTCTCACTTTCAACTATTTCAAAAGATGGTTGAAACTCAATTCTCTACAAAAAATCAAGCAATTCCAATCGGATTGGGGGGGGGGGGAGAATATCGTCATGTTTCTCATTATCTTCAAACACAAAGTATCTTTCATCGTGTGTCATGTCCTCATACTCAGTCTCAAAATGGGGCAGTTGAGCGTCGTCATCGCACTATTGTTGGAAAGGGTTTGGCTCTCTTATCTCATTCTAAATTACCATCTTCATTTTGGGAGCGTCTTTCATACATCGGTTTATTTGCACAATAGAACCATTACCCCAAATCTTAGATTATAAGTCACCGTTTGAGGTTCTATATCATAAAATTCCCGATTACTCTTTTCTCAAGAGCTTTGGTTGCTTATGCTACCCCTTTTAAGACCATATATGGCTAACAAGCTTGAATTTAGATCTTCTCCTTGTATATTCATTGGTTATAGTTCTAAACACAAGGGTTATTTGTGTCTCCATGTTCCCACTCGTTGAGTCTATGTTGCACGCCATGTCATTTTTTATGAGACAACTTTTCCATACCCCCTACATGCTCAACCCCATGCTATTTCAACTCCACAAAACCAACCACATGGCCCTCCCCCTTCGCTCCTTCAACTAGCTGCATCACCGTTGCAACCAGTGCCAAACTCGGTCCAAGTCTCGGCCGAGACTCAGACCGAGTTTCTCCCTGTGTCACGAACTTCAACCGAGACAGCTACGCCTCCATCCCAGCCTAGCCTTTCACCATGTACTACATTAAATCTCCCTTCAACTACTCCTCATACCCTATCCGACTCACCACATCCAACACCGTCACCAAGCCCGCCCATTTCAGTGTCCAACCAAGGTGATAACTCGGTGTCACGATCCATTGATGGAGAACTAGCCGTTGTCTCCTCTACAGACTCAGGTATTGACTCTTCTCCCTCTTCATCTATTCCATCTTATTTTTGCCCTGTTGAATCCTCCACTCACCAAATGGTTACTCGTTCTAAAACGAATAACCTCAAACCCAAAACTTTTACCTCTACCAAACATCCTTTGCCTGTTTTGCCAAATTCTCTTGATGAACCTCAGACCTTTTTACAAGCTTCAAAATCGCTTGAATGGCAACATGCTATGCAATCCGAGTTTGATGCCCTTTTGCGTAATGGGACTTGGACACTTGTTCCTCGCCCTTGTAATTCTAACATTGTTGGTTGTAAGTGGGTGTACAGGATCAAACAAAAGGCAGATGGTTCCACTGAGCGTTACAAAGCTCGTTTGGTAGCCAAAGGTTATAATCAAGAAGAAGGTTTCGATTATTTTGATACCTTTAGCCCTGTTGTGAAGCCTACCACAATTCGCATTGTTATGTCTATTGCATTGCAGCACTCTTGGCCTATCCGACAAGTTGATATTAATAATGCTTTTCTCAATGGGGATTTATCTGAGAAAGTTTATATGCAGCAACCTCCAGGTTTTACAGATCAGACCAAACCGCATCATGTCTGTCTTCTTCAGAAAGCTCTTTATGGCCTTAAGCAAGCTCCTCGGGCTTGGTTTACAAAACTCCGGCAATTTCTCATCGGTCATGGTTTTCGATCATGCCGTTCTGATACATCCTTATTTGTTCGGCGCCGTGGTTCTTCTGTGCTTTATATTCTTGTCTATGTTGATGATCTTCTCATCACTGGATTCGTGCCTGCTGACATTGACCGTTTTGTTCATCTCTTGAATAGAACCTTTGCTTTGCGTGATTTGGGCCCTTTGCATTACTTTCTTGGCCTTGAGGTTTCTAGAGGTCCTGGTTATTTTCTTCTTTCACAACAGAAGTATATTCGGGACATTCTGATTCGCAGCAAAATGCAGGACGCCAAGCCTATCTCTTCCCCAGCTGAGCCGGCCTCTCGGCTGACTCGTTCTGGTGATCCGTTGTCTGATCCCTCTTTATATAGGAGCATTGTTGGAGCTTTACAGTATGTTACTATTACTCGGCCAGAGATTTCTTATGATGTTAATAGAGTCTGTCATTACATGCATTCTCCTACTGAGACTCATTGGGTTGTTGTCAAGCGCATCCTCCGTTATCTTAAAGGCTCCATCTCGGCAGGTTTATGTCTTCGACCCTCTGTTGATCATCGTTTGATTGCGTATTGTGATGCTGGATGGGCGTCAGACAGTGATGATTGTAGATCACATCATGGTTTTGCTATCTATTATGGTGGCAATCTCATTAGTTGGGCTTCTAAGAAACAACATGTTGTTGCTAAATCCAGCACTGAAGCCGAGTATCGAGCCATTGCTTTCACTTCTACATAGCTCATTTGGATTCAACAGTTATTACTTGAATTACAGGCTCCTATGGTTCGTCCTCCCATTATTTTATGCGACAATTTGAGTGCTACTTATATGTCCGCTAATCCTGTTTTCCATCAACGCTCCAAACATATCAAGATTGACTTCTATTTTGTTCGAGAGCAAGTGGAGGATGGTTCATTGATTGTTCGTCATGTCCGGGCTTGTGATCAAACAGTTGATATCTTCACTAAAGCCATTGGGACTGCTCGTTTCTTGCAATTACGCTCCAAGCTTCATGTTCGGAATCCACCATGAGCTTGTGGGGGTATTAGGATAAGATTATATTGTTGAGATATTTCTATAATATATTTTCCTTATATCTTAGGGCTCCAAGATAGATAAAAATCTTGGGCCCCAAGTAACTCTTTGTATCTAAAAATCCTCTTGGGTATTCTATGGAATAAAAGATTACATTCACACAAATATTTTATCCTCACAAGGCTACTTCGAAGGAGGGCACCAAAGGCTGATGTGTGCATTGCTAGGATCAAAGATGAGTGCCGCCGATTCTGAATCACCTGTAAGAAGGACCTGAACGGGCAAGAAGGTAGGAAATGGCGGCTGATTTTTGGGATCCCTTAGTTCTACTTGGATCATCTCCCGAGTTTCGTAGTTCACCTCTTTAAGCAAATATTTCGTTTGTTTGATCGCTAAGAGATTCTTGTGTTTTTGCGGATGGATGTTGGGGTTTTTTGAGATATGAGTTCTTCATATGGTTTTGTTATGGTGTTTGTATAGGGGTAGTTGTGAACTAGAGTTTGTTCTAGGCTTTGGCTTAGTGAGCATTCACTCGCTTTTGTACATCTTCCCTCTTTCAATATACTTTTTACCAGTTTCAAAAAAAAAAACCTCACGGAGATCAAATCCATTCAATCCTGACTCCAACAAAAAATGCTACAACATAGAGGTAATTCACTCATTTGCTGAGATCCATGTTAACAAAGCCTGTTAGTAATGGGTGCAAAATAGCATAATGGTTACCCGAAACCTATATTCGAAACTTGTTTATTCAAGTACAATACATGAAAGAGCGAGGAGTCGGGTTTAGAATGCCAAGGACATGTT